>JAPVLO010000567.1:0-600000 GCA_027257055.1 Cephalopachus bancanus
TGTTCCATTTCTAGAGCAGAGACAGAGTAGATTAGCATCATTCTTAAGGGTCCTAGGATTTTTTGAATGGCAAATGAGCACTGACTTGTTTAAAGTCAGGAGCTTCCTCAGTCCCCAACTAGAGAGTCAGCCTGTCCCTTGAAGCTTTGAAACCACGCATTGACTTCTCTCTAGCTATGAAAGTCCTAGATGCCATCTTCTTCCAATAAGATGAGTGTTTTATCTGCATTTAAAATGTGTTGTTTAGTGTAGCCTCCCTCATCAATGCTCTTAGCTAGATCTTCTGGATTACTTGCTGTAGCTTCTTCTTCAGCACTTGTTGCTTCACCTTACACTTTTATGTTATGGAGATGGCTTCTTTCCTTAAATCTCATGAACCAACCTCTACTAGCTTCTAACTTTTCTTGTGCAACCTCCTAACCTCTCAGAGGTTGGAGCCTTGCTTTGGATTAGGCTTTGGTTTAAAGGAATGTTATGGCTAGTTTGATCTTCTGTCTGGACCACTCAAATTTTCTCCATGTCAGCAGTTCGGCTCTTTAGTTTTCTTATCATTTGTGTGTTTATTAGAGTAGTGCTTTTAATTTCCTTCAGAAACTTTTCCTTTATATTCACAACTTAGCTGTTTTTGTTTTGTTTTGTTTTGTTTTTCACAAGAGGCCTAGCTTTTAGCCTATCTTGGCTTTCAACATACCTTCCTCACTAAGCTTAATAATTTCTAGCTTTTGATTTAAAGTAAGAGATATGTGATCTTCCTTTCACTTGAACACTTAGAGGCCATTGTAGGGTTATTAATTGGCCTAATTTCAATATGTTGTATCTCAGGGAAAAGGAAGACCTGAGGAAGAATGACTGGTTGGTGGTGCAGTCAGAATACACACGACATTGGTCAATAAGTTAACTGTGTTATGAGGCATCAACAATCACCATAACAGATATAATAATAATAAAAAAATATTGAAATACTGTAAGAATTACCAAAATGTGACAGACATGAAGTAAGCATATTCTGTTGGAAAAAGGGTGCCACTAGACTTGTTGTATTCAGGGTTGCTACAAACCTACAATTCAAAAATAAACAAACAAAAATGCCATCTGCGAAGTACAGTAAAGCAAAATGCAGTAAAACTAAATATACTTGTATTTCACTAGCTTAAAGGTGAATTATTAGTGTATACTGTATGTGAATTAAAATTCCTTGGAGCAAATTTATAGTACTTAAGATTCTGAACCAAATTCAGTGAGAGTGTCCATTCGTTTCATTTTATTTTATTTTTTATTCCAGTCTCACTCTGTTGCCCAGGCTGGAGTTGCACACTCACGCCATTGTGATCTTGACCAGTGCTCAGGCAATCCTTCTGCCTCAGCCTTCCAAATAGCATTTTTTTTTTAATTGTAGAGACGAGATCTTGCCGAGTTGCCCGGTCTGGTTTCAAATCCCTGGGCTCAGGCAGTCCTCTCACCTCAGCCTCCCAAAGTACTGAGATTACAGGCGTGAGCCACTGTACCTGGCCGAGTGTTGATTTTTTTATTCTGCATGTGCACATATTGTAGAAGGGATTTTCTTCTGGCCTCTTGCAGTATTCTGAGTGCTATCTGTAAGTTGGATGACCCTCAGTGAAAGGGAAGCGAACAGATGTTTCCATAGGTGAAAAAGAAAATCTTTGCTATTGTTACAAAGGTTCTCTCTGTATTCAACACTAAAAAATATTGTGACATTCATGAGCTGCATTATGTGCTTCAGAACCGGTGATCCTCTGTAAACCAACTTCTACAACTTTTTGTTTTTGAGCCAGGTACTCACAGTTGCCCGGGCTGGAGCACATTGGCCTGATCATGGCTTACCACAACCTTGACCCCCTGGCTCAGGTGATCTTCCTGCCTCAGCCTCCCGAGTAGTTGAGACTACAGGCACGTGCCCCCACACTCGACTAATTTTTGTAGTGATAAGGTCTCACTATGTTGCCTAGGCTGGTCTTGAATTCCTGGGCTCAAGCAAGTCTCCTACCTCAGCCTCCCAATGTGCTGAGATTACAGGTGGGAGCCGCACCCAGCCTCCATTTCTACAACTTTGAAGTTTAACAATCTCATGATCTTTATGTCATGGCCAGTCTGATATGCCTGTAGTGCTGTGTGATATTAAACTGTGATATATGCCCAACTTTTTCCAATTTATCTTATGTTAAAAATGGATCATTTAGGAATTATTTTTCTTAGTTCCTTGTGTACCATCCAGGTGTTATATTTTTGGCATAAGTTGTAAATATTTAAACATTGTATAATAATTCAGAATGCATTTTTTTATATTATTACTAATCTTGGCTGTAGTTTCTAAGTGCTTATTAAATAAATACCTACCATGAGCCCTGTAGAGTGCTGTAAGACCTGTGGCATAGTTTAGGGTTACTGTAGGTAGTTTAAAGCAAATGCACACGAAAAAGAAATAGAGGATGACCTAAGATGATATGATACCTGAATTTGGATACTGTAAACACTGTAGGCATTCAGAGAATGGGAGAGAAGAAAAAACAACTAATGCTGAGAGAAAAGCATTATGAAAGAGATAGATCCTGATATTTTTAAAATGTGTATTTGTTGAGAGGAAGGTAAGGCCATGTAAGATACTCAATATGGGATGAAGAGCCTGAAACACAGGTCAAATGACGTTTGCTCATTGATTCACTCCCAGATGGTTTCAAGCATAGGATGACATCAGTGAGTACTTTCTTAGAAGTAAGTTTTGCGGCAAAAGAAAGTCCATGTTTTACCCCAATTAAGTAACTTGAAACGTGTTTCTTTTTTGAGAACATGAGGGTGAAATTGTACAGTTTTCAAGATTTTAGGTTCTGGAACCAATTTTTTTCATATTAGAAAAGTTGAGTTTGGTTTTTGGGGTTTGGTAGTACATCTGCATTTAATCACTGGTGAAAAATGAAAAAAAGAAACCCAAAAAACTATAGCCACTTAACTTAAACAAAATAGCAAGTATTTGAGTCCACAAAATGGTGATATCACACCTAACATTGTTGAGGTACACGGTTTCTCATTTTATCATTCTGTTTTGTTAGGATTATTTTAAAGTTGCATGTTTTCTATTGGTGTTTGCTCTTTGGCAGTACATCAGGTAGAAGCAAAAAAAACCCTTTATAATCAGACTGTAATATCAAGCATTTGTGTCTGTGAAGATGTAATGTTCACATATTGTGCCAGTTCCATAAAAAAGCCATAAAATCCTTCTAAGAGAATGATAACAACATGATGTCTCATGTTATCATTCTCTTAGAAGGATTTTATGACTTTTTGAGGTTAACTAATTTTAGTATTTTGTTTTAGATTTTTCTCTTGAAGGAGAAAGATATTATGTTTGATAAAATTACCATAGGAGAGTGTTTTAAATAGAGTGACACCTATTTTAAAGTGATTAACTGGTTGTGAGTGTGCCAAAGTTTGATCAGATTTCTTTGTATTTCAATTTTATTTTTAGATGAGGCGTGGGAGAGGGGTAATTGGAGGAAGATACTTCCTCTACTTCTGCTGTCAAAATGGGGATAAGGGCTCCCAGGACTGATAAGAGAATTAAATGAGCTATATGTTGTGAAACATTTACCATTGTGTTCTCAGTAAATTCTTGCTCATTACATTAGTTTTGTCATTGTGAGACAGCTTCAAAAGTTGTAACCCAAAAGTTAAAAGTTATAGATGAACAAAGACTACTTTTTAGTTTAGCTCTAATTAATAGGAATTAAAAAGTTGGCAAATATATTTTTATAGAATGTTTACCCCTTTTAACAGTAAAGTTTTTATCATTAAAATTATTTTAGTGGCTATTTTATCATACCTATAAAAACTAGAACTGGGATCTATAATACAAACAAAACTCTTAGGCTGTACTTATTTCTGAATACCTTGGATATTTGATCTTCTTGTGAAACCAGTCTAACATATGATACCTCTTGGCAAGAAAAACACCACACTGTCCTTTCTTTTTTAAAACAAAATCGATTTACTAAAAAAGAAATAACCTGTTCAGGTGGCCTTAAGCATGTGCCCACAATAGAAAAGAATATTTCACAGTTACTTTTGCACAGAAAACAATGTGAGTCTGAAAGTTCTTTAAGTACAGATAGTAGTGTTTTGGTTGTTGAATAGAAATAATATTCTTTTACCTTAAAAAAAAAAAAAAGGGTGTTGGGATCTTAGGTTTTAAAAATTTATTAGAAATTGATTTTGAGGAACTTATACTTGAACTGATAATGTATACCACAGGATATATAGTTGAATTTTTATTTTTTCTTTTTGAGTTGGGGTTTCACTCTGTCACCCAGGCTGGATTGCAGTGGCATGCTTAAGGCTACTGCAGCCTCATTCTGCTGGGCTCAGGTGATCCTTTCGCCTCAGCCTTCCAAGTAACTGGAACCACAGGCATGCACCCTCACACCTAGCTAATTTTTTGATTTATTGTAGAGACGAGGTCTTGCCAAGTTGCCCAGGCTGGTCTTGAACTCCTGGGCTCAGGCAATCCTCTCACCTAGGCCTCCCAAAGTGCTGAGATTATAGGTGTGAGCCACCACGCCCAGTCTAGAGTTGAATTTGTAATGACTGGTGTTTGCAAAGCAACTTTCAAATAAATATTTCGTGCTAAATATTTGACTAAAAGTTTTTCTAGCAAGTGGGAATAGGTATTTTAGCTTTTAGCATACTAAATAGTCTGTTGCTTGTATCCTAGATAAAGCATTTTATTAACTTTTGTCATTGATTAGAACAATTGTAGGAACTGTTTCCAAGTTTCATGGAGGGCGTTTGTTGCCCTATTTCTTTGTTGAATAAGATTACTTTTAAGATTTTTTTTTACTCAGAAGCATTTAAGACTGCTTGACATACTAACATGGTTTTTGGGAGGTGGGTAGTAGTGGCTGTCCCAAAAGAAGTAAGATTTTTATAACTTATACAATACTGTTTGTTGGTTTTACCATAACTTAACTATAAAATGAGATGATAGTAATTATAAAAATCAGATAAGCCTAAATTTCAAAATATAAATGTGTATTAACTCTAGTAAACTTTCCTTTACATTCAAACTTGTACCTAAAACCATAATGGTTCATGCTACATCTTAACTCTCCAGTGCTTTAATGGAAGAATGATTGCACTTGAGAGGTGGTTATTGTTTAGTTCGACTCTGAAATAAATGTTCTTCAAATTGTAAAATCAAGAAAATGATCACTCAAAATGAAAAGGAAATGTCATTCAGTCCTTTTCATGACGTTTGAGTTTGTTCCAAGTTATATATGTTATTTATTGAGGCAGATTTTAAAATATATATATATTTTTTGAGATAAGAGTCACATTACATAAAATTAACCATTTTACATTGTTCAATTCAGTGACATTTAGTACATTCAGTGTCATACAGTGAGGCAGATTTTTAAGTAACTATTTCAAAATAGAGACTACTTGTATACCCTTTATCCATAGTCATCAATTTTTGAAATTTTTGCCATGTTTGCTTTTATTTTCCCTCCCCCCTCCCCTTTTTTGTCTGTCTAACGCGCACACACACACACACACACACAACACACACACACACACATTTCTCAGATCCATTTGAAAGTAGGTTACACACATCATTCCCCCTTTGCTTCAATACAATGTACATTTCCTAAGAATAAGGATGATTCTCCTATTTAGCCATGAAGATTTAACATTGAAGCAACAGTTGTATCTCTCTGTAGTCCAGATTTTAGTTTTGTCAGTTGTCCCACTCCAGTGCCGGATTCCTTCCAGGACTATATATTGTATTTAATTGTCATGACTCTTCAGTCTCCTTTCATGAAGAGTTCCTTAACCTTTCTTTGTCTTCCATGACGTAGGCATTTTTGAAAACTATAAGCCAGTTCTGTAGAATATTCCTCAATTGAGCTGATGTTTTCACAGTCTATATGTTCCCTGTTAGAATACTGCATAAGTGTTACTGTGTCTTATACAGGAGGAACACAATGTCTGTGTCCCCTCAATGGTGATGTTACTTTTGATGACTCCGGTTTTTGTCTGGTTTCTCTATGATACTAAACAATCTGAGGAGACACTCTGAGCTCTCTCACCATACTGTCCCCCCTAAGATTAACATCTGCTGGAGCTTCTTGCTTGAACCAGTGTTTACTATAATTACAAAGAGGTGATCCCCTCTAACTTCACCATTCTAGCCATATTTATCAGTTTACTATAAGTAGAGCCCTCATTGGCTTTTGCCCTCCCTCCATGTTTTTTTATTTTATTCAGTAGGTTGTAAACCATTACTGCCCTTATTTATTTTGATACTCAAATTGTCGTAGATTTGACCAGTGGGAGCACCATAAAACTGGCCTATATCCTTTTGACATCCTCTCCCCCTTTGCTTTTGAGCACTTTCTCAGTTTGTGGTACAAAATGTTTCAGGTTTATCCTGTACTTTCACTGCCTCAACCCTGAAATCAGCCATTTCTCTGACAACCCTTGGTTTTAGTCCCATTTAGTGGTAAGGCAGATTTTTAAAATAGAGATTATATAGTTGATTATATAAAGAACGATTTTTGTCATAATTAAGACTTTGCTAGAACTTCTTTGTTTGTAAGATCACCTATAGTTCAAAGAGTTGATGCCTGGGACAAAACTCTTTGGAAATGCAATTTTCTTTTGGATAATTAAGTTTAAAGTTTTGTTTTCATATATATATATATTTTTTGAGTTGGAGTCTCACTCTTTGTCTCCAGGCTGGAGTGCAGTGGCATGCTCATGGCCACTGCAGCCTTGATCAGCTGGGCTTAGGCGATCCTTCCGCCTCAGCCTTCCAAGTAGCTAGAACTACAGACGCAGGCCGCCACACCTGGCTAGTTTTTGTAATTTATTGTAGAGATGAGGTCTTACTAAGTTGCCCAGGCTGGTCTCGAACCCCTGGGCTCAGGCAAACCTCTTACTTCGGCCTTCTAAAGTGCTGGGATTACAGACTAAGCTACCACACCCGGCCGATATTTTTAAGTCTTTAAGACAGTAGGATTTGTGAAGAACGCTACATTCCTATTCTCTCTATTTTCTCTACCTCCAGTGATATATTTATTTTTCTTAAATCAATTAAGTATGAACAGACAAAACTCAAAGCATATGCTATATAAGTATATATTGCAGTTAATTGTTCTGATTGCTCCCATAGACTATATTCTTCCCAATGGTATTTCTCATTACAGCCTTCCACCTGTAATTCATACTTCTGTTGTATTACAACCCTGTCTGCCTTTTGAATTGTTTATACTAGCAGCTGATTACTGAGTAATTTAAGAGTCTCACTTAATTATGACAGCACTATTCTAATTAGAATGCTGAATGTTGGCACTTTATTTCACAAGCAGAAGTGTAAAGTACTTGTGTTTGAAAAATTTGTAGAAGTAAGTGTTGAGGATTAATTTATCTGTAGATAAATTTAGTGGAAGAATGATTGCACTTGATCCACATTTAAGTGTGGATTTATGCTTACTTTACCCAGAAGGTAAATTTGTAATTCATTTGAATTCTGAAATCCTTTTGGTTAAATTGGAAAAAACTGGTCATATATTGAAAGTGGTATTTTTCTAGCAATTAAAAAATAATAGATAAGGAAGCTGAAAAATTGCACAATTTAAGTAAAACAAAAAAAATTCTTATTTTGAACATTAAAAGAATGTGAGAAATTTGCTGGAAATATAACACTGGTTTTGAATTTAATGTAAGTAATATCCCTTAAGCCTTCTTGGGATTTATAGGGAGTAATTTGAAAATAACAACGCATAATTGACATTTCTTTTAGACTGATAGCATTTCTCAAATATGAGTTTTGAGAATATCTCATGATAAACATCCTTTGGTGAATAAATTAAAGTATATTCTTGCCGGGCGTGGTATGGCTCAAGCCTGTACTCCCAGCACTTTGGGAGGCTGAGATGAGAGGATTGCCTGAGTCCAGGGGTTCCAGACCAACCTGGGCAACTTGGTGAGACCTTGTCTTTACAATAAATAAAAAAATTAGCCAGAAGGATCACATGAGGCCAGCAGGTCGACACTGGGGTGGCTAGGAGCATGCTGCTGCACTCCAGCCTGGGCAACAGAGTGAGACTCCAACTCCAAGAAAAAAAAAAAAAGATTATCCGGGCATGGTGGCACACTCTTGTAGTTCCTACTTGGAAGACTGAGGCAGAAAGATTGCCTGAGCCCAGCAGGTTGAGGCTACGGTGGCTGTGAGCGTGCCACTGCACTCCAGTCTGGGCAACAGAGTGACTCCAACTCAAAAAAAAATAGTATGTTCTTAATGCTTTCACAAACTCTGATAAAGAAGACTCAAATTATAGCTGTGTCTCTCATGTCAAATACCCATGTCCCAAGGGTAGCAAGTAGTAACAGGAAGCCACAGTAACCTGGTTTATTAATTTAATGAATATTTATTGATCATGCAGAACTCTTTTAAATTTAATCTAATTTAACTTTAAAGTTGTGAAGTGCAAGTCAGAACTCTAGCTACTTGAAATACAGTTGTAAACGAGTTTTGGTAGAGGTAAATGAAAAGAACAAGTAAACAGAACATAATTGAACATTCTGTAAGTGTTATGGAGAAAAGAGACTGAAATAGAGAGTGAAGAATGGGACTTTTAAAAATGGAATGGCCAGATGAGGCTCTGGGAATGTGGCATCCACATTAAGACTGAAAAGTAGAGGGAAGAGTGTTCCAGGGAGAGGATGTTCCGGAAGAGGACGAGTTGGTGAGAAAGTGAGAGAGCACTGTGGCAAGAGCGTGGAAGACGAGGAGGGATAGCTTCAGGGTTTGGAAGTCATTGCATGGAGTTTGGATTAATTCTAAGTGTCACAAGAAACTGGTAAGGAATTTTGTTAAGGGAGCAAAATGATCCCACTTCTGTAACTTACTCTTGGTGCTACATTGTATAATGGATGGGGGGTAGAACAAGAGTAGAAGGGGTGAGTGGTTGAAATCATGATTATAACATTGCAATTAAGAGATTTCTGGACCTTCATTCACACTGCCTAGGCTCAAATTTTGAGCACACCACTAAATGGTTGTGACCTCGAGTGAGATAATTAACCTCTGTGCCTCAGTTTCCTCATTTGTAAAATGGGGGTAATAAGAGTCTCTGCTTCATATAATTGTTAGGAGAATTATGTGAATTGTTTTCAATGGTTTAGGACAATGCCTGGCTCATTGGAATTATAGGTGTTAAAAACCAACATGTATGATGTACTAGCATGTAAAGAGTCGAATAAAGTACATTTGCTACCGGGCTCGGTGGCTCAGCCTGTAATCCCGCGCCTTTGGGAGGCTGAGGTGAGTGGATTGCCTGAGCCCACGGGTTCGAGACCTGCCTGGGCAGCGAGACCTCATCTCTACAATAAAATCAAAAAATCAGCCGGGCGTGGTAGCGCATGCCTGTAATTACAGCTACTTGGTAGGCTGAGGCGGAAGGATCGCCAGAGCCCAGCAGGTTGAGGCTGCGGTGGCCGGGAGCGGCCACTGCACTCCAGAGTGAGACTCCAACTCAAAAAAACAAACAAACAAAAAAAAGTACATTTGCTTGCCTGTGCTCTTTGCGTTACTTTGGAGGGGGTACATAGGAATTACTGCTATATAGACAGTCTTGGCTGTGCACAGTTCTGTGGGAACAGATTGTGCAGAGCATGGAGAAGGTTCCAATATGCACAAGTGTCTGTTAACATGCTGTAAAGTGAAAATTGCTTATATCAAAGAATTATTGCATCTAGAGAAGTGAAAGCCATGATGACTCCCAAATCTATAGTTGAACTGAGCATGAGCAGGAGAAGTTTAATGTTTTTGAAGTATTTTTTTTAACCTTAGGTTTCATATATTTTCAAATCTTTCTGTGGGACACAGAAGTCTTGTGCCAAATTATCTTTTTAAGTCTGGGCTAGGGGTCAGTGAGTTAATTTCAGAGGATATAGTAAATCTTTCTAGTCATGCCCCTAAAAGACCTAAAATGAAATGTTATTCCATAATAGCCTTTAAAGAAAAAAAAAAGATTTGTGAGGGTAGTGTTTATCATGCTATTCTCTTTGTGTTTGTTGGTTACAGGTGTTATTTTAGTCCCCTCTATTCATATCTCAGTCTCAGCTTCCTCTCTTCCCTTCCATTCCCTCCCTCTCCCATGTTCACAAGGTATCATAGATTCCGTTATATATTCACTAGTCAGGTTTTAAGTACTCATTTTATGTGAGGCATTCATTTTTAGACACTGAGTAAAACAGAACTGCATAAGATATAGTACAGTCAATTCTTATTATTTGAGATAGTAATGTTTTATAAAGTCATCATGAACACGGAGTTAGCTGAACCATTGCTCCTTGGGGAAAACCCAGGGTTAGGTTCCTGTGAGCCTCTGGTCACAACATTTTCTTTGGCCAGTCAATATGTAACTGTTTTATGTGTGTTTTTGTTTAAAGACATCTTATTTAGTATATATAAATATATATTATTGATTCAGTCACGTTAAACTCATTGTCAATAGCACTGTAACTCGTGTTAGAACAGAGCTTATCTAATAGACATATTTTCTCTGTATGGCACATCAGAACCTTCGTGAGCTTAGGAACACTAGATAGCACTTGAACACTATGTTTGGAGGCCATTTTAAATAGTGAAATTGCCAATGAGAAGCACAAAAAGTGTGAAAAACATCACACTAAATGGACTCCAGAAAGGACCCTTGCTCACGATATGAGAACTGAAACAGGAAGGCAGAGTGTTAACTTGTTTGACCTCAGCTAGGAATGTGTGTGGTATGTGATAGCTCAAATTTTTTTGCTGCTCTGCACATGTCCATGAAATGACCATGAAAGCACCATGAATATTGATTTTGGGGTTCAAATACATTTTGATAAGTGGCAAATTTGCGAATATGGAGTCCACAGATAGTGAGGATCAACTCTACTTGGCTATTAAAAAGTTACATTGTATTAAGGGAATTAAGAAAAAAGTATGATAGCCATTGTACAGAGTAGAATATAATACATAAGAGTTATATACCTACAAACAACTGATCTTTGACAAAGCAGACAAAAACATATGCTAGGGAAAGCACACCCTATTCAACAAATGGTGGTGAGAAAATTGGATAGCTACATGCAGACAAATGAAACCTGATCCTTGTCTTTTACCATATACAAAACTTAACTCAAGATGGATTAAAGATTTAAATGTCAGATCTAAAACCGTAAAAATCCTGGAAGAAAACCTGCGAAAAACTCTTTTGGACACTGGCCTAGGCAAAGAATGTATGGCTAAAACCTGAAAAGCAATTGCAGCAAAAACAAAAATAAACAATAGGGGCTTAATAAACTAAAGTGCTCCTGTACCGCAAAATAAATAATCAGCAGAGAAAATAGGCAACCTATAGAATGGAAGAAGATATTCACAGACAGTCTGATAAAGGACTGATATCAAGAATCTGTGAAGAACTTAAACAGATCAGCAAGGAAAAAAGCAAATAACCCCATTAAAAAGTGGAAAAAAATGACATGGACAGACGTCTCTCTAAAGAAGATATACAAATGGTCAATAAACATGAAAAAATGCTCAGCATCACTAATCATCAGGGAAATGCAAATTAAAACCACAGTGAGATACCACCTTATAACAGTCAGAATGGCCATTATTAAAAAATTTTTAAAAAGATGGATGTTGGCGTGGATGCAGTGAAAAGGGAGCACTTATGCACTGTTGGTGGGAGTGTAAATTAGTACAACTGCTATGGAAATCTGTATGGAAATTTCTCAAAGAACTAAAAGCAGATCTACCATTTGATCCAGCAGTCCCACTACTTAGTATTTACCCAAAGGAACAAAGGTCATTATCCAAAAAAAGACACCTGTACTTGGATGTTTATTGCAGCACAGTTCACAATTGCAAAGATGTGAATCAGTCTAAATGCTCATGAACTGATCACTGAATAATGAAAATGTAGTATATACAGGGAGTGCCAAAAAAATGTATATACAATTTAAGTATAATGTTTGCTCAAAAGATGACTTTAATCAAATGCATGCTAGCACCACCTGTGACAGGCAGGACCGTCAAAGAAAATGATGGAAGCACGGTTAAGCAAACGTCCTACTACATATTGCTATCCTAATTTAATTCAACTTTGCAAGTAATACATAGATAACATCTCTAAAAATGTGTATACATTTTTTGGCACCCCTTGTATATACCATGGAATACTATTAAGCCATTAAAAAAGAATGAAATAATGTCTTTTGCAGCAACTTCAATGGAATTGGAGGACATTATCCTAAGTGAAATAATGCCGAATGAAAAACTAAACACTGCAGGTTCTCACTTATAAGTGGGAGCTAAACTAAGGGTCTGTAAAAGCAAATAGAATGTTGTAACAGACATTGGAGACATAGAAGAGGGAGGGTGAGAAAGTGGGGAGGGGTGAAAAATTACCTCTCAGGTACAATGTACACAAGTGGGGATGGTGGGTACACTTAAAGCTCAGGCTTTGCCACTATACAGTGCATTCATGTAACCAGAAACCATCTGTACCCTCTTAAGCTGTTGGTAAACAAAGAGTTGTAATGTTAGATTTGATCATAGGAAGGAGAGATTATGAGATGATAAGAACAAGAAGGTGTCAGTTTTGCATCTTTGTAAAAACTATGTTTGAAAGGAGGAGTAGGGATTCCAGGAGCATGGGGAGTCACTGAGATAAGAAAGTAAAGGGCATGTTAATAATGCAGTAATGCTAATCAGTTACTAAAGCAGTATAATTAGCTCATAAAGGAAATGAAATCGAAGTAATGGGAGGAAAAGCTAGATAGGTGGGTTGAGGAAAGATCGTGCAGGTTCTGATTACCAGTTGATTAGGAATTTTTAAATAGTTCTAAAGAAGCAATTTAAGAAAGAAGTTGTTTAAGAATTTTAGTATTGAACATCGTCTGTCACCAAGCCTGTTCCAGACACTGGGGATCTTGAAGTGAACAAGATAATTTTGTGTCCTCTGGTTATATTCAAGTCTAAAGGAGGAGACAAAGTAAATAAGCATGCCTTTTATAATATACTGGTTTTAGTTTAGTTCAAGATAATGGAAAGCACAGGGTGCTATGAAGAACATATACATAGACACCCAGCTGTTTTGGGAGTTAAAGGAATGTTTCTTGGAGGAAGTGGCATTCAAGATAAAAGCTGATGATGAGGTAGAGTTAGCTGTGGAGCAGGGACAGAAAGAACAGTCTGTGCAAAAGGCCTATTTTTCCAGGTGAGAATGACACAGTGAAGGGAGTGAAGAAGTAAACTCATCCACATAAAAGATCTTTTATGTCCTTTATGTCTTATTAAGGAATTTGGACTTCATCTTGAAGACAATAAGGGAGCCTTTGCTAGTTCTAAAATAGGTGCTTGGTTAGATAGGATCTGTATTTCAGCAAGAGTTCCCTTTGAACTAGCCTGGTGGGAGTTAAGTAGAAGCAGAGAAACCAGTTAGAAAGCTGTTGGCAGTAATCCAGGTGAAAAATGATGGTGACCCTGGACTAGGGCAGTGTTGGTGTGGGTAGGGAGGTACTTAGGCAGTAAAATTAAAAAGACCTGGGAGTAGATTTGATGATGCTCATTGAAAGGAAGGGAGAGGAGTAATCACCAGTGATGCTCAGGCCATCACTGTGAATGGTACTGTCCATTGAGACAGTAGGAGGAACATGTTTGAGGGAAAGTGGTGACGCATTTGTGGACTCATATGGCCAACAGTAAATATTAGAAAGATGAATGTGGTCATAGTTTGGAAGGTGAATGAAAAGAAGATACATGAGAAATGAGAGATTGTTAAATGACTTTAGTAGGAATCTAGGCTAGAGTAATGCCAGTATTTTTAATGAACAGTTAACAAGTTGGGGAAATAAGTGGGAAGTAGACAATGAAGAAACAGATCCCCTAAAATGAGTTTCAAACATCAAACAACTGCTTTCAGTCTGCCCAGCTTTATGATCTACCCCTGAGATAATCTTTCAGGGTGAAAAGTAGTGAAACTACCGTCATGTTGCTACTTCTCAAATAACAGGTAGAAAGTAATATTTTATTGTTAAAAATTAGCACTAATTTATAAGAAAAAATGTATTTTCACTCTTGGGACTTGTTAAAACTAGTTTCTTTTGAGTATCTCATGTACATTTTAATTGGCCTATGTGGAAAATGATACCTGTTTATGAGGGACCCCAAAAAGTAGTTGCTGGTGTGAGACTGAGAAGCCATCTTTCTATTTTCCTGAGTTCTTTGCCCCCTTTCTCTGTTTGTTCAGCTGTGCCTTATAATATATCATAAAATAAGTAAAATATGAAGAAGATGTTTAATGTAAGATTATAAAATGAGGATTAAGAAATTAAAAATTAAAGTTAAAAATAGGTGAGATTTTGGAAGGGATTGAAATAAAGTTGTTTTTTTTTTTTTTTAATACCCAATGTAAGAAAAAGTACAAGAAAGTATAAAACAGATGAGATTTAAAATAAGTAAAGTAGGAAACTAAACTCAACAATAAAAATCAATCATGAGTTTTTAAAAATGGGATTTACAAGAAAAGGCTGAAACCTATCCAGAAAGAGTTTAAAAACATAAAAAAGAAAAGACTAAAGGAAAAGCGATCCATTGGGTAGGAAATAAGAAATAACAGATACTAAAAACAAGAATGGTGAGATGAAAAGTATAAACTAACAATATTTTTTGGAAGTTTGTAAAAATGGGCAGCTTTTTAGGATAGCATATACCAAAGTGGGTTTCTTGGGACACTTTACAAGCTATTCCAGGAAAAAGATAAGTTATCTCAGAAGTTTTAGAAATGTGTACTGTCCCTCTTGGAGACTTACAAGGCACCATTAGAAAATCTGAGAAGTGTTACAGTAATAAAATTGCCTTTGTTTAACATTTTTCTTTTTTTGAGTTGGAGTCCCACTCTGTCGCCCAGACTGGAGTGCAGCCTCGACCTGCTGGACTCCGGCGATCCTTCCGCCTCAGCCTTTCAAGTAGCTGGAACTACAGGCACGTGCTACCATGCCCAGCTAATTTTTTGATTTATTGTAGGGATGAGGTCTCACCAAGTTGCCCAGGCGGGTCTCAAACCCGCGGGCTCAGGCAATCCACTCACCTCAGCCTCCCAAAGCACGGGATTACAGGCTGAGCCATTGAGTCCGGCTAACATTTTTCAAACCTCCCTGTGTAACTGGTTTCTCACATAGCACTTATTATATCTTACAGACAGTGTTTTTCACAAAACATTATTTAGACTACTGTTTTAAAAGAAACTAAAAATGAAAATCTTGGAAGTTATAGAGAAGTATGATAAAAGAGAAATAAGCTGAAAATAGAAAAAACAGGGGTTAGGGCTGGTATTCCCAGGGGATAGTCTCCAGCTGAAGCAGCAGTGTTCTGGGCCTAGCCAAGGGACAGAGAACAACTTGACACCCTTTCCTGCTGGCCCTCGCTACACCCAGAGCTGTCTCTTCTGCGTTTATCTCTGCAGACAGGGCACTGATGGAACACAGACTGCTGAGCTGGGGAGATGGAGTGGTTCCTAGCAGAATTACATCAGCCCAGCCACGGGACACTTCCACAGTAGTTGGAGAGAAGTTTTAGTACAAACATTGTTTTTATCTTTTTTTTCCCTTCAAAAAAAATCATTTTTTTGTTGTATAAATGTTAAATATTTTAAAAATTTTAAGCAGATGCTCCTCTTACCCTAGTCTAATTATTACTACTCTAGCATAACTGTTTTTATGTGGTTGCTTCTTTTTTTGGTTCTTTCAGGGTTTGCTTACATGCATATGTGTTTTTATATAGTTATTCGTGTTCATACAATTATGTGTTGTGAGAGCTCTTTTTCTCTGGCCATGGAAAGGAATTTTCTAGTGGTGGCTGCCTCTGCCTGTTCTGTTACTTTACATTGTTCCAAGTACCATTGCTGCCACGTGTTAGAAGCTTTTTTTCATCCTCTCTCTTACCCTCACAGTTTATTCTTCCTTTTTGCCAGCCATAAAACACACCCTCCCTCAATCTTACTGCTGCTAGAGTTCCTCTCTGAAAATAATAATTCCATAGTCATGGGACTAGCCTGTGTAGAGACAGCTTTTTCTTTAAACCTGTAATCCCTGCCCAGGTCTTAATAGCAGCAGCACCTGTATTACAGAGGGAGTTGAAGGGCTTCCATATAAACCATCAGGACCCAGTGAATGTTCAGACTCTTCCTAGTATAATGGTTTTTATTCTTGTAGAGGAAACACTACAGAAACTAGCTATCAAACCCCTTCTAAAATCCTTTGTTCAGCCAGACAGCACATGGAATAAATTATATGGACCATATTTTCAGCATTTTGAAAGCTCAGAATTCTGCTTTTGATATTCCTAAATTGTAAATATAAACTTGAAGCTAGATAATATTCCTTCTTCTTTTAATAATTTAAAAGTCTTTATTTTTTGCCAGGTGCAGTGGCTCATGCCTATAATCTCAGCACTTTGGGAGGCCAAAGTGAAAGGATTGCCTGAGCCCATGGGTTTGAGACCAACCTGGGCAACATAGTGAGACTTCATCTCTACAATAAATAAAAAGAATTAGCTGGGCATAGTGACATGTGCCTGTGATCCCAGCTCCTTAGAAGGCTGAAGTGGAAGGATAACCTGAGCCTAGCAAGTCGAGGTTGCATGGCCGTGAGCATGCCACTGCACTCCAGCCCGGGCAACACAGTGAGACTCCAACTCAAAAAAAAAAAAAAAGTCTTTATTTTTGGTATAAGTGTTACCAGAGCTCCAGAGCTGGAGAACATAGCTGAGCTGTGAGATTGACACCAGTGATGGTTTTAGTTCAGTGACTTGGTCCCATACATGCACATCAGATTTGCATAATGACAATATTACAAATTATTTTATTACAAACTTTCTGGATGCTTTAAAAAGTCAACACTTTGGCCAGGCATGGTGACTTAAGCCTGTAATCCAGCACTTTGGGAGACCGAAACAAGAGGATTGTGACACTATGGGATATGTGACTCTCGTAGTTGATGTGAATAAGTTAGTTTAGTGAATCCCAAAAAGAGACTTTTTGCTTATTTTATCAGATGATGTCAGATTGCCACTAAAGGAGAAATTGCTACTTAATGTAAAATAAAATTCTGACACACAATTGGTGCACCAGATTATTAAGAAGCGTGAACTTAAAAGTACAAACTCTACAATAAGATTTTCTGTTATAGCTGGGCTCAGTGGCTCAGCCTGTAATCCTGCGCTTTGGGAGGCTGAGGTGAGTGAATTGCCTGAGCCCGCGGGTTCAAGACCTGCCTGGGCAACTTGGCGAGACCGCATCTCTACAATAAATCAAAAAAATTAACCAGTTGTGGTGGCGTGCCTGTAGTTCCAGCTACTTGGAAGGCTGAGGTGGAAGAATCGCTGGAGCCCAGCAGGTCAAGACTGCAGTGGCCGGGAGTGGCCACTGCACTCCAGTCTGGGCAACAGAGTGAGACTCCAAGTAAAAAAAAAAAAAATAAGATTTTCTGTTATGTTTTTTGGGAAATTTTTTTTTTTTAAGATTTACTGCTTTTGCCTGTTTTATTTTAGGACAGTTTTTTAGACTTAGGATGAACATATCAGTTGTTAGAAGTTTTCTAGTGTGGAGCTTGTTTTATCACATTCTTGTAGTTAGTAATACTCATTTTCAGCTCTCCGACTATTTCTTAAGTAATAGAGTCTTTTAACCCTGCTATATAGATCTGCCTCTGAAATCTTAATTTCGGTGTCTACACTGGGTCAGAGAGGTGGCTAGTTACCATTACTATACAGTTTTGCAACAATGAATGAGATGAGGGTAAGTACTAAGTATTACATCAGTCTACTCTAAGAGGCCATATTTAGGTTGAATAGCTTCAACCTAAAAAATAGCAAATATGTGCTAAATACGCTACATCTACCATTTCACTTAATCCCCATAATAATACTTAGGGACCTTCCAGATAAGGAAACTGAAGCACACAGTGGTTGATTTGTCCAGGGATCAGAGTTAATGTATGCCAGAGACAAGATTCAAGCCCTAATACTCTGTAATAGATTATTGATCAATATATATACTATTTGGCTTTTATGCAAAATAACCCATAAAAGATAAAGCAGTTTATGAAAATACATAAGTGTGCAGTATTTTCCTTTAGTGTGGCCTTATGTTTTGGAGCAGTTCCTGGGGTCTAGGCCTATTTTAATATCTGAAAATTGGCTGCTATCAAGGAGGTTATTTTATTTGGTATTGCTAACCACTGAAGTTTTAAGGAAAGGGAAATAATTTTATAGTTTCTTCCTCCCACAGGTCATAATTTACTTGTGGACATCAGGATGTTTTTCTTGGCTTATCTCATTCATGTAGTTTTCCTTGCACATCTGTTACATAAATTACTAAACTATTTCCTTGAAAAGTTGCCAGTTTAAGTCAAGCTTAATAGCGATTAAGGGTTGGTATCTTTTGGATAGAATTAAATGACAGACTTTAAGGGGCAGAAATCCCACCACTATCCTCTTTTTTTTTTGATCAATCTGTATATTTTCTGAGTTATTAAATAATCATATATGGTTTCTAGTGTTTCCCAAAAGAAACACCAGAAAAAAGTTTTTATGACTTTTTAAATATAAGGTAAGTTATTTTAGTCCTTGCATCTGTAAGTTTGTCTTTTCAATGATCAATTTGTATATACATTCTAGTCTGATGTATTGTCTGTCATCTGAAACTAAATTTGGAGTGTTTATTTCTTTAATGAGTATTCATTTAATGTAATCTTTTGTGACCTTGAACTTTATATAAACCATAAAATAATTTTTTTGGGAAAGAATTCTTAGGATTTATTACTTCTGCTGTTAATAGTTATATTTTAGGACAGTTTTATACCTATGACAAACATATCAGTTGTTAGGACTTTCAGAAATTTTAGATATGCATTTCATTTAGTTTTGCCCCATCCAAATTGATACCAAATCAATACTAGAAATTTTCCTGGAGTGCTAAATTCTTATGTAAGCAAGGAACCAAATATGTATTTAATGTACAGTTTGAAATTATAAGGATTTAGAGTTGGTTTTTAAGCTTGAAGTTTTTAAATAAAGACTATTTGTAATACTGATAATCTGTAATGGGTATTTTTGGAGATTAGGAAAGAAAATATGATATGAATCAGCTAATGTCAGTTGCTGATCAAAGTTCTCAGATAAAATTTCTTTTGTATTATGGATCTACTGTATAATCATTCTTTCTACAATGCAGTAGGATCTTGATAGATTTTTCTGTGCAAAATATTGACCTTTAAAAATTTTTTTTTTTTGAGTTGGAGTCTCAGGCTGGAGTGCAGTGGCTGGAGTGCAGTGGCTGTGGCCACCACAGCCTCAACCTGCTGGGCTCAGACAATCCTTCTGCTTCAGTCTTCAAAGTAACTGGAACTACAGGCACATGCCATCATGGCTGCTTATTTTTTAATTTTTAAAATTTTTTTATCTATCGTAAAGACGAGGTCTCGCCAAGTTGCTCAGGCTGTTCTTTCCCAGGTGTCAGGCAGTCCTCTTGTTTCAGTCTCCCAAAGTGCTGGGATTACAGGCTTAAGTCACCATGCCTGGCCAAAGTGTTGACTTTTTAAAGCATCCAGAAAGTTTGTAACAAATAATTTATAATGTTATTATGCAAGTCTGATGTGCATGTATGGGACCAAGTCACTGAGCCAAGCCCATCACTGTTGTCAACCTCACAGCTCAGCTTTGTTCTCCAGCTCTGGAGCTCTGGTAACATTTAATTCTTTGTGAAAAGAAAATGACTCAAAGAAAGCCAATTTCTAGTGCTAGTAGTGCATGTGGTAAAGTCTAAGAAAATGACAGTCCACAGACAGGAAATTAAGACTTTATATATATTTAGAGAGGAATACATCAAGTTTTGCAATAGCTTGGATTGATGACACAATCAACTGTATGTGGATTCAGTAAATTTATAGAAAGTGTTCTGCTATGTAAAAGTTTCTTACCTGAGAAATAAAACTGGTGACCCTGAATATTGGTTAGTCTGTGGTGAGGAAATATAATATGCACAGGATATTTGTACTACCTGTCACTTTGGTTCTGGGAGATTGTCAGGTGTCTGTACAAGCATTTCCATTTTCATAATTTTGAGGATAACACAGGGTCTTCAACTAATCTTACAAGAATGTTTGCAGTTTGTTCTTAAAGCTTTTTTTTCCTACTTGTAGAATATTGTTCAGTGTTTCATTTACTCCCCAACTGCCTTCTCTGCCTTCCTCCTAAAACTGAAAAATACTTTCATATAAAACAGTTTCTTTTTTTTTTTTTTGAGTTGGAGTCTCACTCTGTTACTCAGACTGGAGGCAGTGGCCACTGCCGGGCGGGTCTTGTACCCGTGGGCTCAGGCAGTCCACTCACCTCGGCCTCCCAAAGCATGGGATTACAGGCTGAGCCACCTGAGCCCAGCCTAAATGTTTATCTTTTTGTGTCATCTGTAAGTAGTACAAATACAATCTAAAAATTTGAGTTAAGATTGCAAGAATACTGAGCCATGTCAGTCATCAGTGTTCAGTAATAGGAGTGATTAAAATTCTGTGGTTCATTTCTCTGCCCCCGTGATAATGCTGGACTGAAATGGAAGGCCAGAATCAGTCAGAATGAAACAAAGTAGTAGATTTGATGTGAGAGTAGCATTTGGTTTAGGAAAGAGTACAGTAGTCCTTAATTTTCTTATGCCTTAAAACAATTAGAATTTCAAAAACAGTTATACCATTAGGGATATTTTTCTGTGGTCTTATATCACAAGGAAGGAAGGAACAATTAGAAGTAATGTTTCTGAACATTAAGATATTTTCCGTTATTTTAACGTCAGACAGGCAGCTTGAATTTGGACCTTAGAACCTTTTTTTGTCTGTACCATGTTTTTAAGATGTTATAGGCACCCAATTATAATAACTAACTTGGCCTTTCTTTGAGTATCCAGAATTATTCTAAAATTAGTAGATTTAGAAAGGACTGTCCATAGGACTCTCCTCCTTCAAAGCCTGGTATTAGCTGCTCTTTTATTTACTTGATTTTAATTTTAATTTTTTTTCTACTGAGATGTAGCTAAAGGTGAGGTATAATATTCCTTTAAATTATTGATGGTTATTTTAAAAAGCAGAAAGTTTCATGTTTCAGCATTTAGAATTTGTGTTCCCTCTTGAAAAGGAAAACAGAAGGTACATAATCCAGCATAGTCCTTTGTGTAAATAGTTGAAGTCTTAAATAATATGCACATCTTTTCTGAAAACTTGTTATTGCAGATTGGATAAGAGAGCCTAAGATTTTAGATGTCTCTGGTTTCAGTTTTCCCTAATCAAACTGGTATTTACTTTGCTCTTAAGAGTACATGTATTAAAAGGAGAAAACATTGGTTTCCTAATGTTTTTCCTAATAGACCTAACAAAATTTTAACATCTGACCAGGTACGGTGGCTCACTCCTATAATCCCAGCACTTTGGGAGGCTGAGGTGAGAGGATTACCTGAGCGCACGGGTTCGAGACCAACCTGGGCAATAAATCAAAAATTTAGCCATAGTGGCACTTGCTTGTACTTCCAGCTACTTGGAAAGCTGAGGCGGAAGAATCACCTGAGCCCAGCAGGTCGAGGCTGCGGTGGCCGTGAGTGTACCACTGCACTCCAGCATGGGCAAAAAAAGAAAAAAAAAATTTAACATCTGCCATTTAGTAGTTGTGGGATTCTGAGTGAGTTTATTTAGCTTCTTTACTAAGTAATTGCTATTAAATATATTTCCCCCTCCTCATCCTTTTTTTGTTTGTTTGTGGGGGGGCAGCATTAGAGAGAAAGCTAGGGTTAGGATTGTCATAATTGTTTCTTCTGTACTTTTCTGAAAATTATTTTATTGATTTTCTTATGATATGGAGGGAGTACTATAGTTTATTATAGTAAATTTAGCACTATAGCTGTTTTATAACTAAGGTACTATATCATCCAATATGATATTTACTATAGCAAAATTAATTCTTCTGCTGAACCACATTGTTGCTTGTGTTTAGACTTTTTCATTGCTTTGTGTTTTCATTTTTCTGATCAAGGTGATACTTTTTTATCCAATCAAGTAGACTAATCTGTTTTTCCACCTCCCCACATTATTTCTATAGAGACTCAGATATTCTGCTAACAATGAAAATAACATATTTGTTGAATTTAGGAGTAATAGACTTCTTGGCTGTTGACCCTAAATTTGATATTGTCCACAGGACTGAAATGAGATGTAACTTGATTTTAAAATATAAGTATTGAACCTATAAAATGTTCAACTTGCATATAAGGGTAATGTGGTGAAGGCTATGCCCTGATAAAAAATAAGTATCGCAAGGTCCATTATCAAGCTTTTAGAGTTATTCTTAAAACGATTTCTTCAATGTTATGGCTGGAATCATTTAAAAAAAAAAAAAAAAGAACAAATGTTTTTAGCTTAAGTGACTTGTCATTTGAGGAAACTTTGTCTTCTACAGTATTCATTTTATGACTGTTTTATGGTTAAAAAAATTTTTAAAGAAGATTGATGCTTAACAGAGCATAATTGTTTTGAAAAACTTCATTATAAAAGTATCTTTTCTGAAATCTTTGTGGCATTGGGGTTAAGAGATAACTTTTAAATATAGGTTTTGATGTCAAAAATTAGTCATCCTTATACAGAGTTCTGTTTGTTTTGAGTGGAGTCTCACTTAGTTGCCCAGGCTGAAGTGCAGTGCCACGAATCACTGCAGCCCTGACCTCCTGTTCTCAGGTGATCCTTCCCACCTTAGTCCCCCAGGTAGCTGGGACTACAGACATGTGCCACCACAATCAGCTAATTTTTAAAAAATTTTTTGTAGAAGCAAGGTCTTACCATGTTGCCCAGGCTTGTCTCAAATTCCTGGGCTCAAGCAGTCCTCCCACCTTGACGTCACAAAGTGCTAGGATTACAGAGATGAGCCACCATGCCTGGTCCCCTAATATAATTGTTGGATTGTTTGTTGTTTGTTTTTAATCATGAAAATTCCATAATTAGGTACTTAAATTGTTCCCCTGGCTTTATACACATAACACTTGGTGTACATACATGTTGTACATATTTTAGTACATATGTATATATTTTAGTTACTAATTTACTACACTTCTATTAGCCTGATTCAGCAAGATATGAATAATATTCACGTGATCTACCACGATGCTTACTTGCCTATAAGTAGTTAAAATGTTACTAATGATGATACAGTACTTGATTTTATATTTGTAATACCCTTTAATAGTTTTCCCTTGGATACAATATAATACTCATGGGAAGAACTTGGAAAATATAAAGAAAAAAATACTATTATTTAAACTGTTCTTGGAAGTTGGGTTTGTCTCATACTGTTTCTGTCTCTTATCTCTTGAGTGTGGGTGTGTGTATGCATGCATATGACAAAACACTTTTAAAGATCTCAAAATATTTCCTGGTTTCGGGGTGAGTAAAGTATTTATAATAACCTTAAAACAAAAAGAAGAAACCATATGAAAAATACATATTCATTTGGCTTTTTTTTTTTTTTTTTTGAGTTGGAGTCTCACTCCATCGCCCAGCCTGGAATGCAGTGGCATGCTCACGGTCACTCCAGCATCGACCTGCTGGGCTCCGGCGATCCTTCTGCCTTAGCCTTCCGAGTAGCCGGAACTACAGGTGCGTGCTATCATGCCCGGCTATTTTTTTTTTTAATTTATTGTGGAGACGAGATTTCGCCAAGTTGCCCAGGCTGGTCTCGGACTCACTCGGGCAATCCACTCGCCTCAGCCTCCTAAAGTGCTGGGATTACAGGCTGAGCTACCAAGCCTGGCCTGACTTCATTTAAAAAAAAAAAAAAAGATATTAAAAAGACAAACTGGGAAGAATACTTCTTACTACATCATTCTGTTTTCAGTTTCTTATTCCTTTGTTAGCAGTTGGAATCACATTATACCTATGCTTTACTTTTTCTCTTGGTGTAGTTTTCTTTTAGCAAAGCATATTCTTGAACTTTTAAGAGGGAAACCTATTAGTAATAAGGACTGCTAAAGTTTTGTCTTGTTAATCATTTTGCTGGTTGTTCTTAATGCAGATTAGAAGCAGCATTGACTGTAAGTAAAAGCCCCATTTTAGCTTTTACTTTCAGCTATTTCTGCTTCTCAGAACTGGACCCAAACTTGTCAAGTAAAATAACATGATATTTTGTAAGTATTGACTGAATAAATAAGCAGAAAACAGGGAAAAAAGAAGAGGGCCACAGTGAATGCTAAGAATTTACAAACTGAATAATCAACTCTTGGCTAATTGAATGTTGGCTGTGATTACACTGCTATGAAATATGAAAGCCTGTGTGCAGAACTTGATTTGGTAACTTTTAGCAGTAGGCATTCAAGATCCAGTAAGTGAGAGGTTCTGGATTGTACAGTTTAAGTCCTCTCCTCGTCCTGTCCAACCTGTTGCTGAGGGGTCATGAGGAGCAGATGTGAGTGGTAACTACAGCACTGGAAGCAGCACACAGTACAAATATAAACAGTACTGATTGTATTTGTGGATTTTATCCTTGTGTTCTTCACTCTCTGGTCATTCCCTCTCTGTCTTCCCTTTCTTTTTGGCCTAACTTTTAGAGTCCCTCATGTTTTGGTTTCATTACCAGTTATACTGCTAACTATCCTCTAGTAATTACTATTATTTTTAAACAGTGTGATCTTAATCATTATTGATCTTTATCAGGACAGAGAAACCTACTCTTCTGGGCACTCATTTCCAATACTCTGGTTTTATCTTAAGCAAAGAAAAAGTTAACATATTGAATAAACCTATAACACACATAAAGAGGGCTCATTTGGCACTTTTGGTGACTATTGGGTATTCTCAAAATTATAGACACTTTTTTTTTTTGAGTTGGCGTCTCACTCCATCGTCCAGAGTGCAGTGGCATGCTCCCAGCCACTGCCGCCTCGACCTGCTGGACGCGGCGATCCTTCCACCTCAGCCTTCCAAGTAGCTGGAATTACAGGCACGTGTTACCACGCCCAGCAAGTTTTTGATTTATTGTAGAGACGCGGGCTCAGGCAATCTACTCACCTCCGCCTTCCAGTTTGTTGGGATTACAGGCTGAGCCACGTAGCCTGGCCTATAGACACTTTTTAATGGTAGTGAAGAATTAACAAAAATACAACAGCACTTCTTAAAGTTATTTTTCTCCTTTTACTTTTCTCTTTTTGCATTATTACATTCTCATATCTGTTTATGTTTGAGAGAATTAAATACAGGTAAAAACCTGAAAATGAAAGGCAGTTAGTTATTGATGGTGATTAATATTAACAATTGTAGACATTTTTGTTGGTTGAGTTCTCTTGATATCACTGCCAGATTGGTTTAAAGTAATATACAGGAAAAATTTTTGGTGCTATCAGAGTATTCTTGATTTTTTTAAAGTGTTGTAATGATAATTATGTGAAAGAAAATTTAAGTAGAAAAGCCTATATCCAAGGACTTTCAGCCTTTAACAGGTCATAATGGTGGACTGTATTGTAAAAAACACAACAAAACTGAGTGTAAAGAGATAATTTTTAAATTTTCAAATCAGGAATCTTAATTTAGGATTGGTGAAAGTCTAGAAGTCACTTGTTTGACAATAATGTCAGTCTAAATAGTATGAAACTTATGGGGCAGGGTTTTTTTTTTTTTTCCTGTTATTTATAGAACAGATTGTAGACCTTTGTCTGGATTTTGTGTATGTTTAAAAAAACCGTTGAGAGAGCCCCCTCTAGTGTGTGAAATATCTATTCTTTGGACATTTGTGTCATTCATAGGAAGTTTTAAAAATTACACTGGCTGTTTTTTCCTTTCACATCTGGGGATAAATTTTAATTTTTCTTTTTTAGGGTGGAGTTGTTTTCCTTTTTTAAAAAGGTTACTGGAATTATGGGTAGGGCGTGGATTGAAGGCAGTAGAAAACTTGAGAAAGGATCAAACTGTCATTTCTACCGTTTTAGAAATAGTTATTTTTAAATGAACTGGAATAAGGCCAAACTATACAGTGTTTTGTTTTACTTTAGTTTACATTTGTTTCTGAATTGTGAAGCTTAAAAATGCTTTGTTTTAGAATTCTTTATGCTATCAGATCTCATCTTGAGAAAGTTCTTTCCAATTTCTGAAAGCAACAATTTTATTGGAAAATAGCTTTAAAAATAGAGCCTGATTCTCTTCATGGAAGTGTTCTGTTACTTGTGTTATTATGGTTGCCGTATCCTACGAATCTACTTTATAACTATATTGTGAGTATGTTCTGATGGCTCCCATTGTTTTTCAGCCAAGGAAATAGGGAGATTCACAGATTATTGGCTCTGTGCCACCTCTCCCTCTAAACACACAGTACTCAAACACATTGGTCTTTAGCTAAGAATCTTGTGAAGGGTTACAGAAACAGATCTTACTCACTTAACCCATGGGCCTTTGCAGCCTGAACAAGGAAAGTAGTGTTCTGAAAGCTACACCATTTATGAAGGCTCTGGCAAAAATATTTCATTTCATGTACGTGGACTAGAGATTAACTTCTTTCATCTTGTCCTCCAATAAATTAGACAACGTAAAGAGATTTCAAATGCATTCTTGGTAATGAAATGCTTGGTTGAATTATAATCCTAATTGCTATTGTTCATTTTCACAGCTGCATTTTGACACTTTTAACTGCCTAAGCCATGCATTCTTCAGCCACCAGGATAAACAAAAGCATTCTGAAATCCATCATTTTGTGGCATCTTAAATTGCAAATCTGTTTTTGGCTTTATTTTAGTTCCATTGTTGATAAAATTAAGGGGGAATTGTTCTTCTGCATTCACACATAAAATTGTCAATAGAACCATTTCTGGGTTTCTATGAAAATTCATTCATTAGTAGTCTTAAATTTTGAAGGGGCAGTGAGATTATGGACTTATTTTAGTCCCAGGGAAAGAATTTGTATTTATTTGATCAAATTAGTTGATATTTTAAGAAGCAGCTTTCTTCAAGATTTGAAAGAAAATAATAGGATTTCGCTTTTTTAAAATAATAGAACAATGTTCTGAATTTAAATCTAGAAGCCAGATTTATTCAGTGATTTGGCAAGCTACATTCATATGCATAATGGTTCCTTTAAAATTTGACCCAAACCCATTTATTGGTCTTTGCTTTCAGTTTTGTAAGGAAATTAAAGTGTATGCAATATGTTTGAGATTCATATTTATTTTTATTTAAGAGATTTGAATGCAAATTTCAACCAAACCTTCCTTACTTAAAAAAAAAATAGACTTTTGATGACTGAAAAATCATATAGCCAAAGTGGGGTATATGCAAGTAATAGTTACCAAATTCTGATTTTTTACTATTTCCTTTTGGGTTTTTTTGAGTTGGAGTCTCACTCTATTGCCCAGACTGGAGTGCAGTGTCATGCTCCCTGCCACTGCAGCCTCGACTTGCTGGGCTCGGGCGATCCTTCCCCCGTAGCTTTCCAAGTAACCAGAACTACAGGTGCATGCCACCACGCCTGGCTAATTTTTGATTTATTGTAGAGATGAAGTCTTGCCAAGTTGCCCAGGTGGGTCTCAAACGCGTGGGCTCAGGCTGTCCACTCACCTCGTCCTCCCAAATTGTTGAGATTTTTTACTATTTCTAAGACTTAATTCTAAATGGAATACTTGAATTACTATATTTACAGGTGTCTATTCTAAATAATTGTTCAGTAGTGATTAGAATGTTAGATGTCAATGAGTATTACTATAGTATGTCATATTTTTGCAGTATTTCTTTATTCTCCTTGAGAATAATGTCAAATGAATTCTCCTTGAGAATAATGTCAAATGTCCCTGAATTCTTGAATTCATGTAAGCATGAGAAATTCCATTTTAACAATCAAATATTTTGCCATCCCATGTCTTATTAATCTTGAGGTGTTTTTCAAAGCTAATTCTTTCTTATAAAAATATTGTTAATATTTAAAAATTCTCCTAATAAGTGGTTTTTACATTTAACAGTAGTAATAGCTAACATTTATTGAGCACTTCCTGAATGTCAGACACTATGCTAACCAAACACTATTTGCTATGCTGTCCTTTGAAGTAGTATTCTTATTTATTCCCCTTTTGTGGTTAGTGAAACCGAGATTAAGGTAATTAAAGTAGTTTTGCCAAGAATCAAAGTGATCAGAATAAGATTTTTCAGACTCTCGGAGCCCATGTTTTTTATTACTGCTGAAATCTTAAGGGAAAGTTAAATGCATTATCATATAATCTCCTGATGGAATATTATGTAGCCAGTAAAAGTAGGGTTTACAGTAACTATACATAATGCCATGGGAATGTATATATAATAAGTGAAAAAAAGACTACAGGATTTCAGTTAAATGTTCATAGTGGTTCTAAACATCTGGAGAATATTATCTTTGATTTATTGTTCTTTTTAAAATGTGATCTTGATAATGTTCAGCTGTTACATAATTGTGCTTAATTTACAGAATTTCCGTAGGTAGGAAACATAAGCCTGCATTGAAAGCCAGCTCTGGTCAAGAAACTGACAACTTAGTTTTATAATAGACTCTAACATGTTCAGTTTTTAAAAAATATTTGACCCAAAGCCATTTTTTTACTGGGCTAATGCCAGCTCTGATGTAATCTCTCATCTGTATTCTTGAAGGCTAATGAAATAGTAAAATCTTCTTAAAGGTAACTTAAATGTGCTATATAGTGTCCTTGGGGTAGCTTGTGCACAAAAGATGTTTTCTTTCCCACCCTGTAGAGGTAGCTCATTAGGACACCCAGTAGTGTCATTATTAAGTTTTCATGTGTTTCTCAGTTTTGATGCTAATCTTTGTGCGTATGTGCGTGCTTTTTTTTTTTCTCTGCAGCACCAATGTGGTTATGAATTATTCAGAGATCGAGTCTAAGGTTCGAGAAGCAACGAATGATGATCCTTGGGGACCTTCTGGGCAACTCATGGGAGAGATTGCCAAGTAAGTGATAATTTGACTCAGCAGTGCAGAAAAAAATCAAAGTATCTTTACACAGAAATGTGAAATTTGCTTTCAGTTTTAAACTGTTTAGCTGTCAAATACACATTTTGCATAATCATTCAGATTATACTGTAGAAAGTTTTATGCACAGGGTCCATTCCCCTTAAAAATTAGCTCAAAAACATAAAACAAAATTTTTCTTTGTCAGTGAAGTTTTGGGGTTTACTGTAGCTTACCTTGTAAAATTTTGACAAATGCAAATAAAATAACTGGAAGTACACAACAGTTCCAAAACATTTTTTTCTAATGAACATCCGGGCTATTATGCCAGTCAGTGAAGAGCTTGCAAAGTCTGACCATTAGTGGGGCTTATAAATGAGCTAGATAGTGTATAAAATATAGGAAAAACATTTTCAAGAAAGTATATCATCTAAATTTTTTGAATTAAGTGTATTAATTTTTGTGCACTTTTAGGGAAAACACAGTAAATTAGAACAAGCCTGCCATCTACTGTCAAAATTAATATATTGCAAACTCTTAGGAAAATCATTCTTTTTTCAGGGCTACATTTATGTATGAACAATTTCCAGAGCTTATGAACATGCTTTGGTCACGAATGTTAAAAGACAACAAAAAGAATTGGAGAAGAGTTTATAAGGTATGGACACAAGTGTGTTTTAATTATTTGACATGTTGAAAACAAATGCTTGAAATACATAAGTGATTTTGAAGCATATTAAATCCTAAAATACAATAGTCTAAAACTGGTGAAAGAAGCAGATTTACAAAAAACTATTCTTAATATGAAGTTAATATTCATAATACTTCTAAATGTTGAGGAGTTTTTGTTAAATTTTTTCCTACTAAAATATGTTTGTGTATACCAAAAGTAATGAATCTATAATAGGGTGCATGTCTAGTGTATGAGCAGTTAAGGTGGTCTGATATGGTTTGTCATCACTACATAAAAATTTACCTAACTTATAATTGTATTGTCACAGTATTCTGCACCCAAAAATATGTTAGTTCAGCATGTAATTGGAGATTCATTCTAAAACATATTAGATGTATTCTGATATTTTAAATTTGCGAATATGTACTCTTCAGTTTCATTTAGTTCTGATCTTATATAATGCAGAATTCTAAAGCAGGATAGTCATCTGTTCTTATATTGTCTTGTTACCTCACAACATGTTTTTCTTTGCTTTCTAAAATGGCATATAACATTCATATTTGAAACTTTGAAAACAACATTTTTGGCTTTCAGGATTGAAAATCTATGTTTTAGTTCCGTGTTTTTTATGCTGTTTGTTTCTGAAAACATTCACTGTCATTCCTTCAGCTTGTAAGGCAGGTATGATGAAATAATTGAAATTTCTGTAAATTAAGTTTCCTTTTTAAAGTCAGAGGTTTTTGTTTTAATTATTGGGTAATCTACTTTTTTTAAAGAATACAGTCATGTACTGCATGAAGACATTTTAGTCAGTGATGGACCATATATACAACAGTGGTCCCATAAGATTACAATACTGTATCCTTACCTTTTCTATGTTTAGATACTTTTAGGTACACAAATGGTTACCACTGTGTTATAGTTGCCTACAGTAATCAGTACAATAAGAGCAATAGCCTATATCACAGAGCCTACTGTGTAACAGGCTATACTATCTAGGTTTTTGCAAGAACACTCTGATGTTAGCACAAGATGGAATTGCCTAATGATACAGTACTCAGAACATTTCCTTGTTGTTAAGTAACACATGACCTTAAGTTACTGGTAGGATGAAGTTTTGTGCCCCTCAATTTCACCAACCTAACTAAATTTTCATATACCTAGTTATCTTTAAGTGAGATTAAGATCAAAATGTACAATTCATAATTTTTAGTGTATTCACAAAGTTGTACAGGAGTAACCACTGTCAAATTTTAGAACTTTTTTATCACCCCAAAAAGAAATCCCACACCCAACAGCAGTCATTCTAAATGTATGTTTTAACAAAATATTCTTAAACATTAAGTTTTTTCTTTTATTTGTTAGAAGCAGCCTTTTGGAACAAAAGCCATATCATTAACCTCAAAATTAAATTTTATCTGGGGAAAATACTAGGATTGTGCAATTACCAAATAATTCTTCTGAAGTGTTTAGCAATTCGCAGTCCCATAATGCTCAGATAAAACATAAAAACTCTCTTAAGGTTTTCTAAAGCCTTACTGTTTATTTATATTATAGGTTCAGATATTTTTGTACATCAGAATTACTGATTCTTTTAAGTCTTTGACACACAGTATTCAGTGGACAATTTATAATTATTTACTATGCTTAATATAAGAGAAACTTTAAATTGGTCATATAAGTTCTGGACCATGGTTTAAAGTATATTGTAAGGTACAGAAACCCCACCACCATAAAGATTGATTATTTACAAATGTTGGGATTTTTTTAAAAGCCATTTACCAAAGTTCTACCAGAATTTTTGTCATTAAATCATTTGATGCTTTGTATTTTTAGTCGTTGCTGCTCCTCGCTTACCTCATAAGGAATGGATCAGAGCGTGTTGTTACAAGTGCCAGAGAACACATTTATGATTTGCGATCCCTGGAAAATTACCACTTTGTAGGTGAGCAATAGAAAAACCTTATAAGCAAATTAAAACAGTAGTTGGAGTTGTCAGTCACCTGAACCAGCTTAGAAGCTTCTCTGCTCTAATTAGAATGTGACTGTTGCTGGTTGTGTGACGAGTGCAGAATCCAAGACGTGGGGCCCTAGAGTATTAATTAGTGAAGACAAGAACTTGCAGAAAAGACTGGCTAATAACAACAGAACCAACACAACATGAGTGTTCGGGTTTATATTAAAATATGCACTGGAGACTGGTCCCCTGTGGTGTCCATAAAGGAATAGCTTTAATCATATGGGAAGAAAAGGTTAGAGCTCCAAAACACACACATCTGTTTGAAGCTGGGTTTTTTTTTTCCTCCCACCAAATAATATTTACTGTGCAAAGGCAGCAAGGCCAGAGTGTGTTTTGAATGTGAAAGAGGGTAGAGAATGAAGCACTTTTCATTTTGTAGTGTACCCTAGTTATAAGCACTTGGAAAATTTAGTTTTTGAGCTACACTAAAACCTAGTAATTAGTATTCCCAGACTTGTGTTAGGGAGCCAAAATGTTTGTGTGCTTTGCAGTTATTAAATGTTGAAGTGGTTCTTCTTTTGATTTGCTTTGTTAAAATTTGATTTAAAAAGAAAAAGAAAATAATATTGACGGATATGTTCATTTCATATGGTTATCATCAGTAAATCCTTTTTAGTGGGTCTTTAATTGACTTTGCATAGTACCGTTATCTGTGGTCCTTAAAAATTCATCTTTACATGCTCTTATTAGCCAAAATTTCATTTTAAAACTTAGAATTTGCTAAAGAGGAAATGACAGTTAATTAGCACAGTTTGCCTTTCTTTAGAATTTTTTAAAAATATTTGGCTTATATTTTTAAGTTTTGTCTGTTTTTCTGTTTTAAAGAATTTGATACATATGAGTTCTTAAGGTTTTGGTTTCTCCCTTACCATCCTCACAGATGAGCATGGCAAGGATCAAGGTATAAATATTCGCCAGAAGGTGAAGGAATTGGTTGAGTTTGCCCAGGATGATGACAGGCTTCGTGAAGAGCGAAAGAAAGCAAAGAAGAACAAAGACAAATATGTTGGGGTTTCCTCAGACAGTGTTGGAGGATTCAGATACAGTGAGTATCAAAGACAGGTTGGCATCAGCATCAGCTTAGCTTCTTGGGTATATTTTAAGAATCACTGAAATACCAAAGACCATACTGCTATTTTTTTTTCAGGAATATATAGAATGCTAAAATATATGCAACTTTGACTTCTGTTACATGGACCTTGGGAATCTTCCTATTTTTAACTTTTGTGGATTCCGAATATAATTTTACCCATTAGTAACTAATTAAATAACTGCATACTTTGAGATGACATAGAGTATAAAACAGATATATACCCTTCCCTTTTAGGGTTACCATGCTTTTAAAAAAAGGAGGGAAAAGGTCTTTATAACTCACAGTTTAGAGCATAAAAATATAAAGCTTGATCAAGAGATTCATCTTTCTTATTATCTATTTTTGGCCAAAGCTTAGATATGCTTTCTATAAGTCAGTTCAGCCTCAGTCTTTTTTCTTACTTAAGTAGTACATAATTTGACATAGAAAAAGATGACTGATGATAGTTTTTCATTTATCATTTTTTGTCTATCACTTTGTTTATTGTTCCCAACACGTTTATTTAATTTGTTTTTTTGAGTTGGAGTCTCAATCTGTTGCCCAGACTGGAGTGCAATGGCACAATCACAGCTCACTGCAGCCTCAACCTCTTAGGCTCAGGCAGTCCTTCTGCCTCAGACTCGCAATTAGCTGGGACTATAGGCTTGTGCCACCACACCCAGCTAATTTTTTTAATTTTCAGTAGAAAATTTTTTTGCCCAGGCTGGTCTCGAACTCCTGGGTTCAAGCAGTCCTCCCACCTCAGCCTCCCAGAATACTGGGATTATAGGCATGAGCCACCATGCCTGATGCAACACGTTTAAGAGCAGCTAGAGCATGCATCTCTCATGTTTATTTTTAATGTAATAATATAGTTTCTCTAAAATAGGGCACTAGGTGCTTGAAGCACAGGTATGTAGCATAAGAGCTTCCTTTCACAGCATGTCCCTTTGAACTCATTTTGTCTTCTGCTGACCTCTGACAATTTCTGGTCATTTCGTGTATATGCAGACAGGCCAGTGCTGTGTTTCTTAGCAGTTATGCATTGAGGCTCTCCAGCTGTCCCACCTACATCTATGTTTGTTTATATTTGGATTTATGTTGAGATTTTCTATGGAACTATGTAAAAATCTTCTATTATTTAGTGATTTCTTATAAAATATCTTTACTCATTTGTTCCTCTGCTTTCCTGCCCACAAGGAAAACATACTGCATTTAATTAACTGCTTAAGGATGTTTCTAACTGCGGAAAAAAATTCCTTTATTATGTTGAAACATCACATAAAAGTCAGTTTTTGAATTGGGCAATAATGTTTCTCTTAAAGCATATAAGCATGTTTTGGAACTTTTATTTGGGGGAGTAAGAAGTTTTTATATAATTTACCCAAGTATTTTATTCTTTAGCGTTTTCAAAGTAGCTATAGCAATTTAATGTGTTTTTGAATAGAAATTGCTATTTACAACTTATTTCCCCCTTCTGCCTGCTTGTATCCTTCTTTTTAGCAGTACAGTACATAATTAGATAAATTAAGAAAACGGAGTAAATTTCAGACTCAGTCATAATGCACTAACTGCAGCATCTGCATTAGAGGTAGAGTTCAACATCTTGTGTGTATATCACAGTCTTTGCTAAATTATTTTTCATGTTTTGTTTTATTCAGCCTTAACTAATCAACATTAGCAATTTGTATGTTTTTCCATTCTGACATTAGATAATGTCTTACCGATATCCAGTATCTTTCACATTAATTTAGTATGATGTCCATCCACCATGCTAATTGATTTGGTTTTCATCCACTGTCATTTTTCCTGTACATTTGTTTCTTTTCAAAGTCTGATTCATCATATTGTTGAAATGTATATACACGTTGCTGGAAAATCACTTATTTTTGAAAAACCATTCTGATTGAAATTTTGTTTAGAAAACTTCATTTTACTGTGTTTTCTTTAAGTTGGTGGTCAATTCCAGATTCAGTATGTATATTTTAAAATCCTTAAACTCCTATAGAAATATTGCAATTTTAGCTGGCAGTTCAGGAAAATGGTTTTGTCCAATCTCCAAAGGTCATGTATGCATCAGAACTGCTAACAGCAGTTCGAAGTAAAAGCTCTATTTGCCACTTTTTTATTGTTTCTCATTGTTCTTTTCATTTTCTTTTCAACCTGCCTTAATTTTCAGTGTTTTCTTTAAAAAAAAAAAAAAAGTGATTTCTCTGTACCTTCTACTCTTGCTTTTTAAGTTGAATTTGGACATGGAAAGAGAGACATAAAATGATAAATTCTTATTTCTTTTTCAGGCTCCTAGGGGCAAGGACTAAAACATCTTGACATTTTGAGTTTTTTGTTCATTTCCATGATCTGTTCTCTTCATTCTCAAATTTACAGTGAGGTTTTAGGTTTCGCCAATCTTAGCCATATAGTTTGCATTGGTGCTTGAATAGGTTGTCATTATTCTGAACTACTGATTGAGCATTCTGATTCTAATATGTAAAATGATTCTAGTATGTAAAGTTTTTGGTAGTTGGAGTAATATTTTCTTTTTACAGTAGTTGCAAAATGTTTTACCATGCCTTGAAAATTCATTGATTTTTCTAGTTTGATACTAAAGAACGACAGTGACTTGAGTTCTTTCAGCTTATGGTGACATACGGTATTCAGATTGGTGCTTCTTTCATTTTTATATTTTAAGACACTGTTGTTGTCCAGTACTTTTATAAAAATTGAAAGCAATTAAGGGACAGGAATGAGATATAACACATTAAGTGACTTTTCTAAAAACAAAAAGATTTTCATTTCTCTTTTGCTTATGTAGGTTGTGTTGGTTTTGTGTTTTTGCTACTCCTTTCAGTAGCCTTTAAGAACTTCCCGATATGCTGTGCTGTGCATTAAGGTTGTGTAAGTTTTCATAAACAAAAGCTTTTGAATCTGCATTCCTGCCACTTAATGACTGGCATTACATGCTGTGCCTTGCTGTAATTGTGTTGATTCAGCACTGTGGAGCTTTCTGTTTTCCTTTGAAAATGATTTTATTATGAGGAAAAGCCTCAGAAATAAGAACTGTAGACACGTTTTGAATTTAATGTCCTTAGAGTTGATTTTTTTTTTAATGCTTTATATAGGTGAAAGATACGATCCTGAGCCCAAATCAAAATGGGATGAGGAGTGGGATAAAAACAAGAGTGCTTTTCCATTCAGTGATAAATTAGGTGAACTGAGTGATAAAATTGGAAGCACAATTGATGACACCATCAGCAAGTTCCGGAGGAAAGATAGAGAAGACTCTCCAGAAAGATGCAGGTATTAACACTTTGTCTCCAGGGTCTCTTAGAAAGGGTGCTGAATTTGTGCAGAAGGGTTTTTGGTTTTTTTATGTTTTTGTTTGGGGTATTAGCATTATCTGAAGTTTGGCCTTTTTTTTTTAATAGACTATTTTTTTTAGAGCAGTTTAAGTTCATAGAAAAACACCATAAAAACCATACAGAGAGTTGCCATATACTCTTCTCTCCTTCTCCACAGTTTCTCCTGTTAACATCTTGCAACTGTGGTACGTTTGTTAACCACTGAAAAACCAATATTGATATACTATTATTAGCTAAAGTCTATAGTTTACATTAGGGTTCCTTGCGTTGTTCAGTTTCATGGATTTTGATAGATCATTTCCACCATTACGGTATCATAGAGAATAGTTTCACTGCCCTAAAAATGCCCTTGCAAAAATATGGAACAATTCACAAATTTGTAAGTCATCCTTGCACAGGGGCCACACTAATCTTTGTATCCTCCCATTTTTTTGTACAAGTGCTGCCAAGCAAGCACTGTGCAGCTGTTTTTAAGATGCTAGGTCAGACACTATTTGCAGTTAGTATTGATATACCTTCCATGTTGCCTGTGTCCACTGAATTCTGAAGTTGATCGTGTGTTCTTCATATTTTTATTAAGGCTATATAGTCTTTCCTCAGAATTTTTTTCCCCAGCAAGGAAACTTTCACAGATTATTTTGCATTTAGACATCAGATGATCCAGGAATCTAAGATGTTGTTGAGGGATAATGAAGTTTATATATTAAGTTTAAACAAAAGTTAAAGGATTTGAAATCTAATGCTTCCTGTGACATTTCATTAGGATTCTGTGCCAGTGTGTACCAGAAAATAATCCAAATGGATTCTGAGCCAAAAATTTTTGAGAATAGACCTGTATTTTTATAAACTGCACTTTCTGATGGTAGGGCATTGTGTTTAGTTTTACACAGAACAATACTTAGAACTTTGCAGTGCTCACATTTTGTTCTTACTCACCAGTATAGCTATTAACTAGTTTTGCTGATGATTTACAAGACCTTTGTCATTTGTGCCTCACAATATCTGTGTTAAATAGGATAGAGTAAACATTTTATCCTTGTTTTTTTTTTGTTTGTTTGTTTTGAGTTGGAGTCTCCCTCTGTCGCCCAGACTGGAGTGCAGTGGCCGCTCCCGGCCACCGCAGCCTTGACCTGCTGGGCTCCGGTGATCCTTCCGCCTCAGCCTTCCAAGTAGCTGGAACTATAGGTGTGCGCTACCACGCCCGGCTGATTTTTTGATTTATTGTAGAGATGAGGTCTCGCTGCCCAGGCGGGTCTTGAACCCGCGGGCTCAGGCAATCCACTCACCTCAACCTCCCAAAGGTGCGGGATTACAGGCTGAGCCACCGAGCCCAGCTTATCCCTGTTTTTAGAAGTAAAACCTGAGGCTCGATCAGACCTTGTGGACTTTCCTTAAAGTAACACAGTTAGTGATGGAGCTGAGCCTTCAAGTGAGCTCTTGTAACTAAATACCATTTTTTCCCCCTACTCTCCCCAAATCTTAATAGTTCTGATTTAAGAGCCATTAAAAAGAGGTACAAATAAAATCTATTTTTAAGTGTTTTTCCAGTATTTTTTCAAATTTATTAACTCCCCACAGTTCAAGACTATTTCTGGAATGTGGTCTTTGAAGAGCCAGAACTTGTTTTTAGCACTTCGAATATATCTATTTTACAACTATGTTTCTAGCCACCTTTATACTGAAAAAGGACATGTATGATAACTATAAATACTAAACATTGGGAAATGATGCCCACTCCAAATATTCTGTGCTATTTTCCCCTCATTAATGTTTTTGTGGCCTGTATAAGTTTTTGGCTTGGTTTAAAAAACATTATTGAAATTAAGGGCATTATTCTGTTATTTCCTGAAGAAGTGTGGGAATCAGGTCAGGTAGGCCAGTTAGAAATCTGACTGTGTGAAATCTTATACTTTTTCTCCTTTGCTCTTTCATCCTCACTTTTTCTTTTATGGCTTTGTCTCTCTATTCGTATTTTTATTTTTTTCTCCCATGATTTCTATGTTGCCTGTAAGACAGGATCTCCTAGAATTTCTAAATCTTTTATATAGAGTATTTAGGTGTAAAAAAGTGAAGATGCAGTGGATATGATTTATCATAGGAACAATAGGGCACACCAGGGACTTTTTATCTTAGAGTATTTGTAAGAGAAGAGTAAATTTTTAGACAGAGTTTCATGTGACCTCTCTGGCTTGTTACCAGAATTTCAGACTTAGTTGATAATATTGAATTTAGGACTTCTGGTCGATTGATCACATATGAAGCTTTCATTTCATCGTGTGCTAGTCAGATTTATACTGTCAACTTGTAAATAAATTATCTTGCATTGAAATAAAAATAGACATCAGAAAGGTCAGAATTTTGTTTTTCTTGTGGAACTGATGATGAGAATTTTTAGGTCATTGTTGAGAAGTTTATAAGGGCTTTTGATCACATATGAGATCTTACAGGTTCCTTAAAATGCTTACATATAAAAATATATGTAGAAAGGGTACCTGATTTTAAACCAGGGAAAGTGTGAACCAGGCCCAAACTTCACCTGCATGCAGCCTACCTGTGTAGCTAATCCTGACTTCTTGTACTTCACGTCTCTATAATAAAATAAAATTTTAAAAACAAATAAATAAATGTGTGTGTTATATATATATATATACATACATATATATATATGTATGTATATATATATGAACCCCTAGCTCTGTGTGGGAAGTCATTCTTTTTGATCCTTGATTTATACAAGTTCCAAATTGGTTTATATTTAAGTAGAAATTGCTTTAGATTAGTCTGAGTTAAATTGCGTCAGTGATAGTCATAGTTTAAAGTAGACTTTTCAAGCATTTTATTCCAGGATATTTATAAATTAAACCACCTACTCTGAAATTAAGTAATATAAGTAATGGAACATATTTCAAGTAATTTTTCTTTCTCTTTGTCCTACTTGGCACCAGAAAAAAACCCAGTGCTTTATTATTGGAGAACAAACTAGTGCTGATATTTTTATTCCTAGCATATGAAAAACCCAGACTTTACTCTAGGTATTTTTTCTTTTACACTATTAAAAAGGAAAACAAAATTGTATGTTTCTTAAAAGGAATTATTTCAAAAACATCTTAAATATACCTGGTTTTCTGTACAGCAATTTCTATAGTATGTAAAAGTTTGATGTCCTGATGCTATAGTGAAATAGAGCACAGCTGTAAAGTGCATTACCTCTTATTTTTTTGTACTTACAGATGAGAATTTAATCATCTGAATTCAGCTAGGATACTTTTGAAGTATCCACTGACATTTTAATATTTTAATATGTACATGTATTAATATATGAGAGTTGATGGCAGAATGTGTTATAAAAATGGAATGGTAGCCATATGCACACAATCCATTTCAAGAAAATAATCATCAAATGCAGATGTTTGAACTGACAGGGTCTTATCAGTTGATTCTGATATAGTAGTCTTGCTATTTTATATTTAAATTAAGTTTTAAATCTATAATAAAAGCTTGGGTTACTTCAGACGCTATTTACATAGATACTTTTTGTAGCAGTGTTTTAGACTTATCTAGAGGATTCTGTGTGCTCCCACTTCACCTCCCCAACACGCACATTATAATTATTCAGACAGCTTAGATAACATTCTGTTGATCTCTGTCAGATAGTCAAAGTGTGGAATTTTGGGTTTACTGCATTTGAAATTCTTCAGCTCAAATCACTGAGGACTCCATTTAAAAATAATCCCGTCTTATTATTTTGCTTCATTTTTAATATCTTTTAGCGACAGCGATGAGGAAAAGAAAGCTAGAAGAGGCAGATCTCCCAAAGGTGAATTCAAAGATGAAGAAGAGACCGTGACGACAAAGCACATTCATATCACACAGGCCACAGAGACCACCACAACCAGACACAAGCGTACAGCAAATCCTTCCAAAACTATTGATCTTGGAGCGGCAGCACATTACACAGGGGACAAAGCAAGTCCAGATCAGAATGCTTCGACCCACACACCTCATTCTTCAGTTAAGGTGGGAATGGCAGGAGTTTACACATTATACATGGTTTTATTTTTATAAACTACTTTTGGAATTCCTGCATTAGTAAGCTTGGACTTTCTAGGCAGTCGTATTAATTATAGATCATCTGGCATGTATTACTCAGAGTCATTAATAATAAGAAATCTCTGGGGGAAGAAACGTGTCCAATTGCTGAGTGATTGTCTGTGTACTTTCTATGAAAGTAGAAATGACACGCTTGGTTCATTTGGAAAGGTGGTGAATCTGAATGCAGTACGTGTTTCCTTCTACACACCCCAACTGGTTACCAAGCACAAGTAGATTCACTAAAGAAAACATTGGGAGTGTTTGGAAGTTTTAAGAAATTACAAAAGAGAGACCAAGAAGATCTGTATGTGAAATTATCTCATTTAACACAGAAATGTTGTCTATAAAGGGAGTCTTATTTGCCTTGTGGTTATTCTTGGTTAGTATCAGAATCACTGCCTTTTGTACCATCTGTTTATTTTTATTCACCAGAGGAGTGAAACTCACCTACTGGTACCTGGCCACATGTTTGTTAAAAGGTGGAACTCTATGGAAGAGGGAGATTTGCCCTGGAAGATTAAATTGCTATTTTTGTTTCTTTTTCCACATTACTGTTAATTCGACTTGTGTTTTTTGTAACAGCAGTAGCTAAAAGCTGGTAGAAACAGTTGTCTAATATGTACAGAGTATTATAGCTGACTCTAATAAAGCTAGTCCCACTTAGTGGCAATAACAGGTACTATGTCAGCTTTTGCCACATGTCTTCTGGACTGACTGGTGTGTAATTTCACCCATGCAATCTTTTTAGAAAAAAAGTTTTGATGAAAATCTCAAAATGTGTTATTTCTTTATTATCTTAGACTACCCCTTCTGTAGATACAGTTTGTTTACTAATAGCTGTAGAGGATCTGGTAGATAATCAAAATAACTAAAGCACAAATACGTGATGGCTGTCATGGAGAACTAATTTAAGTTTACATGGGGCATATTATCCCAACTGTATACTTTTTTTAGCAATAAATTGAGACTTAATATCTTTAAAAGAATCAATTTGTAGTAGAGCCTGAATATATGTCCCTCTGCCATAAATATTTTGTAGTTGTAGTATAAGCTTTTGTTTTTTATTACCAAAAGAAAAAAATGTCTAGAAGGTTGAATGAAGTTCTTAAAATTTACACAGTTGGTACGAGTCTTTTTTTAGTTTAAAGCCCTTTTTAAACCACAGTATAATATTTTAATCTTCAAGGCTCAAATCAACATGCCTAGGAACTTAGTGTTTTCCTAGTTCCTCACAATTGAGTTCTAAATTGGCATGTATGTTTTGAACACATAAGACATAGGTGCATAGGTATCAGGGTGCTGAGCTCTGTGGAGAAGACAAAAATCGTTTTACAATTACAAGTCTCACTGTTTAGGAACCAAATATGAAACAGATGTCAAGGTATATTGGACAACATAGAATTATACTGTGTGATATACAAACAATAAGTATTGCTAAGGTTGATAGAATTTTAGAGCTGGATAGCATGTTGGCCTCTAATCCAGTAGATGTCAATCTTTGGAATTATCTAGGGAGCTTTGTTGTGAGACTTTAACAGGCCAAGGTATACCTTGGGCAGTTATGACTCAATAAATTGTATGGTGACTGGGAAGTATATATAAATAAATAAATACATATATATCAGGGCATTTTAAAAAAATAACTGAATCATAACATTAAGATTTGAGTGGGATATGGGAGATATGTTTTTCCAGAATGAAATGCAATAAGAAAAGAAATAAGTTTGGAAAGAGAGTGCAGATGTTAGGAACTTTTACACTGTGGGAAATAGTTATTTAAAAGTGCTTACTTCAATAAGGACTTCAAGGTCTCAATAAGGATTCAAGGTCTGTACTCTTTTTTTCAGAAAACTAAATCTATCCTTAGTAAGATAATTACAGGTATTTGTGTCTAAATTGGGAATCAGAGATGGGGAGAGCTGATTTTAGAAAAAAATAGGAATTTTTCTAAACTTCTTAGTTTGTGTGTGATTTCAGACTTCAGTGCCTAGCAGCAAGTCATCTGGTGACCTTGTTGATCTGTTCGATGGCACCAGCCAATCAACAGGTAAGCTTCCAACACTGGCTTTTTCTTTTTAGTAACCATGGTTTTGGAGTAATTTTTTAAAATGTCAAATAAAAGTAGAATGACAAATAAAATTATTAATTTGCATTGGATTTCTTTTTTATGTGAAATTAGTGAGCCTTGAGTATTATTGGGGATGAATTGTTTAATTGCCTAAAATAAGGGAGAAGGGTGCTTAAATATATGATAATTTGGTACTCAACTTTAAGTTATCCCTGATAAGAACTACATTCTGTTTTATATATTTTTCTGACCACCCTCTAGCAAAACCTTATTTATGGTAGGTAGTCAATAAATATTGGTGATTAATAATAGTATTCTGAAATAACTGCAAGTGTAGTACTTACTATGATTCTTTTTATCTGAGGTAGTACTTCTTCCCTAATTAATAATACATGGTATTTCAGGGTATTGTATACTTTCTGAAATTTTCCATGATCAAAGATTTTGTAGTTCCCACTTTTAATTTTTTAAGATTAACTTGGAAAAATAAAAAATTATAACTGCCGTCTTTGCTTTCTTTATAATTAAAATGTACTGCTCTTCACACTTTACTGTCTTTTCTTAAATTTTAATTCTTGCTGTCAACATGGGCAATGCCTAAAGTTCATTTAATTTTTCATTCATTTATTCAACAAATACTTGTTGAACCTGACACTTGTCTAGGTGCTTGTAAAACAGAGGTCTTGCTCATGGAAAGGTCAAGTGAAACAGTAATCATTAATCAGAGCCAAAGATGGTTACCTAGTTATAAGCATGCCTACCACTTTGGAAGAAGGGCATTCGGTGAAAGTGTGTAACTACCTACCAAACATATTTTAAGAGGGCTACAGCAGAACAGTTTACCAATATTTTTTTGTAGATGAAGTTGATGATTTCTTCAGTTTGATATCCAGTATGTGATAGATTGTATTTGAATAAAATCTGATAAATTGTTTCAAGAAAATTGATGTTTTTAGGGTTGTATCTGATGATTACAAAGTTATAATAAACTGTTGTACTACATGTCATAACAGCTCAAGAAATACAGCTTCTGTTTAATGACAATCTGTCCAAGCCTGTTTAAAAGTTCATTTCACATTAAAATATAGACAAGATGGAGGTATAACTAATAGGCAAAATCTATTACTCCCAGTTGTATGTAGTGATTTTCAAAGGTGAATTTTTTAAAACTTCTAAATTAGTATTTGAGTGTAAGTCTTAACTTTTCATTGATAGTTTAGTACATAAAATTAACATATTTTAGAGTCCCCTGTTTTCTCCTTTTTCTTGCTTACTATCTTAAAATTCTTAAACTGAGAGTAAGCTTTATAGGACATCTGGTTTGACCTGCTTTCAGAAATTCCTCAATTCCCTTTCCCTTTTTTCTGTAACTATAACTGTTCCTAAAATTATTTTTTAAACTTTATTGGACTAATATTCAAGGTTACAAACAACTACATTAGTTGTTTAACAATTTATGTGATGTCTTTTTTTGTATGTTTAGATGTGAACTGTAGAGTTAACTGGTAGTTAGCATATAGTCATATAATACAGTCATAGTGTCACTGAATATCAACTATTTTGGGCTTCCTGGCATGAAATATTAAAGAGCTTCTTTCATGCATCTGTGGAAAGTTTTAATGGAGCAATCATAGAAGAATTAACTAGGAAGGTCAGATGAGTGGATGTAACTTTTTTTCTTGGTGATATCAAGATTGCTTTGAACAGAGAGAATTATTAAATACCAGCATGCTTCCTTTGCTTGGCAAGAAACCTTTGAGTGGTTTCCTTCTCTAATGCAAACAGTAGATTGACTAATTAAATAGACGTAGCAATTAATATTAATACAGTAATTGAGACAAAGTTTGAATGAAATCTGGATGGTCTCTTGCCTTAAAGTTTATTTTGTGTTAGTAATATGGATTGACATTAGGAGTCTTTTTTAAAGTTATCCTCCTATTTGAAACAGTGTGTTCAATCAGTTTGTGCAGATCCCCCTTCAGTCAGTACATAAATTTAGTTGCTCCTGTCTCTATTTAATATTTTAATACGATATTTTATGTTGAATTCAGCAATGAAAGAAAATTGGATATTAAATCTTTAGCACCTACACATGAGAAGGTGTAAGAATATACCATATTAACATTGCTGTTTGGTGTGCCATTTGGGTGTCATTGACCAGATGTGTCCATGTTTATAATAGTGCTGTCATGCAAGTAATATGGGCAGGAACTAAGCTAAGCAGATATAGCATCTGTACCACTCTCCAGATAAATATATCCTCTGAGAAAATGCTCAGATTTCCTTGTGTGTGTGTGTCTATATCCTTTTTAGCATTCTCAAAGGTATATATGGTAAAATCATTGTAGAATATCTTACCAGCTTCAAAAATACATATGTGAAACCGAACCATTTATCAAGATTTACTTGAGACTGTCTTCATAAATTTTCCTTTGTGATGATTTTTTTTTTTTTAAGTCAGAGTCTCTCTCCCTCTCTCTGTCGCCCAGACTGGAGTACAGTGTCACGCTCATAGCCACCGCAGCCTCGACCTGCTAGGCTCAGGTGATCCTTCCTCCTCAGCCTTCCAAGTAGCTGGAACTACAAGGCATGCTCCACCATGCCCAGCTAATTTTTTGGTTTATTGTAGAGACAAGGTCTTGCCATGTTACTCAGGCTGGTCTCGAATCCCTGAACTCAGGCAGTCAGTCCTCTCGCTTCCACCTCCCAAAATGCTGAGATTACAGGCATGAACCACTGTGCCTGGCTGTGATGATGTTGTTTTAAAATCTGCAGCCAAATGATGTTTTGGTGGCTTTTACATTTAGTGCATTGTTAAGTAAACATTTTAAGAAATGATTACTAGTTTAAAGTACAGTCGTATGTTGCATATGTGACTGTGGTCCCATAAGATTAGAATATCTTATTTCTACTGTACTTTTTAAATATTTAGATATATTTAGATACACAAATACCATTGTGTTACAGTGGCCTGCAGTATTCAGTACAGTAACAAAATAGGCTATACCATTTTGTATAGTAGGTTCTAGCACCTAGATTTGTGCAAATACTCTCTATAATGTTCACACAGTGATAAAATCACCTAACAGTGCATTTCTCAGGATATATCCCAATCATTAAGTGATGCATGACTGTATGCAGAAAGTAAACCAATTACTATTGAGCGTGATGGTGCACGCCTGCAATCCTAGCATTTTGGGAGGTCAGTGCAGGAGGATTGCTTGAGTCCAGGAGTTCAAGACCAGCCTAGACAACATAGCAAGACCTCCTCTCTACAAGAGGAAATTTTTTTTAAAAATGTATTTGCAAAAGGAAATTTTTTAAAGTTAGCTGGTTGTGGTGGTACATGCCTAGTCCTGGCTACTCGGGAGGCTGAGGTGGAAGGATCGCTTGAGGCCAGGAGGTCAAGCCTTTTTCATGGCCCTGCACTCTATCCCGGGCGACAGAGTGAGATCCTGGCTCAAAAAAAGAGAAAAGCCAATTAGTGATAGAATGCTGAAAATCATTGCATTTCTTTTCTTTTTATTTCTTTTTTTAGCTTACGTTTTAAAAAAAGAAGTTGTCTTCTTTGTCCTTTTTTAATTAAGAAATTTAGGCCTTGGCTAGCATACTATTACACAAGATATTTTTAGTACAATAATTGAGATTGAAGAGAAAATACATCATAATCAGTACAAACAGGAAGACCATACATGACTTGTAGTATATTTTGAATTCTTCTTTTTAAAGTTAAAAAGAAAAAACTTTTAAAAGGACTAAGATATATTAAATCCAAAATGTTTATTACATTTACATTTACTTTTGAATCTCCTGCTTCGGACTCAGTAATTACTAGTTATTTGAACTTGTGCATGTAAATATTCACCTAGTTAGAGCCTCCGTACACCAACTTATATATTAGAATTTGGGTGGCCCGGCTTGGTGGCTCAGCCTGTAATCCCGCGCCTTTGGGAGGCTGAGGTGAGTGGATTACCTGAGCCCGCGGGTTTGAGACCCGCCTGGGCAGGCGAGACCTCATCTCTATGATAAAATAAAAAAATTAGCCTGGCGTGGTAGCGCGCGCCTATAATTCCAGCTACTCGGAAGGCTGAGGCGGAAGGATCACCGGAGCCCAGCAGGTCAAGGCTGCAGTGGCCGGGAGCGGCCGCTGCACTCCAGTCTGGGCGACAGAGTGAGACTCCAACTCAAAAGAAAAGAATTTGGGTGGGGATTGTCTCTAGTTTTAAGCCAAGTTTACTAAAAATAAAAATTTTTTTAGTATTGTCTCTTTTTCACTGATAATTAAAAGTAATGCATGCTTCATTTGGTGGAAAGCAAGTGGTTCACCTTAATTTGGACACATAAAGTTAACTGTTGATAATTCAGTGAATTTCTTTTTAAAATAAGTGTTCTATATATCCAGTCAGTGTATTTATTTAAACATTTAAAAAATGTTGTGACAAATTTTTTTCAAGTTTTTTAGACATGGGTTTTGTTTTTGTTTTGATAACTGCTTTTTCACCCAAGATCTCATGACCATTTCCTTATAGTGACTATTCTTTTACAAAACTTTTCATTGCTTTATAATCTTATATTGTATGGCTATACTATAATTTATTTAGCCAATCAGTTCATATTTTCTGGATATTAAGTTTTGTGGGTTCCCCCCCAATTTTTCTCCATTATTTATAATGCCACCTTTTAAAACCTTTCAGTTTGGTAAGGAGAAAACAGTATTTTGTTTTATTATATATCTGTTTGATAACTGAATTTGAACACTTTTTGTATTTTTATAGGCCAGTTTTGATTTATCTATTCATGTCCTTTGTTATTTTTTCTATTAGGGGTATTCATCCTTATTGATTTTTTTTTAAGCTTCTTGTATGCTATAGATAATTCTTTGTCATGTTTTTACAAATTTTTTGCACTTTGTCATTTCTATAATTTTGTACATATTAGAATTTTTCATACAAAAAATTGTTTTTCTTAATGTAATCTAGATTAAATTCTTTGTTGAAGCAAATTCTATTTGTAATTTAAGCACTACCCAGTTTAGCTGTATTTTCTTGTTCTAAGCATTGCTTTTGAAAATACATGTTCCCAGCTGGTGGCTGTAAATAACCTCCTTGCTGCCCTGAGAAGGCAGATGGAAATGGTTCATTTATAATGACAGCTCTCATGTGGGAATCTTGAAGGATAGGTCTTATGAAAATTAGCAGTCTTCCACATGCACCATTTTTTGGTAGACTCTTATTTACATTCCCTTAGATAGAAGTTTTCTGGGAAAATGCTTAAGTATAGAAAATTTCTGTGGAATTTGGTATGGATATCATACATACAGATATGGATTGTCTCTCCTAGGAGAGAGAGGCTTCCTAAATGAAATAAGGAGATTTTTAATTTTTGAGAGAGTTTTCAAGATTGAAGATCACATTGTGTAGAGTACCAATAGAAGCATAATATGTGGCACTTTAAAAGATTAAAGAAAAAAACCAAATCCTTTTCAAAGAAAGGCAGTTTCTATTTGTAAAATAGCTGTGTGCATCTTTTCTTTTTTTGCTCCAAGTATTCTCAGGTTGAAATCAAAACCCCTCTAGTATGAGTGAAGAGGAGTAATATATGTCAAGAACAAATTTCCTTACTTGGTTTAAAGTTGTGATCTATAGCTTGTATTCTCAGCATGAATTTTCTTTGTAGCCTAGACTGGGTAAGATTTGAAAATTCATAACTTGTTTGTTTTATTTTATAATAAATTACATGTTGATGTTTAGTCACTGCTTGGATGAAGCAAATTAAAATAATCTCCAATTTTCTTATCCCATAATGGTACGGTCATTGATTAACCATTATTCTGTTACCCAGCAGTATACTTTGATCAATATTTTAAGCATGAAGGAGCATTATAGAAAACAAATGTATGAATATTAAGCAGCCACTGTTCAAAACATTCATCTGCTTCCTAGTTTTTAGTAATATGTATGCTTGTTTATATAGTTTAAACATGGAGCTTGGTGATCTTTAGTGTTCTTTGTTACATTTTATCATAATGTACGTACCTTTAAGGAACAGAAAACCAAATCACTGGTATTATCCTTTGGCTGAAGTAAAAATTAGACATATAAGCTGTACTGTTGGTAAGATTGAAGGACCTTTGCTTTTGGCTGGCATTAGTTCTCTGGTGAGTGAGGACATGTATATATGTGAGCATGTGCGTCTGTAACGTAGTGTAGGAATAAGGAATTAGTTATGCCTGCTGATGGTTGACTACAGTAAATGTGCATTAAAAAGAAATATCAAGTACACATGTATCAGGAACTGATTTGTTCCTTTTGTTACTGCTGGCCATATATTAAGAAGGGGAGATGGTTCTAGTTTAATTAACTCAGTTGAGTGTAGCAGATGGGGCAGAATGTCTTGCAGCGATAAGACAATTCAGAAATGGCACCAGATGTTGAAAGCTGTCCCTGGTGGTGTTTGAGTGCAGCCCAGATGTTCCAGTCCCACCTGGCTAGTTTCTAAGCACTGCAGGCTAAGCAGCTGTGATGTAACCTATATAATGTTCACATAACACTAAAAGCACCATAATTGAACTGCTGCTGTAGACTTCTAAGGTTGTGACTATTAAGAGGTGAAATGCTTAAGGACAGACAAAAATAAGGACAACTATTTACAGTTTTAGATCTTTGGCTGATTCATTAGTTGAATTGGATAAAATTGAATATTAAAAACTTGAATTAAATGTTATTGTTCAGATTTTATATAAAAGTAAATATTCTTACCTGTGTAGTGTTTACAGATAAATTTTTATATGAGAATATGATGTTATGCACACAGAAACTGATTCGCAGAATCTGATTTGAATCTTATCTCTTTAAAAACAACACCACTCTAGGAATAGCAAAAGGCGATTTTTCCCATGCATTAAAAACACAAGTATTTACTCTTTTCTGGAGTAAACAATAGGAAAAAAATAGTCTACCAAAATCGTTGCTGTGATTTTTCTCACTTTATCTGTTTAAAATGATTTATTCATGTCAACTTTTATTTTTTATTGTTTTTTTCTCTCTAGTTCTTTATTTGTTACTTGTTTATTTTGTACTATTTGTTTATTTTGTACCATTTGAGAGGAAGTTGCAAACACCGTGACATTTTGCTCCTAAAATACTTACATCTCCTTACAAGGAGATTCTCCTTTATAATCATATTATAGTTATATTTGGAACTTAACATGAAAACATTAATATCTAATGTACATGCTATATTCAGATTTCCCTGATGTCTCAGTTCTGTTTTTCTGAATGGCACTTTTAAAAAAATCCAGGCTCCAATTAAGGATCCTTCATTTAGTTACTTGTGAATATCTTATCCCCAGCAATGGCTTACAGAGGTTTTAGCTGCCATTGAAGATACTTATAGAGAGCATAATTGGCTGGATAAATTGGAAGCCCACATTATGTTTGTGAAATATTAGAGAGAGATACCTTTAACCAAAGATGTGGTGTCATTTGCCTTACTAGATTTAGGACTGAGAAACGTGAAAGAGACTGTGGTAGGTGACAGGGAACAGCTACATGAAGTCTCGATCAACAGACTAGCTTATATGAGGGACGTGGGGCCTCTAATATTGGATATTTTTTGTGTGGCACTAAATTGGCATCCTGGAATTGTTTACAATTGTTCTCTAGTTCTGGTGGTTTAACTTTTTCCAACTTCTTAACTTGTAGGAGGATCAGCTGATTTATTCGGAGGATTTGCTGACTTTGGCTCAGCTGCTGCATCAGGCAGTTTCCCTTCCCAAGGTATGCTGCAGTTTGATTGACTGGAAGTCTAGGGGCAGGAAGAAGGCCATCAAAACAAAAACTCCCGTCCCCCAAATCAACTTCTTTTTATCATTTTTCTCCTTGCAGTATTTATAATTCTTAATTCCTAAAGAATTTATTCGCCGGGCTCGGTGGCTCAGCCTGTAATCCCAGCACTTTGGGAGGCCGAGGTGAGTGGATTGCTTGAGCCCGTGGGTTCGAGGCCCGCCTGGGCAACTTGACAAGCCTTCATCTCTACAATTTAAAAAAAAAAAAAAAATCAGCCAGGCGTGGTAGCGCGCGCCTGTAGTTCCAGCTACTTGGAAGGCTGAGGCGGAAGGATCGCCAGAGCCCAACAGGTTGAGGCTGCAGTGGCCGGGAGCGGCCATTGCACTCCAGTCTGGGTGACAGAGTGAGACTCCAACTCAAAAAAAAAAAAAAAAATTTATTCACATAGTGTTTTATTGGGCAAGTGTTTTAAATGTGCCTATTTGATTACAGACTACTTAGCTACATCTAAAGAAAATTGCCTGTCAATTTTTGCCTTTTTTAGAGGGTGTAGGACATGAGTATGTAAAAATAATCTCATTTTAGCAGCAAGAATATTATGGTTTATGTTTAGTTTAGCTTATGTGATTTTCATGAATAAAAGGAACATTGAGATTGGGTAGACCATCTTACTAAAATTTATTCCTTTGAAATTTCAGTATTATAGAGTATTTTAATGAAAAATAGCAACTTAATGATGACATATCCTAAAATAGTGAGCAGTAGAACCTCAGGCAAAACTTTCTCACTCACTCTGTGTTAGAGTAGAAATTTTTTAAAAACCAACATTGAAGCAGAATATAGGCTTAAATATCAAGAATCAAGTTGAAGGACTTGTCTTTTTTCCTTTTTTTTTTTTTGAGTTAGGGTCTCACTCTGTTGCCCAAGCTGGACTGTAGTGTCACAACCAGCCACTAAAGCTCACCACAGTCTCAACCTTCTGAGCTCAGGTGATCCTCCCTTCTCAAATTCCTGAGAAGCTAGAACTATAGGCACACGCCACTATACCCAGCTAATATTTATTTTTTGTAGAGACGAGGTCTTGCTATATTGCGTAGGCTGGTCTCAAACTCCTGGGCTCAAGCAGTCCTCCTACTTCGGTGTCCAAAAGTGCTGGGATTACAGGTGTGAGCCACCATGCCTGGCCTAATTAATATTTTTATCTTATTACCTCTGCCATATACTATAGTAGCTGTTTTACTTTGGGAAATCCTCTGAGCCTCCAACTTTCTAAAACTGGAAATAATGCTACTTGTCATGGCTCTTCTTTATGAGGGTAAAGTAATGTCTATAGAATTATATAGAATAAAGGCTAAGTTCATTATTGTCTTTTTTTTTTTTTTGAGTTGGAGTCTCACCCAGACTAGAGTGCAGTGGCTACTCCTGGTCACTGCAGCCTCGACCTGCTGGGCTCTGGCGATCCTTCCACCTCAGCCTTCCAAGTGGCCAGAACTACAGGCGTGCGCTACCACACCCAGCTAATTTTTTTATTTATTGTAGAGATGAGGTCTCACCAAGTTGCCCAGGCGGGTCTCGAACCCATGGGCTCAGGCAGTCCTCTCACCTCAGCCTCCCAAAGCGCGAGATTACAGGCTGAGCCACCGAGCCTGGCTGTCTTTTTTTTTTAAGGTTGCAAAGGAATTGTGTTTGTTTTGTAAAATCTGTTTAGTCTGAAGTGTGAGAGATAATATTTGAAAATTTTAGCTATGAGAATCTTAAACATGAGGTGAAGCAGGGAGGAAAGGTGTAATTTAACAGAGTCAGTATTATTATTCTTCACTATAAAATAATCTTACTGATATATTAAACTGGATTAAAATTTATCTTTAGTGATGTCTGGTTTAGGTTTGTGAAATGTTAGGAAGAAAGATGCACTTTTTAACATGGTTTGAGGTCATTTTAACAGCTTACTTTTGTAAATTCCAAGTATTTCCCAGAAACCAGAATTGTTGAGTAATTATCTGCTTCATTTTGTGAGTGTGATTATGCCTTTTAAGGGTTGATACCTTACTTTAGGCAAATCAAAATGGAAAGTAAACATTGCCCTAATTTTACAGACTCCCTGTGTAATTCTCAAAGTTTTTATGTATACCAAGTTGCCTACTATGCAAATAATTTGAATATGTTAATTTTGCCTAAGTGATACATCTCTTCATCTATATGCATGTGATTAATATCACCTGATCACCATTACGCAGGGGGCTGAAATTGTTGCAACAATGATTAATCATTTCTGAACAATATATGCCCCACTAGAAATCTCTTCCTCTCATGATTAATCATGCCAGATACTAAGTTTTCAGATGGGGCAACATATTTTGCCTCAAGTAAATAGAAAATCAATGTAAGGTTTACCTCTATTCAGTGTTCTTACTTAAATCAGTTTGAATTGTTTAATATATAGAACTAATTGTAAAACAATGAATGCAATCTCTTCTGTAAAGGAGATCAAAGATGTGTTTTAGTAAAACCCAGAGGTAATGAATATTAGCCCAGTGTTTATATTAAATTGTCGGTAGAGCTTGGGATTTCTAAGTGAATTATTTTCTCTTTTGAGGGTGCTTACATTTTAATGTGGTAATAGAAGAATATAATTTTAAAGAGTTCATGTTATTGTTCTCTTTTGATATTTAGCATAATGAGACACAGTATTACAGTGGTCGGTTACCTTTTAGGCTAGACAAAATGTATTTCCAAGTTGTAAGTGAACATGGAATGCAATGAGATGGTATTAATTAACTTGGAAATGCATACTACTCGCTTTCAGGTGACAGTTTTTATGTAGCTCTTTTTTCACCTTTTGCTTTTCAACTTTCATTTATTCATACTTATCTAGCTGCCCCTTTCTTTTCTTTTCTTTTCTTTTTTTTGTTTTTGGAGTTGGAGTCTCACTCTGTTGCCCAGACTGGAGTGCAGTGGCCACTGCAGCCTCGACCCACTGGGCTCCAGTGATCCTTCCACCTCAGCCTTCCGAGTAGCTGGAATTACAGGCATGCGCTACCATGCCCGGCTGATTTTTTGATTTATTGTAGAGATGAGGTCTCGCCAAGTTGCCCAGATGGGTCTTGAACCCGCGGGCTCAGGCAGTTCACTCACTTCAGCCTCCCAAAGCGCGGGATTACAGACTGAGCCACCGAGCCCGGCTGCCCCTTTCTTAAGGAAAGGCTTATTTACTTAGGTACATGTATAGCCTAGTTAAAAAAAAATTTTTTTAATAGCCCTTGCCTTTATAACCATGTATTCCAAATAGTTAATACTACATATGCAGAATTTACAGAAGCTTGACTTAATACTTATATGACACAAAAAGGATAGTGTAGTGCTTTGGCTCTCACCTGGACATTCACAGTTAATTCAGAGTAACAATAACAAACTTAAGTGGCACTTTACTATGCATAAAATTATTTAATCCCCATAACTTGGCACATTGAGGTTAAGTAATTTGCTCAGGGCTGCATAGCCAGTAAGCTACAAAATCCATACCTTTAACACTACATTCTGTCAACCTATTCAGCCAAAAAGACACCTGTATACGCATATTTATAGCCATATTATTCACAGTAGCAGAAACATGGAACCAACCATACTGACCATCAAAAATGGAAGGGATAAAGAAAATTTGATGCATATCCGCAATGGAGTATTATACAGCCATAAAGAAAAACAAAATCATGGACTTTGCAGCAAATTGGATGGAGTTAGAGACCATCATACTTAGTGATCTAACATAGAAACAAAGAACTGAATACCACATATTCTCACTCATAAGTGGGACCTGAACATTAATCACAATAGCACAAGGGACAAATCAGCAGTTGCTGGGCACTGCCAGGGGAGGGAGGCATGTAACAACACAAAGGATATGTGACACTTCCCAAACCAGGGAAAGTGAGGGCCAGTTGAAGGCCCAGACTTCACCTGCATGCATCCTATTTGTGGAGTTAAGCCAAGCCTTCCTTTTATCCCTCATCTCTATAATAAAATAAAACATATGTTATATTGAATGCATTCAACCTTAAACTTGTATTGTGTATTGTGAAGTATAGTGATAGAGCATTGTTTTTGGCTTGGCTTGGCTCAGAGTCACACTCTGTGGCCCAGGCTGGAGTACAGCGGCGCAGTCATGGCTCGCCACAGCCTCAACTTCCTAGGCTCAGGCAGTCCTTCTGCCTCAGCTTCCCAAGTAGCTGGGGGACTATAGGGTGTGTAACACCACACCTGGGTAAGTTTTTGAATTTTTTTTTTTTTTTAAAGATGAGGTGTTGCTATGTTGCCCAGGCTGGTTTCAAACTTCTGGGCTCAAGAGGTCCTTCCACTTTGGCCTCCCAAAATGCTGAGATTACAGGCATGAACCACTGTCCCTGGCCCCTACCCTTCATTTTATCTGTTTCTTTGTTTGTTTGTTTGTTTGTTTGTTTTTTCTTCCATGCTTTTTTGTTTTGGGGATTTTTTAAAAAAGAAATTTAATCTCATGTTCTTGGGGTTTTAAAAATTACACAAACCAGCATAAATTGTAGTTTGAGTTCTTGAACCTTTCCAAATAGTGAATGAATTAAATGAGTTCTCTGGTTTTACTGAGTGTCTCGTCACATGAGGATTCTGGCGATTCCAGCAAAAAGTTTAGCCAGTTGAGAGTTTTCTTCTTGCTTTTCAGAGTCCCACACTAGATACTTGTTCAGCTGAAAGCATATTTGATATGTAAACTTGATTGAAGGGAAGTTTTTATGGTAATTTCTGTGTGTTTCCTGCAGACCTGCCAAGAGATGGATTTTTACTTCATGGCTGGGAGTTTTTTTTTTTCTTTGCCACCTTGTTAACTCTTGTGTAATATTCATGAGAAAGGATAATGTCCAGATGGAGATGGCACCTGCAGATGTTAATCTGGATGGACTCAGATCAGCTCTAATTTGTTTCAGTTCATAGATTGTTATATTTGAAAGTTTCTTACCCTTAAAGTTCTTTCTGTCTTAGTAACAGCAACAAGTGGGAATGGAGACTTTGGTGACTGGAGTGCCTTCAACCAAGCCCCGTCCGGCCCCGTTGCTTCCAGTGGCGAGCTCTTTGGCGGTGCCTCACAGCCAGCAGTGGAGCTTGTGAGTGGCTCACAACCAGCTCTAGGCCCACCTCCAGCTGCCTCAAATTCTTCAGACTTGTTTGATCTTATGGGCTCATCCCAGGCAACCATGACATCTTCTCAGAGTATGAATTTCTCTATGATGAGCACTAATACTGTAGGGCTTGGCTTGCCCATGTCACGATCACAGGTACATTGTCTGCGTCTTTTGGAAATTGTCACTTGTACTCTTTTTTTGATGCTCTAACTCAAATAATGATAGATTAGCAGAAAGCAGAAAAATAAGCCCTTTCTATGTACATGCATGTGTGTGTGTATATGTATACACTTTGGCACACTGCATTCTTTACACTCCTTCCCCTGGTGTAGTCGTTTGGATTCTGGAAGGCAAGGCCTTCCACCTATATTGTAGTCACTGTAAAACCAAGTGTGGTGCCCGCACAGAGGAGGAATGTGCCAAACATGTATTAAATCACAGATCAGTATTTAGTAGGGTTTAAAAATGCTGTTTCAGAAAAAGGAATAGAGATACCTTTTTCACCCACAGCAAGCATTCATTTAGTAAAATTGCTGGTTATGTCCTTTGAGAAGTATCCCTCGTTGTTTGTCGAAAGTCATTGTCTCAAATGGTGAATGTTCTCCTCAATTCTGGGCCTCTTCTACATTATAGAAACATAATGTAGCTTTTCTTTCAACTTTCATTTTCATAAAGGAAAACAACCAAAACAGGATCCTCTTAATTCACTTTTTTATAGTTAAAGCCAAATACTAGTGCTAGCTTAGAATTCAAACGATTGCAGGATTGGAAAATGTGTTTGAGTTGTACCAGAGCCATGCCGTTTTGACTCAGGTTATTGAGAATATTTGTTAATGATGCTAATTACGCATTTTAATGTGCAGATTCTCTTCTTTGGGATGTTAGGATGAAGGAAGAGAAGAAAGAAGCAGAAAGGTGATTGTTCTGTATAACAGGGTTAGACCTAGTGTACAGTTTAAGCATAAAGCCTGTCTATTTTATTTACGGTCTTAATTGTAGCTGTTGTAATTGTTTGCATCGGTACATTTTTTATTATTCTTTCTGTTCCTATTCCTTTTTTCTGTCCCTTAGTTATCCTTAGTAACCACCAGGAACCTCTGCTTCTTTCTCTTGAATTTCGCCTTTTTCCTAATTTGGTCCATGTATATGAAGTTCCCCTAGTGTTACTCACTTTAGGCAGTGGAGGTGAGCACAGAGCAGGGAAATGTCAATCAGGATACATGAAATGTAATTGGCTCTGTGATGGCCTTTGATAGCATGAGAAGTCATATGCTGAATACATTTCCACTTCTATATTTCCTTGAAGCTATACTAACCTGAAGTAGGCAGTCATCCTAGGCATTTGCCAGGGCTGTGCCTTTTAGGCTTTGGAAGATGGGAAAACAATTGTTAATGTAGATGTGTTGTTGGTCTCTTCTATCTCAAACCTGATTGAGACTTAAGAGGTACTTCTTTGGGAAGCTGATGATTCAGAGTATTAAAGACATTAGCGTAGAATATTTCTGGTTCTTTTTAGTTTCAAATGTTTATTATTGTGATTGAATTACTACCTGATAATCTCTATGGAATAGATGCTTACTTTTTAGAGCATTTTTCTATTTTCCAGCCTTTGCAAAATGTTAGCACAGTGCTGCAGAAGCCTAATCCTCTCTATAATCAGAATACAGATATGGTCCAGAAATCAGTCAGCAAAACCCTGCCCTCGACTTGGTCTGACCCCAGTGTAAACATCAGCCTCGACAACTTACTACCTGGTATGCAGCCTTCCAAACCCCAGCAGCCATCACTCAATACAATGATTCAGCAACAGAGTAAGTGACCTCAAGACATCTCTCTGCTTGTGTCCTTCCAGTCTTTTGCCCTCGTGCCAGGACTTCTCCCAGCTATGAAATAAAAATACATAACATACACTAGCTAAGGTTAACTGAATGTGTGCTCACTTTAGATCTTTTTACATGTACTCGTTTGATACCCGCCTGGCACATGGGCTTACTTTGTATTCTACTCTTGGCATGATAGCATTTGTTGTATTGTGGTGAGTTTTGGGAGCCCAATCACAAACCATATTTGCTGTACCAATGTTTTTTAATATAGGTAAGTATGATGAGGAAACAAAAATCATCTGAATTCCACTGTCTAGGGGTAATCACCATTAGCACATGTTTCTTTCCATCTTTTCTAAGCATATTTTTAATACTTGGGATCAGTCTTTTATATTGTTTTGTTTCTTGCTGTTCTCATTCAGCTTTAAGTTATGACCATTTACTCTGTATTGAATTTTTTTTTTTGTAATTATTTTTAAAGAGACAGGGTGTTGTTCTTTCTTTCATACTGAAATACAATGGCATGATTTTGGCTCACTGCAATCTTGGCCTCCTGGGCTCAAGCAGTCCTCCCAGAGTGTTGGGATTACAAGCATGAGCCACCACACCCAGCCTGAATATTCTTAGGAAAAATACTTTTTAGATCCTTGTAGTTAGCCATCACATCAGTACATGATTCTGTTGCTGATTATTTTAGTTGTTTCCAACTTTGTTTTAATAAATAACTCTAGGATTTTGTGTAAATCTTCATACATCTGACTTTTTCTGTAATACAATGTTCTAAAAATAGAATGAGTCAAAGGATATAAACTTTTTTAACATTTTGATACACACTAGCTCTTGCCAACTTGCTAGTTAGGTTTTAATGATAGAGTTTTGTAGGAATGTTTTTAAATTGGCTTATCCTTTTTTCCAAACCACTCTTACTGTTTCTACATTTTTGGGAAACCGGGGCCAACAGCCACTGAATATTTCTCAAGAGTGGCCAGTCCAAATGAACTGACTTCTCTTATAAAATCACTATAAAGGAGCCGGGCTCGGTGGCTCAGCCTGTAATCCCGCGCCTTTGGGAGGCTGAGGTGAGTGGATTGCCTGAGCCCGCGGGTTCGAGACCCGCCTGGGCAGGCGAGACCTCATCTCTACAATAAATCAAAAAATCAGCTGGGCATGGTAGCGCGCGCCTGTAATTCTGGCTATTCGGAAGGCTGAGGCGGAAGGATCGCCGGAGCCCAGCATGTTGAGGCTGCGGTGGCCGGGAGCGGCCGCTGCACTCCAGTCTGGGCGACAGAGTGAGACTCCAACTCAAAAAAAAAAAAAAAGTCACTATAAAGGAATTGTATTGGGGCTAGAAGTATAGATGGTCAGAAAGATTATATTAGATTCTGCTCTGTGAATCCGAGAATTCATTGTGGTAAAGTTCTTCTTTCTCTTTTCTTCTGTTAGATATGCAGCAGCCTATGAATGTGATGACTCAAAGTTTTGGAGCTGTGAACCTCAGTTCTCCATCGAACATGCTTCCTGTCCGGCCCCAAACTAACACTTTGATGGGAGGATCCATGCCTATGAGTATGCCCAATGTGATGACTGGCACCATGGGAATGGGCCCTCTTGGAAATGCCCCAATGATGAACCAGGGCATGATGGGCATGAACATGAACATAGGGATGTCAGCTGCTGGGATGGGTTTGACAGGCACAGTGGGGATGGGCATGCCCGGCATAGCCATGACTTCTGGAACTGTGCAACCCAAGCAAGATGCCTTTGCAAGTTTTGCCAACTTTAGCAAATAAGAGATTGTAAAGAAGCAGATTGAATGAAGAATTTCTAGCTGTGCAGATAGGTGATGTTGGGATGGAAAATGCTAATCAATCCCCTTTCTTTTATCAGTTAATTAAAATAAACCTACATAAAGAACCAAAAAGGCTGTTTTATAAAAGTGAACTATCTAGTATTTCAGAAGGCCAGGCAAGAGCACTTCAGATGAGACAGAATCATTTTTTTTCCAGTGAGGATAGACCACAAATGGGGTGATGAGACCATTGAAAGCCTTTATAAATTGAAGAGCTCATGTAACATCATAATTTGTGGGAAGACTGAATAAATGTTTGGATCTCTAATTTTATACTTTCTTTTCCTGAGGAACTTGATTTTTCTGTCCCTGAATCGCCTTGTCATAATTGGGTCTGTTCCTTTTACTACCACTTTTGAGTCCATATATGAAATCATTAAAGTTGGATGATCAGTTTTTTATAAAAATATATATTTTTGTCCAAAAAAAGCATACATATGTGATTATGGCTAAATCAAAGGTAACTGGAATGTATATACTTTTGCTAATGTTCCAGCAACACTGCTATTACTATCCAAATTTTTATTGTAACAAAACCTCTTTAAGCAATTGGTGATAGCTATGGGACTTTTCTCATGTCTTCTGCTGTAATTATCCTGTGCAGAACTAGGAAAAATATTTTTTCAGGACTGCTCTATGGTTTCCTTTAAAAGAAAAAAAAACCCTCCAGTATTTTGTTTGTTTTTAGCAGTCATTATTTACAATTTGCAGTGATTAACTTGGCAAGGCTTCTTTCCGTGTTTATCCCTGTAGCCATCATTTAAGTCAGGAACAGTCGAAAGAGAAAAATATTTATTTTATTATTATTTTGGTGTCTGAAAAGGTAAAAATCCATTAAAACTTTAAGTTAAATATAAATGTTAGAACTCAATGTTTGCTTTTAGGTTTTATACAGTATTTTGTTTTGGTTTTGAGTGTATATAATATGGCATTAGCAATATGGTTCCAATAGGAGTTAAATATATATTATTAAAGGAGACCTGTAGCAGTCAAAGATTTTATTGATTTAATGACAAATAAAGGAAATTAATTAAGATGGTTTTGTTTTTCTGCTGTAATTCTGCATTAAGCTCACATGAAAATCATGATTCTAGAGTTTGGAATGCAAAATTAATTGTTTCACCCTCAAGCTGGAAATATTTTTCAAAATAAATACTATAATATAGATATCCAATTATTACCTCCCTACTTTATGTTGGAAAATTTTTTTTTATTAAATTGATAAAATTTTGTTCCCATTGTATTCATAATGTTCTGTTATACATAACATTAAAATATTCATTAAAATCAATGTTGCACTGCTTTTTCTTTTATTCTGTTAGACATTTGAGACCATTTGGGGAAGAAATAATTATAATTTGGGCAAAGTAATTTTTATAAATAATTCAAAATTATTTAATGATTTCTCTATTCTTTCCTATCAGACTCTACTGTTAGGAATTAAAAATGAAGCAGCAAAGATATCCTGACCTGCTCCATTCTTGCTAATGTTCCATCTACAACATTTCTAATTAGGCAGAAATTCATGTACTTCAGCTAAGTGGTAATGAAAAGTGATTCATTTGCTGAATAAGAGATGAGAGAGAGTGTAATTAGCTGACTGCGGTTTTTAATCTTTCAACAATTCAGTGTGTTTAAATTAGTTTCAAAGAATAGGAGCTTTCAAGTGTTGTTACTTCAGAGCAATCAAGCCAACCTCTGGTGGCAGCACAGTAGAATATCCCCTCTGATGTTCAAGACCCAGAAGCTTAAATACATTTTTTCTGTGTATCTTCACCTTCTCAAATATATATGGTTTTTAGAGGAAGTAAATATTTTTTGTGTTTGAACCTTTGCGCTTTACATTTTTTCCTAATAAGCAATTTCTGCATTATGCCTTCCTATGTTGTATCTCTCCTTTTGTGTTGAACTTCAACATACAACTTGTTATCTGTGTTTTTTTCTTTCTTTTCAGAAAGAAAAACATAACAATTGCCTCACTGCAGGTCTGTCCAGTGTAATGATTTGTCTCTGAAGGATTACTAAGTGGTGCTGCAAAGACAGAATACCTTGAAGTCATTTGGGGTTGGCAAGAATATGTTCTTTCTTTCTTAAGTTACCCATCGGGCTCCCTTCTGCCTGTCCTATACCCATTTCAACCAGAGCCTCTCTGTATCTGTTTTTTATTCTGCCTGATACTGTGAGGGGGAAAAGTTACTGTGCAAGTAATTGATGGATGGCGAGTCTGCCAGCCACTCTGGGTTCATTTCTGTTTTCCTCTCTAGTTTTTTTTTTTTTACTTCTTCGATCTTCAAGAACCATAAGTGTACGGTGTTCTTGTACAGTACTTTGGTTAGATGTTTCCTTTATTGTTTAAAATATGGTGCCTGAATGATTTTGGTTAGATGTTTCCTTTTTTGTGTGAAATAAATGGCCTGAGTGACAGAATACTATTGGTTTGGGGGTAGTCACTAAAAAGTTGAGGCCTGTAGTTGCATGTGGAGGGACGGGTTAGTACTTTTTGAAAGCAGTTTTCCTTCTTAGTGAGCTAAAGAAGAATTTATCTTCTTTCTGAACTTTGTCTCATTATGAAGATCAGGCTTGATGGTATAGTTTTCTAGCTGGTATATTAGGAAATAAAGCTAAATGTGTACTGAGCATGGAACATGCCTTATGTTAAATGGATTTCTGAAATAAACTGGTTTTGTATTTCAGCTCTCCTGGGAGACAGCACTGTGTTGAATGTGTGCTTGGAAGCAGACAGATGAAATCCCATTTCAGTCACTTGCTGTCTGTGTGACTGTCATCAATTTACCTGACCTCTCAGCCCTAATACTTTTTTTCCAAAATGAACTTAAGTCTTGAAGTGTTGGATAGTTAAATAAAATGATGAGTGTGACCCACCAGCACTGACATATGTACTGTAAATTTCTGCCTCCTATGTTTTGTGTGAATGTTTACATATCAACAACTTTCTTTGTGCTAGTCGTGCTAAACATTTGAATGTCAGTTTACACAGCAAATTCCAAAGTTCATGTTCCTGTTTTATTTTCAAAAGTGGAGTATAGTTAAGAAAGCCTGAGAGACTTCTACTTAAGTTGGCTTTTAATTGAAGGTTTTGCTGTCTGCCTGAATTTAACTCCACTTCCTTTTTTTTTAGCTGCCAAGGAAATTGTAAAAGAATTGTTCTGTGAATGTATTGACTCACTTTCCACATTAGTGTTGATGTGAGGGAGAGTTGTCAATGTGAGTGTTTGGATAGGATTTGTCATACAAATAACTCATTAGACCGCTCTTTGCTTTACAAGCTGAGATCTTGTTTGATTGACTTCTTGAAGTTTTGTTGACTAAGATCTTGCTATTCTAATACCCAGATAAGCAATCAGATACAAAGACTAACGACATTCTGAAAGAATTTTTTGTTTACTTCTAACTTGCTGTGACCCCCATTCTTGTGTGTCTTCTTTTTTCTTAATGATGGCCTTGCGAATACATTGTTCCTTCCTGCACTCTTTCCACTGGGCCTGCTTTCCCCCAGTGACCAGGAAATCAGCACATGGCCCATTCACTGTCTGGCTTCCCAGGGACGGGGGGTGGGGGGGTGGGGATTTGAAGTCCTGATGGGCAAAAATGAGTCTAATTTCCTTCTCCTTAAAGTAAATGTCATCATTTTAAACAACTGAGTTCTGAACTATGGAATCCTGCTTTTTCTTTCCATTTGGTTTTTCTTTTTCTTGTTCTTTTTTTGAGTTGGAGTCTCAGCCTGTCGAACTACTGGGCTCAGGCAATTCTTCCACCTCAGCCTTCCAAGTAGCTGGAACCACAGGTGTGCATCACCACACCTGGCTAGTAGAGACGAGGTCTCAGGAAGTTGCCCAGGCTGCTCTCAAACCCCTGGGCTCAGGCAGTCCTCTTTGCCTCCACCTCCCAAAGTGCTGGAATTACAGGTATGAAGCCACTGCTCAGCCTGATTTTTCTTTTTCTTTTTCTTTTTTTTTTTTGAGTTGGAGTCTCTGTCGCCCAGACTGGAGTGCAGTGGCCGCTCCCAGCCACCGCAGCCTTGACCTGCTGGGCTCCGGTGATCCTTCCGCCTCAGACTTCCAAGTAGCCGGAACTACAGGCGTGCGCTACCACGCCCGGCTGATTTTTTGATTTATTGTAGAGATGAGGTCTCGCTGCCCAGGCAGGTCTCGAACCCACGGGCTCAGGCAATCCACTCACCTCAGCCTCCCAAAGGCGTGGGATTACAGGCTGAGCCACCGAGCCCAGCTCTGATTTTTCTTAATCATACGTCTTGCAGTTGTGTTCTTAAATGCTCCAAGCAGGCCTTTTTTTCTATTTTGTAATAAGAGAGTATATGGTTGGTATATGGAGCAGTTTGGTCTCAGGCCTCTTTTTACACCCTTAAAAACTGAGGACCCCAAGAGCTTTTGTTATGGGGGTTATTCCTATTAATATTTCTTGTATTTGAAATAAAAATCACAAAACTTTAAAAATATTGACTTTAAAATAGCAAACCCATTTCATGTGAACATAAGTTGCAATTTTATAAGCTATATTTTCCAAAATAAAACTGAGAACAATGGCACTGTTTTACATGTTTGTGTATCTCTTTACTGACTTAATAAATATAGCTGGATGCATTTCTGTTTCTTCTTTCGTGCTGCTGTGATAACGTTGTTTTGGTGAAAGTTTGTGAAACAAGTCCAGTCTCAGGGATAGGTGTTGGTAAGGGTGGGAGTGGGAGCCCCTCAGTGGCAACAGCACTTGGCACCTGCAGCTGTGGAGAATTATCAGAGAAGTTAATTTCCTGGTCTGCTATGTCCATGTGCTTGATTCATTCTGGTTATAAGACAGTCTGACTGAGGTACAAAGAATTGAGTCTTGCCTTTCACCGGTCACCGGCAAAATACCTGTCAAGCGAGATTGCTCCCTCTCTGCTGGGTATTAGAAATTGGTGACACCATAGCATTTGCTCCATTTTCGAGATTTTTTTTCTGATACACAGGGGCCTGTCTACTAGCTTTATGATTATGAAGAGTAAATTGCTTACCCACTTTGGGTTTTTGAGAAAAGCATAGACAGACATTGGGTGCTTGGTGAGTTGTAAACGTTTCAGATCTTTTTCATCTTTTGAGAAGAGAGAAAAATGGGTCTGACCTCAAGGCCTCTGACCTGTTTGCAAGGGACCCAGTAAACATCTCACAGAAGGATATGACCATAGCCACAGTGCACCCATGTTCATAGTGTTCCTTATTAATCCTAGATAAATTTGATCCCCGGGGGAATAATCTAGCAAGGTTTCCATGCAATTCATGAAATGGCAACACCAAGCTTTTTGCAAAGCACATTCAACTTGCTCATTCTCATGATGGTTTTTTGTTTTTGTTTTGAGTCAGAGTCTCACTCTGTCATCCAGGCTGGAGTACAGTGATGTGATCACAGCTGACTGCAGCCTTGACCTCTTGGATTTAGGCAGTCCTGCCTCAGCCTCCCAAGTAGCTGGGACTACAAACGCACACCACCACACCCAGCTAAATTTTGTATTTTTTGTAGAGATGAGGTCTTGCTATGTTGCTCAGGCTGATCTCAAACTCCTGGGCTCAAGCGATCCTCCCACCTCAACCTCCCAGAGTGCTGGGTTTACAGTTGTGAGCCACCACACCTGGCCAACTACTTTCTTTTTTAAATGCAGTTAAAATTTAGATAGTGGACTTGGTTCCAGTATTCATAGATTCTTAAAAACATTTTCACGTGTGTGTGTGTGTGTGTGTGTGTGTGTGTGTGTGTGTGTGTGTGTTGGAGTTTTCACTGTGTCACCCAGCTGGAGTGCAGTGGCACGCTCACCGCCACCCCAACATCGACCTGCTGGGATCTGGCGATCCTTCCACCTCAGCCTTCCAAGTAGCTGGAACTACAGGCTCGGGCTACCATGACCGGCTAATTTTTTGTTTATTGTAGAGACGAGGTCTCGCCAAATTGCCCTGGCTGGTCTTGAATCCGTGGGCTCAGGCAATCCGTTCACCTCAGCCTCCCAAAATACTGGGATTACAGGCTGAGCCACTGAGCCTGGCCTGTATTTTCCCTTTTAATTCATCAAAAATTAAATCAAGGAAAACAGTATCAAAAGAGTCATGGTAATTTTAATGATGTATAAAGCCCGAATCTTCCCAACTAGGAAGTGAGATTGCGGTCTTCAAATGGGTCACCAAACCAGCAAGGACCTGTATCCAATTTTCCTTTGATGTGTTTATTCATATATATTCTATGTATTTAGTACGTGTCCATAGTACCTCGAGTTATGTACCACGGTAATTGCAAACAAACTTCCCCTTGAGATCACCACGTGGAAGTGTGGGCAGGGGATAAGAATTCCGAAGGAGATGGTCAAGTGCTGTTACGAAAGACTAGAAGGACGGCCTGGCTCAGGTGGGGTCACTGGGGAAGCCTCTCTGAGAAGGGAGCTTTTACACAGAGATCTGAAGACTGATGAGAAGGGGCCGCCCTGCTGAGCAAGAGGAAGGGTCAGTCAGCCCTGGAGAACTCCACACGTGAAGACTCCACGTGGAGAAAGAACTGCCAGAAGTTTCGTGGGTGCGGTTGGAGCATCACATGGACCAGGGGAGATAGGCAAGGGTCACGCTAATGATGGGTGTTCAGCGTGTTGAGACACTCCTCGAAAGCTCCTCTGAGTAGCTGTCACTCCCGGAAATGGAATATTCTGAAGGCCCCTTTTTCTTTTCTTGCCACCATTGTCATAGAGGGTTCCCTTGACTGGGACTTTCTTTAAAATAAAACATATGTAAACAAAAAAGAAACAAGTAGAAAACCATATGGCAATAGTTTGATATTTACTGTTGAACCTGAAATGCATTAATAGTTCATTTGTATGTGAAAGGTACGAATAATTTGTATCTAAAGGACCACGTATACATGCAGATTGAGTATTTCAAATAGTGATAACTTCTATTTGCATATGACAGCTTACACAGTGGGTTCCTGTTTATGTCTTCCCAGATCTTCACAGGATCCCTAAGCTGAGAAGGTAAGATCGTCACTATCCCCTTGTTACAAATGAGGAAACTGAGGTTCTGAGACATCAAGGTAGTTAGGAAAGCCACATCTCCTAGGACAGGTCCTTAGGGTCCCAATTCAGTTTCACTTCACTATTCCTCGTGACCCGTCCATTAATATTTCAGACCTCTGAATTCAGAGATTGTACATGCCACACAGATAAAACTGTCAGCTTTTTTTTTTTTTTTGCCATCTCTATGCTCTGACCATATCGTCCCCAGACACTGTGTAATGCTCTGCGCATAGTAGACAGCTAGTAAATGGTTGTTCACTAATAGGTTTTTGAAGCCAGCCCTGAAATGTTTATGTAATCTATTTGCATTTTCTAAAGGTCAACCTCAGGAGATACCCCGCAGAGCAAATAAAAACTGATCACTTCTGAAAGGTAAACCTTTTGTAGAAATGGTGACAGAGCTTAGCATAAGACATTACCCAACTCTCAAAAGCAGAAAAATCCAGCAGATTTAGAGTAGGATAACACAAAGACACTCAAGGGATCAAAAGATACGTGAGAGGAAGCCGCTGGCGAAGGGTGGGTGGCGCCGGATCACGTGGTTAAGGACTCCATTGCAAAAGTGTGCTGCACTGTTTCTAAGATTGTGCGCTCTTGGCAATTTGTGCTTTCTTCTTGTGATCCTTGTACCTGAGATTTAGAATTGAGATGCCCGGATACCAAATAAAAGTAAAAATGGAATTTCTAGATTTCAAGTTGCTCTTATGGGAATATTAGGACCGACCTCTTTAGAATAGGGCTTGAAAGAGTATTTAGAAATACCTGGCAATGTGAAAATTCTACCTTGATTGTCAATTGTTAAACTACCTTATTTTTGACGGGAAAATATTATCTTTAATGGAAAATATAAAATGAGGTTTGAGGCATAGGTTACACAAGGAACCATTTTTCAAGTTCTCTTTTACAGGAAAGTAATAAAAGCAGATGAAAGAAATATCATGGAAGTACCTTAATTATAATGAATTTACTAGGTTTATCAGTGCTGTTCTTTAGACCTAATTCCTGTAACGAACCAAGGAAAGGACATTGTAGCTGAAAAACTCGTCAGTTGTTAAGAACTTTTCACATGCCTTAATTCCTCCAGTGCAGAAGTGTATGAATGTGTCTCTACACAAACAGTATCTGTTTGTTATAAAAAATATAATAAAGGTTGGCTCTTAAATACCGTCTCCTCACCAAATTTTTTAGATGTCCCGAGAGTTCTTGGTTTTGAATGATAAAAAGGGTGGCATAAGGTACCGCTTTAGTAATTAACTGGTTCTTTAATAAGGCCTCAATTACTTTGTTTCATGATAAGGAACAAAAAAATATGTTCCAAGACAGAGTTACATTCGACATCTGGGAACCTCCTAACAGCTGGCTACCTAATGAATATGCATCTGCTTAAGAGGCTGTAGACCATTAATAAACCAATAGATGTAAAGCAGAAACAATCTTTGTCAGCTTCAAATGAGATTGGATGCAATGTGCTGTGAAGTGTCACTGTCACACTGAATTGAGTTTGGGAGGTTAACAATCAACTCTTAGCTGCTCACGTCTTTGTAGCTGTACACTTAGGCTGACACTCTCCCCAAACTGGTGGCCATGTTTCTGAGATACTTCTTTTTCCTGCGTGCCCACCTGACCTGAGGCTTACAACAACCTGCGTTTTTAAAATGTCTTCCATTTTGTTCCACAAAACCACACGTTCACCAAGACTCCTTAAGACCAAGGAGTCCTTTCCAGAAGGGAAAGGTAGAAAACCTCAGGGTCAAGTTGGTACCAGATGCACTTCCAGTGAGTTAGAAGCTTCTTAGAACAAAACTTCTGTATCCGCAGGTGACTTGGAAACATCATTTGGTCTTTCTGAGGCGACTCCTCACTCCAATAAGCCAAGGTCAAGTTAGGACATTTAGTGAAGATACTGTGCCTGCATTTAAGAAGCAAAAAGTCCCTTTTAGCAGAACATCCTAGGTTGAAAGGATGTTCTTAACCATATTAATCACATTTTCAGCCAACAATTATATAATGGGGCCGGTGCGGGGGCGCACAGGTGTTAAGTCTCCTCGCTCTCTATCTGCCTAATCAGCTTCTATCTCCTCTCTTACCTCCATCTCCCAGAGCGTTGGGATTAGAGGCATGAGCCACCCCATCCGACTCGATGTAACCATTTTTATTTTTAATTTTTTTATTTTTTTGAGTTGGAGTCTCACTCTGTCGCCCAGACTGGAGTGCAGTGGCTGCTCCCGGCCACCACAGCCTCGACCTGCTGGGCTCCGGAGATCCTTCCGCCTCAGCCTTCCAAGTAGCCGGAATTACAGGCATGCGCTACCACGCCCGGCTGATTTTTTGATTTATTGTAGAGATGAGGTCTCGCCAAGTTTCCCAGGCGGGTCTCGAACCCACGGGCTCAGGTAATCCACTCACCTCAGCCTCCCAAAGGCGCGGGATTATAGGCTGAGCTACCGAGCCCGGGTGATGTAACCATTTTTAAGCATACAGTTGGGTGGCATGAATACTTTCACATTATTGTGCAGCCATCTCTGCCATCCACTGCAAGAACTTTTCATCTTCCCAGACTGAAACTCTGTCCCCATGAAACACCCACTCCCCATGGTCCCAGCCCCTGCTCCTGGCACCTACCTGCCTTTCTACTTCTTGTCTCTGTGAATTTGACCCCCCTGAGTCTCACATAAGTGGAATCATACAGTGTTTCTTTTGTGTGTGACTGTCTCATTTCACTTAGCATCATATTTTTAAGGTTCTTCCGTACCATATCTGGTCTTTCATTCAATTTTAAGTCAGTATAATATTCCATTGAAATGTTATAGACCGCATTTTGTTTATCCATTCATCCATCAGTGGAAATTTGGGTTGCTTCTACCTTTAGGTTATTGTGAATGATGCTGCTATGAGCAGGGTGCAATTATCTTGGGAATATGCCCAGAAGCAGAATTTCTGGATCGTTTGGAAATTCTCTGTTTAAATTCGGAAGAACTGTCAATTGGCTCCTTTTGTTCTGTTCCCCTTACCTTGACACAGGATCCTTGATCAGGTTCCACTTTCTCCCCTTGGCCTTGTCAAGGTGAAAGCTCAGTAAGACATTAGACTTTATCCTTTTCTTTTATTCCTCATTTCATGGCTGGAAAATAAAAGAAAATGCACACCATGAGAATGAGTTAGCAAAAAAGGGTGGGGGGGGGGAATTAAGGCCCACTTACTCCCCACAAAAGGAAAAGAATTTATGTCAATTGTGGTGTTCCATTACCAGCTGAGATTTGTGGCTGTCTTTGAGAGAATGTATGGCATCAAATACATATGGTAAAGCATATGAAGCCAGGCTCAGTGGCTCAGGCTGTAATCCCGCACTTTGGGAGGCTGAGGTGAGTGGATTGCCTGAGACCGCAGGTTCGAGACCCGCCTGAGCAACTTGGCGAGACCTCATCTCTACAATAAAATCAATAAAAATTAGCCGGGCGTGGTAGCGCGCGACTGTAGTTCCAGCTGCTTGGAAGGTTGAGGCGGAAGGATCACTGGAGCCCAGCAGGTCGAGGCTGCGGTGGCCGGGAGCGGCCACTGCACTCCAGTCTGGGTGACAGAGTGAGACTCCAACTCAAATAAATAAAATAAATAAATAAAGCAAGCATATGAGTCCAGGCACCGTGGCTTATGCTTGGAATCCCAACACTTTGGGTGGCCAAGATGGGAGGATTACTCAAGCCCAGGAGCCTGAGACCAGCCTGGGCAACATAGTGAAACCTCATCTCTACAAAAAAATTTTAAAAATTAGCCAGGTGTGGTGGCATGCACCTGCAGTCCCAGCTACTTGGGAGGCTGAGGCAGAAGGATTGCCTGCACCCAGGAGGTCAAGACTGTGGTGAGCTGTGATTTTGCCACTGCACTCCATCCTGGGCGACAGAGTGAGACCACGACTCAAAAAAATGAAAAAAGCATAACAGCTCTCAGTTGTGTGAGTGGCTCCTTTATTAAATATTTTAAAAATCACCTTGAATTCCCACAAAGAGGTTTTTTTTTTTTACCATATTTGTGGGGAGGTAAGATCCAGTTCCCCCAAATATATGAAAATTGCCACTACAACTGCCACTCATCTAATGTGCTCATATTACAGATGGAAGACCAAGCACCACCTAGCCTGGGTGACAGAGTGAGACTCCACGTCAAAAAAAGAAAAGGACTTTTATTTATTATTTTTTCCTTTGAGGACTCTACCAGAAAAAAAAACCAACATATTTATTGTTGAATGATAAGACACCATGAAAACCTTTTTCAAAAGATGGGAATGCATAATTCTGTAGCAAAAAAAAAAAAAATCCACGGTTTGCTCGGAAAATATGCAGGACTACGGTGGCCCTGAATCAACTAACCTCTGTCTGTCCCTCTGCCACCACCATCGTCTGAGCGCAGAATGACTTCTCACAAGTCCTGCAGTAGTCTCTTCACTCATCTCCACGTTTCTAGCTTCTCCTTCACTTTGAATGTCTTGTTCATCTCCCCTGCTCAAAAACTATCAATGGCTCCCAGTTTCTAACTGAATCAGGTCCAGGTATTCAAGACCATCTAACCATGGGCTCCCGTTTCTGACTTTCAGGCCCTGCTCTCCTCCCATGGAGGAAACTGCTGCCCACTCAAAGGATTCTCCTGTCTCAGTATCCCAAGTAGCTGGGACTACAGGTGTGTGCCACCACACCTAGCTAATTTTTGTATCGTTTGTAGAGACAAGGTCTCGCTTTGTTGCCCAGACTGGTCTCGAACTCCTGGCATCTCCTCCCTAACACTGCTCCAGGCCAATCCTGGCACCAGGACCCTGGAGAATCTGACTCAGATTCTGACAGTTGAAATACCCATTCCTCTCTGAAAATTCAGTAACCCCAGAGGAAGTGCACGCGTGCTCTCTTCTCTTCTTCTTTATTTCTCTCTCTCTCCTTTTTTCTCTCCCTCTCCCTCTCTTTCCCTCTCTCTCTCTCTCTCTCTCTCTCTCTCTCTCTCTCTGTCTCTTACTCTCTCCTCTCTTCTCTCTCTTTCTGTCTTTGTCTATCTCTCTCTCTTCTCATCCTCTCCCCTTTAGATATTCATATTGATAAACAGAGAGTAGGCACCATAGTTGATAACTCTCTCCTGGATGGAAAACAATAAACATTAACATTATTACCATGGTCATTCTAACCTTTACTGTCAGCTACATGCCAGGCACTATGCTGACATCATCTCATGCGTCCATCATCCCATCCAATTATGCTAACCTGTGAGATGGAATTGCAGTAAAATTACAGTTTCTGTGGGGGTTAAACTGTAGATGCAGGAATGTGGTCAATCCTGGGTGGGATAAGAATTGCCATTGAAAAACCCTTAAGTTGCACATAATTTTGTGTTCATAAATCCATACAACAGTATGCAGTTATGGACAATATATAATAAAGTGTCTCTAAGTGGAGTATAATCTTACGGCCCTCGGTCTTATTGCTATTTTTATTTGTTTGTCTGTCTTTGATACAGGGTTTTACTCTGTTGTACAGGCTGAAGTGCAATCCCAGCTCACTGAAGCCTTGGACGCAAAGGATTCTCCTGCATCAGTATCCCAAGTAGCTGGGACTACAGGTGTGTGCCACCACACCCAGCTGATTTTTGTATCATTTGTAGAGACAAGGTCTCGCTTTGTTGCCCAGACTGGTTTCGAACTCCTGGCCTCAAGCAATTTTCCTGCCTTGGCCTCTCAAAGTGCCGGGATTACAGGTGTAAGCCACTACACCCAGCCATGGCCCCGTGCCTTTAAACACTAGGGCACACTCAAAGGTCACGTGATGAGGAACCGTGGGAACTGAACCCCACTGGGAAACAGCAGATTTGGGTCTCTACAATCTCCAGCAAGCCAAATGTCCACGAAGGAGAATCCACAGAAGAGCTGGTGCTATTTCAACTGCTGCTGAAATAACATGCGAGTCCACAGCGTAGGTTCCACTTACCAATTACGGGCAAATCTGGGACTCAGCAGTGTTGAGGAAAAGGGTGCTCACGGCCCTGAAGGCCCAGAGCTGTGCCAGGTCCGTCTAACTTCAAAGCTTCTGCCGTTCACCCACCTGCTGAAGGTGTGGCCTCTTTTGGGTAGGCTGGATTGGCGCTTGCCGCATGCTGCCACGAATTGTGGTTTATCCCCAACTGTTCCTCCATGACAGTGAACTCATGGCGCAGACGGGCCCAGTCGACTCTGTCTCCGTCCTTGGTCCACCACAGCACTCAGACTGCTCTTTCATCATACACTGTGTTTAAAAAAAAAAAATTAGAGACGAAGTCTAACAGTGTTGCTTAGGTTGGTCTCAAACTCCTGTACTCAAAGAATCCTCTCACCCCGGCCTCCCCAAGTGCTGAGATTACAGGCATGAGCCACCATGCCCAGACATCCACCGTACTTTTTTCCTTTTCAAAAATAAAACACAACAAAAATGGACTCTCTTCTGCCCACCCGTTTCAATTACACGAGGTTAAAAACTAAGTGTGCTAGACTCATTTTCTAGAAGAAGAAACTGAGGTCCCATAACTCAGTTGATAGACCTAGGAGAAAAACTCGGATTAAATATTTCCAGAGAGTGTAAAAGTAAATTCTCAAGTATTTAGCACACGAACACCAAATGAGATTTTTCTTAACACAAAACAGAAATCTAGGGAGAGAGAGAGAGACCCAGTGGCTTTGGCAGGGCTGAGAATACTGCCTCACGGCTTCTCAGGGATTCACATTGGTGGATGGGTGGGAAACAGGCCTGTATTACACAGCACTTGGGTCAGTAGCAGAACCAGGCCAGAGCCTGGACCCTGGCAGGGCTGAGGGCTGTCAATTTTATGGCCTCCAAATGGGAGAGGGAAGCATCGGAGGAAACTGGAGATACCATCTGTTGCTTGATGTCCCTAAGGTGCTCCTATCAGGACGTCTGTCCCCACAACAGCCAGCGAAACCCATGATGGGAAAGTCTGCCAAATACAACTGTGGTTTTTTGGTAGTTGAAGGCAACATTTCCCAACATGGTACGTGAAAGGACAGACCGAGAGTGGGAAGCCATTTTTCATCTTGTTCTTAAACCCTGACACAATGAGAAAGTAGAAGCTATGTTTTGGAGAAATGCATGCTTTAGATAGAGATTAACTTTGCCAACTTCGTCTTTTCAGAAACACAGACTTCCTGATGCCAGAGGATAGTGGCCATCAAGTTTGCCTAGAGTAAAGGGAATTTACAAGGCCTAAGACATCATGCATTGGGCAAGGATTGTAGAAGTCATGACACTTGCAATTACAAAACTTATGACCGCTCAGAGGGGGAGCAGGTGAGCATTCAATCTTCCAGTAGATTGGGCCCTATCTACAGGGAAGTCAAGGATCCCCCGAAGCTACCCACTGGGAATGCCTAGGAGATAAGGGGAGGTGCACCTTCCATTAGCTCTAAGGAATGTCGTTCGGGAAGGTGCAGAATTAGAATCCTTGTCACGCCCTTCTCTAGGGGCTATGATAATATGGACAGATATTAATGGGTCTCTGTGTCACAGGATCTCTAAGACACCGCAGATGGTCAATTAGGAAGTCACGGCAGTCATGTCTACCTGATCGCAACATCTCCAAGGAAAAGGATTTAAGCTGGGGCTCGAGGGGACTACGGGGCTGCACTCATTTAGAGTATAGGCCCGCCAGGGCCACACTCAACTAGAGTGTAGGCCTGCTCCTTGTCTGTGGGGAGTGAACTTTTCTTCAATCAATTTTTTCTTCCCTCACCTCTTTGGGTGTTGCAACTCTTGGTATGACTCGGATCTCTGGGTTGCCAGCGCACACCTCTAGCCCACCACTCCAGCAGTGCTGAGGCTCCCTTCTCCTCTCCATCCATCCGTCCATCCACCCTCACCCTATCCTTGCCCTAACGTTGTGTTTTGGGGGTTTTGGTCGGTTTGGGTGTGTTTGGTGATGTTTAAAATTTAATAATCACACACTGAGCTTTATTTTCTATTTCTTATTTTTTTAGAGATGGGATCTCGTTCTGTCTCCTAGGTTGGAGGGCAGTGGGGTGGTCACAGCTCTGGCACGATGAGAATTTTGAACTCCTGGGTTCAAGAGATCCTCCCATCCCAACCTCCTGAGTAGTTGGGACAACATGTACGTGCCGCCACACCTAGCTATTTTTTAAAAATGTTTTTTGTAGAGATGGGATTTCACTATGTTGCCCGGGCTGGTCTTGAACTTCTGGCCTCAAGCAAACCTCTTGCCTCAGCATCTCAAGTAGCTGGGACTACAGGTGTGGGCCCCACACCTAAGTTTGTTATTGCCTTCTATTTACAGCACATAAGACTGGCATTTCCTTTATGGTAGTGATAGAAAGGATCCTTGGAAATGTAGTCATCAAAGTAACCAAGAGAACACTTAAAGAAAATTTTTCTGAAATAGCAATACTGTGGTTCTCAGACGTGGCAAAAATTGTGATGGGGATATGAGAGGGTGGGACTTGGGAAACACTGGCGTGTGAAGTGACCACACATCTCTTGGAGAGCTGTGACCAGCATTCCCAGGGAAGCCCCAGGGAAGGTCAGAGGCCAGACTGTATTTGTTTAATGCATCTTCCATTCAGATTCTTACGGGATGCCCCGATGTTCTTAAAATACCCCCTGGAGTCTCCTCTCCAAGAACCCACTCTTTTTTTTTCTTCTTGAGTCAGAGTCTTACTCTGTTACCTGGGCGGGAGTGCAGTGGCATGCTCACGGCCACCGCAGCCTTGACCTGCCAGGTTCAGGTGATCTTTCCACCTCAGCTTTCCAAATAGCTGGAACCACAGGCATGCACCACCATGCCCAGCTAATTTTTTTATTTATTGTAGAGATGAGGTCTCGCTATGTTGCCCAGGCTGGTCTTGATCCCCTGAGCTCAGGCAATCCTCTCCCCTCTGCCTCTCAAAGTACTGGGATTACAGGCATGAGCCACTGCGCCCAGCCCTCAAGAGCACACTCATGTCTGGTTCCCTCAATGGTTCAGAACAGGAATCTTCACACAAACCCTGCGAGAATGCCAGATGACCCACTGGGAAACAAGAGTATTTAGTTATATCTCTACGATCTAAATTATAGGAAACGATATGTGACTTGTGATTAACATGCAGTCTGACAATAGGACAGGCATCTATTTCATAAGTATATACATTGGAGGTGATACCCTAAAAACTATTTTATGGGCAGGATGTTCAGTCAGAAAGGTCTGGTTACATATGGCCAAGCACGGTGGCTCATACCTGTAATCACAGCACTTTGGGAGGCCAAGGCAGGACAATTGCTTGAGGTCAGAAGTTTAAGACCAGGCTGAGCAACATAGCAAGACCTCATCTCTACAAAAAATCAAAAAAGTAGCTAGGCATGGAGGCGTATACATGTGGTCCCAACTACATGGGAGGCTGAAGCGAGAGGATCACTTGAGCACAGGAGGTTGAGGCTGTAGTGAATGGTGATTGTGCCACTGCACTCAGCCTGGGCAACAAAGTGAGACCTTGACTAAAAAAAAAAAAAAAAGTCTGGTTACTACCAGGTGTGTGTGCAGACGGTGTGGCTGAGCCTCAGGACATACACTACTATGTTTGAGGCTATTCGTTCTGGGCACACGGGCTTTCTGTGACCCTGACTATACCTGAGGGAAGGCCAAGTGAGAGAGGCAGAGGATGCCCAGTAATTCACTCTTTTGCATAAGATGTGTGACCAGGGGTTCACTGTTTTTCCTTTTTTTAGTTGGTGTCTTACTCTGTCACCCAGGCTGGAGTGCAGTGGCACGCTCACAGCCATCACTGCCTCAACCTACTGAGCTCAGGTGATCCTTCTGCCCCAGTCTTCCAAGTAACTGGAACTACAGACACGCACCACCACACCTGGCTAATTTTTTATTTACTTATTGTAGAGATGAGGTCTTGCTAAGTTGCCCAGGCTGGTCTTGAACCCGTGGACACAGGCAATCCTCTCACCTCGGCTTCCCGAAGTGATGGGATTATAAGCATGAGCCATTGCACCTGGCCTGACAGGCTGTTTTTCACAGTCACTTGGAGAGTCTCAAAACCCAATCATCAAGATGCAGTTCCACGGTGTTTGTTCGTGTGTGTGTGTGTGTGTGTGTGTGTGTGTGTGTGTGTGTGTGGCGATTGTGAATGGGAATGCGTTTTTTATTTGGTTCTCAGCCTGCTCATTGCTGGTATATAGAAATGCAACTGATTTTTGAGCATTGATTTTGTATTCCAAGACTTTACTGAAGTTGTATATCAGTGCTATGAGTTCCTTGGTGGAGCCTTTTGGGTTTTCTAGGTATAGAATCATATCATCTGTGAAGAGTGATTATTTAACACCCTCTTTTCCTGTTTGGAGACCTCTAATTTTTTTCTCCTGCCTGATTGCCCTGGCTAGGACTTCCAGGAATAGGAGAGGTTTGATTCAGTTCCAAATTTAAAAAAGGAAAGAAGATCACAATTTCTTTTTCTATAAAAATAGTTTACAGTAGTTTGTTTTCTTGAATGAGACACACTTGATACTCAGTGTGGAGGCCATAGTTATTTGCAATGACAGTGTACAGATTAGAATGCAGTTACAATGCCAGTAATCAAAGAAAGCAAAAATTGAGTGAGAATATTTCACTTTGAAGCATGTGGTACTTCAAGAATGTCAATACAGTGAGAAATAGAGGCTTTTGCAAAGACTTTGAAAGAGCCTTCTAGTTTTTCTCTCTCTCTCTCTCTCTCTCTTGAGTTGGAGTCTCGCTCTGTTGTCCAGGCGGAGTGCAGTGGCACGTTCACAACCACCGCAGCCTCTACCTGCTGGGCTCAAGCTATCTTTCTGCCTCAGCCTTTCAAGAAGCTGGAACCACAGGCACACGCCACCATGCCTGACTAAGATTTTGACTTATTGTAGAGATGAGGTCTCACCAAGTTGCCCAGTCTGGCCTCAAACCCCTGGGCTCAGGCAATCCTCTTGCCTCCACCTCCCAAAGTGCTGGGATTACAGGTGTGAGCCACTGCACCTGACTTCTAATCTCTTTTGAGGACATAAAAGATGTACAGAACCAGTGTTTTTTGTCCAAGTTCACTTCAAAACTCACAGCTCTTCCTGTCTTTAGTTCTAGAGACCCACCTCTGCACTCCTTTCACTTAGATTTATGAGTAGGATCTATCTCAGGTTGGTGAGGAAGGAGTGAACAACTATAGTCATCCCTCAGCATCCCTGGAGGATTGGTCCAGGACCCCTGGACACCAAAATCTGTGAATGCTCAAGTCCCTGATACAAAATAGCATAGTCGATGCACAGAGCTATACCCGTCCTCCTGTATTCTTCAAATCATCTTGGCTGGAAGCGGTGATTCAGTCTGTAATTCCAGCACTTTGGGAGGCTGAGGAGAGAGGATTGCCTGAGCCCAAGGGTTCAAGACCAGCCTGGGCAACTTGGTACGACCTCGTCTCTACAATAAATAAAAAATAAGCTGGTCGTGGTAGCATGTGCCTATAGTTCCAGCTACTTGGAAGGCTGAGGTGGAGGGATTGCCTGAGCTCAGCCCGTTGATGCTGGGGTGGTCGTGAGCGTGCCATTGCTCTCCAGCCTGGGTGACGGAGTGAGACTCTGACTTAAAAAAATAAAATAAAATAAATATAAGTCATCTCTAGATGACTTATAATACCACATACAATGCAAATGCTGTGTGAATAGTTGTTAGACTGGGTTTTTTATTTGTATTATTTTTGTTGCTGTATTGTTATTTTGTATTTATTTATTTATTTTTGCTGAATATTTTCAATCCATGATTGCATCCGCCAATATGGAAGGCCAACTGGATTCATTTGAATCATTCATTCACCAGATTACTCATGGCTGGGCGTGGTGGCTCAAGCCTGTAATCCCAGCTTTGAGTGGCCGAGGCTAGAGGATTGCCTGAGCCTGTGTGTTCAAGACCAACCTGGGCAACATGGTGAGACCTCATCTCTACAATAAATAAATAAATTAGCTGGGTACGGTGGTGCACTCCTGTAGTTCCAGCTACTTGGAAGGCTGAGACAGAAGGATCACCTGAGCCCAGAAGGTTGAGGGTGCGGTGGTCGTGAGTGCGTCACTGCACTTCAGCATGCCACTGCACTTCAGTGAGACTCCGAATCAAAAAAAAAGTTATTCATGAATATAGGGATCTGCTTACATTTAACCATTTACAGTTTATTTTCTTGTCTCATTTGAAAAGAATGTTCTTAACACAACTTTGAGAGATAATTCAGCTTGTGCGGGGACTTGGGTATACATTGGTCCCCACGGGTATAAAAATGTCCCAAGAAGCCCACCAGATAAGGGACCCAGGAAGGGAGGGGCACTTTGCTGGAACACTGTTGAGTTCACAGTTAAGAGATGATGGATCTCTTTTGGTGTTTTCCCCAGGGAACCCAAGAGGAACTACACCTTCCCACTTATTTGAGCTGGACCACATCAGACTGCTTGTTTGGGCTAGCTCGCTCTGCCAAAGAACTTGGTGTCCATGGGGTTATGTGGGCGTTTATGAATATTTCAGGGTTCCAGCAACACATCACAAAGGTGCTAAAACAGCCTGGAAATACAGAAAACAGCTGTTACCACTGGCAGAGCTCCGTAGTGGCAGGAAAGGAGGAAGAACTGAGAGACAGCTCTGCAGTTTTTCACCTGCCTGAACACACACAGCTGCAAAACGTACTCAAGTTCTTACTGTGGTCTGATTGCAAGCGAGTACTTGCAGTTGCAAAAGAACAGTCATGAGAATAGCGGCACCATAACCATGTCTCTACCGGCTTCCCCCTGCTGGCCTGTCACTCTCACTGTACCCGCCTCCCTGTCTCTCTCCCTTAGCCGCCTTCCTCACTCAGTCCTTGAAAAGGGCATGAAGCAGAAACCAACTGGCAACACAGGGGGAAGAACATGCTGCCCGCTGCTGGAAGCCTTCCTGTCCTTTGCCAATGTCTCTTTCCTCAGAGACACCTTCCCTGATGGCTCATGCAATGCTACCCCAGACACCCCCAGTCCCATTCTCCTGGCACCTTGACGCATCTGAAGTTCTTAAGTAAATTAGCCAGACGTGGTGGCGTGCATCTATAGTCCCAGCTACTTGGGAGGCTGAGGTGGAGAATCACCTGAGCCCAGCAGGTCATGGCTGCGGTAGCTGTGATCGTGCCACTGCACTCCAGCCTGGGGGACTGGAGTGAGACTCCGACTTAAAAAATAAAAATAACAAATAAAATAAGGTTCTTATTTATAGTTTGTATCTATGTGGATGATCTGTCTCCTCTGATAGAATGTAAATGCCATGAGGGTAGGAACTTGTCTGTCCTGTTCACCCTAATGTCCCTGATGCCTACAACCGTGCCTAGTATTTATTTTTGTTTGTTTGTTTTTTGAGTTGGAGTCTCACTCCACCACTCAGGCTGGAGTGCAGCAGCATGCTCATGGCCACCCCAGCATCAACCTGCTGGGTTCTGGTGATCCTTCTGCCTCAGCCTTTCATGCCCAGCTAATTTCTTGAATTATTGTAGAGATGAAGTCTCACCAAGTTGCCCAGGCTGTTCTCGAACTCGTGGTCTTAGGCAATCCCCTCACCTCGGCCTCCCAAAGTGCTGGGATTGTAGGCTTGAGCCACCATGCCTGGCCTCTTATTTTTGCTGAAATGGGGGTCTCACGATGTTGCCCAGACTCAAACTCCTGGTGGATGCAGTGAGAGTGACAGGCGAGCGAGAGGGAACCGGTAGACGTCATTGTTACATTGCTACCATTCTCATGACTGTTCTTTTGCCAAGTACAGATACTGAAGCAATCCTCCTGCCTCGGCCTCCCAAAGTGCTGAGATTACAGGCATGAACCACCATGCCTGAGTCAAGGCTGACAAAACAAATATCCTGAAACATATGAGACATGGGAGGAAAAGTGAGAACAGAAAAAAATTACAGAATTGGGATCTGGAAGGAAGTCTAGAGAGAATGATTTGGTAGATTCTGGTGTTCGTAAGGATATTCGAGGAGATAATACAGACCATCATCAACAACAAAATCTGGTAAGTAGATAGTGAACACCTAATAAACAGTGTCTACTATGGTTTTTAAATTATGTTATTGTTAGCCAGAAAAATGACCTGGTCTCTAGGATTTAACAAAAGGATTTTGTTCCTCTCCCCTCGCCTTGAGCCCAGAAATAAAATTCTCCTCTGAGCCTGAAAGCCACCCCTCCGATAGTCCCAACAGCTCTGTGCATTAGTGATGCAGGGCCAGCGCTCAGAGCCGCAGTCTCCTTTGAGAATATTGGGTGAAAACTCCCTGCAGGATTGGCCTCAGCTTTCTTTGTTCACATTGTTTGCTTTGAAGACCTTAACACGGGGCTGAGAAATCAATAAGCTCCATGCTGCGGCCCTGCCCGGGTCTCCTCCTCCGGGAGGCTCACCTCATGCCAACGCACTGATAAGTCGTGAAGTGCCCAACTACATCTGCAAATTAAGACCCTTGTAAGTCATCAAGGAATACCAAGTTTCGCTTGCTGCAGATTTTCCATCCAGAGTGTTATTAGAGGAGACGAAAGTACACATTACAGGTATGCGTACTCAACAAGCCTCAAGTCAGGTTTGCCGAGATAGGGTCATCCGTCATTGCACAAATTAATTATTTAGGAAAGCACTTTTTACAGTGGTTTTAAGTTTTGCCCCTTGATGTATGTACATAAAAATGACAAATCCATCGGACACTGCTATTGTACTTACGCATCTATCACTATCAGGCCTTCTTTCCGTAATTGGTTTATTAATTATAGCATCTTAATGATCTGTTTAAAATAAATAAACCATTTGCACCATTTCAAAGGTATTTTGTGAGGCTCAGCTGATATTAAAATAGCACCAGCCTTATGTGCTTTTTCAGCAAGTGACCTAATTAGTTAATAAAGTAATTGAATATTAAAAAGGATGTTGCAAGTGATTAAAATTTAAGAGCCTTCAGAATGTTATTAAAGCTATAAATCATACATCACTGTTGTAATTTGCATAGCTACAGAATTACTAATGGTCCCACGTGCACACAGGGCTTGGCAATTAGTCCTTTAACAAAATGTTGGTGATGCGGTACCAAATTCTTTCAACCTCTTTTGATCACTACATAGAAACCTGCTTTTGCCAAATTAGATCTCTAACTGTTGAAATCGCAGCTTGCTCTCTTCGACAGGTATATACATTCATCCATCCGACAATGCTTTATGAAAAACTGTAGCGACCAAGCACTGGGCTCGGTGTTGGGTATGACAGTGAGAAAAACACGGTCCTAATGGAGGCTGCATCCTGGAGTTGGGCAGAGACATCGACAATGGATACATTCATGTCAAGTCGTGTATAATTACGAAAAAGGTGATGAGGCAAAGGGTATCTGGTCTACCACAGGGGGAAGAGGGGGCCACCTAGAAGTCCAGACTTCACCTGCATGCAGCCTAGTTACATGGCAAATCCTCACTTGCACCCCACAACTCTATAATAAATAAATAAATTTAAAATTTTTAAAAAAGTAGCCAGGCACGGTGACTCACTCCTGTAATCCCAGCACTTTGGAAAGTGGAGGTAAGAGGATTGCCTGAGTCCAGAGGTTCGAGATCAGCTGGGCAACTTGGCGAGACCTTGTCTCTACAATAAATCGAAAAATTAGCTGGGTGCGGTGGCACACACCTATAGCCCCAGCTATTTGGAAGGCTGAGATGGAAGGATCGCCTGAACCCACCAGGCTGAGGCGGTGGTGGCTGTGAGTGTGCCATTGCACTCCAGCCTGGGTGAGACTCCAACTCAAAAAAAAAAAAAAGTGATGAGCGGCTAGGAAGGAAAAGTGTAAGGTGTTCAAGAGGATTTTTGCTGGCAAAGACCAATTAGTCTGCTAGATTAAGAATCAAACACTTAACTCCAGGTGAGGGCACTGGGACTTTACCTATAGGTCATGAAGGACTCTTATTCAAGCAGGAAATGCTTGATGAATCTGCCAGTTGGTTGTAGGAAGGACTGGCTGGAGTTGCTGGTTGTTTAGCCAACAACCACCGTGCCTTACTGGCTACGGGGTCCCAATTCTGTCTGGGTGTAGGGCTAGTACTATGCCTAGTGGAGTGTAGGCTCAGGTCCAGGAATGACTGATGACGATTCTAAGCCAGTCATTGTGATCTCATTCCCCTTTGCCTGTGACTGGCTTAAGATAGATGTGTTCTGAGGAGCTCTGGGAGGCTTTCTGGAAGAATCCTCCTCCTTGGTAAAAAGAAACACACAAGGAGATCACATGGAGGTGATGCCTGGAGCTATAACAGCCAGACTGAGACCACAAGGGGAAAGGCAAAGCAAGACAAACACCACCATGCACACACACACACACACACACACACACACACACACACTCCCTAAACTTGAACCCTGATATTGTTTGGCTGCTGAACCAACTGTGAAAACTTTGGATGTCTTCATTTAATGAGACAATACGTTTTAGTTGGGTACTTTGTGACTTGAAGCCTAAAGCATTTTAATTGAACCAGATGGGCCAACATGAAGACACCGGAAACTAGAAGACAAATGAAGAGGTAAATGTCATTGTCCAGGTGAGCAGTGATAAAATGCTAAATTATGATAGGGTGGAACAAAAGAAATGGAAAATAGTCAAGAGCAGAGCTGAGGCATTGTGAACATAGAATCAGTGGAAGTTGTCAGCATTGTAGGTAACTGAGGTGCCAGGTCCTAGTAATTACATTCATGAGTATTTTCTAAGGGCCAGGCCTTGTCCTGAGTGCTTTTCATGTAGTATCTCATGGAATAGTACTATTCATTTTCACCACAATTGAATTCTGCTTCCATCATGAGTTGGTTTCCCAAGACAAGCCCCAAGGCCTCTCCTACCACTAGTGGACAAAACCGCATGAGTTTCTTCATAGTCTTCAGGTTTCCTGAGACAGTTGCTGGCAAGAGCATTGCTTTCCATATTTTTTGCTCCCTAGTACACATGGAAAGTGGTGATATTTTCAGTTACACTATGGGATACATAAGAGGACATTTGGGGTTTCTATATGGGATTTGACAAAAGCCTCATGACTCTTCATATTATATAAGAAAGTTCAACATTAGGGAAGACATTAAATACTGAATTTTTATATAATTCCCCCAAAATAATCTCCTCAATTTTTAATAAGAAATTTGCATTTGCTTTTATGAACATCACTTCTTAATATCAGATCTCCACTTGGAATAGCAATTCTTGATGGAACTTTTTAAATCTCATCAAGACTTTTTGAACAATGGTCTCGAGTTCTTGATTGTCATCACTAGTGATAAACTTTGTTCACACAAGTGATATTTTTAAAAAGTAAGTTTTTGAAACCACTCCCAATTTTACAGCATGTGAGTCAATTTTAAAGAAACGAATCATCTTCCTTTTCTTTCATTGACAATTGCAGTGCTGAAATTCCTTGCAGTTGTATGAATGAGTTTCAAGTCTAATGGAACTTTCTCCAAGTATTTCAAAATAATGATATCATTTTCATTTGTAGACCATTCACGCACAGTAATAGTTACTAAGCACAGCCAGTTGGAAAAAGCCTGAGCAACATACAGGAGACAGACTCAACACTGTGCCTGCCAAGAGCCGTCTCCCTCCCTGGCCCTGCTGAACTTCCAACAGGTTCCACGTGGCAGGGTGCTATGCCTCCTACATGGTCAGCTTCACGGACTCGCCGCCTGCACACAGTTGCACAAGGACCCACGCTTAGAAGGAGCCCATGCTTAGTTTCACACTCTGATGCCGCCATCTTGAATTTCTTAATCTTTGAACAAAGGGCCTTGCATTTTTCTTTACCATTGGGCCCTGCGACTTATGGAGCTGATCCTGGCATCTTGAGCAGATAGAACACAAGCTCCTTTAGTAGCTGTCCTGTGCCCTTGCTTATAGTGGGCAGTGGCTTCTGAGATGTGAAGTAACTTCTTAGAGATGGCTCTCAACTCATCGACATGGCATGACGATGTGAATGTCGTTGGCTCGTCAGGTTCCACTCCACTAGACCATGGGCCTCACCTTCATACCTTGCTCCATTTGGCCATCCTTGAGGGACACTGATGAAGCCGCTGGTGCTTGTGGCTAGAGGTGACTGACCCAGAGGTTCCAGCTGCCTCAAAAGCTGAGGCCTCTATCATATAACTCACGTGTCATAGCTCACCACTTGGGCAGTCTTGGGTAGAAGGCATCCCAAGTATGTTACCTACCCATAAGATCTCTGTGACCTGAAGTAGGTCTACTAGCTCCTTGCTTAAAACGTGTTTCAAATGAAGAGTAAGTATTGGGGTTTGAATAGCTACTCAGCGCAAGGGTGTCTGGGTATGAAGCGTGATCCAGGGAGGACTGAAGTGGAAGGGAGAGCTAGAGGGAAACACTCAGAACCCTTCTGGGCCTGTCATCTGGCACTTGAGGGTTTAAACCTGTTTCTCCAACCACTTTTTGAGCTGAAATCTCTACATCGCTCTTGGTTTGGTGTTGTAACTTTACTTTGATCTCCATTAAAATGGCATAAATATACATATAATAACAGCAATTCTAAGCCAGTAAAGACAAACGACTCCCAGCCCAGGGGACGGCAGTTTCTGCCAGAATACTTTCCAGGAAGCAACAGATGTGCTCAGATGGAGTCCGGTTGGGGAGGAGGCGGGGCGAGAGGACTCCACTGAGGCATCATGGGCCCTGGCAACGGACCTCAGATTCCTCACCCAGGATATCAAATTAGCTAGTCACTTCCTGCTCTCAGAGGCAACGATCACGAGTATGCATCAGTGTTAGAACAAAGCCATGCTGGCAGACTCCTAATAGGTTACTTTTCAGTTAACACTATTTTTATGCTATTTTACATAAATACATACACAACACTCCCTGATAACACGATGGTACTGTTCCAGCAAGTATTGTGCGATAAGCACTTTGTGAATGTCAGTGCTGTAGAGTACTTTCCCTGCTCTTTACTGTGTGTGCCTGTGTGTGCATGTGTGTGTATGCACACGCACATGCATGTGGCGGTCATTCACAGTAGCTCTTGTGATGAAAGTCTCCACCAGGTTCACAGAAAAGCTGTAACTATTTTTTCACTTAACATCGTGATTTTCTGGACTAGTCAGTCTCTGGCACTTATAGGCTAGCCTGGCTCTCTTGCCACCAATGAGTGAGAATTAGTGAGGAAACCCCGGGCAGTGCCGAAATAACAGGAGTGGCTGCCTCGAGAATCGACAAGTTGGGGGAGACACTGGAAGGACCAGTCTGTTTCTGTGTTGCCAAAATGCTCTGTGTTTGTTATGGAATATTTGAGTCCAGAACCTTGTAGAAGGCAGAACACTCCTGGCAGGATCATCTCTGGGCTTGGAGTGAGGTGTGGGGGGGTGGCGGCCAGGAATAGGAAAAGGAGGATCCTTGGGACCTCCCATTTCTAAATGCCTCACATGTAACCAGCGACTCCCTCCAAATGGGGTTCAGTTCAGTACACAGGGAGGACTGAAAACTGCCCTTCGTCAACCTGGATTTTTCTTTTTTTTTTTTTTAGAGAGAGGGTCTCTCTCTGTTGCCCAGGCTGGAGTGCAGTGGCGCGATCATAGCTCACAGCAACCTTGAACTCCTGGGCTCAAGCAATCTTCTTATCTTAGCCTCCCAAGTAGCTGAGGCTATAGGTGCGCACCACCATGCCTGGCTAATTTTTAAATTTTGTGTAAAGATGGGGGGGTCTTACTATTTTGCCCAGATTGGTCTTGAACTGCTGGCCTCAAGCAATTCTGCCTTAGCATCCCAAAGTGCTGGGATTACAATCGTGAGCCAATAGTTCAGGCCAGACTTTTACAGTATACCCAAACTTTTACAACTCTGTTTTGACAGTTCTTCATTTTTTAAAGTATTGGAAACCTAGGGCAGACATAGTGGCTCACCCCTGAAATCCCAGCACTTTGAGAGGCCGAGGTGGGAGGATCGCTTGAGACCAGGAGTTTGAGACCAGACTGGACAACATAGCAAAACCCCATCTCTACAAAATATTGAAATAAAAAAATTTAGGAAAAATAAAACAACAAAGTTTTTAAAGTATTGAAAACTTGAAATAATATAAGTGATGGGGCTCTCTCAACCTTGAGGTATCGTGTGTGTGTGTGTGTGTGTGTGTGTGTGTGTGTGTGTGTGTGTGTTTTTTTTTTTTTTTTTTTGAGTTGGGGTCTCACTCTGTCACCCAGGCTGGAGTGCAGTGGCACACTGACGGCCATTCTAGCGTCAACCTGCTGGGCTCCAGTGATCCTTCCGCCTCAGACTTCCAAGTAACTGGAACTATAGCTCACACTGCCACGCCCAGCTAATTTTTTGATTTTTATTGTAGAGATGAGGTCTCGCTAAGTTGCCTAGGCTGTTCTTGAACCTGTAGGCTCAGGCAATCCCCTCACCTCGGCCTCCCAAAATGCTGGGATTACAGGCTTGAGCCACCGTGCCCGGCCTATGTGCGTTTTCATGTGCATTTGTCCTCCAGTGCAATTTCATAACTGGATGGATGTAACACACTCAATTAATCAGGGAATACATTTTTATTACCAACACGACTATTGGGTGTACCTTGATCTCTGTAAGGAACTGGTCAGCTGGGGAGAGTGGTGTGGACTGGTTTACAAATGGAGGGCAACAGAGATGTATGCAGCCAACACGTCTGCTTTGCATGTTTGTGCTTTGTTGATCACAACACGGGTAATAATGACAGGAATGTGTAGGAAGCACCGTGTTAATGATGGTGCTGATGGGAGGCACGAACAAAAGCCATGACTCTTGAGCAAAAGTTTGATGTAAATTAAAGCCTGGCTTTGTCCAGAGTTAGGAATTCACAGCTACACATTCGTGGCTATTAGAGAGGTCTTTGGTGTTGAAATTCCTGCAAGAATAAAAATTTCACAGTTTCTCTGGCCACTGACCACTAAAGCAGGCGTTTGATGATGCTGTTTTTGTGGATGGTGCCATTTCATTGCTGAACAGAGTAGGTATTCTTATAACACATGCTTTTTTTTTTTTTTTTTTTGACAGGTTCTCGCTCTGTTGTCCAGGCTGGAGTGCAGTGGCACAATCATAGCTCACAGCAGCCTTGACCTCCTGGGATCAGGTGTTCCTTCTGCCTCAAGTCCCGAGCAGCTGGGACTACACAGCTGGCTAACATTTTTTTGACTTTTTGTAGAGACGAGGTCTTGCTATATGCCCAGGCTGGTCTGCAAATCCTGGGCTCCAGCCTCTGCTCCGGGCCAACACACACAGACTCTATACAGGCAACATTTATTAATACACAGTACACTGATCACTGTGGCATGGGGCTGTTTGCAGATGGCATGAAGACAAACATTTTCATTTTGATAGTTATATATTTATTTTAACATGGACTTTCAATCTTGGGCAAACTTCCCAATTTCCCATTGATGGTAATGACGTATAGATTCCTTTTGAGTGTAGATTTTAAAATGAGACAATTTGTAGAACTATAGGCTGGGTGTGGTGGCTCATGCTTGTAATCCTTGGGAGGCCGAGGCAGCAGGATTGCTTGAGGCTAGGAGTTCGAGACCAGCCAGGACAACATAGTGAGACCTCGTCTCTATAAAATATATATATACATTATATATGTATATACATTATATATATAATAATATATAATATATATAATATATATATATTATATCTATATTTTTTCTATCTATATAGAATACACAAAAATGCACTTGTCAGTTTAGGATAAAGCCAAAATTGCAAAGGAGCTCTGGAAATGACCCAAGTTTTGGAAACGCTGGACCATGTCACAGTAGGTAAGATGTAGCTTTGATGTGGGTTTCTGACAGTGGCGATAGCCACTCTGAGCCGTCCCGTGACCAGGGCCATATACGTGTAAGCTGCTGCCTGATGCCCCAGGAGCGTGTCTGCCACGTGCCACTAATTGGCCCACACAGGAGAGAAACCGTAACCCTTCCCTCATTAGCCACACGTTCGGGCCAGCTGAGCTAGCTCACGCCGGGTCACTGGGGTCCCATGTAGGAAATTACCATTCCAGGGCCCTGTGGCCCCTTCATAACCCCAACTAATGAATGTCCTGTGTAGCCTAAAGTCATTCCTGGGGGAGCACGCCGCCCTTCCAGCAGTGGGAGGTTGATGACAGGCTGAAGTGGTAGCCCAGGGAGAGCCAATCGCTGAAGCATAGAGAACTTGGCCAGCCTGGAGGCTCTTGCAAACACCTGCGTGCTAGGAAAAGGAGGGAAACAAAATTTTGCTGCGTCCATTTGCTGCTGTCGGCCAGGTCTGGTCTTAGGGCACAGGATGGAGGCACGGGGAAGTTAAGAAAGTCGCAAAATCTCACGCAGCAAATGTCACGCAGAATTGACATTAAGTGCTTGCTGTGTGGGCCAAGCACATTTACATCAACAAACCCAGGAAGCGGGTGGTATTGCTCCTTTTTAGAGATCAGGAAACTAAGGCTCAGAAGTCATGAGTGAGACTGGGCACAGTGGCTCACGCCTGTAATCCCAGCACTTTGGGAGGCCGAGGCAGGAGGAGCACTTGAGCTCAGGAGTTTGAGACCAGCCTGGGCAACATAGCGAGCAAGACCTCGTCTCTTTAAAAAATACAAAAATTAGCAAGGCATGGTGACACGCACCTGTAGTTGGGAGGCTGAGGCAGAAGGATTGCTTGTGTTCACAAGGTTGAGGTTGTGGTGCGCTGTGATTGTACCATTGCACACCAGCCTAGGTGACAGAGTGAGACCCTGACTCAAAAAAAAAAAAAAAAAAAAAGCCATGAGTGAAAGCCAAGGATCCTCCCAGGGTTGCCGTATTCTGGAAATTAACACATCAAGTTGAAGGGCAATTTTACAAGATGGCCAGACAGCTTGTGCCCTCTTTTAGATCTCAGGAGAAAGGCCTTCAGGTAATCGTCATTCTTTCTGTAGCTTTAGACCCTCCACAGTTTAGTCTTGAGAAGTTTCTTTAATTAGACGAATTTGTAGTCAAGGCCAAGGCAAAGCGTCCTTCCCAAGTGTTGGTTAATACTGGAAAGGAATGGCGGCCTTCTCAATGCATGCTGAAGAGATGGAGAGACGATCTGCCACCCATCTTCTTTTTAACAAGACTGTGGAATCAGTATCCCTTCCAGGGCCAAACGAACTATGGGCAAATAGCTCCCAACACCCATTTGCAGCTACTTTTCCCAGGGCCACAGCTGGCTTGCTGCCCTGGGGTTGCCCACATCCCTGGTTCTCTCGTGAAGCCCTATGTGTCCGTGTCCACTGCTAGCCAAGGAACAGTGTGAATCAGAAGGGGCTAGACACTTAAAACAAGCCACCAAGCCATATTCTAATTTGGTCCTCTGATTTGTCTAAGGGGATGGCTCAGCTTACCCTCCAAGTTTCTGAGTTAATGACTAAATAATTTTTTTTCTAGAGACAGGGTTTCTGTCGCTGGAGTGCAGTGGTGTGATCATGGCTCAATGCAGCTGCAACCTCCTGGGCTCCAATGATCCTCCTAATTCAGTCTCCCAAACAGCTAGGACTACAAGTATGTGCCATCACGCCCCGCTAATATTTTAATTTTTGTAGAGACGGTGTCTAGCTATCTTGTCCAGGCTGGTCTCAAACTTCTGGCGTCAAGCAATCCTCCTGTTTCAGCCTCCCAAAATGTTGGAATTACAGGTGTGACCTATTGCACCCAGCCAAATTTAAGATTTTTAAGGTACAATTGGGTAACCAACTTAAGAGCCAGAGAGATCTGAATAGAATCCCAAATCACCATTTATTTGCAGAGAGATGTTGACAAGTTTCTTAACCTCTGTGAGCTTTAGTTCTCTCACAAGTATGATGGGGATAAAGTCTTCCTCTTATGGTGGTATCTGAACAAGGTAGTGCATGCATTATGCTTAGCACAAGGCTGAAATGTTCAAAACTGACAGTATTTCTTGCATGATCCGTCCCCTCCCTCTTCACACAGTGTAACTGAGTGAAATGTGGCACCAAGTTGCCAAGGACCAAAACAGTATGAAATGAAGAAAGTTTTTTTTATTAGAATCTAATCTGAGTTATTCATCGGAAGACCAGTATCTATTTATGTTCTCATATACTGTATTTCTGTCTACCAAAGTCTGCTGAAAAGTCTGCTTTGAAGCAGGGAAGGGAAGGTCTTTGGAAAGCCTTGCACGACGTGTGAGGGAACTGACCAGTACTGCCCACCCACTCTTGCTGCCTCCAGCATCTCAACCTAAAACAAAAGGATTTCCTCTGTTTATTAGAAATCACTTGATGGGGAGGGAGTCCACCAGTCCCTGTGGGGTGGCGGCTGAGCACCACTCTTTACCTTAAAAAAAAAGAAAAGAAAAATTTTCCTCTGACTCAAGAGCATATTTGCTTCCAGGCCTGGAGTGGGGGCTCAATTCTGGCCATAGAATCATAAGAGAGCAGCCGTCTTTCTCCCAAATGGGCTTCCAGGCACCAATCTTGGGCACAACCGAATTGTTTCAAAGTGTGACAGTTGCTGAGAAACAAGGGCTTGCAGACCGTCCTCCTGGGGCCACCCCTTGCTGGCAGGTGGGAAGGGGCTGAATGGAGTTGATGGTATTTGGAGAAGAACTGAGGGGTCCCATGGTGTGAGGACGGAGACAGATTCCCTGGGAACCCCTCTTCCCCACCCTTCCCCAAGCACACTCACTACCTGAATGCTGTGCGCCCGGCTCTCTGAGCTTCAAATTAGGTAAGCCCAATGCTGAAAAGAAACGCTTCTATTGCTACTTGGGTTGATGTTTCCTTGATAGCTCAGTCCGGACTTGTGAGCCTTTAACATAAATTGCAGCAGCGACTGGAGACCAGGAGATTCATTCTTCTGGACCTCCAGACAGGCCGTTTTCTTCAACCCACTGCCACCTAGTGGTAGCTGAGCAGACTGAAAAGCGCTTCATTTCTATCCAAGGAGAGAATGCGGTGGACGGAAGCATCCTTTCCCCCGGCCACGCCTATCCAGGAAGCACAGGGAAAGGGTGATGGATGTGTCCCATCCCGCTGGCCTCTACTCCCCTGCCAACATTTAATGGTCACTGTTCATCGAAAACGTCAAGCTAGCTGACTCTTCTGCCTTTATTTTGATGAATGAGGACATTCTCATTTAATCAGAACTCTAAGTACAAAACAAGGACCAGACCTACAGCCGGTAGGTCTTGCCTCCCTGTCCTCCATCGTGGTGGTTGGAAATTTCACACGTCAGCTGAGCTCAAGGTGGTGTATCAAGAGACCTTTCCCCACCTTTTCTTTCTTTGAGTTGGAGTCTCACTCCGTCACCCAGACTGGAGTGCAGTGGCACGCTCACAGCCACTGCAGCCTCGACCTGCTGGGTTCTGGCGATCCTTCCGCCTCAGCCTTCCAAGTAGCTGAAACTACAGGCGTGCGCTACCACGCCCAGCTAATTTTTGATTTATTGCAGAGACGAGGTCTAGCAAGTTGCCCAGGCTGGTCTCAAACCCGCAGGCTCAGGCAATCCACTCACCTCGGTCTCCCAAAGTGCTAGGATTACAGGCAGAGCCACTGAGCCCAGCCCCCTTCCCACTTTAAAGTGGGAAATTGGGTCTTGGCAGTTAACTTGAGGTCTCCCCCTCCAAGAATCAATGAGACTGTTATGTCTACCTTACCAGGTGCCTCAGTTTGGAGGGACACAGAAGAGATTAAGTCATCAATGTGGCAACTCTTTGGGCAGCTCAACTTCCTGTACGTGCCCAATAAAGAGCTGGTGGCAGATGCATATATTTCTGGATGTGCGTGAGGATCAATTGGCCAAATGTGGTAAAACAGCCAGAGGGGAGCAGAATCAATGGTGATTTCAGCAGATCATGGAGAGAGTGGATGAATGCCAATGAGCTTTTAGGTGGAATAAATTCACAGGGTAATTATCATTGCTTGCAGCTTAGAAGAGATCATTCATAATGTGGGCCATGCTCCTTTTCTAAGCATGAACTTCAAATAAACTTGGAAGAAAAAAGTTACGTCTGGTTGGCTCACATCTATAATCCCAGCACTGTGGGAAGCCAAGGCAGGAAGACTGCTGGACGCCAGGAGTTCACGACCAGCCTGGGCAACACAACAAGACCTTGTCTCTACAAAAAAATAAAAAATTAGCCAGGTATGGTGATGCATGCCCATAGTCCCAGCTACTTGGGAGGCTGAGAGAGAAGAATCACCTGAGCTCAGAAGGTCGAGGATGTAGTGAACCGTGATTATGCCATTGCACTCCAGCCTGGGTGACAGAGAGAGTAAGACCCTGACTCCAAAACAAAACAAAACAAAACAAAACAGAAACTACCTCAAGCATGGTGATCTAGATGTGTATGCTTTGGTAAAGAAAAGACACTAGTTTACAGTCATGAGACAGCAGAAGGCTTGAGATGTTTTAACTTTCTAAAGAGGTGTCTTCATGTGGCAACAGACGCGGCTGCCTCCTCCCCCAAATCAGCAGAGACAAAGTAGCCAGGACATGAATACAATCATATTTATTATGGTTTCCAGACTCCCAAATGACACTTCTAAAGCAGAACATCACAAACTGACATTACTAGCAGCAATCCTCCCTCAACAGGAAGGGTTTTGGTTAACTTAACAATCAAGAGTAATTCAAAGACAAGATTACAAGTCATAGTTTTTCTTTTAGCAGCTGGTATATGAGGAGTGAAACTATAGATACACAGAGTCATCCAGGTTTAGCCTTGTCTGAACAAACATGAATAAGTTACAGTGCAGAGGGGTATCCCCAGGGCTGCCAAATGGAAGACTGATGTCTTTAGATGTCAGCTGGAGATCAGCAAATCACTTTGCAAGACATGGTTTACTCTCTGCCTTACTGTCAGGGCAATAGAAAAAGAAGTGGACAGCTGCCCCAGATCCTAGCTCACACATAATTCAGTCAGATTATCATTGTTTAAATAATACCCCTTAAAAATTTTCAGACTTCTCCCCCCCACACAGCTCTAAAAACATAACATCAGACATAACATCAGACATTTGCTCCAAAGGATTAAAAAATCAAAAGCAATCGCGATGTATTGGGAATCGCTTTTACAGCTTTCCTAAGGGACAGTTCCCATCTTTTCAGAGAGTGTTTTTAAAGAAGCACTAACTCTGGTAGGTTATCAAACTACTTTTTATTCTAAATAAATAAAAGACCAACTGAAGGTCTCAGGTGTACTTATTTTCCTTCCCCTAGATCTCGAACCATCCAAAGCCATTTCTTGACAGAGAGCTTTCATTTTTATTAGAGGAGCGCAAGAAAACTTACAAACATTTGAAAAATACTCAAAACCCAGCACGGCGAATAGAGGAGCCCCAGCCCTTCCTCAGAGCCCAGAAAGTGACAGGAACCCCCAAGGCGTCTCTTAGATCCATCAGTTATATTTGCCAGAAAGTGACGACAGACCACCCACCTCTGCAACATAGGCACAGGTTTCTTGCTTTGCGACCACTGAGACAAGCTTCTGGGAGAAGAAAAGCACAGACTGGTGAACATGAGCTACTGAAAAAAGGGCCAGCTGCATTCTAAACTGGGCACAGAGAAAGAAAATTAACACAGCCGTGAAGCCACTATATTTACACCACGGTCCTCTTCTCTTCTACGAGCCCTGACCTTCCTACAGCAACGTTTTCATTCATCAAAATTACTTAGAAGACTGGAAAGCTTTGGGGCAGCACCAGTGACAGCTAGCTGTCATTGAATAGTTTAAATTTTTTCCTAAAGGCCAAATTTAGAGAACATTTAAGGAAGTAACTTATAGAACTCATTCTACTTCATGATTTTGCCCCCTGTCAGCTGCTATGGAAATAGGCAAACAGGAACATAAATATCCACTCTGCACCAAGGCTGGCTTCCTTTCCTTCTCTCTAAAGGGGGGAAGTGCTCCGTCGACATTTCCACAGAGCTTCTGAGGACTCAGGGCAGCTCACTGCCCATGACCTGATCACCTCTTACGGTGCTCCTGGGCCCTTTTGCCTCGAGGAAACACAGCCACTCCACTAACAACACCCAACCAGGATTTCTGTGTGTCTAGACTTTAGTGCGAAGGGTTCCTGGCTTTCTGACTTGTCATCTACCTTGCACAGAGCAAGGTACTGTCTAAAGCCACCTGCTTCAGACACTGCTAATGTGGTTACCTGACTCCAAACAGCCTATCTCTGTTCACACGATGGTCCCTGAAAGAAAGCATAAACGCTTTTCAGATACTAGAACAAACAATCTAAGTGCAAGTTCTACTAACTGCAGAGCAAAAGGATCACCTCTGTGTACAAAGAATGGCACAGGAAGTTGCTCTGGGTATAGAACCCTCCCTTCTGTTTCTGAATCACTTGTTATCACCTAACAAGATGGATACTCCTGAGAAGACCTCACCAAGTGTACAGGCATGGCCTGTGAATTGTCTTGAAAACACATTCTCATGTCTACAGGTTACTTTGAAGAACTGAAGTTGGATGTTCGAAAAGAAATACTATTCTTACCAAGCTTCCCAAGCCCCAAGTTGTGGAGAATCCTAGAAGCCCATTGTGTCTTTCAGCTGCATAGGCCCCTCTGAGGTGAGCTGCTGGTGAGCTGCTGGGGCCAGGACTCTCTTCGCCCTCCCCCCTTTCCTTCCTTCTCTTGAAGAAGACTGAGTTATTTCCATAGCAACTTTCAGAAGTCCTCAATGATCACAATTTTTGAGTAACACATACATTATTAGGACCTGTTTTTTTCTTCCTTTAAAAAAATCTTTCCAATAATAAAAGGCAATACTTTTTAAAAACTGACTTCTTTAAAAAATAATGATCATGCTTTGTACAAAATGGTACATTTACTAGATCTTATTCATTCCAGAGTCACTGTCCAAACCAAAGAAATAATTGGGGACATATAGCAGATCATACAGTTTGAAAACAATTTTCATAGCCAGCGGTTGTCATGTTGGGCAGAAAATAGTAAATCAACCCTTATATGGATATATGAAAATTGCAAGTAAACATAGAAGCAGACATGCGTTTAAAATAAATCAGATTAGATTTCATTTGGCATTGGAATGAAGATTGATTCCTTTTGATTCCAAATTTCTACATATTAGGAAAACAGGGTATCCAGTACAGCTTCCAGTGAGGGATAAGAGGGCAGACGGCTAAAGGCAGCCACACGGGGAGTCTGGAAGAGGCAGTCATGCCTGATCAGACAAGATGACTATTAATTTGGGGACTGAGATCGCAGACACTATTTAGGAGAGAATTTAGACCGGCAGATTCGAAATATAACTGTTCATGTGAGTCTGTATCCTGGACTCTCTACCAACTTTAGTGTATCTGATCTGGTTCTACAGTATACTCTAAAATGCATTTAAAAATAAAAACAAGTAAATAAACTTTTTTAAATTTCACAGGTTCCCCGTTGGGGATGTTGTTTTCAGATCCTCACCCGCCACTTGGTAGTACCACGTCCACCCCTTGGAAAGTTCTGGGGATCTTTCTGATAGTGATCAGAAGAAGCTGGGAGCTGAGATGTGGGGGAGCAGCAAAAAAGCATTCCTCTCCTCTTCCTGAAGATCCTCCAGAGAACCTCCACTGTCCCTTGGGAGGAAGGAAGGGAACACAGATCTCGAAAATATCACTGCCTTCCGATGGAAGTTACAACAGGATCAGGACTAGGACACCTGTGAGCACTATGTTCTTATGTAGCACCTGCCTTGCTCATAAGACATAGAATTCTTACAAAGCTATGAAATTGAGTTAGTAAAAATCACTCGTGGCACTTGAACATGTTTGGACTGGAAATGCCTTCCTAAGAGTCTTTGTCTTGATGCCCCTGTGAGGTAGGCGTCTGCAGGGAGAGCTGAGGCACGGAGGTCACATCTGCTCATGTCTCACTGTGGGATGAGCCAGGGGTCCAGCCCGAAGGACCAGGATGCCAGCACCCTGGGCTTGACTCACCCTGCTTCTCAGAAGGCTTAAGCTACACAACAAATGCAGCAGGGGAAAGTTTTCTTTTCATACGTTTTAGCTAGTTAGTCATTTCTTATTCTCACCTTGAACTTAAGTTATCTTAGATAAAACCAGATAAAAACTAACATAACAAAAAACCAATATTGCCGATGGAACAGTCTGTGTCAAGATGCAGCCTATTCTGCACTGGTGACTGGAAAAGCACAGATATGATTCAAGTAGAAACATTCGTGGGTGCTACGGTGTTCCCATTACTCAAGCCAGGCTGTGAGTAAAGTGTCCCTTCAGACACTACCCACTGGACTTTGCAAGAACATCTTTGGCCTGACACAAGGGAATAAAACCATCACCCCTGTTTCGTGGAAAAACCATTCTGACAGTTAATCTCCACAAGGTCAGCCCGCTCGGAGTGGGGACTCAGCCGTGTGGTATGTGTGCATTACAGAGTTCGTGCAGAACTCGTGGAAGCCAGACAGGAAGGTCACAGTCTCCTGCCATAAAGCTCACAGGACAGTTCACACAACAGACAGAGGGGCAATACCACAGGGTACATGCGCTAGCACCATGCCACACGAGTCAGAGAGAAGGACGAGAAGCCACCACACAAGCATCTCACGGTCCCATCTGGCATGCCATCTGCAGAGGCTACTTAGCCTCTGGAAAGGGGAAGACTAGGAGGTCCTGCACTCCCTCCCACAATGAGGACAGGGATCAAAACAGCATAAAATGCTGGCTTCTTGGAGCACACCACCTTCCAAACTCCACCCCAACAAGCAATGGCAACTTCCCTAGACGCTGCAGATCTTCAGAGATAATTTCATTTCTTGATCAAGAAAGAAAGTGCAGTGTGGGACAAAAAGTTGTGGGACAGAATTCAAAGGGTAGTTCCACAACGTGGGTGCAGAGCTCCAAGGCAATTGACACAGCTGCTCTTAGAATCACATTCCTGAGTCCTTGGGACACTAGCTTTTAGAAATGCGATCATTCTTTTTGAGACAGCTTTTTTCTGTAGTCTCTGAAAAGTCAACTCCATTCATAACGTGACCCCCTAGGTCAAATGGAAGAACTTATAATTACTTTCAGAGTCTGAAGTAAACCATGATACCAAGTCCGAGGCATGCACCTCTGCATGGTTTTTGCCTTGATGGTAATGCCGACCCCCAAGGCCTGTCCTCCCCTTGTGCTCATCATCCAGAGGGCTGAGCCTGCTCTGTCCTCTGCACATGCAGGACCAGAGGGAATCATTCCAACTTGGAGTTTCACTGGGATACTAGGATACAGCATAGCAGCAATTCATGCACTTTACTTCTAAAAACCAAAGCTCAGGCCGAGCTGGTCACTGTGCAAGATGCACCAGCAGGACATTCTCACCTCGAATGAAAATCTGATTTATGTGTCGAGTGAATACCTGCTGGTAATCCACTTTGGGCTTTCGCTTTTTCTTACGGGACTGGCCCCTGGAAAGGGTGGTAGCCCTGGACAAGGTACCTCCCATGCTGGACCCTTCTGTCCGTGTAGTCCTCCCTGACAGCTCTGACCTGGACTCCTCCCTTGCAGATGCCTGCAGGGAAGACGGGACAGAGCGGGAACGCTTGTGTGAGCCCCGGTCAGTGTCTCCTCTTCCCCACACTGAAGCCACCTTCCAAGTAGATGTCTGGGAGTATCTGGACAGGGTGGAATCTTCAACTGCAGACTTGGAATCTGCTTCCTTCTTGGAGGAATCTTGAAGTTTCAGCCGATCAAATAGCTATAAGGCAAACAATGACAAATATTAGCCTTCTCTTTAGCGTTTGACATCCCTTTTTCAATATACCAAAAAAGTCTACGGTCCTGTTGCTTTGCAATTTGTAAAAAGTTAGGAATGAATTTTCTTTCTTTCTTTTGAGTTGGAGTCTGTCACCCAAGGTGGAGTGCAGTGGCATGATCACGGCTACCGCAGTCTCAACCTGCTGGGCTCAGGTGATCCTTCTACCTCAGTCTTCCAAGTAGCTGAAACTAAGGTGTGCACCACCACACCTGGCTAGTTTGTTTTTTTTTTTAATTGTAGAGACAAAGCCTTACCACGTTGCCCAGGCTGGTCTCAAACTCCTGGGTTCAGGTAATCCTCTTGCCTCAGCCTCCCAAAGTGTTGGGATTATAGGCGTGAGTCACTGCGCCCAGTCAAATTTTCTGTTTCTAGGCATAACTCCGATAAATCAGTAAGTATGTCAAGAGAAAAGGCTTATTTCTGTGGTATAAAGCTCAATGACTTTCAAGTCTTGTAAGAAGTTACTTGCTACTCAAATAATATGCAGGTTCCAAGAACAGACTCATTTGAGATTAGCTGGAAGCATGAGAAGAGAGACTCATGGAGACTTGGTACCTGGTATACAGCCACACGGATTTCCCTATAGGAAATCCTGGTCACTGGGTTCAGGGATCCTAACTCCTAAGCTGGGCACTCAAGAGGTCGGGGGAACCGCCTACCCTAGTGAGAGTCAGTGAAGAGTCCCGCTCATATGCTTTGCCCAGAACAGGCTTCCGGTAGGTCTCATCCACATCAGTAAGTGCCTAGAGACACAGGCCAAAGGGGAGAAAATGAGACAGAATTAAAAATATTATTTGTGTAGCTTTGTCAGGGAAAAACAGGCAGAATAACATCTAATCAAAACAGAACTAAACAGGTGACTCGGCTCTTGGGCAGAAGAACATGGCAACACCTGGTGCCTTCTGCATAGTGTTTCAAGCTGCCACCACCACGTATGCAAAGGCCTTTACGGCTGCACAGCAGAGGTTCTTAGATCAGTGTGCATAAATACCTAGGAAGTTTATTAAAATACAAAGCCAAGGCTACTCTCCATGGTGGCTGAAAACATGGTCTTAGGAGTCAGAAAGACCCCAGATAAAGTCTTCCACTTCTTCTTACTAACAGTGTGATCTGGAGCCAATGTTCTGGTCTCTCTGGACACCATTTCTTCACTTGTGAAATGGAACTGCCATAGTACCTATGGCCCAATCACTGAGATCACGTATTAAGCCTTGCTATGGTGCCTGACGTGATGCAAGAGCTCAATCCACGTTAGCAACTACTGCTTGTGTCCAGAAGGATACGTGCACAGGAATAAGGCACAGGAGAAAGGATAATGGGAAAGGCAGGACCATGTGCCAGAGGAACACTGGAAGGCTGGTAGCTCTTAACTCTCTTATTATAGTTACCCATTACATATCCCTTCTCTCCTACAGATGTTAGATGAGAGAGAGAGAGAGACAGAGAGAAAGAGACAGAGAGAGAAAGAGTGTGCGCACACGCCTCTTGAAAGCTGGGGTGGGCACACTCCCTCATCAGGAAACACGGTATAGAACCTCAACATATTAATGCCTGTTCACTTCAATCTGATCTATTCTCCCCAGTATGGCAGAGCGGAAGTTCCTTTCTGAAACTTCTGTACCAGCACTGGGTTCAGTCAAAGTAGGAAGTCAATAAATATTTTTAAATGAATGAAACACTGGTGGGTAGAAAATCAATTTAAATTACTAAACAGATGAAATAATTATTCCTTAAGGCTGGGTTTCTCAACCTTGGCACTAATGACATTTTGGACTGTTGCTGCAGGACTAGCTTGTGTATTACAGGGCTTAGAACAACCCTGGCCTCTCCCCAATAGCTGCCAGCAGCACCCCCTTCCATGATGCTGACAATCCAAAATATGTCCCCAGACATTGCCAAGTGCTCCTGGGAGAGAAGGAGAACAACATAGCCTGGCTGAGAAAAGAAAGCAGTAAAAAGACTTTTTTGTTGTTGTTGCTTAAGTCTTGTTGCAAAGACTCTAGTTTTTCTGAGAAGTTATTTTGTGGGTTTTGCTTAATGAGGTTACCCAGGTCCTTTGGTCATATAAAAGACTTGATCACCAGGAGGTCCTCCAGTCCCCTGGGAAAGGTTTACTTACCATATTCCAGAACTTGTCAAATGCGACCAGGAAGCCTGTGCAGACGCCCCGAAGCCCCTTGAAAGTGCGGATGTGAACGTTGACCTTGACCCCTTCCCGGATGCAGCGATGGAGCTCACCCAGAGGGCTGCCTTCGTGCACTGCGACAAGAGAAGACCAGTCAGTATGATATTAACTCCCGCCCTCAATCCAGAATTAGCAGCCAAGATCCCTGACCATGTCCAGCAACACAAAGCAGCATGGTGCAGTGACAACCTCACTATCGGAATAGGAGACCCGACAGGCAGGACGGCAAGTACAGTGACACATCCTGAAATGAGACAAGACTCCTATAGAATGGGGATAACCCACATATACAGACATCATCCAAATGTTTCACCCCATACATGCCTTTTATTCTCTGATGTCATGGACTCTAAGATGCACCATGATTTAAAGACTTTTGGGGGCAAAAAAACCCCCAAACACAAACACGCACACACACATTAAATGTACAAATTTGCAGTGCAATTCTTTTCAATTCTTTGCCTTAAGACAACTCATGGATCACATATCCGGTTAGAGCCTTCCAAAGAACCAAAACCCTTGTATGTTTCAAGGAAGCAAACCATGTAACACATTTGCCCTTAAGCAAGTGCAATCTCTCAGCCCCACCAAAACTAACCCACGCCCAGCTTTCTGGAGTCAGTAGAGCTCAATGTGCATCACCTTGACACCGGGAGGCGGGTATTCTAAGCTTGGATGGTGTAAAAGGCACCTGGGGGCACGTGGCTCCTATGAGCCTGCAACAAGCATCCTGTGATGAGAAAGTGCTATGGTTCATGGGAAGACCATCAGGATGAGACATTTCAGCTTTTAGTATGAGGATTCCTTCTCAGAGCTTGGGAGCAAAGATGAATTTTATTTTGGTTAGCTCATGTTATAACACTCAGCTCTCACAAGATGCCAGCTGTAGTATACAAAAACTACCAAAAGAAGCCCCCCACTACACATAAACATTCATGCAGACACAATCTCAGTCTTTCTCTCCCAAGTTTGCAAGGCAACATTCTACAGAGAGTATTTGTCATTGAGAGTAAAAAATAAGAAATTGCTCCCTGCTTTTTTTCTAGGGGTATAAAAGAGAACAATCCTGCACTTCAGTTTGGATAACTACATCAGCTCCTCTTGAGACCACCTTATCCCTCCATCATGGGTTGGCTTATAATGATGGCCATGCTAAACTAATATAAGAAAATACTCTTAGCAGATGAGGACTAGGAGTTTATGTCAGACTGAAGGCCTGGCAATAAATAAGCCACAGCTGGATACAAAGTGGCAGGATAGTGACCTTGGAAGGGACCATGAGAATCTACGCCTGACCATCATCATTTCTTCCTCTTCTAGCAATATTTTAAATTACCTTTGCACCCTTAACATACAAGGTTGTGTGTGTGCACATATAGCTGCATATATGTTACAGCTGTGTTAAATCCAGCATTGTAAACAACCTTCAGGTCACCATTACTAGTTGTGTGACCTTGGTGAGTAACTTTTCTTTATATTCCTCATCTGTACCATGAGATTAGACTAGCTAACTCATAGGTATATTTCAGGAATAAGTCTCTACAATTCAATTTCTTAGAAACTGTTCACGCCTGGATTATTCCCTTTGCCTACACATATGCACTGCCCCCTCCCCAAAATATGTTTACACAAAGGGAAAGACCATTATTTACCTAACTTGGAAACAAATAGGGGCATTACTTCTTCCCCTGTACCCCCCCAAACAGAGAGAAAGGGCGAGTTTGTATCTTAATAACAGTCCCTTATCCTGAATGGCAAATTCAGACCCTTCGACTCTCGCATCTGCATTTTTCTCTGGATATTTTTCTTCCAAAGATGTAATAAGGTGTACTTCCAGGGAGCATTTCTCTCTGTGTGTGATCAAAAATACAACACTAGCACCACCTATCAGAGCAAACTGCCAAGGCAAAAATGACTCCTATTCTGAATCAGAAAGCACACGCTCTTTCCAGCTGTCTCTGTGACAAACTCCAAACGGACATGTGCCGGGCTTCTAAGACCCAATATGACAAAAAGGCATAGGCCTTACCTTTGAAGAAAACTCTCCCAAATCCCCTTCTCTACTGCCCCTCCTCGGGACCAGTCCTTCCAAATCCAGGTCACTGTTAGTCTCATTCCCGTCTCCCCCTTCCCTGCTCTTGGCAGTCATTAACTTCAGATAATAGGTTCTCCACACCTCAAGCCTGCCCTTTCCTTTCTTTTTCCACAGCACAACCTGGTTGACGGCCTTATAAGATGACTGGTTTATCACAACAGTCTCCTAGCTCTCCTCACCCCATTCACATCATCACCATCACTGTCACCATCGTTATCACCCATCACTAAGCCAGAAGGGTGATAACGATGAGCCAGACCCTGTGCTAAGTTCAACTTACCTATAGTGTCTTATTTAATCTTCCCCACAACAACCCTAACACATAGGTACTAACTACGATGACACTTAACTTTATAGAGGAGGAAACAGAGGCTCAGGAAGATTTAAGTCATTTGCTCAAGATCACTTATCTAGTAAACAGCCAACACTCAATACAGGCGTATGTTCTCTGACCTGAGGATGTTAATTATGACAATCTAAAAACAATCATCACAACAACCTACAGCAGCAGTGACCCTTAACATTCACTGAAAACTTCCCTATGTGCTAGGGAACGCTACTGTTACAGATGCTTTAAATGTGCTAACCAATTTAATCCTCGCAACGACAGGCAGATACTTTTACTGCCCTCATTCTACAGAGGACACTGAGGCCTAGGAGTTTAAGCAACTTGCCCAAGTAAGATGGAGGAACCAGTGTTCAAATCTAGACAGATGCTATACATTGGTCAAAACTCACCTAAAAAGGGTGAATTTTGCTATGTGTAAATTACACCCTAATAGCCAGATTTTAAAATAATTATCTGCAACCATGCCCTTCCTTAAAGACTGAAAACTTACCACTTACAGGAACTCTTTCTTGAATAAACCTAATCCTCACCCATGATTGTTGTTTTCTTGCTCTCTGAAGGCCATCAACCCTTTGTGGTATTAACCCCTCTCTGTCATGTGCTCCATTTCCAAGTGCCATGATTGAAATTTTCAGTGCAATAGGGCACATCCTCCCAGACCTTGATTCCAGGTGTATATTTAATCATAAGAAGCTGACAAAGCTTGCTTGTCTTCACACACACTGCCATACCAATAACAGTAAAGTGCTCCACAGTAAATCTAAAACCACCCAGAGCACGTAGGAATACATAGGAATAGTTCTTTCCCTAGACAATCTCAGTAGCAAAGCATAACTGATAAAAGAGAACTAACTATTACAATGTGAGACTTGGAGTGCATTTCAACTACCTAAAAGCTGCAAAATAAATGGGCAAAGTAAGCTCCCCCAAACTGCTCTCACTTTAGGGACACGCGTATTGTCTTTGTGTTACTGCTCGGCAAGCAAGCTAGGGTAGATCCTCGCTTGGGCAGGGATGCTAGGTAAACCGCCCAAAAAAGGCACCCGCAACAGAACCCGGCTCTTTAGAGTATTTCTCTCCTAACACATTTCTAGGAATGAGGCAAAATAGTCCTCTGTCCAAAAGGCAGCGGTTTAATAACGTAACAATTTAATTATCAGGATACAGATGCTTGGAATGGTTAAGTAGGTCATTGCGTTCAGAGGGTAGATGTCAGAACTGCTTGCCAGATGACAAAAGATATAACCCTAGGCTGTTTTTATTCCATTTAGACACGACCTAACTCCCACATTAGGACCTTTAGCTGTTTACAGCTTTACACGAAGGGTCTATTAGGAGCCTTCAAGAAATTCCCTTGGGCCACTGACACCTTCAGAACTTAAAATAACCTGCGCATATGGTAATATGAGCCTGACAGACACAGCCCTGCACCTAGTCGGGCAGAGAGGCAGTCAAACAGCGTCTGTGTTTTAGTGGCATTTTGCGCCCGCTGCATTCCAGAGCTAGTGACTTAGTAATGGGAACATATGTGTATCAAGACCCTGCGGGCCTCCTGCTGCTTACCGCACCCGGGAAGGAGCCATGCGGGGTTTGGGAGATTATGCCCCTTGTGCGATCTGAACCACACTCCCTAAGGTCACCCTCAAAACCCATTGACCAAATTCCCCTTGCCCTAATATTGGCTGGGCTCTCCCCCACAATCTCTCTCGCACGTGTCCTCGCCCCTTCCCTCCATCTGTGGGCCCAAGACCTCTCATCATCCCCGCAGAGCTCCCCATGATGTCCCCCATACTCTAACCGTTTGCAGAGCCCCAGATCCTCCAGCGCTCCAGCAGACTGCCCCCCGCAGGCTCGTCCCCTCTGCAGACACCCCCGCGGGGAGCCCCGGCGACCTCGGCACACCCTCTCCGCGGACTCAGCGCCTCTGCAGACACTTCCGGGGGTCCGGCTACCCTGGCAGACCCCCCTCCCGCAGGCTCATCCCCTCTGCAGACACCTCCGCGGGGAGCGCCGGCGACCTCGGCGGACCCTCTGCAGGTCAGCCCCCTGCAGACACTCCCACGGCCCTGGCGACGCCGGCGGACCCTCCCCACGGCTCCGGACTGCCAGCACAGCCTTCGAGCCCCTCCCCCGTGGCTCCGCAGCCCCTTCCCGGCCCCACGGGACCCTCCCCGCCGCGTCCCGACCCCACGGCGCACCCCCGCGGGACCCTCCCCCGAACGCGGGCAGACCGGCGCCCGGCCGCCGCGGCCCCGGCTTGGGGGCGGCGGCGGGCCCCCGCCCGGCCCGGCCCGGCCCGGCCCGCGGGACTCACGGGGCATCCTCGTGAGCACGTTGCGCGGCGCCTTCCTGCTGCGGCCCGGGGCCCGCCGGCGCGCCCCGGCGGCCCCGTCCCCGTCCTCCTTGGCCACCATGAGGCGGCGCAGGCGCTGGATGCGCTCGGGGTCCGGGCCGGCGGCGTCCGGCCGGCGGCGCGTCCGGCCCGAGGCCCCGGCGGCGGCGCCCCCCGCGGCCGCGCCCCGCCCGCGCCCGCGCCCGCCGCCGCGGACCCCGGTCCGGAGGAAGCTCTCGTACTCCGCCAGGTTGTTGAAGCAAGGCGCGTTGGGGTAGGGGATGGGGGGCAGGCGGGGCGCGTACAGGGCCAGCAGCGGGTCGAAGCGGTCGGAGCTGACGTCCAGCCGCGGGCTGGGCGCGCGCGCGGGGCTCCCGGCGCGAGCCGGCCTCGCCCCCCGCTCCCGCTCCTCCATGTTTGAAAGGCCCGCAAGCCGAGGCCGATGGGAGGAAGGCGCGGGCCCGCCAGAGGGCGGCACCGCGCGGCCGCGGCGCCGGGGCGGACTGCGCCGGCGCGGCCGCCGGGGGGCAGCATCGGGCCGCGCGCGGCACCTGCCGGGGGCGTGGCGCGGGGCGCCGGCCGGCCACGCGCGGCCTCGGGTACAGGTGGTGCTTGGTCGACTCTGATGCCGCGTTTCCCCAACCAGGTCGTTATCGCTTAGGGCGTTTGTCGATACGCCGGGGCTGGGCGCAGCGGCTCAGGGCTGTAAGCCCGGTGTTTTGGGACGCCGAGATGGGAGGATTGCCGGAGCCCAGGAGCTCCACGCCAAGCTGGGCAACACAGCGAGTCTCCCTTCCCCGACCCCTTCCAACAAAAGATTTAAAAAATGATCCGGGTGTGGTGGCCTACGACTGTCATCCCAGCAACGCCGGAGACTGAAGCAAGAGGCTCGCTTGAGCCCAATTGTTGGAGGCCGCAGTGAGCTTTGGTCACACCACTGCACTCCAGCCTGGACGACAGAGTGAGATGAGACCCTGTCTCTAAAGAATAATAGTAAAAATGCTGCGGATTTCCCGAGGGTGGAGCCCGGGATCAGCATTTTTAACATCCCCGGGCATTTCTCTGCTCCCTGGAACTGCAAATCTACTCCTAGCTTCAGCAGGCAGGAGGGGGCTGGCAGAAGGCAATTAATGTCTCAACTTGCTTCTATGCTAAATCCTACTGAGGCGGGGGTAGTGGGGATTAGCCCACCTGGGCTCAAATTATTTAGCCTTTCTAGGCTCTTACTGTCAGTCTCATCTGAAATAGGGTATAAATAGTGCCTACCTCATAGACTTATCCTAAGAAAGACATTGCATATAGAGCATAGACTAAATGCGCATTGGCCAATACTGGTTAACTGTACACTGTAACTATGAAGTATGGGTGGATCCCGCTCCTCCATTTCCTATACCCTGTGGATAAAGAAATTGCACGAAGACTGGAGAGACCTCAATATCAAAGAAAACTCATGTCACTCTGACTTTCTAAGCATTGGCAAACAATTGGAGGAAACAAAGATCCGGCTTTTGGAGAATGGGATGGAACACAAGGCCAGATCGTGCTACTTGTTACTTTATAGCCTCAATTAAGCTAAATATTTTGTGATTTTTGAAATTAAAATGACAGTCTACTGTAGCCTGAAGGCCCAGATATTGCCTCCTCATTCAGCAGAACCAAGACATTTCCACTCACCTACTGGCCACATGTCACTTTCCTAACTGCCATCAACTTGTATTAACTCAGTTGCTTTTGTATATATTTTAGTTTTGAATCTGGCCCAACTTCCTCATAGAACTAATGGTTAGTTTCTTTTTTAATAAACAGAGTAATTAAACCTTGGTCCTAAAGCTTAGAACTTACATTTTGTTTCTTTTCTGAGTTCCTTTCTCAGAAAACAGACCCTCGGGCCTACAGTATCAAGGTAGTGAAACTCACCAGACCACAGCATCTAGATGAGATGCCATATCCCACTTGTTCACCAACTCCTCCACCTCAAATCCTGTTTACGAACTCCTCTTCCCAACCTTTACCCAGTTCTTTTCTAGATTCCTGTCCCACATGTAAACCTCTGACTTCACTGGGAGGAGGTGGATTGATTTGAGAAGGAATCTCCTATTCTCCATGGCTGATGTCACCTGATAAAAAGACTTCTTCCCTGGCAGTACCGATTGTCTCGGTGATTGGCTTTCTGTGCATCAAGCAACAAGACCTTGACTGAACCCTGGGACGTTTTGGTATGTTTCCTTAAGACTTGAAAGGGAAGCTCAAGAGAATACTATTCAGTTGTGCAAAGTGGCTCACACCTATAATCCTAGCACTTTGGGAGGCTCTGGCAGGTGGATTGCTTGAGCCCAGGAATTCAAGACCAGCCCGGGCAACACAGTGAAACCTCGTCTCTTCAAAAGATAAAATAAGTAGCCGGGTGTGGTAGCCCACACTTATAGTCCCAGCTACTGGGGAGGCTAAGTTGGAAGGATCGCCTCAGGCCAGGAGATTGAGGTTGCCATTTGTATCATCATAACAAATGCACTCCAGCCTGTAAGACAGAGTGAGACTCTGACTCAAAAAAAAAAAAGTACAGCACCTTAGCAAGGTGAAAATTAATATAACTAGGAAATATATCTGGGAGTATGTATTTAGATCACAATAAAGACAAGAACCATCAAGCACTGGCTTCTAAGTAGTAGCATCACAGGTTTCATTATGACACAGGCATTAAACCCAGCTTATAACTTTGTTCAAAATCCCCCAGCTGAACAAAAATCTCAAATCTTCAGAACTGCTGAGTTCAACAAGTGCTTGTCCCCATGTCATATGACAAAATCAAGATAGCCTTTACAGTACCAGATAAAACCCACAGAAAGCACATCTCTGGTTGTCTTGAAAACTTGCACTTTAATGCCTTCTTCACTGTATTTGATATAAAATGCTACCAGCTTACCTTTAAATTTGCTAGTCAAGAGCTACATTATCTTGCTGCCTCCCCTAGCCCATCACAGTAGAGAGAGGGTCTCACTACCCAAAGTGCTATATACTGACAACCATGCTCATCAGAAGCCTTTGAGGTCAAAATTCAGATTGCTGTGCCGAAATCTTCATAAGAGCCTGAAATTAGCACTTCAAACAAGCATTCTGCATCATTCGGTTGCATCGAGAAGCCTTTGAACGCTGCTGTGAGGAAGGCATGTGCAACCTGGCTTACCCAGGGACACACACAGAAGTCAGATTCATATGCTGCATTTGTAGAAGAAAAATAAATGAAAATGTAGGCCAAGGGAGTTAAAACCTTTATTTTTTCCTCAAAGAGATTTTAGCAATTACCAAACAAGAGCCATACCTCCTATTTCTGTGGAGTGGGGAGAAAAGGAAGGAAAAACATGGCACCAACAGACTGGGTATCGATGAGTCTGTAAATTCTACAATGCAAGACCAGACGCTGGGAAATGGGCCGTCTTTAATTAATTCTCATTAGAGCCAAATAATCTTTTTCCTCTAAATATAAAACAAGGACATGCGTTCCCTTGCCACCTATTCCCACCACCTCCCTCCTTCAGAGGCCACCAGCCGGCAACAGGTGATGACTTCTTTGGCTCTCAGGCTCCTCACCCATGCTGCAGGTGGAGCTGTTAGGGCACCTCTGACACCTGCTACCTGTGACCCCCAAGAGGCACACTGACCCCTTTGCTGTTGGACTCCAACGTCATTGTCCTGATTACACAGTGGCTACCTGAGAATCTTTATCAGGAAGTCCAATAGGAAAGCTAATTTAAAACGAACATATCCAGAGGATATGGAGTAACTTTTTCTTCTTTTTTTTCTTGGAAGCTATGCCCCTGGCTAGAAGATGGTGACAACATGCTGACAACTCCATTAAATCAACCCACAGAATGTGTACACAGGGACACCCAACCACTACTCATTTGTTCAGCCACAGTTGCCAACCTGGAGACTGGCACAAAGCCCTGAGCTTCCCCGCAGTTCCCGAATTCAGAGGCATCATGCAGGCGTTCACCCATATTTATCTTCAGGTCTGCTGAATATGAATCAAGTAGATGGGTGGCAGGGGTGAGATTTTCAAGGTCACTGGGTTTTCCAGTTTAGAACAGGTGGGTGAGAGTAAAGTTTGGGCTCTTCTCCTATCATCGGAGAAAAGAGCTGACAGGTTTTCATAAGGTTTATGTCATACTCTAAAAATGATTCATTCTGCAAGGCATGAAATAGTTCTTGCTTTATAAAAATAGTATCAGGATTTTTAAAAAATGCACGTCTACCAAAGAAATCATATTCCAACACTGCAAAAAAGGTGTTCTGCTTGGCAGAACAAGATGCGCCACCTCCACCCATCCTTTCCCTCCCTGCTTCCCTCCTGGGCCGAGTCATGTCTTCCCGGCAGTGTCCTGGGCAGCAGGATGCTAGGGCCCCTTGGCAGGGAGACTTGAGGGGCTTGCAAGGCTAAGCAGTCAGAACTGAAGAGCAAAGGTCAGCTGTCTTCATCGAGGATCTCTGGATGTTCCTTCCAGAAGGCATCCCCAATTATATCACAGTGCAAGGGTACTGGCTTAGTTCTAGTCCGGGCCACTGCCATCTTTTTTCCTTCCATTTCTGCTGGCAGCTTAACTTCTTTTGTCGTGATTTCATCCACCTACAAATACAAGTAAAGTAGTGACACTGTTAACTCGAGAGTGGGCTTGGGAGAGAAGGGGAAGATGTGGGGGAAGTTCACTTTTTTACTTTACGTACTTCTGACTGCCAGATTTGAGATATAGATACACACACACACACACACATATCTGCATAGACATATACATATATCTCAATATGCATGAAGTTCTTTACAATTAAAAATACTTTTTAAAAGGTTATGTTACTATCTTCTGAAAAGACATCTCAGGAACAGAGAAGGGATTCTATGTTCCTCATTAGTACTAACTTCAGAATTAAAGGTAGTATGCATCTCCCAACTGCACTAAGGTATCAAAGTCTGTGCCAAAGAACAAATGTGTTTGGAAAATACTAATACAAGAGCTGAAGTTGCCAGTGGAACAATTCGCTCTCAAGGTACCCTTCAGTATTTGAAAACATTCATTTTAGAAAAACCACTTTACATGGAAGGGAATACATTTAGAGAAATCATTATATCCAAGAGGTGGTACAGAGAGAAAATACTCATAGAAGTACGGATTGAGGTAAATGTACAAACTTATAACAGAATGTTAATGACGTGTGAATGGGGAATCTCATGAGATATCTGAAAGTGACGAAATTCTCATATACATCTTTTAGTGCCTCCTATTACAGTTGTCATGGGTATTATTAAGGCATTATCCTATGTGAGAGAAAGTATTTTTTAAATATTCTGAATGTAAAATCCTCCTGTCTTTTCCGCACCCTTTTAAAAGAGTTTTATAACTGATATGAGAGAGCTTATGATATGGAAGTACACTAATTCTAAAATTTGCTAATTCTACTTACATATGAGAGAGTCCAGACCACAACTGACTGACAAAATGACCATCCACAATAAGAATCTATGGCATCTCCATCTGGAAGGAATCTAGTGTGTGTCAGCAACCGTAGTCACATCAGCACACAGGGGGAAAGGGGACAATGCGTGGGATGGGCACTAGCTCTTTCCCTGACCCACTTTTTCTTGAACAGGCATTACCTTCTGCCAGATCAACACAGTCCCTTTCCTAAACATCAGCGGCTCATTATTGTAGTTGATGTTGAATTCGGAAAACAAAATCTCATTCTTGTCTGCTGCAAGAGTTCCCTGAAGAAATAAAAACAGATCCAAGAAAATTTGTCTATCTTCTCTCTTCCATAATGCTACCATCCGTTCAATTCACTATCTAAACTTCCACAATCAACAACTAGGAGGATTTTGTTAAGCATCTTATACTGGGGTGCCAAAAAAAATGTATACACATTTTAAGAGATGTTATCCATGTATTACTTTTTGAAGTTGAATTACAGTAGCAATATGCGGTATGATGTTTGCTCAAATGAATGCTAGTGTCACCATGCCATAGGCAAGACAGTCAAAGAAAATGGCAGAAGCACGGTTATAGTTTGCGGAGCACAAGACAATTTTGGAGCGGTTTCTGACTTGACTTATTTCTATGGGGGACCTTAAAGGATGTGGTGTAACGTAGAAAACTGGCTACACTGGCAGTACTTCCAGAAGGAATTGAAACAACATGCACAAGTGGGCACTTTGGTTAACAACGCTGAAGCAGTAGTTCGCTGTAATCAGGAGCATCTGGACACGGATGGCAACCACTCTGAGCAACCCTTGTAATTGTAGAAGTCAAACATGACTTGTATTCATCTTTTGTTATTGTTGTATGTTAAGTATTACAATTTTAATAGTTTTTCCTTTCTTAAAGTGTGTATACATTTTTGGGCACCCTCTGTAGTTATTTCCATTTTAAGAGCAATTCAAATCTTATTTAAATAAAATTCTCTAAACAAGAAAACTCATAAAATTTTCTTCTGTAGTAAACACTGATTTCACAAGTCAAGACTATGAAGGACTGGGAGGAATTAATAGTAGTTGAGTACTTATTATATACTAGGTACTTCATGTTTATTTTCTTCATTTGATCATCACAACAATATCCGACTTAGAAATGTGGAAACTGAAGCTTAGAAAGATTATACAAATTTCCCAAGGCAGAAGATTGTCCTTTTTATTATAAGAAGAATCAAAATCTGAGCTTGACTTTTCCAAACCTGGCTTCACTTACGAGTATTCCTATTACTGCTACATATAAATCCTTATCATTAGTATTAATTATAATGACAGCCGCTTATTGAGTGATTATAACGTATCATTGTGTTATCTGTTACGACACATTACCTCACTCCAGAGTTAGTCATCCAACAAGTAGCACGGTTATCTAGTAATAAAAGCCAGTATTTATTAAGCACTTACAATGTGCTTTACACTGTCCTATGTGTTTTACATGCACCATGCCATTTAATTCTCACCATAAACCTATGAGGTAAAAACTACTATTTTTTACATTTACCTAGGACTGAGGCAGAGAGGATAAAATTAAACAGAAGAATGATTTGAGTGGTTATTTGGCCCCCAGAACATGAAGTCTTACCATATACAGGGGGTAAAACCCCAAGAAACTACAGGCACCCAGCAGGGAGTGGCAATGAGGGAAGAGGCCTAGTGGGCCTGACAAAAAAGCAGAGCTCATGCCCTGCCTAAAGAGGCAGTTAACACACAGCTCCTGCCGAGAGTCAGCATGCGGAAATGCAGACAGTGGCAGTGCTTGTGTTTTCCAACTGAGGACACAGGCTAAGGGAGAGGTAGTAACCCATTCAGGCCTATAGACCAAGCAAGCAGTAGAGCTGCTACTCATTGATGTTTATATCCTTTCAAAACAAAGCTGTCAAGGGAGCTAAAAAGGAATGTAAAGGGATTATTACAAAATGTTTTTGGAGAGCCTATAGCAAACTGTTCCCATCTAAGTGTAGTAAGATCATTATACCTGTAATCTCTCTTGGGCTTGTACCGGAGTTAGTCCAGACTGTTGTATAAGTGCCCAGAAAACTGTATTATAAAGATTATTGATGTGACCTGTGAGGAGTGCAAAATAGTAATGTTTAAACAAAATCTTTAATCAATATTCATACTTCAAGGAACATTAGAGCCCCGACCCCTCCTCTTTAAAGTAAAGACATCTCAGAGACATTTAGTGACCTGCCCAAAGTCCTACACAAAGAACAAGGGAAAAGTGGTAGGCAGAAAAAAATCTTACTTCCTAACAACAGTTTTATCATTTCAGTTATACTTTACACAAATCCATTAACTTGTACGTTAATCTTAGGAATACAAGTGAAGTTATTTGGTTTGTATTTTTCCAATCTCTTTTCCAGTTTTTCTGGCAAAATCAAAATATAACAAAGGAGGAAAAATCTCACAAACATCAGTCATGTAAGGCAGAGATCACAACTCATACCCAGAGGCTGGTGTCAACATAAATGTGTAAAACAGTCGATGACCACAGGGGAGCAACAGAGAATGGCAGAGACTGTGGCACGCCGGCGTGTGTGTGTGTGTGTGTGTGTGTGTAAAAGAAACCACCACTGCAAGGCTCTGTCTAGTACTAAGTGGGAATGCAGACCCAGTTTTGCCACATCTTCTGATTTTTCAAAAAATGGAAGATAGGCACTTTTTACATAAAATCTGATTTTTCAAATATTTTTAACTTACTGAAAAAAGTTTTACATCTGTATTCCATACAAGATACATATGAACCAAACCTGTATCAAATCAACACCTTTAGTGCATGGAATTGGTGGTTTAACTACATATATTTATTTGGTGCCACTTACAGTCTGCTTGCCGCCAGCTGAGGTAGTCCTTTAAGGTCTGGTTGCTGGGATACACCACGACTCTTCCATCAAAGCCAGGGGGATACCAAAGGGGCTGGTCCTCAAAGTAATCCCGCCAATAAAACACAAAGCTGGAGGCGAACTGGGAAGCCACGTGAGTCATGAATTTACTTGTAAATGTAAGCCATGTTGGGTGGAGCAAGAAAAGAGAAAATATACAATATTAACTCAACACCCTGATAGGGCCTATGGGTGCAACAGGGAGATTACAAGAACTGCCCAGCAAGCCAAGAGATAAAATGCATTTGGCTGAGAAAAACTTAACATCTTGGTTATGAATTTTAAATGCAGCCTGCCTCTCCTTCCAGTCTTTTTAAGTAATTTACTAATACTAAATGTTTTTCTGTAGAATATGATACGAATTTATGGTTTAGGAAGGTTTTTTTTGGTTTTGTTTTTAGTCTTAGAAGAAGGGGAACTGTTTTAGAAACATGTCAATTCATTACATGATTTGTTTCCTGCAAGAGTTTTTAAATACTGCCAAATCAAATATCAGATTTGTGTATTTTCTAATGAGATCCTCCTTAATTAAATGTTTAAATAATACTGCAATTTATGATGCATGTGGAGACTGTCACTGGCTAAAGCCAATCTAGGAATCATTAATATTACATTCTTATGGTCTCTGTTTAATGTTCACTGCCAATCCCATCGATTAAATTCAATCTAGAATTTAATCGATGGGGCATAGAGGAAAAAGAATCAGAGAAAGAGGGATATAAAATGCTCAGATGGAAGTATACAACAGTCTAAACAGGAAGTATACATCTACTCTGCACTTACAAATACTGCAGACATCATCTGTAGTCTGTAAGTCTGTGATAAGATAAACAGAAAACTAGAAGCTGGAAGGAAATATTCTGAAGAAAGAAGATTGGTCATGGAATTACCTGGCTCTTCTTTTAAACCAGTTGCTTTTCCGCTTGAACACAAAGCTGTACTCATCACTCTGTCCATATGCAATCACAATATCTTCCAGTTCTTCCATTACGGTCTGGGCACATTTGGTCATCAGGTGGAGAGCACGGATGTCATTAGGTTTTGCAAAGTTGTGCTTTTCGGCAAACCTTCACAGGGGAAAGAGAACAGAAGAGGACATGGATGGAAGAGAGCATGTCACTACAGAGGATGTTCAAAGAGGAAAAGTCTATAATAAATAACAGCACTGTGAACCCAAACACCCCACTAGCCACACCCTAATCCATTTCCTTAAGCACTTGTTTTTTCTTGTCCTGACCAAGTGGACAAGAAAAGGGGGCATAATTGCTAAGCTTCAGTTCCCTTTTCTGTGAAATGGGAATAGACTATTTACCTCGTTGGCTTGTCCTGAAGATTAGGGGGAAGATAAACAAAATTATATCAGGCTCCTAGTAAATTATATCAGGCTCCTAGTAAATGTAAAAGTAATTACAATGGTAACTATTAATAACACAACCCTTTAAAAACATTAAATTCCCATCTTTCTGTTATATCCCCCCCCCTTTTCTTTCTGACTCCTTGAATCCAGTCTATGTGGTCTGTTACTGATAATGAAACACGGACCAAAGTGTTGCCCGGAGCAGGGCTTACACAGGCCTCTGAACAGTCAACATTTGAAGATCTTTAACAGTATAGCTGGGCAATTGACTGAAGAGCTTAGGTATTGGGCCGGGGAGTGACTTTTCCACCAGGTCCTAGCTAACAGTCTCTGCTCACTTCACACAGGCATTCCAGGTCAACTCCTGTCCAGAGAGCACCTCACCCATTCAACCAGCCTAACCATTCCATGTTCAGGCACGTTGTAGCCAGCACGCAAGGCGAAGCCCAAAATCGCGCGTTCATTGGCTGCCGCGTTACCGCGGTAACCGGAGGGTTTGCGTGGACAGGGGCTGGACTCCCCGGAAGTGTGGCGCACCACGCGGCCCTGGGCCGAGCTCGCTCACCGATGGAAGTTCCTGCCGTCCAGCCGCACTACCACCCAGCAGTGGGCCAGGCAGGTGTCATCAGCCTCGAAGTCCCTCACGTACTCGAACTTGCTTTTTGCCATGGTCGCCCCCAATCTCAGGCGCCGTCTCAGAGTGACGGAAGCAACGGCCAAGCAAAACCGAACCTTGACGTCGCAGGCGGCCCACATTCCCCCTACCGGAAGGAAAAGAATACGCTAGCCCCGCCCAGGAAGTCTCTTTCTCGTCGCGGCCGCTCTAGCCGTAGGGAGGATGTCATTTCTCTCGCCTCTCCTTGTAGTTCTCTCTGCACGCCGGCACCAGGCGGGAGGTTTCGATTCTTCCCTCGCTCTTCACTGACTTGCTGTTCTTTTTCTTCCGATCTACAACAAATCACTCCCACGAAGTTTTAAAAATTATCTTCTGACCTAATGTGAAGGTATATCTGTGACTTTTTCCCCTTGTTCTAAGTATTATTAATTCATTGTAGAAAGTAGAACATACCCAAAATATAATTTTAAAAATTAGCACTATATACCCCTTCTCCACCGTCAAAGCATTGTGGATAGCTCCGTCCAGTCTTTTTTCGCTTTGTGTATGTGTGATCCCACAGAGAACACAAAATTGGAGTCATTCACCTATACAATTTTTAGGTTTTTCCACCGAACTTGAGTATTTTCCAATGTCATAGATTATTCCAAAGTGTGATTTTTCAAGAGAAAAAAACGGACTCAGTATTCTAACACATGGGTGTACTAAATTAACTTATTCAGCTTTTTCGTCATTAAATAATCAAAACTCAGTGTGCGATTTCTTGTAGTTGGTGGATAACAGTAACGATAAAATCCTAATGTTTGTAATGTTTTATGATCTATAAGGATCTTTCAAATTCATTGACTACTTATACCTACTTATACTATTTTTCATCCTCAAGAAAAATACTCAAATAATATAAAAGGATATGTGTTGAGAAATCGCTCACTGATTCCTAACTTCACATATTTTAGACAATTACTGTTACCAGTTTCTGACACCCCTCCCCCCCAGTTTCCTAAATATCCATCCAGGAATTCATATATCTATATCACTATGTGTGTATATCTCCATAATAGTACCACAACTAGTAGTCATCACCCCCTCTGATCCTCATGATAACTTGAGAGAGAAACAGAAAAGGAACCAGTATCTCCACTTGACAAAGAAGGAATCTAAGACTCAGAGAAAAAGTGCATTAAGTCACATAGATAGCAGAGCCAGGACATAAACCCATGACATCCTTTACTTTTCCTTTTTCCTGTTGCTTTGAAATCAGTTTTCTGTAAGTTTTCATTCTTCACCTTTTACTTCCACAATCTCCTTCCTCCAAGCTGCCCAGGAGATAATCAAATCCTACCTCCTCTAGGAATCCTACATTCATTGGGCAAATTTTAAAGAATTACTTACCAAAATGAATTCACAATTTTAAAAAATGTATTTCCCAGTTGTGTCTATTGGGTGGAGATGAAATGACACCCCAGAAGCAATAAACATCCAGTTCTTGATTTCTAAACACCATTTCTCAGTAAAGGAAACTTGGAGAAATGACTGGCTCCACGTTGTGGCAGAGAAAATTCAAGGTGAGCTGGGACATCACGTTGTGCCAGAAACACAGGAAATGCTCAGACTAATGAGGGCATGTCCAAAAGATGAGCCAGCTTGAGGGGGCTCCCATTGGCCAAATTTGAGATAATTTGAACATCAATAAGAATAATAACTATAGGCCAGGCACGGTGGCTCACACCTGTAATCTGGAAGGCAGAGCAGGAGGACTGCTTGAGCACAGGAGTTTGAGACCAACCTACACAACATAACCAGACCTCATCTCTGTAAAAATAAAATAAAATAATTTATTGCAATACACTGAATAAATAAAATCCATAAGTCAATAGCAATACTTGAAAAGGGGGAAAATCGCATTTGGTACCACTGGAGATGATTATTACACTGACTCTATATTCTGAAAATTGGTTATTAAAGAGAAATAATTAGGTATCTGTCTTGCCTTCTTATGTGACACTATAGTTTATCCCCAGTTGATGAGGGAAAGAATTCTGGCTAGTTCAAAATGTAGAGTAATAGATTTGGAAAGTCAGCTTTTCATAAACATCTATCAAATAATTGATTCAAGTAAGGATCACTAATGGATGCTAAAGCTATTACTTATAAGATTTTTTGGGAGACAGGATATTCCAAAAATGTCATGATATTGTCCCACAGGTTATTTACTAATCATAAAGAAAAAAACATAAGTTACAAAGGAGAGCTCTGTCACCACCTAAAGCCAGTCATCAAATTTAGTATAACTAATTGTAATATAACCTAAGTCTACAGAAGCCCTTGATGTGATACTATGTGACAAACACATTGTGAGCTAAAATGGATCTAACCATTAAATCAATGAGTCACAACCTTCTCCACACATTAAAAGGGAAGAAAGGGAGTATGTACGCTAACCATGTTTTGTTAAAGATTTAAAGGAACATTGAGACAACCAAAATCAAAGAAGTTTTCCAGCCCCTGCCCCTTTCCCTTCAAAAGCCCTCCAATCATCCTGAGAAACTCAAGATGGTTTTTGAGATATTAGTCTACCATCTACTCAGGTTGCAAGCTATTGAACTAACTGATTTCCTTTCATCAATCCTTGTCTCTTGAGTTTGGCTTTTGAGCAATGAGCTGCCAAACCTAGTTTGGTTACAATACCAAGGTACAACCAAGATCAAGAAGTACTGGCTTAGAGGGAAATGTTAAAACACACCAAAAGAATATAGTCAGGAAATTCAGAATATGGGATATTTCGTAAGATTACTGACTTGGCTTCTTCAAAAAGTAAGTTTCAAGAAGGAAAAGATAAAAGAGGGCAAGAAAGGAAGAAGCGAAGGAAGGAAAGGAAGAAGGGTGAAAGGGAGGAAGTGGGAAAAAAGGAAAGGTGGGAAAGAAAAGTTAGGTCTGAACCGTTTCAGAATAAGAGATTTAAGAGACATAACAATCAAATACAATGCGAGAATACTGACTGGATGCTGACCCAACACTCATTAAAAACAGCTCTAGACCAGGCTCGGTGGCTCAGCCTGTAATCCCAGCACTTTGGGAGGGCGAGGCGAGTGGATTGCCTGAGCCCGTGGGTTAGAGACCAGCTCCGGGCAGCTTGGCGATACCTCATCTCTACAATAAATCAAAAAATCAGCTCGGTGTGGGTGTGGTGGCACACGCCTGTGATTCCGGCTGCTTGGAGGGCTGAGGTGGAAAGATTGCCAGAGCCCAGCAGGTCGACACTGGGGTGGTGACTGTGAGTAGGCCATGGCACTCCAGCCTGGGCGACAGAGTGAGACTCTGACTCAAAAAAAAAAAAAAAAAAAAAAAAGCTCTAAATTTCCTAGGGAAATCTGCAGTTACAAACAACCCTAAGTTTTAGTGGTTGATAAAACAAAAGTGGCTGATAAAACCAAAGTTTATTTCTTGTTCAAATCACTTGTACTGCTGGTTGGCTAGGGTTATACTCCGGATGGCTGTTTTGATCCCTGCATTGTAACATTCCGAAACCCAGGAAAGGATGTGGAGAGCTTCTGTACCGTGTAATGTGCATCTTACTGCTCACAACATCTTTGCTAAAGCAATATGGCCAGGTGCAGAGATGATAAGATGGGGTGCAACACCCTCCTAGAGGGAGGGGAAGTGGGAATGATTGTCAGCAATGATACAATCTACTGCAACTGATTATTAGTTGATATTAGGGAATTATTATCGATTGTACAGGCATGATAAAATGGTAACGTGGTTATGTAGAAGAATAAATTTAGTCTTAGCAGATACGTGAAGAAATATTTAGGAATAAGATGGTACAACAAATAAGGTAGAAAAAGCAAAGTGACAAAATGTTAACAATTGCTGAATCTAGTGGTGATTTTATGGATATTCATTGTTATTTTTAAAACTTTTTACATTTGTATAGAGGAGGGACCCCAAGAACCCATAACTTCTTTATAAAAATTATGTATTTACTCTTACAGGATAAAACTTCAGTTACCTTCAAAGTACTCTCTGTCTGGATGCAATACACCTATTGAGACACTTAATTCAGTGCTCAAAATCATTTTGAATTTGTCAATCTTGATGCCTTTAAGTGCCTCTGTCATTTTTTGGTTCACTTCTTCCACATCTGCAAAATGTTTCCCTTTGAGGACTTTTTTCATCCAGAGGAACAAACAAACAAACAAAAAAAAGTCGATCGTGATGAGAGCAGGTGAATAGGGAGGGTGGGCCATGAGGTCATGCTGTTTTGGTCAAAAACTGCTGAACATTCAGCACTGTGTAGGCAGGTGCGTCGTCATGGCGGAAGAACCAGTCATATGTTTGCCACAACTCGGGATGTTTCTTGCACAAATTGTTATGCAACCTTCTCAAAACTTTCAGAAAAAAATTTCAACTGACCATTTGATCCAGAAGAACAAATTCCGAGTGTATTACATGGGGCCTGCCCTCCAAAAGATAATGCCAGGTTTTTTTTGGGGGGTTCCTCCTTGTATATTCGGGATTGGACTGTGTCCCCTCTAAAATACGTTGAAGTCTTAACCCACAGAACCTGTGGATGTAACTTTATTTGGAAGTAGGACCTTTGCCCTGTTGGGTAATGTGACCAATTAAGATGGAGTCATTAGGGTTGGCCTTTAATCCAATAGGACTGGTTTCTTTATAAGAAAACAGACAGCTGGGCACAGAGGAAAGATTTGGGAGTCCAAAGCAGGAGGATTGCTTGAACCCAGGAGTTCAAGACCACCAGCCTGGGCAACATAGTGAGACGTTTCTACCAAAAAAAAATAAAAATAAAAAATCCAGGCATGATGTGTGCACATGCAGTCCCAACTACTGAGGAGACTGAGATGGAAGGATTGCCTGAGCCTAGAAAGTCAAGGCTGCAGTGAGTAATGATTGTATCACTGTATTCCAGCCTGGGTGACAGAGTGAGACCCCCATCTCAAACAAAACAAAACAAAACAAACAAAAACAGAGACTCTCAGAGAGGGAGAATACCACGTGAAGAAGGAATCAGATTTGAGTGATTCATCCACAAGTCAAGGAAGACCAAGGATGTCCTCCATCACCAGAACTAGGACAGAGGCAAGAAAATAGAGACCATTATTATGATTCCTATTTCACAGACGTGGAAATTCAGTGGAGAAAGATTAAGTGACTCGCCTAAGGTCATAGAGCCAGCAAGTGGTAGAGCAAGGATGCCCATCAGCCATTCTCCTGCAGGGCTTGCACTCCCAGCCACTGCTCGGAGCCACCTCCTTTCTCTGTTTTTATTCGCCAGCTCTCTATTAGTTTCTGTCTGGGCTAATCATTTTAGCACTGCACTGAATCCTAGAGTCGTAGAGGTTGGTGGGTCATCCAATCCCTTAATTCCCAGTTTATTCATACGCAGCAATGATGAATGTTGTCATATCCACGTGCTATCTTACTGTACTCTATTATTCTGTTTATGCTTCTCAGATGCCCCTTTAATCAAGTTTTGCACTATACAGTGATGGTGGTAGAAGACGGTGATTTTCAATTGGACTCACCTGGCACATTATCCTCCCTGCCTGCTGTATTATTCTGTCAACTCTCTTCTCTTTAAATCTTGTCACTGGAAGCAAGCATACATAGGTGGCTCACACCTGTAATCCTAGAACTTTGGGAGGCCAAAGTGGGAGGATTGTTTGAGCCCAGGAGTTCAAAACCAGCCAAGGAAATATAGCAAGTCCTTGTCTCTACAAAAAAAGCAAAAAAATTAGCTGGGCATAGTGGCCACACCTGTAGTCCCAGCTACTTGAGGCTGAGGTGGAAGGATCATCTGAGCCCAGGAGGTTAAAAGGCTGAGGTAGCAGTGATTGTGCCACTGCATTCCAGCGTGGGCCACAGAGTGAGAACCCACTTTAAAAAAATGTGTTGCATCATTGTGGCCGGTGTGTGACTCTCTCGTGATACACACTACATCTTCCCTATTCTTTTTGACCACTAGGCATCCTGTATTATAAAAACGTATTTAAGTCTCTCATCCATTTTTCCAACTACTTTTTATATTTAAGTGAATCTATTTGAAAGGGAAACTTTATGTCATTACAATAAATGAAAAATCAGTATTACATGGCAAAAAGAGACCCTCTATTAAAATAAATGAAATTCTGGTGCAGTGGTGATTCTCTGCAGAAGGAGAGTTTTCATTTTGCCAGCGAGAAAAGGAAGCACTTAACATTACCAGATACGCTCAAAAAGAAATCAGGGGCAGAATGAGATCTGGCTCCGATTTTTCCTCTACTCTCTAGTGACAGACAAAAGTATTGGAGAAGAGGAACAAATCAAAAGTCAAGCCTGAATTCTCCAAGCACTTCCCTGGGCTGAGCATTAATATCAGGGACCATTTGTCAAGCGTCTGCTCTGAACCAGGCACAATACTGGTCACACTGTTTATTCTGCATTCTCTCTGAAGTTATGTCCTGCAACTTTGGTGTGTGCTTCTGTCTTTGATGGTTGGAGCTCCTGCCATTGCATCTATGTTCTGGGCAGGAAGAAGAAAAAGGAAGAGAGCAAAAAGATCATACCTTCCACCTGCATCATCTCTCTTTATTGGGTTTTTACTATAGCTGCACAAATTCTGCTGACATATTTTTGGTCTTTCTTATCTGCAAAGGAGGCTGAGAAATGTAGCTTCTTTCGCTGGGGACTTGGCCAACTCCAACAATAACGCTGCTTCTTTTTTTATTTAGAAAAAAAATGGGAGAATGATATTGGAGGGGCAACTGGAAGTTTCTGCCTCAGAAACCAATAGGAGTTATACAGGGGTAGTCTAAGAGGTCCTGTTGCCCTGATCCGCCTCCCAACTTCCCCAGCCCACCCTCCTTCCCTCCCCGCACCCCCACAGTGTCTGAAAACAGAATTCAAAGAGGGGAAGGGGGGCAGGAAGCCTGGCGGGAACTCCCGGTGAGATGAGCCTCCCTTCCCTCTCTGTGCTTCTCTTCCCCACCACCTGCCTCATCCCCGCCCCCTGGTGGACGGAAAAGTAGTGGCGGTGGGAGGCGGGCAAAAAGGAGGGCGCTTCCTCACTTTCCGGGGGTCTCGGAAGCCGGGGATCTGAAATTTCCTGGAGCTGCCGCTGTGGAAAGGTACCAGGAACGTCACTGGGGGTTCCTACATCCTGAGATGCTCCCTCGCCTTGCCCAACACTGAGTTTGGGAGCGTGTGCGAATGTGGAGATCGCGACGGCATCGCGCCGGGAGGTTTCTGGAGCGGCCAGGCAGATGGATGGGCAGACGCGGCGAGGCGGCGTGCTTGAGGAAAGCTGGGGACACCCTTTGGGGCCTGGAAAGGTCACCATCAGCCCCACACGGAGCTCAGAGGTTAAGAGGGGAGGAGGAGCTTGGAGTGGGGCATAAGGTCACTGGCCAAGTGAAGTCAGCCCTCCTGGAGACGGTTTGGAGACAGAAAAGGCTGGGATAGCGAAAGGGAGCCAAGGGTGCTCCTCTCCAAGGGGTCCTCAAAACAACAGAGGGTCAGGGTGGAGTAGAAGCGGCTCAGGACCCCCAGGCATCACGCCAAGGCAGGGAGAGAGAGCACCTCCCAGCACCAGGCCAGAGGGCACTCACCTGGAGAGCCTGTGCCTCCCACACGCCGGCAGGAATGGCACAGAGATCCCAGCACCAGACGCCCCCCCCCATCCCAAGCTGCTGGGTGGGAGCAGAGTGGATAAGCAGACCCCGGAGCTCCCACGCCAAGCCCCTGGCCTGGCCCGTGCTGGAGCAGGGTGGCAGAAAGGGAGGAGGAAATGGAGTTTCCATAGGGTTGAGATTCACAGATCTGGACTGCAGAAGTTGGGCTTTAAATGATCAAAGTGGGAAGATGGTGGGATCTGCCCAAAATGTTGTTCACGGGTGAGCCAGAATGATTTGACGGGAGTCAGTATGAATCAGAATGATGTGACCATTTGCATGCACTGATAGGAGAAATGTTATAGATTAATGTTGAATTAAGATGGATCGTAAACCGGTTATAATAAAGATAACTGTCACTGAGCCCTTGTAAACTGCTATGTAACATGGCATAAACCTTTGATAAGTTATCTCTTTTTATCCTCAAGACAATCCATTTTACACATGATAAACAAACAGAGGCTTATAGGTTTGAAAAGTCTACACTTTTAGCCACAACACTTTTCTGCTTCATAAAATAATTAGCATGTACCACGTCCTTGGTACCTGCTAGGCATTTAAGATACATTGTTTAGATTCATCCTCTCAGACCTCCTGGTGAGAGGCATTATTCTCTTTATTTATCAGATATCTATGACAGATACAATAGCTTGCTGTGTTACTATGTACAGACAGCCAGGAGAGTTGGGAGACTTACCAGGTCACTGTCCTTAGAGAATAATTCAACTTAGATCCTACCTACTCTGAGCATACTGAAAAATGGAGAAGATGAGACAACTATGAGGAACTTATAGGAGTTGTAGGAACTCATCGGTGTCAGTGTACCAGCTAGCATTGTTGTGAGAGGCTGCGTTTGGCTTCAGTGATTTTTTTTTTTTTTTGGAGAGTCTTTCAATGCATTTGCCCATCTCATGACGGGTGATTTATGAGTGTGCCTGCCTACAGAGTGCTGAGTGTTCTGCAGTTTTTGACCAGAAAAACAGCATGAGCCCCATTCCCCACCCTCCCTACTACCCTTGTCCTGAATGACTTTCTATTTGTTTTCCCAGGTGAAAAAAAGTTATCAAAGGGAAACGTTTTTTGCAGATACGGAAGAGATGAAATAAAAAATGGCAGAAACACTAAAAGGCATCAAAATCGACAAGTTCAAAAACTGTTTTGGGCCAAGCACAGTGGCTCAGCCTGTACTCCCAGCACTTTGGGAGACCGAGGCAAGAGGATTGCCTGAGCTGGGCAGTTCGAGACCAGCCTGGGCAAGTTGGTGAGACCTCATGTCTACAATAAATTACAAAAACTAGCTGGGCATGGTGGCGTGCATCTGTAATTCCAGCTACTTGGAAAGCTAAGGCAGAAGGATCGCCTAAGCCCAGCAGGCGAAGCTGTGGTGGCGGTGAGCATGCCACTGCACTCTTCCAGCCTGGGTGACAAGAGTGAGATTCCAACTCAAAAACAAACAAAAAACTGTTTTAAGCAGAAGAAAAAGAGTCTCAACAGGTATACTGCAGCAAACAGAGTACTTTGAAGGCAACTGAAGTTTAAACATGTAAGAATAAATACACAATTTTTTTTTTAGTCGAAGTTTCACTCTGTCACCCAGGCTGGAGTGCAATGGCATGCTCATAGCTATCCTAGCCTTGACTTGCTGGACTCAGGCGATCCTTCCACCTCAGCCTTCCAAGTAGCTAGAACTACAGGTGTGTACCATCACACCCAGCTAATTTTTTGATTTATTGCAGAGACAAGGTCTTACCAAATTGTCCAGGCTGGTCATGAACTCCTGGACTCAGGCAATCCTCTTGTCTCAGCCTCCCAAAGTGCTGGGACTACAGTTGTGAGCTGCCACATCTGGCTAATTTTTTTTTAAAGTGAGAAAGCAGGATTTACTGAGAGGACAGGGCTATGTTTTTGTTTTGTTGTTTTTTTTGGTAGAGATGCGGTCTCACCAAGTTGCCCAGGTTGGTCTCCAACCCGTGAGCTCAGGCAAAGGGCTAATTTTTTACAAATAAATTCTGGTTTTTGGGAGGAGAAGTCTCCCCTCATATACTACAGGGAAAAAATGGTGAGTGTTATAGAGGACCCACAGAGAGGACACTATAAGAATCCCCAGAAAGAATGCCGCCGAATGGGAAAAGCAAGCCCTAGGTTTCTTTGAAACTCACAGAACTGTTTTGTAAAATTCTGCACACAGGGAATGTAAAATGGTGCCGCTGCTGTGGAAAACAGTGGGGCAATTACTCAAAAACTTAAAAGTAGAATTACCATATGATCCTGAAATTTCTCTTCTGGGTATATACCCCAAAGAATTGAAAACAGGGTCTCGGAGAGACATCTGTACACCCGTGTTTGTAGCAGCACTATTCATAATAACTATAATGAGGACCAACTCAAATATCCATCAAGAGATGAAGGGATAAACAAAATGTATGTATACACAATGCAATATCATTTAGCCTTAAAAAGGAAATTCGGGCACATGCTACAATATGGATGAACCTTGAGGACAGTAGGCTACATAAAATAAGCTAGTCACAAAAAGACAAATACTGTGTAGTTGCATGCATATGAGATGCCTATAGTAGTCAAATTCCCAGAGAGAGAGAAAAACAAAATGGTGGTTGCCAGGGAATGAGGGGATAGGGGAATGGGGAGCTGTTTAATAAGCATGGAGCTTGGTTCATGGGATAAAAAGGATTCTGGAGATTGGTTCACAACAATGTAATTGTACCTAACAGTCCTTTGTTGTACATTTAAAAGTGGTTAAGGTTGGGTGAGATGGCTCACACCTGTGATCCCAGTACTTTGGGAGGCCAAGACAAGAGGATTGCCTGAGCCCAGGGGTTCAAGACCAGCCTGGGCAACTTGGCACAACCTTGTCTCTACGATAAATCAAAAAATTAACTGGGTGTGATGGCACATGCCTATAGTTCCAGCTACTTAGAAGGCTGAGGCAGAGGGATTGCCTGAGCCCCTTGTAGGTTGAGGCTGCAGTGTCCAAGAGTGTGCCACCTAACTCCAGCATGGGAGACAGCGGAGTGAGACTCTGACTCAAAAAGAAAAAGTGGTTAAGATGGTAAAGTTTATGTTATGTGTTGTAATTTACTGCAATTACAAATAAACAAAAAACAGCACACAACAGGCATTTATGACCTAACTGGATACTGGCCTCTATTTTTTTTTTACTGCCTATTATTTAGAGCATCACTTGCTCACTGCAGGTCGATTTTTTTAAAAATTGCCTCTGGCATAAAAATCACATTTCAGTTTGTCCTCCCTGATGCTGACTCACTTCACTTGTGCTTAGAGCCGTTTTATGTAAATGAGATTCAGGGTGAAGGGGGTAAAATCTTCTCCCCCTCTAAGCCACGCTAATGTAATTTCTGGCTTGGAGTAGTGTGCATGCTTCCAGGAATGACTGCTCACTTCTGTCTTGGTTTTGAGGCAGATATAAACATTAGGACATATCATATGGAATTTAGAGCTATTATTCTAGAATAAATTTATGATTACAGGGCTTTGTAATTACTATATTTGTTCTGCATTTTTGAGCCATTGCTTACATATGTCAGAGTGAATGGATTTTATTTCTAAATGGTCATTGATTGTGTGTCCTTAAAAGGACACGTTCAGTCAACCATTCTTTCTCTACTTAGCAGACGTTCCAGAAACCACGAGGATGTGGTTGATGGAAGGCTTGGAAAAAGATGTTAGGAGAAAAGAAAGGGGAAATTAGATATGTGTTTCCTAGTTCACTTGGTCTTGTTCCTTCCAATCCCATGAACGTCCTCATTCACTGAACAAGTATTTCTTGATTTCCTGCTAGGTACCATGCACAAGGGGATGCGATAGCAAACAAGGCAATCTCCGTGACTGCCCGGTGGAGCTGGGAAAGACAGACATGATGGCAGGTGTGGAAAGTGCTGTGAAGCAGTTGGAGCCCCTGCCCTGAGCAGGGGTGCTGGGGATAGTCCCTGACATGGTCCTTGAGGAAGTAGTATTTAAACTGAGACCTGATAATGAAGTCAAAAGCCAGCTTGCCTCATGGGTTTCTGGCACCTTTGAATTTTAATGATGGATGAACATTTTCCATAAACACTTAGCTGGGAGAGAATAAGATGACATTTCAGATGAATTCAGGGGTGTGAGTAATATATGCAAAGCGGATTGAGGGGCGCATCAAGACCCCCAGAAAGATGGAAAGCAGGAAGTAGGAGGCAAGTCATAAGAGACAAAAATGAGACTTAAGGACGCTAAGTACAAGCTATGGACTTGATCTTGATCTATCTAATGGTGTTTAAAAATAATAACAATCTGGCTGTGTGTGAATGGTGAGTGAGGGTGAAGAAAACCCAGAGGTGGCTAAGCCAACTGAGAATCTGTTTTGATATTTCAGACATGCAGTGCTGATTAAAAGGAAGAGCTTGATACAAAAAGAAAAAAAGATCTGCTGTCCATAAAAATGTTTGAGCTCCTAAATCACAAAGAGCTTTAATCCTTTTTAGAAAAGGCAAGGCTTGAAGACGTCTTGAAATACTATAAAGATATTATTATTGATACAGAGGCAGAGTCATGTCCAATGAAGTATACGTTTCACCACATGACTGGGACTTATTTACAGGCCTGCATAGTGAGCGGGCCTTCATGATTTGGCGCTGAAGGGACAATATGCTGGTAGGGAGATTGATGCAGGCAGATATTTCAATTTAATTCTTTCCAGTGACTGGGCCGCTTTATTGAATAAAAGAATTTGAAATCTTCATGCCCATCCAAAAATGGAATCTGGAATGTGAATTGACTTTCTGTGTGACTTATACTGTTATTCATTCCCATGCAGTGGAAATTAGAGATAGAAGAAAATCCAGTAAGTAACTCATGAATTATTTGCTTGGAAAGAATTATTTCCTAATCTGAGTTCAATGAGATCTTTTCTTTTATTTTAGCAATGGAAAAAAGTGAATAACAAACATTACTGCTTGTGCTTGATTTTTATTACTCGTTCTGGCTGTTTGGGGAACAAACATGGTTCCTTGAATGCTAATACACAGAATTTCCCCTCTAAATATTTCTGGCAAAGTTTTCCTCTGTTGGATAGTAGTCTCTGAAGAAATGTCAAATTGGGAAGAGAATTTAAAGGAGTTCAGAGGCTGAATTACATCACCTCACTGAGACACATTTACACCATTTAAGGAAATCTTTGTTATCCATGATATTTTGTTTTTGAAGATTACTACATGAAAACACATTCTCAGGCAAAATCTCAGCCACTCTCACCCCCTTGGATTTGACTCATCATGGACACAATCCAAAAGTTACCTTCCTATTTAAGTTACTATATTTGTAAAACACAATTCTTAATTATAGACTCTCTGGATGAGTAACTGTAATGCAAATCGGAACCCAAGTAGGGTAACTTTATCTGTATAAACAGAACCAATATGTCTTCACTTTCTAGCCATATTTAGGCTTTGCTTTACACATGCCTGAAGTTGAACACCAGCTTTTCCATTTCCACACTGAATTTGGGTCAGATTTATCTTCATTTTCTCAGTCACCCAGGCTCAACAATTTGGAATCACTGCTGGCTGTTCTCTATTCTTCTTCAGTAATAATGGCCAACCTGCTGAGTGTTTATTAGGTGCCAGGTTCTATGTTGAGCCCTTTACATAGAATCCCCACAATAATTACTTTAAGTATATACTGCTATCTCCTCATTTTATAACTGAGGAAACATCTTACAGAGATTGACTTACTCGAGGTCACATAGTAAGTGGTGGAGCTAGGATAGCAAGCCAGGAATGCAATGCAAGAGCTAAAATTTTTAGCCAGTTTTTCTATACTGTTTCCCAGTAAGAGCATCATGTTGATCTGTGGATTCACTTGTTCATTCATTCATTGATTCGTTCATTCCACAAACACTTTTTAAGCAACCATTTAAAATCAGAGACTTATGAACTGCTAGCAGTTAATTAAGGCAAGGCCCTTGCCCTAACAATTCAGGGAGCCAAACATATTTTTTAAAAGTTAAAACATGATATAAGCATTCTATGAATGATATTTTTGTTCTTTTTCCCATAAATTTGAATGCTTTTAGTTGCAAATAAATGGAAACTTCACTAATGAAAACTTGAACACTATGGAAATGTACTTATATCACAGGACCTATTCAGTAGCTCAAGTATGTCATTAAGAACTAGAACACTTTTAATTCTTCTGCTTCACAATTCACAGTATATCAGAGAGAGAGAGAGAGAGAGAGAGAGAGAGAGAGAGAGAGATCCCTCCTCATGTTCACAAAATGACTGCTGTGGTACCAGACATCATGTTCTCCCACTACAACATTTAAAGCAGAAAGGAAGGAGATGAACAGAAAAGAGTGATACCTTTATACCTACTCTCTATTTTATTAGGGAATATTTTTTTCACCAGAAGCATCCAACAGACTGCTCCTTCTGTCTCAGTGGATAGAACTTGGGTTACATGTCCACCTCTACATCACTTTCTGACAAATGGTGGCTTCAAAAACAAAATCAGGGTTGTGTTAACAAGGAAAAGGGGGTATGGCTAGAGGGTACGTAACCAATGGTGTTCACCATACCCCTTTTCCAATATGAGTTTTAAAACAGAGGTCTATAGAAAGTGTTGAAGCATATATAAATGTTTTACTCTACCCAGAATAACTAGTGATGGCTTTTAAGAGAATGGGACATTTATGCTGGGGCCTTAAAGAGTAAGTAGAAGTTTATCAGGCAAAGGACAAACATCTCTAAATCAGGAATGAGTGAACCTTAAAGAGTATTTAATACAAACTCCACTCAACACTTTGCATCCCCCTCCTAGTAATTTTCAAATCTGACAATTCTTTCCATGACCCATGCCTCCAGCCCACTCAGAGTGACTTTTTGCATAGCCTTCTTGCTTTCACCAACAGTGATATGTGGTTTGGAGAAACAAGATAATATAAATACAAGAAATACATTTTTAGCCAGGCGATCAGATGCTCTTTTGGTCAAAACAGATAACAAAGGACAAAGCAAAAATAATGTAAGGGGCCTTTAATATTTGTTTATTTTCCAGAAATCTTTCTCCCTCTTTCCATCCCCCTAATATCTTTTTTTTTTTTTTTGAGTCGAGGTCTCGCTCTGTCACCCAGACTGGAGTAGAGTGACATGATAGTGGCGGCTTACTGCAGCCTCAACATCCTGGGCTCATGTGATCCTTCTGCCTCAGCCTTCCGAGTAGCTGGGACTACAGGTACATGCACCACCATGCCTGAATAATTTTTTGATTTTTTTGTAGAGACAATGTCTACTATGTTGCCCAGGCTGGAAAATGTTCTTTAAAGCTTAGCTAGCCTCTTATTTTATTTTTATTTAATGTAGAGATGGGATCTTGCTATGTTGTCCAGACTGGTCTCCAACTTGTGGCCTCAAGCAATCCTCCCACCTTGACCTCCCAAAGTACTAGGATTACAGGAGTAAGCCACCACACCTGACCATTCCATTTTCCTCCTTTATAAACTATCTCACTCTTTTTTTTTTTAGGGAATGCCAACCTTGAAAAGCTAGAACTTACTTGGATTTTTCTGGAAGCAATGACATGGAAACTGAGGACAAACTAAAGAGTTTCACTTGCTCTTTATTCAGTATTAAAACTATATTAATTATCCTTTGCTGTGAAACAAATTATCCCCAAACTTAGTAACTTAAAACAACAATAAGCATTTATTGTTTCATACAGTTTCTGTACGCCAGGAATTCAGGGGTACCTTAGCTGGGTGGTTTTGGCTCAGGGTCTCTCATGAAGTTATAATTAAGAAGTCCTGGCCAGGTGCGGTGGCTTACACATATAATCTCAGCACTCTGGGAGGCTGAGGCAGGAAGATTGCTTGAGCCCAGGAGTTCAAGACTAGCCTAGGTAACATAGTGAGACCTTGTCTCTACAAATAATAATAATAATAAAGATAGCTGGGCATGGTGGCATGTATCTATAGTCCTAGCTACTTGAGAGGCTGAGGTGGGAGGATCACCTGAGCCCAGGAGGTTGAGGCTGTGGCAAACTGGGATTGTGCCACTGCACTCCAGCATGGGCAACAGAGTGAGATGGAAGGAAGGGAGGGAGAGGAGATGAGAGGGGAAAGGAGGGGAGGGGAGGGAAGGGGAGGGGAGGGAAGGAAGAGAAGTCTGCTAGGGCTTCAGTGATATAAAGGTGTCTTGACTGGGGCTAGAGGATCTGCTTCCAGCATGAATCACTTTCATGGCTGCTGGCAGAGGCTGCCGTCCTCTCCATGTGACTTCTTTATAAGGTACTTGATATATCCTAGAGAGGAAGATTAAAGTGGCAGAGAAAATATGGATTGTTAGATGATGTTAGGATAACTAGATTACTACATGAGATAAACTTGGATCTCTGTTTTATCTCATACATAAAGGAAAACATCATACAGATTAAGGACTTACATATAAAAGGTACGATTATAGAAGTAATAGAAGAAGACATAAGTCTTTGAGAGCCTGGGTGGGAAATGATTTCTTAAGCAAGGTCTTCAAAGCACAAAATATGGGTGAAAAAAATGATGATTTTGACCACATTAAAATATTCTGCCCAACAGAAGATATCAGAGACAAGTTAACAGATGAAACACAGACAAGAAAAAGACATTTGCAATGTTTGACTATCTAATAAATAAGAGACTTCTGCAGATCAACACAGAAAAAGCAGGAAACACGACAATAAAATGGTAAATGGTTTGAACATACACTTCATTGCATGGAGAAAGTTGAAGGTTTATGAAGAGATGCTCAAACTTGCTAATGATTATGGAAGTGCAAATTGAAATGCCAATCATATACTTCTACATAAGGTTGGCAAAATTTAATGAAAAAACCAAGTGTTGTTGGCCAGGTGTAATGGTTCATGCTTGTAATTCCAGTGCTTTGAGAGGCCAAGATTGGAGGATTGTTTGAAGCCAGTAGTTTAAGACCAGTGTCTGAAACATACTGAGACTCCCACCTCTATAAAAAAAATTTAAAAATTAGCTGGGCGTGGTGACATGTGCCTGTGGTCCCAGCTACTTGGGAGGATTGCTTGAGCCCGAGAGATGGAGCTGCAGTGAGCTACGATTGCACCACTGTACACCAGCCTGGGAGATGGGACAAAACCATGTCAAAAACAAATAAACAAACGTTTTTTAAAAAGTTTAAGGAAGGTTACATCTCATGAGAAAGTGTCATACAAACTTGTAGGGAACGTGTCCATGACAATGCTGCTGTGATAAGAGCTCACTGCAGGCACCCTAGGAGTCCATCATCAGAGAAGTAAAGACTATGCTTCCTAGCGACAGAAAATAGTTTAGTGGGTAGTTTCTAGGGGCTGAAGTAGGGAGAATGGGAGTGAATACTAATAGATTTGTGTTTTCCTTTGGGGATGCTATCGATGTTCTGGAATCAGATGGTGGTGACTGTTGTACAACGTTGTGAACATACAAAAAACCCGTCAATTGTTCACTTTAAAAACAACTAAAAAGCCGGGCTTGGTGGCTCAGCCTGTAATCCCACGCTTTGGGAGGCTGAGGTGAGTGGATTGCCTGAGCCTGCGGGTTTGAGACCTGCCTGGGCAACTTGGCGAGACCCCATCTCTACAATAAAATAAAAAAAATTAGCCGGGCATGGTAGCGTCTGCCTGTAGTTCCGGCTACTTGGAAGGCTGAAGCGGAAGGATTGCCGGAGCCCAGCAGGTGGAAGCTGCAGTGGCCGGGAGCGGCCACTGCACTCCAGTCTGGGTGACAGAGTGAGACTCCAACTCAAAAAAAAAACTAAAAAATTAATGAACACATCCACTGTAGAAAATATAAATAAGCAAAAATAAATTTTAAAAAACTTATGTTAAGTGAAAAAGAAATAGATATTCTATATCTAAGATAATATGTGAAATTTTGTTGTTATTATTATTTGAGTTGGGGTCTCACTCTGTCGCCCAGGCTGGAGTGCAGTGGCACGATCACACACTGCAGTCTCAGCCTCCTGGTCTCAGGTAATCCTGCCACCTCAGCCACCTGAATAGCTGGGACTACAGGCATACATCACCATGCCTGGCTAATTTTTTGAGTTTTTGTAGAGATGGGGTCTCACTAGGCTGGTCTCGAACTCCTGGGATCAAACAATCCTCCTGCCTTGGCCCCCCAAAGTGCTGGGATTACAGGCATGAGCCACAGTGCCTGGCAATATGTGTAAATTGAAACACAAATGCAAACATATATCAAACCCTGAGGATCATTCAGTGGTATATATATAACCAAGGGCACACATTAAACACACTACAGTGGGTGCCTAGGGCATGGGAATGAGGGAGAGTAGAATTAGAATAAAAACAGGCACAGTGAATAAAGAGGAAAACCATAAAGTAAAATAACAAAATACAACAGGAATAGGACTGTAGTGGGCAGAATGGTACGGTCCCTCCAAAGATGTCCATGCACTAATCCAGGAAGGTATGACCATGTTACCTTACAGGGCATAGGAGACTTCACACAAGTGATTAAGTTAAGGATCCCAAGATAGGGGCACTATTGTGGATTACCTGGGCAGGTCCAATATCATCACAATGCTCCTTACGATCTGGAGGAGGAATTTAGATGAACCAGAGAAGAACAAGTAAGGTTGGAAGCAGGGGTCAGAGTGATGCATCTGTTGACTTGGAAGATGGAAGACGGTACATGAGCCAAGAAATGTGAGTCTCTAGAAACTGTAAAGGTCAGAGAATAGATTCTTCCCTAGAACCTACAGAAGAAGGACAGCTGCCTGAGGGAGACACTTTGGTTTTAGACCCATAAAATCCACTTTGAACTTCTAACCTTCAGAACTATAAGACTAAAAAATTTGTATAACTTTAAACCACTACACTGAGTAATTTCCTACAACAATAAGAAACTACTAATACAGAAACTTGTGCAGACCAAAGATAATGCTCTGTTGAAACTGGAGATGAATCAACTAAACTGTCTACATGGAAAGTCCAAAAAGAAAAAAAAGGCCCTGTTCCTCCATAAAAAAAATTAACATGGGAAAATTAGTACTTCCCCAATTAAAAAATAAATTAGAATTGATTCATTCTTTGTTTGTTCTAAGACTTAGCATGTAGCGGCAATTAAAACCTAAAAGTTCTTAAATATTAGGATGGTGCACAAGTAATTGCACTTTCAGACTGTGAATTTTAAATCATTATAACTAGGTTCAAACACACTTTACTAACCAAAATAGAAACTGTTACAATCAACACATATTTGCCAACAAGAAATAAGTTTGTTTACTCCTGTAGCATAAAAATCTGTACTTTGGAATTCGACAAACTCTTGGAAAGCATTTTCTGCATCCTGGAGCTGGTTGTGGAAGTAATGTCCCTGCAAAAAGTTGTGGAGGTGCTTGAAGAAGTGGCAGTTGATTGGCGAGAGGTTAGGTGAATATGGCAGATGAGGCGAACAATTTTTGAAGTGTTGGTTGTGCAATGTGCGGCTGGGTGTTGTCATGGAAAAGAATTGGGCCCTTTCTGTTGACCAATGCTGGCTAAAGGCGTTGCAGTTTTAGGTGCCTCTCATTGATTTACCAAGCACACTTCTCAGATGTCATGGTTTCACTGGGATTCAGAAAGCTGTAGTGGATCAGCCTGGCAGCAGACCACCTAACAGTGACCATGACCTTTTTTTGCTGCAAGTTTAGCTTTGGGAAGTGCTTTGGAGCATCTTCACTGAGATGGTCATTGTTAGCTATTGTATAAAAATCCACTATTCATCACACATCACAATCCAATCGAGAAATGGTTCGTTGTTGCATAGAATGAGGTAAGACAACACTTTAAAATGATGATTAAAAAAAAATTTTTTTTGGTCAGCTCATGAGGCACCCACTTATCGAGCTTTTTCACCTTTCAAATTTGCTTCAAATGCTGAATGACCACAGAATGGTCGATGCTGAGCTCTTTGGCAACTTCTCACATAGTTGTAAGAGAATCAGCTTCCATGATTGCTTTCAATTGGTCACTGTCAACTCTTGATGTCTGGGCACTACGCTCCTCATCTTCAAGGGTCTCCTTTGCAAAACCACCACTACCCTGCATGTTCATTAGCAATACCTGGGCCAAACGCATTGTTGATGCTGTGAGTTGTCTCTGCTGCTTTATGACCCATTTTGAACTTGAATAAGAAAATCACTTGAATTTGCTCTTTGTCTAACATCATTTCCACAGTCTAAAATAAATATAAACATCAAGTAGTAAATCATTAGCAAAAAACATAGAGAAATGCACATTAAAATGATGTATAACATAACCACATTTACTTAAGAATGTATTCCAATATCAAACAGCAAATTTCAACAATGTGAAAACCACAATTACTTTTGCACCCCAACCTTATGTAAGTTTAATTAAATTCATTTTATGATCTTTTAGGATGAAAAGCACCCCCTTTCCATCAATTACTTTGAATATTTTATTCCTATTTGTATTAGTTTCCTGGGGCTGCCATAACAAAATACCATTGGCTAGTTGGTTTAAACAATAGAAATTAATTTTTTCAGTGTTCTGGAAGCTGGAAGTCTCACATCAAGTTCTGGCAGGGTTGGTTTCTAGCGAAGGCTTCCTTCCTGGCCTTGTAGTCACCTGCCTTCTCAGGATATCCTCAGGTGGCTTTTCCTTGGTGTATATTGGAAGGAGGACAGGGGAGCCAGGGAGTTTCTTCTTATAAAGACATTAATCCTACTACATCAAGGCCTCCCACCCTATTTTAACCTCGTTTACTTCCTTAGAGGTCTGTCTTCGAATACAGACATATTGGAGGTTAGGGCTTCAGCGTGTGGCTTTTAGGAGGACACAAACATTCAGTCCATAACACTGCTCTAATGGGATCACTTTAACCAACCTCCTTTAGGGGCCCTGTTATGACTTTGGACAGTTTTGGTATGAATTTAACATTTCTTTGTAAAAGGGCAAATTGTAAAAGAAAAGAGGCCTCATGTATCTTAGTCCCTGTTATATTCCTAGAGCCTGATATAGGACTTGGAACCCTTGGAACATTCCAAGGATTCAGTAAATATTTATATAATGAATAAATACATCAATCATGGAAGGGAAATGCTCTTGTAGGCCTTAGGCAATGAGGTTGTAGCAGTCATAAAAAAGAACTAAACCCAAAACTCTTTGATGTACATTTCTGTTAAGAAAAGAAAGAGAAGAAAGGGGAATGTATTAGTTTCTTAGGGCTGCTGTAACAAAGTGGGTGGCTTAAAACAATAGAAATTAATTCTCCCCAGTTTTGGGGATCAATAGTTTAAAATCAAGGTATAGGCAGACTGGTTCCTCTTGGAGGCTCTGAGGGAAAAACCTCTTCAATGCTTCCTTCCAAATTTCTGGTGGCTCCCAGCAAGCCTTGGCTTGCAGATGCATCACTCCAATACGTGCCTCCATCTTTACATTGTCTTCTCCTCTGTATCCTCTCCTCTTCTTATAAGAACACAAGTCATACCCAAATCTAGCATGATTCCACCTGAATCCTTAACTAATTACATCTTCAGAGACTCTATTGCGGGGGTCCTCTTCCGCAAGGGTATGAGGTTTCCTGAAGGGGAGATGGGCTAGGCGAAACATGAAAATAATATACTTGGACACCTGCTTGCAGGCCAGAGACCTGCAGGACAGAAGACATTTAATGTTAGTTAACAGAAAGCTTTTATACCATTTGTAAAGGGGCAAGACAAAATTCCTTCATGTACATATCCTTTAAAAGTTACCACCATCTAGCGGTCTAGAAGCAACAAACAAGCCAAGAACACTATCTGCTTTTAGTCGATAAGTTTTTTTCATAAAGCCAAAAATGATAGTTTTAGTCCGAAGTCCCAAATTACAGTCCTTGAAATGTCTCAAGAAAGCTTCCAAGTGCACATTTCTCCATGTATCAGGAGTTTTCTTTCTGGGGCTTCTATGATCTTCAAAGTTTCATAATCACCTCTCTTGTCCAGGTGTCTTCATTAGTTTTCTCTTATCCTGCAGTGTTTATTTCTAAAGAAAACTCAAAAGAAACTTTTAGTGATATTTCCCAGGCTCTCAAGGTTGCTTTCTGTCTTTAGTTAATTTAGCATAAAAGTATCCAATTGGTATATTATGAATTCAGTGAAAGCCCACTCTATAAACATTAACTTAGAATTTTAACTATTGAATTAAGTAAAAACCTTAATGATTAATCTTCATCCTAAATCTGTGAAAACAGTGTTATAAATCACCTACATAACTCCTAGATAAGTGTTAGAACTTATAATGAAAGCAAAATCCACATATACAAAAGCTCTTCAGTAGTTTTTACAGGTATAAAAGCTTTCTGAGATTAAACAGTTTGGGAGACACTGTCTACCTGCCAGGTATAAAAACACCTGTTTACCACATTTAACAACAGAGGATTAGAAAGAGAATTGGGGCTGGGTGTGGTCGCTCACACCTATAATTCCAGCACTTTGGGAAGCCAAAGCAAGATAACTGCTTAAGCCCAGAAGTTCAAGACCAGCCTAGGTAACACAGCAGAACCTCACCTCCACAAAATAAGAAATCTAAAAATTAGCCAGGCATGGTGCCTGTAGTTCCACTACTCAGGTGGCTGAGGTGGAAGGAACACCTGAGCTTAGGAAGTGGAGACTGCAGTAAGCTGTGATTGTGCCACTGCACTCCAGTCTGGGCCACAGAGTGAGATTCCAACTCAGCTGCAAAAGTCACCTACTTCAGGATAAATATATAGCTTTTGGTCAGAATGTCATTTAGAAATCCTGTGAAAAGCTGGGCTCGGTGGCTCAGCCTGTAACCTCGTGCCTTTGGGAGGCTGAGGTGAGTGGATTGCCTGAGCCTGCGGGTTCGAGACCCGCCTGGGCAGCAAGACCTCATCTCTACAATAAATAAAAAAACCAGCCGGGTGTGGTAGCACATGCCTGTAATTCTGGCTACTTGGAAGGCTGAGGCGGAAAGATCGCCGGAGCCCAGCAGGTCGAGGCTGCGGTGGCCAGGAGCAGCCACTGCACTCTAGTCTGGGCAACAGAGTGAGACTCCAACTCAAAAAAAAAAAAAAAAGAAAGAAAGAAAGAAAGAAATCCTGTGAAAACAGGATTTCTTGTTTTTCTTGGTGATGTTTACTGGAAATAAACATCCCAGTAAAAGGAAAGGCATAAACATTGGCATGGATTTGGAGCAGTATCTAGCATAAGAGTAAGAAGTCCTTAATATAGGTAGTGATTATTACTCTTTCATTATTAGACAATGGCAGTCTTTATTCATTTACTCTTTTTTTTTTTTTTGAGTTGGAGTCTCACTCTGTCACCCAGGTTGGAGTGCAGTGGCATAATCAAGGCCATCACAGCCTTGACCTGCTGGGCTCAGGCGATCCTTCCGCCTCAGCCTTCCAAGTAGCTGGAACCACAGGTGTGCACCACCAGCCTGGTTATTTTTTATCTTATTTTATTTTATTGTAGAGACAAGGTATCACCAAGTTGCCCAAGCTAGTCTCGAACCCGTGGGCTTGGGCAATCCTCTCGCCTTGGCCCCCTAAAGTGCTGGGGTTACAGGCATGAGCCGCCAGAATACTTACTATATGCCAGGCTCAATGGTCAGCATCGGGAATTCAGTGATGAGCAAAATGCCAACACTCTGATCTCAAGGCCTTTACAGTCAAGTGGGAGATAGTCAAATGGGAGAGTAGAGTGATCACATAAACATAATTACAAATCATGATAAGTGCTCTAAACGAAATAATGGAGTCATAAGTGGATAAAGGAGATCTGACCTGATGTTCAGAGCCAGAGAAGGCATTTCTGAAGAAGTGCCAGTGGAGCTATTTAAAAATGAGCAGGAGTTGAAACAAGAAAGGAATAACCTGCCCAGGCATATTCAAAGGTCCTGTGGTAGAAACAGAATGCTAAGGAGCCAATGCAGCTGAAGCCCAAAGAGGCAAGGCTACTGTGGTGAGCAGTAGTAGTAGGTACAGCGCAGGCCATTCAGGGATTTGCAGGCTTTGCCAAAGATTTTAGACCTTTATCCCATGGTCAGTGGGGAGCCATGAAAAGACTTAAGAAAAGGGGTATGAGAGTACCAGATTTGTGTTTTTGAAAGATGACTGGCAGTTGGAGAGTAGTGGGGCAAGACACGGAAGCAGGGAGACCATTTACAGGGCATTATCAAGGTGAAAGATGGTGGAAGCCTGGACCAAGGTAATGGCAGTGGAGGCACAAACAATAGGATGAATTTTGAGATGTATTTTGAAAGTAGGATGCACAGGATCTGGTGACTAATTAATTAAAAGTGTAGGCCAGGCACCAGTAGCTAACACCTGTAATCCTAGCATTCTGGGAGGCTGTGGTGGGAGGATCGCTTGAGGCCAGGAGTTCACAGACCAGCCTGGACAACATAGCAAGACCTAGTTTCTGAAAATAAACAAATAGAAAGTTTAACTAGTAACAGTAATTGCACAAAGTCAAAGATCCTTCCCAGTAACATCAACGAATGAGTTAAGGGTAAGTTGCAACATTTCCCCCATATCCCCTGACAAAGAGCCCAAGGACCTGCTGATGCTCATGATAGTGTATTCTGGCCGGCAGAGCACATGCACAACGCCCTGTTCCCGGCCAGCTTAAGAGACTCACGACTGTATCCCCTGGATGTCAGTGGCATGGAACCGCACCGTTTCCTGGGCAACGCCATTGTCAGGAGCAGCGGGCGGGGGAGGGGTAACTAGGGACAACGGCCGGAAGAGAACTACGGAAGAGAGGGAGAGTCAGAAGGGAAAAATGGTCAACAGGTACCGCAGCCCCAGCCAGCGTGGGTGATTCGAGGTCTCGGCACGAGGCGAGAGCGGAGGGCGGGCGGTGCCGGAGAGCACGCCTGCGATTGGCGGGCCGGGGGTCCCCGGACGCTTGTGATTGGGCGAGGGTGAGACAGACGGCTGCGTTTCGAGCCGCGTAGGGTTCTGGGTAGCAAAGGTCTTGGAAGGGTCTTAACCGAAAGGGGGAGGGGGAAGGTCGCCAACAAACGGCTGAGCTCACAATCCGGGCGGGACCAGGCTGGGGGCGTCCCCCGCCCCTCCATGGAGAGAGCCAGGCCGGAGCCGCCGCCGCCTCAGCCGCGCCAACTGCCGCGGGTGAACCCGCCGCGTCCGCTGCGTCCCGCTCCGCCCTCGCTGCCGGCCGACGGCACCTCCTTTCGGGCGGCGGCCGTCGAGCCTCCTCCGTCGCCGCCCGCCATTGCCACCGTGGCCTCGTCGTGCGGGGAGGCCCCGGCGTCGGCGGCGCGGCGGCTGCTGCAGGTGAAGCCCGAGCAGGTGCTGTTGCTGCCGCCGGGGCCGCCGCTGCCTCTGGCCGGGGACGAGGGCGCCGGGGCCTCGCCCGTGTTGGCGAGGCTGCTGCCGCCGCTGAGGCCCGAGCTGCTGCTACTGCCGCCGCTGCCGCCGCTGCCGCCGCCCTCCGAGGGCGCCCCCTGCAGGCCCGAGGCGCACCCGGCGCAGCCCTGGGCTCTGCACGTCAAGGCCGAGAAGCCGGAGCCCGGGTGCGACCTGCCCCCGTCGGCGCGACCGCTGAGAGCCGTCGAGGCGGGCCCTAGAGCCTCCAGGGCGGCTCTTGACTGCTGCCCAGGGGACGAGAGGAAGGACGAGCCGGAGAGGAAAGAGGTCATGCGGGACGCGGCGAGTGGCGGGGAAGGCCAGAGCCTGGCGGGCGTCCGAGAAGGAGTCGTCAAGACGGAGGAGCCTGAGAGTCTCGGCGAGGACGGCCGAGCCAGCCCGGAGCCCGCGTCCAATGGCCTGGGCCAGGGCAGCAAGGAGTTCCTCCTGGCCGCGCCGTCCAGAGCCTTTGGGCCGCACCAGCAAGACCTCAGGATCCCTTTGACTCTGCACACCGTCCCCCCGGGGGCCCGGATCCAATTTCAGGGGCCTCCGCCTTCGGAGCTGATAAGGTTGACCAAGGTGCCCCTGACACCAGTGCCTATTAAAATGCAGTCCTTACTGGAGCCTTCTGTAAAAATCGAAACCAAGGATGTCCCGCTCACCGTGCTGCCCTCCGACGCAGGTATTAGGCACCAGGGCGAGCCGGTTTTCAGGACTTGGCTGTGTTGCCCCGCCGCGGGTGTGCCAGCCCTTCCGGAGCCCACGCGAGAAAAATCAAGTCGTGGAAGGGATGCTTCTCAGGGCAGGGTCTGCACAGGTGGCTCTTCTGATTGGCTGTTCACAGGCCAGCCAAATACACCGACACGACCAAGGTTCCCAGACTTTTTAAAAAATCCATTTTAAGGCCCGTTATTTAGATGTGACTAGTTTTTATGCACAGAAATAGACCTATTTTTGCTAGGCAACACAGAGCCCTCGGTTTATATGCTACAAATCATCAAGATGTAAAATATTGTAGCTCAGTAATGAGTTCAAGGAACCATGGTGTTTAATGAAAAATGTTATTAAAAAACCAGGAACGTTTATAACTATTATAGAAGTTATCTTCTTTAAAAATGAAGAGTAAACATTCTTCTAGAAGAAAACATCATTAAGTGTAACATTTTAGCATTTATTCCTCTAGAAGCTAAGAACTTCCAGAAATAACTGAAAATGAAAAATACTGTAGAATGAGCTAGCAAAATTGTTTTTAAATTACTGGTTACAGCAGTAACAACTGCAGATAGATATTTTATTTCTATCCAGTAATTCCAAATATATAGTTGCAAAGTTCTTTTAAGATTTAGTTTTTACCTTAATATCTTTTATTGAAAATGAAAAGAAAAAAATCAAAACATTTTAAAGATTTAGTTTAGACATAACACTTTGTCAATGAATGTCTTGGAAAGTCATATTAATCTTCAGTTCATATTTTCATTAACTTTTATGTTTATTGTTTTGCTTTTATTTTCTTTTTTGATTCTTCCTACCCATCATACCCCCTGCTTGTATCTTTGGTGGTTTTTCGAGTTTGTTTCCATTTTAAGTAAAGGAAAGAAAGGAACTAGGCGTAGGGGCTTATGCCAGTAATTCCAGCAGTTTGGGAGACTGAGACAGGAGAATCATTTGATCCCAGAGGTTTGAGACCAGCTTGGGCAACATAGTGAGAGTTAATCTTTACCAAAAAATACAACAATTAGCCGGGCATAGTGACCCATACTTGTGGTTCCATCTACTCAGGAGGTTGAGGAGGAAGGATTATTAGAGCCCAGGAGAAGGTTGAGGCTGCAGTTAGCTGCTGTGATTGTGCCAAGGCACTCCAACCTGGGTGACAGAGACCCTGTCTCAACAAAAAAAAAAAAAAAAAAAAAAGAAAGCAAAAACTTTCTTAATACTACGAATTTCATCTTTTGTGTGTTTTTTGAAATTTTATATGTCGAGTAACCCTAAAATAAAGAGATGAAATGTAAGAGGTTTACTGACAGTTTTTTTTTTAAATTAACTTTGTAAGAGATGTGAATTTTTCCAGCTTCGTTTAGTGTCATTTCAGCTGGTTCCATGACTTTCAAAAAGCTACTTTTACTATTTTTCTCTCATGGTGTAAGATGAGTATTGATGTTTCACTTTAGTAGGAGCTTTATTTTCATAGTGAAATTCAACTAATACCGTATTATAATTTATAATTATATCTGCTTAAAAGGACACTACAGCAGCATATAAATGAGTTTCTTTAAACATTTAGGAAATACCTACCTAGTGCTAGGATTTATAGTCATGAATAAGTCATAGTTCCTGCCCCCATGTTAGAATATTTAAATGGAATAAACTAAATGTTAATTATTGTTTGCAGTATTAATAAAGCTCAAAGAAGCCAGCAATTTACTGTCTTCAACATTATTACTTCCACAATATCTTTAACAATATTATTCTTTTTGAGGAAAAGGAATCATTCCAAACTATATTTTGGAATGCTGGATTTAGGGGTTATAAGGAATTCTGGAATATTAGCAGTTATTTGGCCATATTAAAGAGTATATTTTGGCCAGGCGTGGTGGCTCATGCCTGTAATCCCAGCACTTTGGGAGGCAGAGGTGAGAGGATTACCTGAGCCCAGGGGTTTGAAGCCAGCCTGGGCAACTTGGTGAGACCTCGTCTCTACAATAAATCAAAAATTAGCCTGGCATGGTGGCGCTCACCTGTAGTTACAGCTACTTGGAAGGTTGAGGCAGAAGAATTGCCTGAGCCCAGCAGGTGGATGCTGCGATGGCCGTGAGCGTGCCACTGCACTCTAGCCTGGGCATCAGAGTGAGACGCTGACTCAAAAAAATAAGTATATTTTCTCCTGATATTTAAAAAACAAATATAGGTGGAAATGCACTTCATTTTAAAATTGTGTGTGGCACATTAATTTAGTCTCTTAATTTTTGTCATGTAGGAATACCAGACACTCCCTTCAGTAAGGACAGAAATGGTCATGTGAAGCGACCCATGAATGCATTTATGGTTTGGGCAAGGATCCACCGGCCAGCACTAGCCAAAGCTAACCCAGCAGCCAACAATGCAGAAATCAGTGTCCAGCTCGGGTTAGAATGGAACAAACTTAGTGAAGAACAAAAGAAACCCTATTATGATGAAGCACAAAAGATTAAAGAAAAGCACAGAGAGGAATTTCCTGGTAATCATGAAATAAACAAAGCCTCTTTCTAATTTCTTTTAAATTAATGTAGATAAAGATTAGGTTAGGTTGAGATTGAAAGACAAAATGTGTAATTGTTTTCTAATCTGATATGTAAAGTAAAGAGAATAATAGCTAATATAGTAATGATTGAAATGATACTGGACATAAGTTTCCTTAAACAGAACTAAGTAGGGGGATATTTGGTCTCATATTTACCAAATAATACAAACCAGAGGACATAAAGTTTTATTGTGGTTTTGATAGACTAGATATATACGTAGAAAGAGATAAATTAAATGAAGGTAAATCTCAAAAGTTCTAGCATACAATTTTGCAAATATATTAGAAATGCTAAAGTCATAGCAACAGAAAAAAATATGCAGTAAGCAGTAAGTCCCCTGCATACAAATCTTTAAGTTGCAAACTTTCAAAGATGTGAGTGTGTGTTTGCATGTCCAATCTTGTAAGTTAGTTCACGTGTCTGGTGTACGTTGTCACATACGTGCATTTTCTACAAATGGTTGTGCTTTTGTATACCTTACAGTACTGTAGAGAGTACAGTAGTACAGTACCTTTATTTCAAGCCCAGGATGTCCGGAAGCAAGCGTAAAAGCAGTGGTGATGTACCTGGTCCTGCTAAGAAGCACCAAGCGATAATGATGTACTGTACTTTTAAAGGTACTGTACTGTAAGATAAAACATACTTTTCGTGTTTGTTTTTTATGTATTATTTGTGTGAAAAGTATTATAACTCTATTACAGTACAGTAAAACATAGCCGATTGTGTTAGTTGTTTAGGCTATGTTGGACTTATTAACAAATTGGACTTACAAATGTGCTCTTAGAATGGAACTCTCAGAATGTATGTAGAGGACTTACTGTACACCTAAAGATAATGAGAATGCAGGGAATAACACCATGCTCCATTTTAATATTTATTTTGTCAGAACATACTCCTCCCTTCGGATTGACAGATTCATCCCCATCATGATACAGTGACATGAGTCTGATTCCTCCCCAGCAATGACATTGAGATGAAGCTTGGAAAGATGCACAGTGTATACCAACATGTCTGTGCATGGTGGAAAGAAAATTGTATTTTCTGAGATATGAGTAGATACATCAGTAAGTTCTAGGAGTGAGGCACAACTACAGGGAACCAGTGATTCTTCCGGTTATACAGTGACTACAATTACCATGGCTTCATGGTTCTGACTGTGGAAAGAAATTGAGTTATTCGTGGACTTGGAGATTGCTGAGTCACGGAGAGGGACTCTTCCTGAACTAGGCATAAAAATAGTGACTATTACATTGTAAGATATAGACAATTGTATCTTCTAGAAAGGAAACAGGAGGAAATGAATAATGTCAATGCCACATTATTTTATACATAGGAGGAAGGGGGGAGTCGATCCAAGCACAACAGCTTTGATGTTAATTCTGCTACGGATTCAATGTGTGTCACTGGATATATCATTTCACCTTCCTCTTTCAATTATGGGTTCCAACATTGGCCACTAGTTAGCAGCTAAATGGATTTGTGTACTAAAGTACACAGTGGAGGAGTTACTCACAGAAATAGAATTATAGAGCTGGAAAAGATACTTTTGACAATAACTTATTTTTTAAAAACTTTGAAGTGCTTTGCATTTTTGTATGAAAAGAATGATTTGAAGGCTAAATACGGTCTATACTTTTGTATTAAAAATAGTTTATCTTCTTCTGTAGGTTGGGTTTATCAGCCTCGTCCAGGGAAGCGAAAACGCTTCCCATTAAGTGTTTCCAATGTATTTTCTGGCACCACCCAGAATATCATCTCTACAAATCCAGCAACAGTTTATCCTTATCGTTCACCTACCTACTCAGTGGTCATTCCCAGCCTACAGAACACCATCACTCATCCAGTTGGTGAGTTAGTTTTATCGTAGATTACTATTTTTGTAAATAGCCGCGTGAAAATTTCACCTCAAGTTGATATTTTCTTTCTGTTAGACTTAAGAATTTGGAACAACGATATTAAGAAGAAAAATGAAGAGTGAGAACATTAAATAGGAGGAAAATTTTCACTAGATACCAAAGCACTTGGTTTGCCAGAGTAGCAAAGAATCTGTGTCTAATACCTCAGACCTTTTATGCTGAGGATGAGCCCATAGATTAGGCAGATAATGCAGGAAATGACTGAGGTACTTTAATAGGAAAAGGAGTATCTTTTTTACTATTAGTATGAAAGAATTCCTTGCTAGTAGGGTATGATGCATTCTGTCCTGGAATTTAGCAATGATACTTATCAGTAGTAATCTGTTTCCTAACACATATTTGTTTGTTTCACTATACTGATATACCTAAATTTGTCTTCTGTTATCATTTCTTTACAACATTCATGTTTTAAGAACCAAATTTAAGAACCAATTTTTTTTTTTTTTTGAGTTGGAATCTCACTCTGTCACCCAGACTGGAGTGCAGTGGCTGCTCCCGGCCACCGCAGCCTCGGCCTGCTGGGCTCCGGTGATCCTTCCGCCTCATCCTTCCAAGTAGCTGGAACTACAGGTGTGCACTACCATACCTGGCTAATTTTTTGATTTATTGTAGAGATGAGGTCTCACCAAGTTGCCCAGGCGGGTCTCGAACCCACGGGCTCAGGCAATCCACTCACCTTAGCCTCCCAAAGCGTGGGATTACAGGCTGAGCCACCGAGCCCGGCTAAGAACCAATTTTAAGAACTAAAAAATGAGAACTAGTGTCTCAATAACTTGCTATAGGGGTTCTCTGAACCTATTTTAACCATCTTTTTAGGGAGAGCGTTATACTCTGGCTACTTGTTGTAACTTGTCTTAAAATGATTTAAGACAGGCCAGGTGCAGTGGCTCACACCTGTAATCTCAGCACCTTGGAACGCCGAGGTGAGAAGATTACTTGAGTCCAGGAGTTTGAGGCTAGACTAGGCAACATTGTGAGACCTTGTCTCCACAAAAAAAATTTTTTTTTAAATTAGCTTTAGTCCTAGCTACTGGGGAGACTGAAGCAGAAGGATCATCTGAGCCCAGGAGTTTAAGGCTGCAGTGAGCCATGAGCCATGAACCAGGAGTTCAAGGCTGCAGTGAACCATGAGCTGTGCCACTGTACTCCAACCTGTGCGACAAACTAAGACCCTGTCTTAAAAACAAAACAACAACAAGAAAAACTAAGACAAAACTACTTAAAACTACTCTTTCCAGTTTCTACTTGCTTAGATCCTGATGGCGATAATGCTAGCCTTATGGGCTAAGAGGTTTAGATATTTGGAAATTGACTTACTAGAATCTTAAGTATTTTCAATGTTTTTAAATTTGTCACTTTAACAATTGAAGCAACATAGCCACTTTTGAGATGTTTAGCCTCAATAGAAAGATGCAGAAAGCTATATTCTTGTTCTTTCCCAGCATGCAGGCACACTCTCCCTTCACTGTTTGGTAGTGTCTCCTTTGATCTTGTATTGCAACCTAAGCTTAGTTATGCCTTTGTTCACTTACCTTGTTTTTTTGCTCTGTTATTTATGATTTCTGTTTTTATAATATATGTTTCTTATTTTTATCCCTTTTTCTAAGCGCTCACTTAACGTCTGCTTCTATCCACTGTTAAATGTTGTATGTTTTCTCTTACCAGAAACAAAGTTATCAGTGTTCTTATTTGAAGCAACTGACATTTTATACAATGTATTTTTATTCTGAAGATATGGGCAAAGATCTGAACAAAGATATGGGTTTGGGTAGAAACTAGAATATTTTCTTCTAATGTTGGTAAGATCTTTCTATCCATGATGTTGTATTTAAGTAAGATAGTCAAATTTATAAGAAGTATTTCAGAGCTATACACAACAGTAATCAAATCTAAGACAAGGCAGTGATTTATTTTTTTTCCTTTTTTTTTTTTTTTTTTACAATATCCCTTACTTCTGATGATATCTGGTGTTAGTAAAAATTCCTTTCTTGAATCTCAAATTTTAAGTGGAGAATATCATATTTTAAAATTTTTTCCTGCTTTAAAGATGTGGGGTACAATTCAGGGTTAGGTATATAAGTAGTCATCCTACAGGTGAGGTTTGGGTCTCCCATTGGCCCTCACTTTGCCTGGTTTGGGATCAGGTACCCTTATTAATGTTATGTGTCCCCCTTCCCCCCTCCCTGGGGAGTGACCCACTACTGCCAATCCTGTTCATGTAATATTATGATAAATCAGAGAACATTATCTTATAAATATAATTTGGAAATTAAGATATCTTAATAAGAAATGGTGAAATGTGTCTGCTACTGTTCTGCCTAATCATACAGCTTCGAAATATGTCCTTTTAGTTTGTTCTTATCAACTTGCCATTATATTACTTAAAGGAGTTAGTATTACTTGTAAACTTTGAAATTTCACTGTATATTATATATTCTAAACCTTTTTTTTTTTTGGAGACAGGGTCTCATTCTGTCACCCAGGCTGGAGTGCAGTGGCATGATTCCAGCTCACTGCAACCTTGACCTGGTTTCAAGGGGATCCTTCTGCCTCAGCCTCCTGAGCAGCCAGAACTACAGGTGCACATAACCATCCTGGCTAATTTTTTGTTTTGTTTTGTTTGTTTGTTTTTGTAGAGACAAGGTCTTGCTATATTGCCCAGGCTGGTCTTGAACTCCTGAAATCCAAGTGATTCTCCTGCCTTGGCCTCCCAAAATGCTGGGATTACAGGCATGTGCCACCGTGCCTGGCCTCTAAATAATTTATAAAACTGTTAAAATAAGTTGGGCACTGTGACTCATGCCTATAATCCCAGCATTTTGGGAGATGGAGGTGAGAGGATTGCTCTGAGTCCAGGGGTTTGAGACCAGCCTGGGCAACTTGGCAAGACCTCGTCTCTACAATAAATAAAAAAATTAGCAGGGCATGGTGTCATGCACCTGTAGTTCCAGCTACTTGGAAGGCTGAGGCAGAAGGATCACCTGAACCCAGCAGCAAGGCTGCGGTGGCTGTGAGCATGCCACTGCACTCCAGCCTGAGTGACAGAGTGAGAATCCTACTCAAAAACAAAACAAACAAACAAAAAAACCCTGCTAAATAAGAACAAATTATAGCACAAATCTTTTGAGGAATTATAGTTTTAATCTTTGCAGATGTTAATTTTATACCTTATTTTTGTTTTTTCAATTAATTTGATATTCTAAATATAAAATTTTGGTAATTTTGTTTTTCAAACATGTTTGTTTTATTCCCATGGAAGAAGAAAGATATCAAGGTAGTGAAATATGGTTTTTCTTGTACACAGTTTGTTCTCTTTTTTCTAACAAGCTTTGTGCATTAATATGATACTGTATACATTTTATCACCTTTTCAGGTGTAGAAAATAGACTCACCAAACTAGAGTTCTCAAGGTCACTGGCTTCCGTAGCTGGAAGTTATGTTGTCTTTCCAAAAATCTGGCAGAGGCCATTTGTGCCTACTTTATTTAACATCATCTTGATTCTACCCTCTAGTTTCTTTACAGTTTTAGGTGAATGCCACCTAAGATCTATTTATGTTCCTTTTGTTAATTTGAATTAGAACAGTCTTTGAACTTGCCATTTTACTGTAGTTGATTTAATATTCTTAACCTGTTTGCTTTGACAATTAGAGATTAGAAATCTTTTTTTTTTTTTTTTTTTTTGAGTTGGAGTCTCACTCTGTCGCCCAGACTGGAGTGCAGTGGTCCCGGCCACCGCAGCCTCGACCTGCTGGGCTCCGGCGATCCTTCCGCCTCAGCCTTCCAAGTAGCCGGAATTACAGGCATGTGCTACCACGCCCAGCTGATTTTTTGATTTATTTTAGAGATGAGGTCTCGCTGCCCAGGCGGGTCTCGAACCCGTGGGCTCAGGCAATCCACTCACCTCAGCCTCCCAAAGGCGCGGGATTACAGGCTGAGCCACCGAGCCCGGCTTAGAGATTAGAAATCTTAAGGTCTTCTTTAGTAGGAAGGGACTTATTGAGTCTCTCTGTTCTCTTTTCAGTTGCATTTTATACTGTAATGATTCAATAATTCCATGAGTCTTTTTTTTCTGTAAAAGTATTTAGACTCAATTAGTATTGACTTTGAGCTCTCTCCTTCAGTTCTTCTTTGGACTGCCTTTTTATTTCATCTGACTGACCATACTTGGGCTTATTTGTGACATTTGGACAAGCTTTTGGGTGTGTGTGTGTGTGTGTGTGTGTGTGTGTGTGTGTGTGTGTGTATGTGTATGTAATTTGGCCAACTTAGCTGTAGCAACTTTCTGATTTTGAGGCACATTTTTTTCTTCTCTGTCTTTAGCATTATCATGTAAAATAACCTTCATTTTTCTATGCACTTTTAATTTTAGTTATCCCTACCAGCCTTTTTTCTTTAGCTAATATATATATTCCAAAAATTGAATAACCTTGTAGTACATTTTTTTGACTCTTCTCTTTAGCTGGGAATCTTAAACATGTGATTACTTAGTGCTGTATAATACTTCACACATTGAATTCATGGGTTCTCTAGTAATCTTTATTATTTGACTCTCAATCAAGCTTATTTCATTTTATTGTGTATTCTACCAAAACTGTGTTCTCCAATAAGCCCTTATTTATCCTGTACCAGATCTTCCCAGCACATTTTTATACCATTAAGATATTCAGTCAATCTATTTGAAAACTGGCGGTATAATTTGGTATTCTCCCCTGTTTCAGGGAATGTTTCTATCTCAGATATCTTCTGGGAAAATTTCAATGTTGCCACATTTGCATGCCTGCCTTCCTGCCACCTCCACTACCTAATTTTTATTTATTTATTTATTTTTGAGTTGGAGTCTCACTCTTTGTTGCCCAGACTGGAGTGCATTGGCATGCTCACAGCCACCGCAACCTCGACTTGCTGGGTGAAGGTAATCCTTCTGCCTCAGCCTTCCAAGTAGCTGGAACTACAGATGCACGCCACCACATCCGGCTGATTTTTTTGATTTATTGTAGAGATGAGGTCTAATCATGTTGCCAAAGCTGGTCTCAACCCCCCAGGCTCAGGCAGTCCACTCACCTCAGCCTCCCAAAGTGCTGGGATTACAGACTTAGCCACTGCACCTGGCCTTTATTTTATTTCATTTTTAAAATTTACTTTTATGGCCCGACTCGGTGGCTCAGCCTGTAATCCCACGCTTTGGGAGGCTGAGGTGAGTGGATTGCCTGAGCCCGTGGTTTTGAGACCCACCCCGGCAACTTGGCGAGACTTCATCTCTACAATAAATCAAAAAATTAGCCGGGTGTGGTAGTGCACACCTGTAGTTCCAGCTACTTGGAAGGCTGAGGCGGAAGGATCTCTGGAGCTCAGCGGGTCGAGGCTGTGGTGGCCGGGAGCATGCCACTACACTCCAGTCTGGGTGACAGAGTGAGACCCAACTCAAAAAAAAAATTATTATTATGAGTTTAGGAGTACAAGGGCAATTAAGTTAAATGGATATATTGCATAATAGTGAAGTCTCAGCTTTTTTAAACCCATGCCCTGAGTAGTGCACATTGTACCAATAGGTAGTATTTCATCCCTCGCCCTCTTCCCACCTTTTTGAGTCTCCCAGCATTTATTATTCCGCTCTGTATATCCATGTGTATCATTCTTTAGCGCCCACTTATAAGTGAGGATATGTGGTTTTTGACTTTCTGTTTCTGAATAATTGCACTTAGGATAATGGCCTCCAGTTCCATCCATATTACTGCAAAAGACACACTTTCATTCTTTTTTATAGCTGAGTTGTATTCCTTTACAAACACACACACACACACACACACACACACACACACACACACACACACACACCACCAGCCTGGGCAATTTAGACCAGCCTGGGCAACATAGCAAGATCCCATCTCTACTTAAGTAAAAAAAAAAAAATCTATAGTACCTTTCTTGTCTGGTGTTATTTTTATGTCCAGTGCATTATGTTTTCTCTGTCTCTCACATTTAATATCATATACCAAGCTCCTCTTCTGCTTCCAGTTTCTGAAAGTGCTTATAGCATGATAGTCTGTAAATCTCTTTAGATATTTACTATTTAGCACATTTGATACTAGTTAGGCCAGATCTTTATTTTATATTAGTGTTAAAAATTCATGTAAAGGCTTTTAGAATTTTGATAAAAGCTGTATTTATTTTAACTGGGCTTTTAAATGTTACTTTGTACTTACATGAATTTTCAGGTTTGATTATTTTGTTTGCTATACTTTATTTTTCAAACCTAAAGTTGACTTTTCATATTACAGCTTGACTCAGTTGACATCTTTTGCTCTTCTGAATGCATACATTTTCTCTAAATTTTTAATTTTAAAAAGTTTACTACTATTTTAATGTTTTAGTAATAGACATATGCCATTTTAGTTTACCTATCTCTTCTTGCTTAAACAAAACAAAACAAAACAAAACAAAAACTTCCATGATTCTGGATACTGTTATAATGCAAAAAAAGCTGGTCTTCTTGTTCTAGTCTTAATATCCATTCCAGCAGTGTTTTGTCCATAGGAAACTCAAATATGACTCAAAGTTTTTTTGAAAAGTTCTGAAGCTCTTTACCAAAAGTTTTCATGAAGAGGCAGGGAAGAAGGAATTACATGATTCAACATAGTGTAAGTTTTCTTGGGGCTCCTCATTGCCTTTTTCTCTCTCTAGAGCCCCATTTTTCCTAGCAATTGCCTAGCTATTATTCCCAACTCTCCATTCCCCATTTGTCTCTTGCTATATTTCTCTCCCTTCCCAGCACCCCTGTGGCTCCCTGGCTACCTGCTGGTCCTCTTTTCCTTATTACTTCCGTAAAGCTTTTTCTTGTAGAAACATTTGGTCTGTCCTCAGTTTCTTCCATTCCCTACTGCTTCATTGTTCATGCCAGTCACACAACATTAAGCCTGGGGGCACCCTTTGTCTATTCAGCAAGGATTCCCCCTCTTTGGAAGTCAGTGGTGGAGACATGCAGGAATTGTTTAAACCTATAATTTTTTTCTTTTATCCTTGTCATACTATATTACAGATATAAAATCCTGCTCTTTACATGGTGTAAAAATTAGATAATACTAGCTGCTTTAACAAGTTCTGAAATAGAATGATTGAAATATTATTAAAGTTTATTTTTTTACCCTGTAAAGTAAAAAATGGTCATTTCTGGTTGGTAGATAGCATCCTTCCAAAAGGTGATTCATGGACCCAGGCTTCTTATACCCTCTCTCTTTGCCATCTTTAACGTGTAGCATCCAAAGTCACTGTACTTGTATGCGGATGCCTGTAAAAGGGGAAAGAGAATGGAGGATCACGCATGAGTCTTTTATGAGCCAATCCCAGAAGTGGTGTACACCATTTCTACTTACATTCTGTTGGTAGCCCTTAGCCACATGGCCACTCCTAACTGCAAGGGAGGCTGGGAAATGTCATCTAGCTGTGTGCTAGAAGAAGAGAAAACAGATGACTGGCTAGTTTTTATTATACCTTGGCTGCAGTTTGATACATTAGAAGCTCTGCTTTTTTTTTTTTTTTTTTTTTTGAGTTGGAGTCTCACTCTGTCACCCAGGCTGGAGTGCAGTGGCCACTCCCGGCCACCGCAGGCTTGACCTGCTGGGCTCCGGCGATCCTTCCGCCTCAGCCTTCCAAGTAGCCGGATTTACAGGCATGCGCTACCACGTCCGGCTGATTTTTTGATTTATTGTAGAGATGAGTTCTCGCTGCCCAGGCAGGTCTCGAACCCGCGGGCTCAGGCAGTCCACTCACCTCAGCCTCTCAAAGGCGCAGGATTACAGGCTGAGCCACCGAGCCCGGCTAGAAGCTCTGCTTTTAATTCTTCCCTATTCACTGACAGTTTATCAGAGGTGATTGGATGCTGCAGACTTTAACCTTCAGCTTGCTACCTGAATTTTGACATTTAGAACATCTTCATTACACTTCCATATAACTTTCTTTGTATCTAATTTTTGACCTCAGACCAAAACAGAACCTGGCACATGCTAGCTGCTTAAGGAATATTTGTTAGATTAAATGAATGCATGTTTATCACCCTATGCTTCGTCTTTTACAGGAATATCTTTGGTAGGGAATAAAAAGCATTTAATAAAAGATACATCCCTTTCTTCTGATCATTGAAACTTTATCAGTGGTCAGTGGTTTTGTTCAGCTCTTGTAATTTATTTTTTCTTTGCCTAGAAAGACTGTACTTCTTTACTGAGGACTAAGAGCTTCTTGTACTGGCTGTAGGAAAAAGAAATCTGCTGCAGAGGTAGAATTTTGCAGCAAATATCTTGAATACAGTGATAATCCAACTAATAAAATTTTGACAGATTTTGCAAATCAGCCTGGCTTCATAGTTATTTACAGGAAGTTTAGATCAGTGGTAGAAGTACTGTCAGCTAAAGGCTCATTTGTTGTTCATTCTTTCATCCATTCGTACTTTTCTTAACTATTTTTATTAACTGGGTTCTGTGCTAGATACTAGAATATGAACAGGAATTAAGAATTACTGCTCTCAAGCTCCCAGTTTGGTAATTGTGGTAAGAGTGGCTGTGATATATTTATTGGGTTTGGAGGGAACATGGAGGAGGGAAATTCCTTGTGCTTGATAAATTAGGAATGTTCTGACTAGGGCTGTGCCATGTAACCTCATCAACTGAGAATCAAGACAGCTTCCTTATACCCTATTTCTCTACCTCACTGAGTCAGAGGCTATCTTGAAACAAATGGATATATTCCTTAATTCTGAACTTCCAGTTTTAAGAGGGGCTTTATCTGCCTTATCTGGAAAGAAGGAAGGAGAGAGAGTTCTTATGGCCTCTGAAAGAGACTTACCTAACCACAGAGTGTGTTCTTGGTCTGCATCTTCTTTATTAATGAATGCCTAACTGTTCTGGAATAAACTGAATTATTATTCTATTGCTATAACATCTATGAGTATTTCTTCAGGAAGATTTAGTTAAATTTAAGCTAAGTATGTGATTTGGGTAATTTAGTAACTCAATCAGTAGTTGTGTCTTCTTCAGGAACAGAATGATAAAACACGTAATTGTTTTACCTACCTTTAAAAGTTCTGCCATACCCATCATGCCCTGCTGCAAGAGTATTCTTTTCATATCTGTCACAAATGACTGACCTGTGCCCACTCCTAGTTTCACTTGGAAATTTCCTTCTGTATTCATATGGAATTCAATAGAGTAAAACAATTTTTAAAATTTTAAAAGTTTTTTTCAACCAAAAACTTAAATGTTATCTAGTATTTAATATAGAGAATTTTACAAAATAAAAATGATCCGTACCACTACTCTGAAATTCCTATTAATATTAAAAATAAAATTAATATATTTAGATAGACAAAAAAATTTAAATAGTACCAGTAGATGTAAAATGAAAGTCTGACTATTCCTATTACCCCACTGTCTTGTCCCCTCTCCTAGATGATGGCTCCTTATAGATAATTACTGTCAATTGTTTCATATTGTTTTTAAGAAACATTTATATATGCATATAAGCATTTGTGTGTATCCAGTCTTTCAATTTATCAATCAGTAATTTTATTCATTTATTTATTCACCCAACAAATATTTGTTGAGAGCTTGTTCTGTGCCAGGCAGAATGTTGTGCCCTGGGGATGCGATAGTGAACAAAACGGAAAAGTCTTTCTTCTTATGGCATTTAGAGTCTAGTTAGGAAAGAGAGACAAAAAGTATAAATAAATGAAACAAGATGACTTCAGTTTGTTCAAAATGCTCTAAAGGAAATAGAATGATTTCATATGATGATGCTCTTAGGTAAGGTGGTTAATAAGGCCTCTGTTTGCACACTTTATTAAGTTTTACTGAAAGAAGAAAAACATGGAGTGACTCAGTTAATTCTTGACCTATGCTATTTTTGTCTCTAAAGGTGAAGCCCCACCTGCCATCCAGCTGCCCACACCTACAGTCCAGCGTCCAAACCCCATCACTCTTTTCCAACCCAGCGTCTCCAGTGCTGCCCAGGTGGCCGTCCAGGCTCCAAGTCTGCCGCTCCACCCAGGATTACCACCCCAAGGCTTTGCTGGGCCTTCCCAAACGGACACTCATCGGCTACATTCTGGAGCCAGTCACTCTGTAAAAAGACCCACCCCTGTCTCTCTGGAAAGCACCGACAGGATTCCGACGAGTACAAGTACTGTCCATGCCAGATTTGCAACCCCGACCATCCAACCTCCCAAGGAGTATTCCAGCCTTACCACTTGTCCCAGAAGTGCTCCCATCCCTCAGGCTTCTCCCATTCCACACTCACATGTCTACCAGCCCTCTCCCCTTGGCCACCCAGCCACACTTTTTGGGACACCACCGAGATTCTCTTTTCATCACCCTTACTTCCTTCCTGGACCTCACTATTTCCCATCAAGGTAAGTAAGCAAATTTTTTTTCCACCTAAAATTGTAGTTAATGAGTTTTTATATCTGAGGGCATCTGTTTTTTACTAAAAAGGGGACTTTCTCAATTCTGCTTGGAATCTCATTTGGAGGCTCAGCAGGAGCCAAGCAGTTAACATAAATAGATGAAGAGGCTTGGTAGGACTGGAGGAGGTAAAGAGAGTGCACATCCCATCTCAGCTCCAGCTCACTCTTGCTGTGGCAGAATATAGACTCTGAGATTGTAGATAAGAGTTCTCATTTAAAACAACCAAAAGGGACCTTAAGATTGTCAGATTCCTTGATTGTATAGAGCTGTGCTTCACTTTAATGTGTGTATAAATCATGTGATATCTTATTAAAATGCAGATTCTGTTTTACCAGTTCTGGGATATAGTAGTAGCCTATATGGGGACATAGCATGCCTCATATCCTGCATTTCTAACAAGCTCCCAAGTGATTGTCAATTCTGCTGGTTTATGAACCCCACTTTGAATAGCAAGGGTATAGAGGAGGGTACTTGGTTTAAGAGAGGTTAAATAACTAGTCCAAAGCTAAGCTTTTTCTCAGTGCCCTTTTTACTAAACTGGAAAATTTCTCATGTATATTATCGAAAAAAGAATAGATTTTCATAGGGAAGTATCTAGGGAAACAAATGTGTAACTTTTCATTTTGTAGTGATAGAATTGAACTCCCTTCTTGATAGGGTGGTATTAGCCTCTACTTTTCAATTGCTGTTAAATGTGTAAACAAAGAAGCCAGGCATGGTGGCTGACACCTGTAATTCAGTGCTTTGGGAGGCTAAGGCAGAGACTCCTGGGCAACTTAGCAGGGCCCTGTCTCTACAAAATAAAAATAAAAATATTAACTGGATGCAGTAGTGCACCCCTGTAGTCCCAGGTACACAGGAGGCTGAGGCAGGAGGATTGCTTGACCCCAGGAAATCAAGGCTACAGTAAACTATGATTGTGCTTCTGTACTCCAGCCTCGGCAACAGAGTGAGACCCTGTCTCAAAAAAAAAAAAAAGAAAGAAAGAAAGAAAATGTGTAGACAAAGATGGTTTCTGTTGAGATTGGAGTGTTAAGTGTCTAACACCAATCTTCTGCTGTTATTTACTTTGAAAGCAAATCTGCTTTTTACATGGGTATACCTGCTCCTCAAAGGAAACAACTTTTGAGGTATATATTCTGTTGCTTCAATTTATAATGGGATTGCTTGCTTTAAGTCCTTAGCTCAGGACTGGAAGAAAGTGGAACTAGGGGAGTTAAATCAGGAAAAAAGGAAATTTTCCTATCTAGGATTTGTTTTGTTTGTTGTTTTCTGTAGACTCTCTTTATCTTTCACAACTTTCAGAAGTATTTTAGTTCAAGGGATCAAACCTCAAGAGACTCCTAAGGCCAGGAGTTGGTAATCTCTTCTTATTGCTGTCTGCCAGGATCTAGGATTTTACAGGAATTTTGGGAGAATTTTGCAAAAATTTTTCCTAGATATTAGATGCTATTAAGGGATAAATGGAATTTAATAAATGAGTAGATTTGGGAACACCTGGCTTTAGTTAGAACCTTGAGGTCCATAACTAAAATTGCAGAAATTTTATCTGTTTCACAATTCACTTTGTAATAAAGACAGGCTTGGACAGTATTTACTCACAGGAAAGGAGAAAAAGAGGCAGTTAGAAAAAGGCTGGATACCACAATCACACTGTAGTTGTTATTTTTGTTTGTTTGTGGTATTATTATTCTTTTTAGTATTTTGAGAGCTAGGCATTTTTACATGTGACTCTCATAACAATCCTGTGACTTGGGTATAACACACCCCTACTTTTTCAGATAAATATATTGATCAGATGTTAATTAGCTTTGTCAAGGTTACACAATGACAGAGCCAATAATCAAATTTAGGTCTGTCTGTCTGTTTTTGCATTCTACATTGTCTTTTCCACTATATCAGTATGACTTCTTACTATAACGGTTCCTCTTGATTGGCAGTGTTAGTTGCTAGTGGAGAATCATATGAAAAATATGTGCTTTTGAAGGGAAAACCTACATAGTCAAATGGACTTTTGGGCAGGTAATGTTTTTGTACATATTAAATAGATTATTTCATAGAAGTCTATTTCTCTCACTCATAATAAGGCTTACGACTTAGCTGTTAGTGTATAAATTATCTGACACCTTAGTGAACATTTTAAAAGAAACCTTTCCTCAGCACTTTGGGAAGCCAAGGCGAGAGGATTGCCTGAACCCGGGAACTTGAGATTAGCCTGGGCAACATGGCAAGACCACTTCTCTACCAAAAATAAAAACAAACAAATAAATATATGGAAACTCTTACCAGGCACAGTGGCTCACCCCTGTAACCCAAGCATATGGGGAGGTCAAGGTAGGATGATTGCTCATGCTTAGGACTTTGAGACCAGCAACAAAGGAAGACTAGGCAACATAGCAAGGCCTCATTTCTACAAAAAATAAAAAAATTAGCCGGGTGTGGTGGCATGTGGTTATGGTCCCAGCTACTCAGGAGACTGAGATGAAAGGATCACCTGAGCCTAAGAGGTCAAGGCTGCAGTGAGCAGCGATTGTGCCACTGTACTCCAGCCTGGGTGACATCATGAGACCAATTCAAAACAAACAAAAAACTTAAAAATAGGGCAACCCCCTTGGGTCCTCTCCTGCTCTGGGAGCTTTTCTATTATCCTCTCAATAAATCCTGCTTTAAAAAAAAATAGACGACTAGATCTCATACAATCTAAAGAACAGAGAGAAAGAAGAATGAAGAAAAATTAACAGAGCCTCAGACCCACTTGAGAACAGAGCCATCATTAGGCACATTAATGTATGTACACATACTAGAAATACCAGTCGGAGAGGAGAGAAAAAAACATAAAAAATATTTGAGGAAATAATGGCTGAAAATCCTCAAATTTGTTGAAAAATATGAATCTACACATCCAAGAAGCTCAATGAATTTCAAGTAGGATAAATGTGAAGAGATCGACATTTAGCTACATCATAGTAAAATGCTGAAAACCAAAGAATCTTAAAAGCAGCAAGAGAAAAAGTTGAATCATCATATACAAAGGAACCCCAATAAAATTAACAGCTGACTTCTTATCAGAAACAGTGAAGGCCAGAATATATATTTAATGCTGAAAAACCTATGAAGCTATTTTTATATCTTTATATCTATGAAGCTATCTTTTAAAAAATGAAGGCAAAATTAAGGCATCCTCAGTTAATCAGAAACTGAGAGGTTCCATTGCTAGCAGACTTGCATTACAAGAAGTATTAAAAGTAGTTTTGGCTGAAAACTAATGACCCCTGGGTGATAACTGGAATTCAAACTAAAAAACAAAGAGTATCAGCAAAGGTAAATATGTAATCATAAAAGACAGCATAAATACAATTTCTTTTCTGATTTTTCTCTATTTGTTTATTTATTTATTTATGTACTGTTGAGTCAGAGTCTCATTCTGTCACCCAGGCTGGAGTGCAGCGGCATGTTCACGACCAATGTAGCTGTGATCTGCTGGGCTCAGGCGATCCTTCCACCTCAGCCTTCCAATTAGCTGGAACCATAGGCACATGCTATCACATGCCCAGCTCATTTTTTTATTTATTGTAGAAATAAGGTCTAGCTATGTTACCTAGGCTGGTCTTGAACTCCTGGCCTCAAGCAATCCTCTTGCCTCACCTCCGAAACTGCTGGCTTTACAGGTGTGAGCCACCATGTCCAGTCCTCTTCTCTGAATTTTAACTGATTTAAAAAGCAATTGTATAAATGATATAATTATTTTGGGGGGCCTATAACATATAGAAATGTAATATGTTTGAAAATAACACAAAGGAGATAGGTGAAAACAAAATTGTTTTGGACAAAGAAATGGTGTCATACGGTAACTTGAATTCACAAAGGACAAATGAAGAGACACAGAAACTGTAAATAAGAAGGTTAACATAACATACTTCATAAATATATACTTGCCACTTTTTCTTCTCAGTTTATTTAATAACCATGCAATTATATAAAGTAATAATTATAGCAATATATTTTGGGGGTTGTAGCATATATAGATTATTTGTATAATAATAATAGCACAAGAAAAGAAGAGGGACTAGAGCTAAATAGAAGCAACATTTTCTATATTCTATATTTCTGTGTTTCACTGGAATTATGTTAGTGTAAATCTAAAGTAGATTCTTTTTTTAGGGGGGGGTTGGAGTCTCACTCCGTCGCCCAGACTGGAGTGCAGTGGCCACTCCCGGCCACCGCAGCCTCGACCTGCTGGGCTCCGGCGATCCTTCCGCCTCAGCCTTCCAAGGAGCTGGAACTACAGGCGTGCGCTACCACGCCCGGCTAATTTTTTTTATTTATTGTAGAGATGAGGTCTCGCTGCCCAGGTGGGTCTTGAACCCGCGGGCTCAGGCAATCCACTCACCTCAGCCTCCCAAAGGCGCGGGATTACAGGCTGAGCTACCGAGCCCAGCTAAAGTAGATTCTAATAGGTTAAGATGTATTTGGTAAGCCCTACAGCAACCACTAAGAAAATAACACAAAAAACAGAAAACATGAGATACATAGAAAACACAAATAAAATGGCAGACATAAATCTAACTAGATCAATAACAACATTAAATGTAAATGGATTAAAAAATAAATAGCAAACATAAATCTAACTAGATCAATAATAATATTCAGTGTGAATGGATTAAACAATCATAAGCAGATATTGTCACACTGGATTAAAAAAATCAAGACTCAATTACATGCTGTCTGTAAGAGACACACTTTAGATTCAAATGTTTCTAAAAAACAGAAAAGAAAGAATCACTTTCCAACTCATTCTATGAGGTCAGTATTGCCCTGATAACAAAACCAGAAAAGGGCATGAAAATAAAACTTCAGGCCAATATCTCATGAATATGGAAAATGTAAAAATCTTCAAAAAGTACTAGCAGACTAAATCCTGCAGCATATTAAAAGAATTATACAGCATAACTTTGCATTATCTCAGGAATGCAAAGTTGGTTTAACATAAGAATATCAATTAATGTAATATACCATATTAATATATAAAGGACAAAATGACATGATCACTAAATACAGAATAAGCACTTGTACATTCAGTACTTCATTTCCAACACGAAGTATTCCAACAAACTAGCAATATAAGGAAACATCCTCAGCTTGATAAAGGGCATTTACAAAAAAGCCACAGCCACATATTTAATGGTGAAAGACTGAAGACTCTTTATTTAAGACCAGGAACAAGTCAAGGATGTCTGTTGTTGCCACTTCTATTCAGTGTTTTATTGGAGGTTTAATCCAGGACAATTAGACATGAGAAAGAAATAAGAAGTGTCCAGCTTGTAAAAGAAGAAATTTTTAAAGAATGTCTACTTGCAGATGACATAATCCAATATATAAAAATTCTTAAAAATCCATAAAAATCTATTATAAATAATAATCAAATCCAGTAAGTTTTCAGGATACAAGACTAATATACAAAACTTAATTGCCTCTTTGTAGAGTAGCAATGAGCAAACAGAAAATGAAATTGGGGCACAGTAGTACATACCTGTCACCTCAGCTACTCAGGAGCTGAGATGGAGGAATCACTTGAGTCCAGCCTGGGCAATTTTAGCAAGACTCTGTCTCAAAAAAAGAAGTCTTACTACATGACTTGAAAAAAAAGAGAGAAATTGAGAAAGCAATTCCATTTATAATAGCACAAAAGTAATTTTAAAACCTTAGAAACAAATTCAATAAAAGAAGTACAAAACTTATATTCTGAAAATTACAAAACTCTCTTGAGGTAGGATGTCACGAAGAGTGGCAGAATTTGTTCCTCCACTGAAATGCAATTAAGTTGGCAAAAACTGTCACAATCAACTTTTTTGGAACTCTGGAATTTAATTTTAAAAACTTAGAACAACTGGGGGAGTTGCTTGATGAAGAATGAAGCTGCTAAATTTTGGTGAGAGTTCTACAGTTTTGTTGACCTGCCTACCACTCCCCATTTTCCAGTTTGGCAATAGCCCAGGGGATGGTGGCCCATGTTTCTAGTGTGGCTTGTTGTTGCCACACAGACGTTGTTCTCAAAAACTTGTGATTGTGCATTTTGCCATCTGTCTGGTGTGTTCTGAAGAATTGGCTCAGGGGCTTGTCTTTTTCACCTCTCTTGGAATTTCTCAGGGCTGGCGCCATCTCCCAGGGGTGTTTGTGGAAAGTATTTGAAGGCGCATACTACCCTCAGGTATACTACCCGCAGCTGCTAGGGCTAAGGGACAACAGACAGGGCAAGCAGCAGACAGGTTAAAAAACTTAGAAGAGACTAGGAATGGCGTACAAGGGAGGATAAAGGCTTTGAAAAGCTCCTACCTGTCTTGGGGAGTCCAGAAGGCCACACACATGTCCAGAGCTACATGCCTGCTGAGAAACACCTGAGAAGACCCTACACTTTGACCTCTCACCAAGCTTCAGTCTTTGTGCAAGCAGAGTGAAGGCTAAGGCAGGATTGAAAACAGCCTGGCTAAGCATTGGAGGAGTGCCCCAACTGAGAGCCGATCTGCAAAGACATGGAGAATATTTTTTGTTTGCTTTTTATCTCTAAGTGTTCAAGAAAATCTCTCTCAAATCACTGGCTGACCACTAAACAGAGATTTCAGTGAGCATATATGACAAAGAATACAGGCTTTGCAAAAATAGTTTATTTTATTTTTTTTTTGAGTTGGCGTCTCACTATGTTGCCCAGGTTGGAGGGCAGTGGCATGATTAATGGCTCACTGCAGCCTCAGCCTCCTGGGCTCAGGCAGTCCTGTCTCAGCCTCCCAAGTAGCTGGGACTACAGGAGCACACCACCACGCTCAGCTTATACTATTATTATTTTATTGATTTGTTTATTTATTTTAGAGATGTGGTCTCACTATGTTGCCCAGGCTGATCTCGAATTCCTGGCCTCAAGTGATACTCTCATTTTGGCCTCCCAAAGTGCTGGGATTACAGGCGTGAACCACCGTGCTCAGTCCAAAAATAGTTTTAAAAAGCCACTAACCAAATAACTACAAACCAAAATAAGCAGCAACAACAAACCCTGGGTAGGGGGAAGAATTTGATTTGTAGAAGCATCATATGATAATATTTTTTAAATGTCCAGTTTCCACAGATAAATTACAATGTATGTAAAAAAAATATGTATGGAATTCATACAAAAAAATTAATAGTAACTATCCCAGAGGAAGACAAGACATTGAATTTACTAAACAGAGTTTAAGTCAAGTGTTTTAAATATCCTGAAGAAGCTAAAGGAAACCATGAACAGAGAACTAAAGGAAACCAAGAGAGCAATATGTACCAAATAGAAAATGTTAATAAGGAGATAGAAATAAAAACCAAATACAAATCCCTCTAGCTGAAAATTACAGTAACTTGCAAAATATGGCAGTTGCACATTGATATAGTGTTTCTAGTTTCCAAAGTACCTATATCCATCCTCCTGTTTCTTATGGCAGACCTTTTACATTGGCAGAACAGGTAGTATTATCCCTATTTTATGTAAGAATCACCCAAGGAGAAGATAAATTAAGATATACTTAAGTTTAAGGTGTGTACGTGGCACAGCTAGAACTAGTGCCCTGGTAGTGTGGCATGGTAGTTAGGAGAACAAGTCTGGAGTCAGATTGCCTGATTCTGTTCTACCACTTACTAATTTTATCACTTTGAGCAGGTCACTTAGCCTCTGTAAGGCTCTGTTTCCTCATCTGTAAAGCGGAGACATTTGTAGTATCTCTCGTAGGGTTGTTCTGAAGAATAATTGAGATAGCATATACAATCCTTAGCCAGAAAACATAGTAAATGCTTATTACATGATGGCTAGCGTTATTATTCAGATTATTCTAATTTATGCTTTCTCCCCCAAACCATTATGCTTTTATAGTTATTCATCTTCATCCATATAACCTGCTAGGATTACTTTTGTCTTAATCGATCTTTTTGCTCTCTGAACATAATACTAACTTGTCTTTACCAGACCAATATAGTCATTGTGATGCTGACATTACAGATTTTAGACCATCTAGCATATTACCTAGATTATCCGTCTTTTTTTAAAAAAAATTTTACCAAGCCTTGCATAGTATCTTACCTACATTGACTTTTGGAAAAGATAGTTATTGGATGAATTATTTCTTGTTGAAATGAAGGCTTTGTGGAGGAGGTAGGTTTTTAAATTGATATATAACATTTTATATATTTATGGAGCACATGTGAGTATTTGTTACATGCATAGACTGTAATGATCAAGTCAGGGTATTTGGGGTGTCCACCTTGGGTATTTATCATTTCCATGTGTTGGGAACATTTCAAGTCCTCGCTTTTGGCCATTTTGCAATATAAAAGACATTGTTGCTAACTATTGTCACCCTACTCTGCTATGGAACATTAGAACTTAGATCTCTGGCCGGGCTTGGTGACTCAGCCTATAATCCCAGCACTTTGGGAAGCCGAGGTGAGTGAATTACCTGAGCCTGTGGGTTTGAGACCAGCCTAGACAACTTGGTGAGACCTCATCCCTACAATAAATCAAAAATTAACCGGGCATGGTAGTGCACGCCCATAGTTCCAGCTACTTGGAAGGCTGGGGCTGAAGGATTGCCAGAGTCCAGCACTCCAGCCTGGGTGACGGAGTAAGACTCCAACTTAAAAAAAAAAAAAAAAGAGAACTTAAATACGTATATCTCTATCTAGCTGAATATTTGTCCTCAAGAATCAACCTCTCTTCATCCCTGAAGTATCTGTAGAAGTCAATGGCTGGAGAGACCCGAAGGTGGAGAGACTACATGAGCAGAGTCATAGTAGCTAGAAACACAGTGTATTCAGGATACATGCATTAAATTAAAAACACCCAGACTAGGACAGGGCAAAGGAATGGAAACCTGAAAAATGTTAGAAACTTTGCCTCACAGTTGTGATATTTAACATGAGCGAGGTACCTAGCACTTAAAGATTTGGGGATGGGACACAGTGTCGAAGAGTTTGAGGTCTACTATGCTGATCATACTCATGTTTTTAAAAGTAAGGAAACAAAGTTGACTTTTTTTTTTTTAATGCTGGAGCAGGAAATGAAACACCTGACTTGTCATGGGTTTTACGAGTGTGGTCATTATGTTTGTGTTATCTGTCACTAGATGGAGTCCATGAGCCCAAGAACTCCTGGTTGGACTTTTCTTACTTCTTCCTATATATAATTCCTGTTCTGTGCCTTTGAAAGGAAGAATAATACTTTTTTAAAAAATTGACAAATGGTTTGAGTAGCAGAATTTTTGAGGTCTAATCTTTTAAAAATATTTATTATTCTTCCTATTATTTTTTGAGACGGGGTCTTGGCTGTGTTGACCCAGACTGGCCTTGAACTCCTGAGCTCAAGCAATCCTTCCTGCCTCAGCCTTCTGAATAGCTGGGACTGCAGGTACATGCCACTCTACCCAGCAAGTGGCAGAATTTGGGGGTTTGCCTTAAAAAAATCAGCTTGTAGCTGGGCTCGGTGGTTCAGCCTGTAATCCCGTGCCTTTGGGAGGCTGAGGTGAGTGGATTGCCTGAGCCCGCGGGTTCGAGAGCCGCCTGGGCAGCGAGACCTCATCTCTACAATAAATCAAAAAATCAGCTGGGCGTGGTAGCGCATGCCTGTAATTCCGGCTACTTGGAAGGCTGAGGCGGAAGGATCACCGGAGCCCAGCAGGTCGAGGCTGCGGTGGTGGGAAGCGGCCACTGCACTCCAGTCTGGGCGACAGAGTGAGACTCCAACACAAAAAAAAAAAAAAAAAAAAAAGTCAGCTTGTAATACTGCAAAAAACATTTTTAATTCTTCACATGCCTTCTCGCCAAAAAAAATTCTGGAAAACACCTTTAAAAACCAGTTTATTATCAATTTTATATCTCCCTGGTAATAAGAGTGCTTTTAATTTACTTTATTACTGAATGCCAACTAAAAAATTAAGTTACTCCACTCTGTTCCAGAGCCCCAATATTTAGGAGTGCTTGATTTCAACCCAGTTATACATTTTCCCCATGAGCTTCCTCTCCAGTCCAATAAGAACAATTGCTGGGTTGTTTACTGTGTCAGTGCTCAGCACAGACATGCCTGCATTTCCAAAATTGTACATTGTGTGAGGCAGCCTGAGCGAAAGGCCAGGTCAAGCACATTTTACCAAGGTTGTCAAAAGGTCAGAGGCCTGAGGCAAATGATGGATGAAGTGCTGGTGAGTATTCCAGTTAAGCATCCTTTGCTGTTTACTTGGTAGGGGGACTGGGCAGTGGGAAAAGAGCAAGTGAGCACATGAAGTGGTTACGGAAAGGGTCTTGAGAACTTTCCAGGTCCCACAGAGGATGTAGTCAACTTGCTCAGTTAGTCTGTATGCAAGTCAATATGTGGGCAAAGTGTGATCTAATTCATTTTCTGTGTCTCTCTGCTGCAGCACTTGCCCTTATAGTCGGCCTCCCTTTGGCTATGGAAATTTTCCAAGTTCAATGCCAGAATGCCTTGGTTATTATGAAGACAGGTACCAAAAACATGAGGCTATTTTTTCAGCTTTAAATAGAGACTATCCTTTTAGAGACTACCCAGACGAACGCACACACAGTGAAGATTCTCGGAGCTGTGAGAGCATGGATGGGACCACTTACTATAACAGCCACAGCCACAGTGGGGATGAATACTTACACCCCGTGCCTCAGCTGGACATCGGCGCCTTGGACAACGTTTTCACAACCCCAGCGTCAACGCCATCCAGCATCCAGCAGGTCAATGTCACTGACAGTGATGAGGAGGAAGAGGAAAAAGTGCTCAGGGATTTATAATTTTAAAACAAATTGCACAGAAAATAAACATTTATTAAAATGTATTCTGGGTCAGTTGGTGTGAGAAAAAAAAAAAAAAAAAAGCCTAGAATGCTTTGCTAAGAGTTTTCAGCCATGATTTGAGAAGTCAAAACCAAATGCAATTTATGCCTTCATAAAGTTCTGATTCATGAAACTGGGGTCCTGACGTCTCACCATAGTTATATTTAATGTATGAAGTCATTTATTTTGATGGCTGAAATTTGCATCAACATGTATTATCATTACTTTATCTTGGACGATGCAAAACATGAAGCCTCACAATTGTGTGTGAGGGGAAATGGAGTGTAAGTGTGATTTGTATTTTATCTCAGGATACATTTATTTATTTTTTCTTAAATGATTTTTTGTTTGGTGTTTATGTAATATATATGAATGTTGTCAGTTTTTATATAACTATTTGAAAATATTTTGATAACTTTTAGTAGTGAACTGGGGACTCAGTTACTAAACATAATTATACTAATAACCAATTATATGTTACAAATGTGCTTTAATGGCACCTGGGTAATTCTTTCAGATAAATATAGTCATTTCTGTTCCTAAACATTTTTATCGTCATTTTTCAATATATTTTTCCATTTAGTATGCATTGTTCTATTTTTGTTATAAGTAAATAAACATAGACAAAATTGTTCTTGTTGGATGTTTTCTGTTTGTGGGTTAGAAATAAGCAAAATGCATAATGTTCATGGAAGATTGTTTTTCATACTACATACAGATATTTATTTTTACCTAATAAATAGCCTCCAGAATTGCACAAATCCTGTTCGCTTGCATGAGACTTAAAAATGTATCTACAAAGGTGTGCATGTATTCCAATGCTATTTCTAAACTCTTTCCATGTGTGTACATTTGACTTAAACACTCCCCAAAATAGAAGAGCTCTTTTAGATTTGGTCAAGCAACTGTCATGAAAACCATGGAATTTATTTAAGTATATGCAATTTCTTTAACTCACAAGGAACAAAAAACTCCTACTTGTGATATATAACCTCTTGGTAAGTGCCTACTTATGGATAGAGAAGACCTTGGTAGAACAGCATCAGGACCACCAGAGTTGGAATTATGATAAAAAACAAATGAACAAGGCATGAAGTGAATTATAGTAGGAAATAGCCACAAATCAATACACTATTCCCTCAGTGTCTGTATAACCTATGCAAACTGAGATCTGGTTACTTAAAGCCATGTGGAAATGGTGTATGGAAATCTGCTCTGCGCTTCCCACTTCTTCCTTTACTAAACCTGTATTTGTTTCCTAAATGACGGTTGTTGGTGTTTTTTGTTTTCGTTTTTTGAGTTGGAGTCTCATTCTGTCATCCAGGCTGTAGTGCAGTGGCACACTCAACTACCACAACTTCGACCTGCTGGGCTCAGGTGATCCTTCTGCCTCAGCTTTCCAAATAGCTGGAACAAGCCACCAACACCCGACTAATTTTTTGATTTATTGTAGAGATGAGTTCTCACCAAGTTGCCCAGGCTGGTCTTGAACCCCTGGGCTCAGGCAGTCCCCAAACAATGGTTGTTAATGTAATACTTTTCACCAACCCTCTACTTACTGTACCTAATGTTTCCTCTCCCCATTATACAATTTTTGTTTTCATATTTTATATTGTTTGTTACTATGCACAACGCCATTTTGATGTGTTTAAAGAACAAAACTTGAACTTCTTGATGAGAGCAAACATTGTCACTTCCCATCTGAACCAAAGCAACATTTGATTGTCTCCACATTTGATATCTACAGCATGAAGGAAAAATGTATGCAATGATTGGACCATTTTACCTCATCTCATTTTAACAGCACCTTTGCTACTAACTTGGGTTTGCATCATCATTCTTACTCTTACAGACCTATTGCTTGGGGGAAATTACATGTAAAGCAGTGGAATGACATGGAGCACACTTTCCTAGCTGCTAACCTCAGGGTAGCCCTGTGGCTGTCATTCCTTCTCCAGGTTTCCTTTTTTTAATGGCCAAAGCTGTGCAATCCTTTTAATCTTCCTCCTCCTCTTCCTCAGTACCAGGTGTTTCTACTGTTTCCAGATTCACACTACCATTTGAGTTGGGAAATTTGGGTATCTCATTTAGAAAAGTATCCAATTGTGGATAAGCATGGCAGCAACAAATGCCCATATCTGCTCATTTACAGCTCTTCAAACCACTGATCAGAGAGCCACAGACCAAAGCCCTGCCTCACTGGCAGTAATTCATCCGCCTTTCCAGGTCATCAAAGTGAAATTCTTCAAGTTCAAACCACAAGTACTTTCTAATAGGTCTCACTGCTCTGTTTGCTCTCATTGTAAATTGGAGGTAATGACTTTTTTTTTTAGGAATAGTCTTTCAAAGTGTGTTGAAATCTCAGTATGCGTAGAATGTCACTTAAGCTGTTCTATGCTTTGGACAAAGCTGCTCTAGCTATTTGCAAACGAAAACTAGTTTCACAGGCCGGACACAGTGGTTCAAGCCTGTAATCTCAGCACTTTGGGAGGCCGAGGTGAGGGGATTGCCTGAGCCGACGAGTTCGAGAACAGTCTGGGCAACTTGGTGAGACCTCATCTCTACAATAAATAAAAAAAAAAAATTAGCCGGGCATGGTAGTGTGCACCTATGGTTCCGGACACTTGGAAGGCTGAGTCAGAAGTGGAGTGAGACTCCAACTCAAAAAAAAAAGAAAAAATAGAAAAGAAAAGAAAACTGGTTTCACTACATGTGGACTGAAAATAGATTTAGTCCCAATTTTCAAGGAGCTGAATTATCAAATTTTGAAAGACAAGAGCAATGTTACTCTGTGTGTTAGTTAGAATGGAAACCTTTAGATATCCTGACAAAATTTGGTCAAATTAGTTTGGGAAACACATGCTACACTCTGCTCTGGAGAGTGCCACTTCCATTACAATTGTAAGATCTCAAAAGTCTTGCCCTAAAGAGACATGTGAAATTCTGATTATCTCTGTGCTTCCCAATCTTATTTGGTGTGAGACCATCCTTTTTTTTTTTTTTTTTTGAGTTGGAGTCTCACTCTATTGCCCAGACTGGAGTGCAGTGGCCGCTGCCGGCCACCGCAGCCTCGACCTGCTGGGCTCTGGCGATCCTTCTGCCTCAGCCTTCCAAGTAGCTGGAATTACAGGCATGCGCCACCATGCCCGGCTGATTTTTTTTGATTTATTGTAGAAATGAGGTCTCGCTGCCCAGGCAGGTCTCGAACCTGCGGGCTCAGGAAATCCACTCACCTCAGCCTCCCAAAGGCGCGGGATTACAGGCTGAGCCACCGAGCCCGGCTTTTTTTTTTTTTTAACATAATACCAGCCAGGTGTAGTGGCTCACACCCGCAATCCCAGCACTTTGGGAAGGAAGCTGAAGTGGGAGGATTACTTGAGCCCCAGGAGTTCAAGACCAGCCTGGGCAACAAAGCAAGACCTCATCTCTACAAAAAAAAAAATTAGCCAGTCATGGTGGTATGCACCTATAGTACCAGCTACTCAGGTCTGGGGGGAGGCTGAGGTGGAAGGATCACCTGAGCCCAGCAGGTCAAGGCTGCAGTGATCTGTGATCATGCCATTGCACTCCAGCCTGAGCAATGGAGTGAGACCCCGCCTCTAATAATAATAATAATAATAATAATACCTACTAACATCTCACAGAACACACTTTGGAAAATGCTAATACAATTATAGCCAGTGGCTTTGCTTTTAAAATTCTGAACTTGACATGCTTTTCTGCATTGAGCACTTCAAATCTTTACTGAAAAACTGTTTTCTGCATTAAGTATCTAATGGTCATAAAAGACTGAATGAGTGAAACTTATAATCATAAATTGCCATTGGCTATTAAACTTGCTTTTTAAGGAAAGTTGATATCGCACCCAAGAATTCAAGTAGGCAAATGTGCTAAATACACACACAAGTATATTTTCACCACCAACCAGCTGTTGGTGGGATTATTTCTGAGCCAAAAGTATGAGCTGCTTTTGAAAGTTATATTTCGAACTGGTTTTGAAATGAATTTCTGAGGATTCTATGAACTACTTGCTATTTTAAAATAGTATAATTTTGATGTGAGCAGAATAATTCTGAAAATTTCTGTCCTACATTTCAGAAAAGATTCTGGTAAGGCACATTCTTTTTTAGCTTTCTGAATCATCCCAATACCTTTTTAGGATTTAAGAGAAATTCCAAAGGCATCACACACTACTTATCTTAACAAGTATAGAAGGAATTACCTCTTATCTAATTCTACTTGATGAAAGATTCCACATCCTCTTGACAGATGTATTACCTTTAGCTCTATGTTCTGCTCTCCAACCGCCAGATTCAGTCTTACATCTTTCCTTTTTGATGAGTTTAATGTTGCAAAAAAAATCTCAGTAAAATTTTATCTAAGTAGTGAACGTTTGTAAGAAAAGTGGAGAAATGGGGGAGGACTGCTTGTTACTCCTTCCTATCTCTAGTCCCTTCTCTAAAACCAATCACTTCATGGAAATGTCTTTCATGCATCTTTTTCCATCAGAAGAGCTTTAGAAAGCTAAGTCTTTGCCTGTGTTCCCTGGGACACTGTGGAGCTGACAGCCCCTTCTGGAGAACGTCTTAGTATTTTCGGCTGTATGTAGCTACACAGGTTCCAGGCAATGGAAAGGCGCAGCGTGACCTGCTCTCCTTGTCCTGGTTTGCCCAGGACTGAGAGGCAGGGAGTTTCCAGACATGGGTCTTTCAGTGCCAAAATTAGGAAACTCCTGTGCAAGCTGGGACGAAGTAGTCATCCTATGGAATAAAATGAATATTGAATTGTCCAGAAGACTGGCTTATGTGGAGATGCAGAGTTTGAAATAGTCAAGCCTCACTCTTGAAGGCAGATGAAAGCTAAGCTTGCGCCAGGCCGGCTAGAAAAGAAGGCATGGGCTAACGTACAGGAGATGCTGGGACTCCAGGAGAACTGGAGATGTGTCTCAGTTTTTTTTTTTTTTTGAGTTGGAGTCTCACTCTGTTGCCCAGACTGGAGTGCAGTGACCACTCCCGGCCACCGCAGCCTCGACCTGCTGGGCTCCAGCGATCCTTCTGCCTCAGCCTTCCAAGTAGCTGGAACTACAAGTGCGCGCTACCACGTCCGGCTAATTTTTTATTTATTGTAGAGATGAGGTCTCACCAAGCTGCCCAGGCGGGTCTCGAACTCGCAGGTGTGTCTCAGTTTTTATGCGTGTATTTTAGCTCAAAAAACAGCGTCACAGTCGTTAAAGACAAAGAGAGACGGAGGAACTTTTCCACACTGAAGGAGACTAAAGAGATATAACAGATAAATGTGATGCAGCATTCTCAACCACATCCTTTTGTTCTATAGGATGTTACTTGGACAACTGGCCTTAAGTTGCAAACACTCACTTGTACCCCACAACTCTAAAATAAAAATAAAATAAGACAAAATGGAGTGCTTTCATCAGACAGTTTCGAATCTACTTGGAAGACTAAAAGAAAGATAAAAGCTGTACAATTTTTGTTATAGATTATAAGTTTTATTAACTTTTTTTGGCATTTTCAAACAATCACAAGTTGCAAGTTCAATACAAATAACTTTTTTTTTTCTGAATGATATGAGAGTAAGTTGCCTACTTGATATCACATCAACTCTGAAAACTATATATGTAGTTTTATATATATGTATGTGTATATATGTGTATATATAAAACTATGTAAATATAAATCTATATTTCTCATTCTGCCTCCCAGGCTGGAGTACAGTGGCATGATCATAGCTCATGGCTCCCAAACACCAGGGATCAAGTGATCCTCCTGCCTCAGCCTCCCGAGTAGATGGGACTACAGGCACACACCACCATGCCTGATTAATTTTTATTTTGTAGAGACAGGATCTGGCTATGTTGCCCTGGGTAGTCTCAAACTCTTGGCCTCAAGCAGTCCTTCCATCCTGGCCTCCCAAAGTGCTGGGATTACAGACATGAGCCGCCACACCTGACCCAACTCTTACAAACAAAGACATTTTTCTACATAACCACAATAGAGTCAAACATTCAGGAAATCATCACTGATACATTATAACCATCTAATCCTCAGACTCCATTAAAACTTGACCAGTGGTCCAGATAACATCCCACAGAGCTAAAGGATCTGGTTGAGAATCCTGCATTGCATTTATTATATCTCTTTAGTCTCAATGTGGAAAAGATTCCCTGGGAGTGAGACCCCCCAACTCAGAAAAAAGAAAAAAATTCTTCCATCTCTCTTTGGCTTAAAAGACACTATCTTTTGTATTGAGGTAAAATATACACATAAAATGTACTATCTTTAAGTGTACTGCTCAGTGATAATAACTACATCCATATTCCTTTTTTCCCCTTCATTCCTCCCGTCCCCTCCCCTCCCTGGCCTCCAAATCCATAGCTTTTAGTGATAATTCAAGGGTGTATTTTTGTTAACATGGAGTCTTTGTTTTAAACTTTCTTACTCTTTCCCCAGCAATGAGAGAGAAATATTGGCCTGGAGTCTTTAGTGCAACCCAAAGCTGGCTGCTTTGGCACAGATAATGTCCCAACTCTATTTTTAGGTATCTTTGAGACACCATCTATGGTAGTGTTTTTCAAATATGGTTAATGCGCCATTTCCAACACAATGACCCTGGGTGCTTGTTAAAAATGCAGTCATTCCTCAGACATATAGAATCAGAAATTCTTGGGCAGGAGCATGAGAATCCGTGTTTTAATAAGACTCCCAGGCAATTCTTCTGCACATTGACCAGTGCACCATGTAATGTTGGCACAACTTATTTTCAAATTTTATTTGTTATGAAAACAATATAATCAGGCCAGGCCTGGTGGCTCACACCTGTAATTCCAGCACTCTGGGAGGCCAAGGCAGGAGGATTGCTTGAGGCCAGGAGTTTTGAGACCAGCCTGGGCAACATAGCAAGATCTCCATCTCTACCAAAAAGAAAGAAAGAGAGAGAGAGAGAGAGAGAGAGAGAGAGAGAGAGAGAGAGAGAAAGAAAGAAAGAAAGAAAACAATATAATCACACTAAAGGGAATTTTCAGAGAAGAAAAAGCCTTTAATCCATCCAGTAGTTTTATTTTATGATGGTCTTTGTAGTATTTGTTCATATACATTTTTCATATTATAGTCACAATATACACAATCTTGCATTGTCTCAATATTTTCTCATAAGCTGTTTATCATACTCTATGACTTCACAAATGATCATCTTTCATGTTTGCATAGTACTGATTCAGGCAGGATATACCATAATTAGTCATATGAAAGGGTTGGGGTTGTAGTTTCTTCCAAACTGGCTCCAGTAATCAGTCCTAGTGAATATCAACAATGAGAGCTCTTTTACTGACAGACCAAAAGTAGGAATTTTCTCTAAGCAGCCATTACTCCAGGGATGTGAAGGGTTTTGATGGCAGAATTGTGCTGAGGTTATTTTGGATCTGAGCACTGAATAGCTGGGCAGACAGACTCATACCAGGAGGACTTTAGATGGCAATATGAAGGGTGTGAACCGAGATGTGGAAAGAAGAATGCTGTCTGGTGTTCCTCCCTGCCACGGGGGACACCATACACACTAGTTCTCCTTTCTGGACGGTCTTTGTTTTGTGACTTCCCATATCCAATTGTTACCCATTCTTCAGATTTCAGTGTAGAGACCTGCCAGTTATCTCCCAATGCAATGGCTGCCTTTTCTTTTTCTTTCCTTTTTTTTTTTTGGCACCATCATGGCTCAGTGACCACAGCCTCGACCTCCTGGGCTCAGACAATCCTTCTGCCTCCGCTTCCTGAGAAACTGGGACTATGGGTGTGTGCCTGGTGGTGGACCATAGTCCTGGTGAATTTTTTTTTTTTTTTTTGAAAAGACAAGGTCTTGCTATGTTGCCCAGGCTGGTCTCAAACTCCTGGGTTCAGTCAATCCTCCTGTCTCAGCCTCCCAGAGTGCTAAGATTACAGGCGAGAGCCACCATGCCTGGCCAGCTTTCCTTTTCTTTTTTGGTATTAGGATTCTAAATTTTTAGCTATGTACATGGATATTCTGAATAAAGACTCTGTTTCATTTCTGGAAGTAAGTTGTGGCCAAGTACCTAAGTTCTGGACTGTAACATATCAATGGATGGTTCATGTGCAACTTCCAGAAAATATCCTTAAAGGGAGAGGTTACACTTTTCTTTGTCCCTTTTTCCTTCGTTCTGGCAAGAATATGGAAATGATGGCTGGAATCTGAGCAGCCATTTGGAACACACAGGCCTCATGCTGAGAAAGGTAGAAATTACTTTCCTCAAAACTTTTATATGAGAGAGAAATACATCAATCTACTATAATTTTGTGTTCTCTATCACATGCAGCTGAGCCAAATTCTAACTCATCCAGAATTCTGCCCCTTCAGAAGGCATTCTCTAATTCCCAAAGACTACATTAATGGTTCCTGTTTTATATTCCCGTAGCATCTTTATTTCTACCTCCCACTGGATTCTATGCTCCTTGGGGGCCAACCAGGACCAATGTCTTCTCCTAGAAATTGGACAAATACATGGTGGCCAACCAACAACAGATGCAGCCATGTATCCTCAACCTCACTAAGGGAATCAGAGGTGGGCTGACAGGAAGCGCCTCTCAGGTCTGATTGCTCATAAGAATTACCAGGAAAATAAGAAAGAAAGCAGAAAAAAAGCAGCACTTCTAGAATTTAGTTATTTGAGAATGGGACCTGGGAGTCTGTATCTTTTTTTTTTTTTTTTGAGTTGAAGTCTCACTCTGTCACCCAGACTGGAATGCAGTGGCATGCTCCTGGCCACCGCAGCCTTCACCTGCTGGGCTCCTGCAATCCTTCGCCCCAGCCTTCCAAGTAGCTGGAACTACAGGCGCGCGCTACCATGCCCAGCTAATTTTTTTTGATTTATTGTAGAGATGAGGTCTTGCCAAGTTGACTAGGCGGGTCTTGAACCCGCGGGTTCAGGCAATCCACTCACCTCAGCTTCCCAAAGCGCTGGGATTACATGCTGAGCCACCAAGCCTGGCTGAGTCTGTGTCTTTTAAAGGCTTCCCAAGTGACTTTGATTCACAAAGTGGCATTTGGGAGCTATGGGAGAACATCAGGCTTTTCCTCCCACCAACACCCCACTTTCTTTTCCTCTTTCTTCTCCATGGCACCTCCAGAGCCAGTAGTTTACTGCCCTTCAAGCTTGAAGCAATTGCTGAACTCTCTTTGAGAGCTGTTCCCAACGCACAGATGAAGGGGTGAAGAGAGACTGAACAGGGTGGTTCAAAAGCCCTCACAGCAGGGCTTTTACACTAAGAATAAAATAAGACCAGGCATGGTGACTATAATCCAATCACGCCTGTAATCCTAGCACTTTGGGAGGCTGAGGCAGAAGAACTACTTGAGGTCAGGGGTTTGAGACCGGTCTGGGAAACATAGTGAGATTCTGTTTCTTAAAAAAAAAAAAAAAATCAAAAATTAGCTGGGCATGGTGGCAAAAAAAGAAAAAAAAAAGAAGCGACTTGAGCACAGGTCCTGTGTTCCTGATACCCAAGTCCTGGATGGGACTATGTCTTGCAACAAATGAACCCTCTAGTACATAAAAGTACTGAATATAAACAAAGGTGGTCAGAGTCTACAGATTCAGGACACTCCATTCTGCCACCCCAAGAAGATGCCTGGAGTCAGTCTTGGGAACAGCCCAGTCTTGTTTAGCTTATCAAACCCGGGTGGAGTGAAAGCTGGGATCCACTGACTCCATCAGAAGCAAGTCTGGACAAGCCGGGCACTGTCCATCAGACATGGTTCCGCTGTGGCCACCAGCCAAATGTAAATGGAGAACACCAAGTCATCCATCATGCTTTAGCCACGCGTGAGGTTAATGCCCCGTCTTTTTAAAGCACACAAAGGGCCATTTGAGTGGGAAAGTCCCACCAAATCCCACTGAAACACACAGCCCACATTCGGATCATCTTTCTGAACAGTGTCTTGGTTTGGAAGGCGCAGCTGTTGCTGAGATCCCTGAATGCAGCCTGCTGTTCTCTATGGAAGCGATGGTGGATTAGTGCTGAGGTGGAGATGCAGCCATGCCCCCAGACTGCCCCTTCCTCCAAACAGCCAAGTCACTGAGAGCCGGATGCTGGTTTTTTGCCCTCCAAAATGCCATGTTAGCTTGCCAGTGGGCAAAACTGGGTGTCGGTTGAACTTCATGCATGACTTTAAAGACGTCATCACCCCTCAGAGGGCCTTGAGTTAAAACAGTAGTGGCTCTACCTCATGCTGGAAAGTCCACTAAGGAATGTGTACTGAGCACTTCTGCTTTCTGGAGGGTAATGATTAAAAGTAGCCTTCACTGAATCAACCCCAGAAGTGTGGCTTTTCGAGAATTCCCCGAAACATGAGATGTAGACCAAGAACAAAGCCAGGATCAGGTTTATGCCTGTAACAGCTGTGGCTTTCAAATTGTTTCAGGTTGAAGATGTTGAAACAACAGCTGCAGATTTATTCTTTGTCCTCGGGATGGGAGGTGATGGGTGCAAAATATAAATGAGACACCACTGGCGTGCCCATTTTCTCCTTTAGTGAATCTCAAGTTATGTCTTGGGTTCTGGGAAGGAAGATGAAGTTAGTGATCTGAGACAACCTAACCAAAAATGAATGCATGGAGTTAGGCACACCCCAAGCCCCTATGACTTTCCAAATTCGGTTGCATATTTTTGCTTAAAGATGCCTCAGACTCATGGAGTTGTATAAGACCTTTAGGTTATTTCATCTGCAAATAGGAACCGCGTGGCCCTTCTGCATCTTGCCTCATTCTCATGTCCATGGCAGACATTGTTAATCAGCCACAGAGCACTCACCTCCTATCAGACATTCCTTGTCATCACAGAGGCATCCAGGCAGTCCTGAGCACTGACGGAGAATTAGCCCTCAAGATAACAGCCATTTGCCATCTCTGACCTAGCCCAACCCATGCCTTTTATGGAAATGAAAAACTGAAGGCCAGAGATGGGGAAGAATTTGACCACCGTCACACTATGAATCAGTGTATTTGTGGGAAGCTCGATAAAGGGGCCAGAATTCTTAGAAATGTCAAGTAAAAACCAAGACCTATTATATTGTATTTGTTCTATTTTCTAGGTTGCTGGAACTTTTTGGGTTTTTCTAAGTTTTTAAAATATAAAACCATAACATCTCTATAGATACAAATAAATGAAACAAATAAACAAAAAAACCCACTCAAAAACTTTATCTACACATAAAACCATCATTAAGCTAAGGTCTGTAGACCTTTTCTACCTATGTGTATGTAGATTTCAATATCTCTGTGTTTTTATCAGGAAATAAATCAAGCTTCCTTCTTAGAGTTCCTGGTTACAATAAGTCCTTAATAAAAACACTCTTATTACAGAAGAGGGGAATGAAGAGAGGATGACTACTGGTACAAACATACAGGTAGAAGGAATAAGTCCTAGTGCTTGAAAGCACAGTAGAGTGACTGCAGTTAATACCTTTTTGTACTTTTCAAAATAACTGGAAGAGAAGATTTAAAATGTCCCCAACACAAAGAAATGATAAATTTCTGAGGTGATGGATATTCTAGTTATCCGGATTTGATCATTGCACACTACGTTTGTATCAAAATATTGCATGTACTTCATAAATATATACAATTAACCAGGCACAATGGCTCACACCTGTAATCCTAGCACTTTGGGAGACCAAGGTGAGATCACTTGAGCCCAGGAGTTCAAGACTAGCCTAGGCAACACAGTGAGACTTCATCTTTATAAGAAATTAGCCAGCTGTAGTGGAGTGCACCTGTAGTCCCAGATACTTGGGAGGCTGATGCAGAAGGATCACTTGAGCCAGGTTTGGTGAGCTGTGATTGTGCCACCGCATTCCAGTATGGGTGGCAGAACGAGATTCCAACTAAAAAATAATAATAATAAATACACACACACAATTATTATGTACCAATTTTAAAAATACTACTTCAGGTCATATTCTTGAAATGGACCCATGTTGTACATATTGTTTTGTGTGACTTGTTTTGCATAAAGGCTCATCAATTATAATGTCTAAATATGCATTTAACTCCTGTTAAGACATTTGCACTGTTATCAGATTTTTGCTACTCTAAGTATTATCTAGACTAAGTCTTTGTTCACAAACTTAATTGTTTTCTTGAGAAAATTTCTGGAGGGGATCTAGGTCAAAGGCAGACACATTTTAAGGGCCTCTGACACATGTTAACAAATTGCTCTTCAATAAAGCTGGAAGAAGGGGCCAGCAGAGTAGAAAGATGAAAGTACTTGCTTTTTGCAGCATCTCCAACACAGGGTAGCATCATCTCTGTTCTCTTGTTTTCCTGTCTCTAGCTTTGCGTAGCAAGACAGCAGAGGATTCTCACAGGCAGAACCGCATTTTGCAGTCCCCATGGTGAATGGCATAACTGAATACATAACAATAACAATAATAATAATAATAACAATTTAACATTGAGGCTGGGCACGGTGGCTCATGCCTGTAATTCTAGGACTTTAGGAAGCCAAGGCAGGAAGATCACTTGAACCCAGGAGTTCAAGACCAGCATGGGCAACATAGAGAGAACTTGTCTCTACTAAAAAAACAAAAAACAAAACAAACAAACAAAAACACCAAATTTAAAAACCACTGTCTGAAAGTGTATTAAGTGGCAGGAACCAGGCTTTTAGCTCATAGGGTTCACAGCCCATTTTGTAGGGCAAACTCAGAAGGGAGGAGCAACTTACCTGATGCCACCCAGGGACAGAACTCAAGTAACTCTGCCAAGAGCCTGCATACTAACCCCTTTGTTATGTTGCTTCATATAATCAGTGCAAATAAATATTTGGACATAAGTTGAGTCATTAATTATTTTCCTCAAGAGCAACTCAGAAGGAGGCAGCCGAGCCAAGTGCGGTGGCTCACGCCTATAATCCCAGCACTTTGGGAGGCCTAGGTGAGAGGATTGCCTGAATCCAGGGGTTCAAGACCAGCCTGGACAACTTGGTGAGACCTTGTATCTACAATAAATAAAAAAATTAGCCGGGTGTGGCCGTGCGTGCCTATGGTTCCAGTTTCTTGGAAGGCTGAGGCGGAAAGATCACCTGAACCCAGCGGGTGGAGGCTGTGGTGTCCGTGAGCATGCCACTGTACTCCAGCCTGGGTGACAGAGCGAGACTCCAAATAAAAAAAAAAAAAAGAAAAAGAAAGAAGGAGGCAGTCTTATAAATGGGCTAAAAATGCCATCTGAGTTCTCCTAGTCAGTCTCGACTTGAAAAGTCCCAAAGGATTTGAGCAATGTTAAGCTGGGTTTGAGGGTATGACCGGAAGTAGTATTTTTATTAAAGATTTCTTATGACTGGGAACTCTAAGAAGGAAGCTTGAATTATCCCATAAAAAAATACAGCCATCTAAGACGATCAGTGGCATTTCCTATTTATAGTGTTTGGCGCTAATAATAGCCCCAACCTCCTCAACCCAACTTTCCAGTTTTTTAAAAGAACAGTACTTATGAGAATGTCTGAATGCTGGGATTGTGGGGTTTATTCCACCCCGTGTTTCTTGACGTTTCCCTGAAGGAGGAGGTGAATGGGCTTGGGGTTGAGGACTACTTGGAGGCTCTGTGCTGTGATGCTGGATTCCTAAGGAAGTGAGGTGGGAATGTGAGGCAGGAGGAGAGAGGCCATGAGGTTTTTCAGTCAGACAACCTGCCCTGGGCTCCAAACCCTTTCTTCATACTTACAGGTTTTGAGCAGCCTTATTCCTGCCAGGTCAACACTCCCTTTCCTTTCTCTTTCTTTCTCTCTCTCTTTCTCTCTCTTCCTTCCTTCCTTCCTTCCTTCCTTCCTTCCTTCCTTCCTTCCCTCTCTCTCTCTCTCTTTCTTTCTTTCTTTCCTTCCTGTTTTCTTGTTTTAGAGACAAGGTCTTTCTCTGTTGCCTGGGCTGGAGTGCAGTGGCACAATCATAACTCACTGCAGACTCGAACTCCTGAGCTCAAGTGATCCTCCTGCCTCTGTCTCCTAAGTAGCTGGGTTTATAGGCACATGAAACTGCATCCAGATAATTTTTACAATTTTTTTTGTAGAGAATTTTTTTGCTGCCCAGGCTGGTCTTGAACTCCTGACTTCGAACAATGCCCCCAAGTGTTGGGATTATAGGTGTGAGCCACGGCACCTGGCCAGCCATGAGAATTTTTATGAAGAACTCAGAACCAAGTCAGATAATCTGTCCTGGGCCCCAGGCCTTTCTCCATGTTGTTCCCCCTTTGGATAGCCCTGCTCCCGCCAGGCCAACCCTCCATTTCTACAGGGTATCCAGAAAGCAATTGGCCAACCTCTAGAAAGGTCTTGACAGAGCTGAGAGTGATTTTAATAAAAGAATTTGCACCCTAATGGTGTCCTGTCCTTTTCTTCTTCCATGTTTCTTCCACAGCCTGTTTATCTACACAGGCCCTCGTCCTGCCGTGTGTGGGGAACAATTCACCATGTTTCAAGTCTTTTTTTAAAAAATTACTTTTTGAGGTATAATTGACATATATGAAGCTGAAAAGACACAATAGCTCAGAGGACTCAGAGCTATGTGAGGTATGTAAAATTTATCAGGCCGGAGAGATAGAGTGGGCGACTTCAGTCACAGGGTATACCATCATTGGGTGCAATTGTCTAAAGGCCTTTCATTCCTGACTAGCTGCCTCACCGGTTACTAGCTGCCTCACCGTTATCTTCTTCGCATTCCTGGAATCTGTGATACAAACAACTTTTATAGCCCACTGATAGCTTACGCTAGGTAGACACCTTAGGAAATGCCCCTTCTTCACCTTTAAAAACTCATCAACAAGGGTATCTGCATAACGAACATTTGTATACCTAACCCTGAATTGTATCCCACATACTTAAAATTTAAAAATTATATGTATATATTAAAAAAAAAAAACTATACGTGGGCCAGGCATGGTGGCTCATGCCTATAATCCCAGCACTTTGGGAAACCCAGGTGGGAGCATTGCCTGAGACCAGAGTTTGAGACCAGCCTGGGCAACACAGTGGGATCCCATCTCTAAAAAGAAAATAATAATTTTTAATTTAAAAAGCTATACTTGTAACTGTTACTAATTAGAATGTGCATTCAGGTCAACTTGAATCTTTGTTTTGGGGTTGCAATCCTCAAGTTTGGCCCAAATAAACTCTCCACCTATATTCATTTTTGCCTCAGCATCTACCTTTTAGGTCGCATCCATTTTTAGTGCACATACAACTTGATAAAATTGGACAAATGTTATGTACCTGCCACAATCAAGATTTGGAACATTTTCATTTCCTCAGAAAAATCCCTCTTGCCCCTCCAGCCAGTTCCTTCCAGCACCCCCGCCCCAGGCAACCACTGATCTATTGCTGTCGCTACTATTCAGTGTCATCTTTTCTAGAAGTTCATGTAAATTGAATCATAGAGCTGTTTCTGGCGTCTTTCACTCAGCATGAAGGAAGGAGTCATCAGTGTTGCTGCATATATTATTGGCTCTTTTTTCCTAATGAGTAATGTAGTATTGTATGGTGTACCACAGTCTGTCTGGCCATTTGAGTTACTGCTGGTTTTGATTGCTATAAACACAGTTGCTGTGCACATTCATAGACAAATCCTTTTGTGATTATATGCATTCATTTTTCCTAGGTGACTACCTAGGAGTTGGGTTGCTGGGTCATAGGGTAAGTGATAATAAACTCCAAACTGCTTTCCAAAGCTGAATATTGTTCCAACTGCTGTAAAATGGTATCTCATGGTGGTTTTACTTTGCATTTCTCTTATTATTATTTATTGATTTAGGATTGGGGTCTCTGTTGCCCAGGCTGAAGTGCAGTGGCATGATCACGATGATCACTGTTCATGGCAGGCTCAATCTCCTGGGTTTAGGTAATCCTTTCAACTCAGTCTTCTGAGTAGCTGGAACTACAGATGCGTACCACCACGTCCAGCTAATTTTTTTTTTTTTTTTTTGGTAGAGACGAGGTTTTGCTATGTTGTCCAGGCTGGTCTTGAACTCATGGGCTCAAGCAATTCTCCCACCTCAACCTCCCAAAGTCCTGGGATTATAGGCGCGAGCCACCACACACAACCTGCATTTCCCTTAGAACTAATAATGTTGAACATATCTTCATGTACTTGCCAGTCATTCATATATTATCTTTTGAATGCTCTATTCAAATCTTCTATATTTTTAATCGAGTTGCCTTCTTTTTGTTGAATTTTAAGTGTCCTTTATATATTATGGGTGTTAATTCTGAATTTTATATTTGCATTGCAAATATTTTCTTCCAGACTGTGGCTTGTCTTTTCAGTTTTTCTTTTCTTTTTTCTTTTTTTTTTTTTGAGTTGGAGTCTCACTCTGCCACCCAGGCTGGAATGCAAATCAAAACCACATTGAGATACCACCTAACCCCAGTAAGAATGGCCATCATTAATAAGACAAAAAACAGATGCTCGTGATGATGTAGAGAAAAGGGAATGCTTCCACATTGTTGGTGGGAATGTAAACTAGTTCAATCTCTATGGGAAACAATGTGGTGATTCCTAAAAGAACTAGAAACTGACCTTCCATACGACTCAGCAATCCCCCTCCTGGGAATATACCTGGGGGAAAAAATCATTCTACAAAAAGGATATCTGCACATTCGTGTTTATTGCAGCACTATTTACAATAGCAAAAACATGGAATCAACCATGCTGCCCATCAAAAGTAGACTAGATTAAAAAGTAGACTGGGGTTAGGTGGTATTTCAGTGTGGTTTTGATTTGTACTTCTCTGTTGATGAGTGAGGCTGAGCATTTTTTCATGTGTCTGTTGGCGCTTGTATGTCTTCTTTTAAGAAGTGTCTATTCATGCCTTTTGCCCACTTTTTAATGGGGCTGTTTGTTTTTTCCTTTTGGCACATTTGAGTTTCCTGTAGATCCTGGATGTTAGTTAGGCCTTTGTCAGATATGCAGTTGGCAAGTATTTTTTCCCCATTCTGTGGGCTATCTCCCCACTTTCTTGATGGTTTCTTTTGCTTTGCAGAAGCTTTTCGGTTTGATGAGGTCCCACTTCTCTATCTTGTCTCTTATGGCATGGGCTATATGTTGTACATATACACAATGGAATATTACACAGCCATAAAGGACAAACATATGAACTTCGCAGCAACTTGGATGAATCTAGAGTCTATAATGCTCAGTGATCTATCACAGAAACAAAGAACTGAGTACCACATGTTCTCACTCATAAGTGGACCCTGAACATTTACCATAATATCATAATACTCTAAGAAAGAGATTGGCAGTAGCTGGAAACTGCCGGGGTTGAGGGGGAACATTACATCAATAGGTTATCTGATCTCAAACCAGGCGAAGTGGGGACCAAAGAGAGACCCAAACTTTACCTGTACAATGACCATTTGTATACCTAATCCTGAATTGTACCCCACATCTTCAAAATAAAATGAAACATTAAAAAATAAAAAAAAGCCGGACTTGGTGGTTCAGCCTGTAATCCCGCGCCTTTGGGAGACTGAGGTGAATGGATTGCCTGAGCCCGCGGGTTCAAGACCCACCTGGGCAACTTGGCAAGACGTCATCTCTACAATAAATCAAAAACTAGCCAGGTGTGGTAGCGCGCGCCTGTAGTTCCAGCTACTTGGAAGGCTGAGGCAGAAGGATCACCGGATCCCAGCAGGTCGAGGCCGCGGTAGCCGGGAGGGCCACTGCACTCCAGTCTGGGCGACAGAGTGAGACTCCAACTCAATTAAATAAATAAATAAATAAATAAATAAATAAAATAAATCCGTGTCAAAGCTCTGCCAATGTTCTTGGTGCAGTAGGCCCTGCATAACTGTGAACTGTTATTACTCCTGGTTTGAATAGTAGCATCCAATGATATTTACAAAGCTAGTTTCCATTTACAAGGCATTTCCAAATCTATATTTGCTTTATTGTTTATTTTTTAAGTCTGGTTCTCACTCTGCCACTCAGGCTGGAGTGCAGTGATGCATTCACAGCTCACCGCAGCTTCAACTTCCGGGCTTCAGGCAACCCTTCTGCCTCGACCTCCTGAGTAGCTGGGACTACGGGTGTGTGCCACCATATCTGACTAATTTTTTTTTTTTTGTAGAGATGAGGCCTTGCTATGTTGTCCAGGCTAGTCTTGAACTCCTGGCGTCCAGCAATCCTCCTGGCTTGGCCTTCCAAAGTGCTGGGTTACAGGTGTGAGCCACCAGGCTAGGCCCAACCCTATTACTTGGAATGTTCTTTTCCTGTTCTTCCACCTCAGGCGATGAGACCCCTGAGAGAAAGAACTGCAAGCTCATCACCCTTGCACATGGCCTGTTCTCAGCAGGTGCTGTAGGTCGAGCTGTGATTTCCTGAGGGGCAGAGGCTGTGTCTCACTCTTCTGTCATTCTCTCCCAGCACCTATTGGTGCCTGGCTGCACACACCAAGTGCTCAAGTGGTAGTGTAATTTCATTTCAGGACCAAGAACTTATGTTTCCAGTCTGTCTTTCTCTCTGCAGCGATATCATTGGCTCTGAACCTGCTCTCTCCAGTGATCAGCCCAAGATACCCACATCCACTCTCCACTTGTCTTGTTTCCATCCTCCCTGGGTTTCCATCGCCCTCACACACAGTATTTCTAAAACCACATTCATTGGCAGTGTCCAAATCAAAGCTCTTTTGGTTGCAAGAAGCAGAAACTCATTCAAATGAACTCATGTGAAAAGCAGTGTTTATTGAAAAGAGGTGGGGAATTTCAGCACAAATGAAGGGTAGGGCTGGCAGAAGAGCTTGCTCAGGACAGAGGGACCATGGAGAGCTTCATAGAATCACAGAACTTGGAAAGAAGGTTGGTTGTGTTTGGAAGGTAAGCATGGTGGGACGGTCCTTTCTAGTGGATGGAAGAGTTTGAATAAAGGTAAGAAGGTAGGAATGTACAAATCATTCTCAAATACTGCTTGGCACTGTGGTTATTTGAGAATCCAGCTCATCTTCCCAGCTGGATTCTGAATTTGAACCTGATCTTCTATTTCCTCATATCGCATTAGACCCAAACAATAAGGATGATCAGTATCATCACCACCATCACTGCAACTGCTGTTCATGGAACACTTGTAAGTTGCCAAATACAGTGCTAAATTATTTTCTGTATTTTAAAATTTTCTTTCTTTCTTTCTTTCTTTCTTTTTTTTTTTTTTGAGTCGGAGTCTCATTCTCTTGCCCAAGCTGGAGTGCAGAGACATTCTTATGGCTACCATAAGCCTCTACCTGCTGGGCTCAGGTGATCCTTCCGCCTCAGCCTTCCAAGTAGCTGGAACTACAGGCACGCACTACCATGCGCAGCTAACTTTTCTGATTTATCATAGAGGATGAGGTCTCGCCATGTTGCTCAGGCTGGTCTCGAACCCCTGAGCTCAGACACTCCTCTCACCTCTGCCTCTCAAAGTGCTGGGATTATAGGCGTGAGCCACCCACCTGGCCTGCATATTTTTTCAACCCTCAAGAGTACCTTTGAAATTTTGCAACTGAGGAATTTAAGGCTCAGGAAAGTGTGTTAACTTGGCCAAAGTGATTACTCAAAAGGCACAAAGGAGAGAATGGACTCCAACACAAGTTTGCTTGGTCCCACAGTCCCTTAATCTGGAACTCTAAGGCCTCTTTAGAACATAGTCTTAACTCTCTGCTTGTTTGTTGAATGAAAAAGTCTTCATGTAATTGGTATTAGAAACTTTCCCACAGTTATCTGTAACTATTAAACTGTTAGGGCAATGGTGAACTAAAGATCTTTTTTTTTTGAGTTGGAGTCTCACTTGGTCGCCCAGACTGGAGTGCAGTGGCCGCTCCCAGCCACCGCAGCCTCGACCTGCTGGGCTCCGGCGATCCTTCCGCCTCAGCCTTCTGAGTAGCTGGAATTACAGGCGCACGCTACCACGCCCGGCTGATTTTTGGATTTATTGTAGAGATGAGGTCTCACTGCCCAGGCGGGTCTCGAACCCGCGGGCTCAGGCAATCCACTCACCTCAGCCTCCCAAAGGCACGGGATTACAGGCTGAGCCACCGAGCCCGGCTGAACTAAAGATCTTTAAGAATGACTTTGTCCATCACGAAGGTCCCTGGCTCTTTGAAAAAGAGAATCATTATTTTTTCCACCAAGCGCTTCTTTGAATGGGATCTTAATCCTTAAACCTGGTAGGAATATTGACAACGGGAGGAAGTCATTACTCAGCCCTAGTTAGTATTGCTAATCTTTAGGCAAACTGCTCCTTTTAAAGTTGTCTTCCTGGCTTGGCATTTTCCTTGGAGAACTTTGGTTACAGAAAACGCTTTGCAGCTGACACTGATCAATAAGTTTCAAGAGGAGGGAAGGAAATGGGGGACTTAAGTGGTCCTTGGAGACTCTCCCTGAGCCAAATGCACTTTGAAGATATCCACCACAGTGGCTTTTCTCTCTCTGTATCTGTGGCTTTTACTATTCCTATTTTTTCTTTTTCTTTTTTATTGTGTGTGTGTGTGTGTGTGTGTGTGTGTGTGTGTGTGTGTGTGTGTGTATTGAGATCTCACTCTGTTGCCCGGGCTGGAGTGAAGTGGCATGATCCCACCTCACTGCAGCCTCAAACTCCCCAGGTTCAGAAGATCCTCCTGCCTCAGCCTTTTGAGTAGCTGGTACTACAGGTACACACCACCATACCCAGCTAATTTAGAAAAAAATTTTGTGTAGAGACAAAGTCTTGCTGTGTCGCCCAGGTCTCAAATTCTTGTGTTCAGGTGATCTTCTTACTTTGGCCTCCCAAAGTGCTGGAATTACAGGTGTGAGCTGCTGTGCCTGGCCTACTATTCCTAGTTTTAAACCTGTGACCCTATTCAGAGAAAAAGATTCTTCTCATAGATTTTTTGCACTCTCTTTGAGATGAGATTATTTAAGCCATCAAAGAAAACCCTCCACTCTCTAGTCTCTGCGTCATGGTTTCCTTGTGCTATTGAAATCACTCACAGTCTGTAGGTAAGGATGGGGGGTTATGGAGGAGGATCGTGGAAGGCCCAGGAAATAGCATGAATCATTGAAATGCGGTGTGCGGGGAAGCCCCCACTGTTGGCATTGAATCTCCTCTGCTCTCCTCCTCTGCCTTCAGCATCCCCTCCCACTGCCTGCTCTGACGATTTGTCTAACTCATAAATATGACTCTGAGTTGGTTGCCAACAATTGTTTGCATCTGTGTAACTTTTCATAGTTTGCAAGCATTTTTGAATCATTTATTGCTATCTACATCTGTTCATTCAGAAAATGTACACTTAATAATAACCGTAAGCCAGTCTCAGTGGCTCAGCCTGTAATCCCGTGCTTTGGGAGGTTGAGGTGAGTGGATAGACTGAGCCCGTGGGTTTGAGACCCACCTGGGCAACTTGACAAGACCTCATCTCTACAGTAAATCAAAAAATCAACCGGGCATGGTAGCGCGTGCCTGTAATTCCGGCTACTCGGAAGGCTGAGGCGGAAGGATTGCTGCAGCCCAGTGGGTCAAGGCCACAGTGGGCTGGGAGCAGCCACTGCACTCCAGTCTGGGCGACAGAGTGAGACTCCAACTCAAAAAATAAATAAATAAATAGTAACCGTATGTCATGGGCCCACCATGACACAAGACTGTGGCAGACATTGAGGCTGTGGTGATAACCAAGAGTCATAAGTCATGGTCACAGTCGTAATGAAGTTGATAGTCTAGGGCAGTGGTTGGTTTGCTTTAAACAGGATTCAACGAAATTCAGTTGGATTATAATGTAAAATGTATTTCTTATTGGCCATGTGGTCAAAAACACTTGAACCCTACCAGTTTAGAGGATACTATGGTCACAGCTCCTCACAGCTGCTGGAAAGTCCTGGAGTCCAGTGCGGGAGGCAGCAATTACTGCTATTATGGCCTGCGATGGTGTTTGCCAGGCACTGTAATTGGCTGGAGAAGCAAAGGTGCCCAACCACACCCATCCTCACCTCAGTTCCTCTTGGGGCTCTCCATTGCCCTCAGGTAGGCTTCACACCTTTGCTTGACACAGAAACCACTTCCGGATCTGGTTTCTGCCTGACGACCTTCCTGGTTTTTCACACCCTTCTCTTCCTCGCCCTCAGATGCCCTCCTGACCCTTGCTGCTTGAAACACCTCATCTCTGAACACTCAGCTTCAGTACCACTTCCTCTGCACCCTTCCCCACTCTTCCAGGTGAATTGAATGTTTCCTGCTTGGTCTCCCATCATCCCCTTCCTCACCCGCCTCCTTCACCTGGTCATGGAACCGTCTTTTTGGGGGGATGATTCCTTCTCCCAAACCCTCGCCACAAGGTGCTGATGACAGGTAGGACTTTTGGGATGGGCTAATGATCCTGGCCTAGAAGCCGGGCCTAGAAGCCTATCTATTGTAATTGGTTCAAGATGATGCATAACCCCAGCAAGCCAATCGCACTCCAGGGGCCAATATCTTTCCCTTCGGAGTTAAGATGGTTGAGTTGTGTCTCTAAAGGATCCTGAAAATATCTAATAAATAAACATACTAATAAATAAGTACTATATAATACTTGCTTTTCTATATCCTGTCTCCTTCTGCCACACTATACATTCCTTCAACACAGGGACTTTTTTTTAATTTAAAAAATATATGTGTGTATGTACCCTTATTGATGAAGTGTGCAACCTACCCCTGGCAGTTTCCCATTACTGCCAATCCCTTTCTTATAGTATTATGATAATTGTTCAGGGTCTACTTATGAGAATATGTGGCACTCAGTTCTTTGTTTCTGTGATAGATCACTGGGTATTACAGACTCTAAATCCATCCAAGTTGCTGCAAAGTCCTTGTGTTTGTCCTTCTTTATGGCTGCATAATATTCCATCATGTATGTGTACCACATTATTTTAATCCAGTCTACTTTCAATGGGCAGTGAGACCCAAACTTTGCCTGTACAATGACCATTTGTATACTTAACCCTGAATTGTACCCCATATCTTTAAAATAAAAATCTTTTAAAAATATATGTGTATGTAAAACTAATAATATGTTCTCTCTGTAGGAAATTTGTGACAATTGCTCTGTAGAAAATTTTAAAAACCCACTTGTAATCCTCTCTTTCCCAAAGGCATTTTTAATAGTCCTTTTACAATGCAGATACACACAATACTCAACATTTTACACAATTAGGATATAACTAAAATATGATTTTATAACTCATTTTTTCACTTAGTAGTCTGTAGTGAAAACTTTCCCATGTTATGAGATATTTTCCACACAATTTTTATTGGCTGTCTATTATTCTGTCACGTGGATAAAACATAAAATGTATCGTGTTCTATTAAGCAAATGTTTATCAAAAATTTATGTGTTTCTAAAATTTTTTCACTATTATAACAAATGTTTGACACTGTAAAGAACTGTCTTCTCATAAAATGAAGCCAGGCCAATGAGATGTCTTTATGGTAAGTGTATTTATTATCTGTTGCTGTGTAACAATATTACCACAAACTTGCACCTTAACACAACACACTTATCTTACAGATTCTGTAGACAGTAGTTTGGGCAAGGCTTAACTGAGTTCTCTACCTCAGGGTCTTCAGGCAAGTTATTGGCCAGAAGTTGGGCAAGGTGGCTCACGCCTGTAATCCCGACACTTTGGGAGGCTGAGGAAGGAGGACTGCTTGAGCCCAGGAGTTAGAGACCAACCTGGGCAACATAGCAATACCTAGTCTCTACAAAAAATAAAAAAATTAACTGGGCATGGTGGCACACACATATAGTTCCAGCTACTCGGAAGGCTGAGGTGGGAGGCTGTGTCAGGAGACTCACTTAAACCCAGGAATTCGAGGCTGCAGTGAGCTATGACCACGCTACCGTACTCCAGTCTGGGTGTCTCTTAAAAAAAAAAAACAGGTCAGGGTGGCAGTCTCATCTGAGGCTGGATTAGGGAAAGATCTGCTTCAAATGCAGGAGAATACTGGCAGAATTCAGTTCCTTGCAGACTGGAAACTGAGGTCTGTTACTGGCTGTCGGCTTGAGGCTGCCCTTACCTTCTCAGCACATGGTCCTCTCCGTGGAGTAACCCACAAGACAACCTGCTTCTTAAACACCAAAAGGAAGGGAGCACCTCCTCCCAAGTCAGGTATTACAGTTTTAGGTAACGTAATCATGTACTGTACTCATACACATAATCACATACATATGTCACCTTTGCTGTGTTCTATTGGGTAGATGTAAGTTAGAGGTCCCACCTACACTCAAGAGGAGGGAATCACAGAAGAACATAAACACCAGGGTGGGAATCACGGAGACTGCCCTAGAGACTGTCTACCTCAGCCAAATTCCCAAACTTTCTCCATACATGACACCATTTTTTTTTTTTTTTTTTTAGAGATGAGGTCTTGTTATGTTGCCCAGGCTGGCTTTGAACTCCCAGCCTCAATCAATCCACCTGCCCTGACCTCCTAAAGTGCTGGGATTATGGGAGTGAGCCACTATGCCTGGCCTCTTAAATGGCACCTTTAATGTCTCAGCAATTTTCTTCATGGCACCCCTACGTCAAAAGACATATGTAATAGTTCTGTGTATTGAGTAGTTAGATCAAAACAACTTAATAAATATTTATAACCTAACAACTTAGAAATCATTTGGGAAAAAACATGTAAATTTAAATAAAATGTATTTTATTTTTAAACAACTGCAATATTTACTAAGGATTTGTGCTTCTGCAAAGCCCTCTCAGGTCTTGCGATCCAGCTGAGACCATCATTCTCACATCCTGATTTCACATGGTACTTACTGTTTATCATAGCAACCTCAAAAACCTCAGCTTTGCAAAAATGTGTCATCAACGGGAATGTAGTATGACTGATCATTGACACTTGAACTATCCCAAGCTAACCGTCCATGTGGTATCCCATAGTTGTCACTGTGCTTCCCTCAAAAAGGTAAAATATGACCTGGTACGGTGACTCAAACCAGTAATCTCAGCACTTTGGGAGGCCTAGGTGAGGGGATTGCTTGAGCCTGAGGGTTCAAGAACAGCCCGGGCAACTTGGTGAGACCTCAGCTCCACAATGAATAAATAAAAAAAGAAAAATTGCTGAGCGTGGTAGCGTGCGCCTGTAGTTTCAGCTACTTGGAAGGCTGAGGCAGAACGATCGCCTGAACCCAGCAGGTCAACACTGGGGTGGCCGTGAGAGTGCCACTGTACTCCAGCCTGGGCAATGGAGTGAGACTCCAACTCAAAACAAAACAAAACAAAACAAAACAAAAAACGGCAAGATATCCTCCCAGCACCTGTGTGAGTTCATTGTGGCACCCAAGGGTGACCTCATGCACAGTTTGGGAACCATGTCTATGTAGAAAAAATTATTTTGACCTCTACCTCATACTCTAAATAAAAATTTCAGCTAGACTGTAGATCTAAACGTAAAATAAATACAGTAAAGTTTTTCAAGGAAAACATAGGAGAACACTTTCTGATCCTGGGATAGGGAACAATTTCTTAAACAGGTCTCAAAAGTACTACCCACAAAAAGTGATCAATTCTATATATTAATATTAAGAATTTCTTTTTATCAAAAGAGTGTCAAAAGGCACCCTGTAAAGTGGAAGAAGACATATTCACACACATGTCTGACCAAAGACTTGTAGCTGAGATGTTTAAAAAATTGCAAACCAATTAGAAAAGACAAGACTACCATTAGAAAAATGGGAAACAGACTCCTCAGAAAAGAGGATGTCCAACAATCCAAGTTTGAACATCCTCTTTTCTGATGACAAAGTTTTCATTAATCATCTCATTAATCATCAGAGAAATGAAAATTGACACTGCAAGTTGATACCACCACACACTCACCAGATGACTAAATTTTTTTAAAATGGAAAATACCAAGTATTATCAACCGTGTAATGAAACCAAAACTTTCTTACAAAGCTGGTGGGGGTGTAAATTGCTGCAACCGTTTTCTTAAGCTGTTTATCAATATCTTCTAAAGCTGATCATATACTATGACATAACAATGTCACTCCTAGGCGTATACCCCAAATAAATGCAGATACATGTTAACCAGAAGAGTGTTCACAACAGCACTGTTTATAATAGTCTCTATCTGGAAATGACCCAAATGTCTCCAGCAGAATAGATGAAGAGATTGTGATACATTCTAATAATGAAATACTACACAGAATAAACTATACAATTTATAACTATATAAACAAAATAGTGAAATCTCACAAAAATAAAATTAAGCAAAAGAAGTCAGGACCTTCTCACATTCCCTTCCTCAAGATTTCATACTGTGTGGTTCCATTTACACAATGTAAAAAGAGGCAAAGTTAATCTAGACTGTCAGAAGTCAAGTTAGCTGGGCACTGTGGTTCACGCCTGTAATCCCAGCACTTTGGGAGGCAGGGGCTAGAGGATTGCCTGAGTCCAGGGGTGTAAGACCAGCCTGGGCCACTTGGCAAGATGTTGTCTCTACAATAAATAAAAAAAATTAGCTGGGTGTGGTGGTATGCGCCTGTAGTTCCAGCTACTTGGAAGGCTGAGGTGGAAGGATCATCTAAGTCTAGCAGTTTGAGGGTGCGGTGGCCGTGAGCATGTTGCTACACTTCAGCCTGGGCAACACAGTGAGACTCCTACTCAAAAAAAAAAAGTAAGAAGTCAGGTTAATGGTTACCTTCTACTGGGGGATTTGTGACTGGATGGAGGGCAGAAAGCAGCTTCTGGAGTGTGGGGCATGTTCTCTCTCTGGATCTGGTACCAAGAATATGGGTATGATCATATTGTGAACATAGTTGAGCAGTATACTATGTATGATATGTACACTTTTTTAATATATATGTTGAACTTCATTAAGAGTTGAAAAAAATGTTGTAATGAGCATCCTTGTAGCTACATCTTTGCAAACACCGCTGTTTTTTCTTTTCTTTCTTTCTTTTTTTAAAATTTGAGATAGGGCCTTGCTCCGTGACCCAGGTTGGAGTGCAGTGATGTGATCATAGCTCACTGCAGCCTTGAACTTCTGGGCTCAAGCAATCCTTCCACCTCAGTCTCCCAAGTAACTGGGACTACAGGCACACACCACAACACCCAGTTAATTTTTTTGTGTTTTTATTTTGTAGAGACAGGACCTTATTCTAACTCTGGTCTCTAACTTCTGGCCTCAAACAATCCTCTGGCCTTGACCTCCCAAAGTGCTGGGATTACAGGCATGAACCACCACACTGGCCCCTGGTTTTTTCTTTTGACTAAATTCCTAGAAGTGGAATTGCTGAATCAAATGGTTTTAACATTATTACAGGTGTCACTACATCTTGCCAACTTGTCAGAGGCTGCTTTTGTCTTGTCTGTGCCTCGCACTGTGACCCTGTCTAATACTGTAGATGTCTGTTAAATGGATAAACAAAGGCCCACTTCCAGGTTTTGAAATAATCCAAGCCTTTCAAGCCCAAGAGCAGTTGCTGTCTCCTCTGCCTGGAGCTATGTTCTCCCTGCTCTTCAATCCAATGACTCAAAAGACAACTTAGCAGACAGCCCTCTTCCACCATGCTGTCTAAAGTCATCCTCCTTTTTTTTTTTTTTTTGAGTCAGAATCTCTCCGTTGTCCAGGCTGGAGTGTAGTGGCACACTTATAGCCACCACAGCCTCGACCTGCTAGACTCAGGCAATCCTTCTGCCTCAGCCTTCCAAGTAGCTGGAACCACAGGCACACGCCATGATGCTCGGTTAGTCTTTGATTTATCGTAGAGATGAGATCTCACTAAGTTGCCCAGGCTGGTCTCAAATCCCTGGGCTCAGGCAATCCTCTCTCCTCCACCTCCCAAAGTGCTGGGATTACAGGCATGAGCCACCACGCCAGGCTCATCCTTCTTTCTTATTCTCTTGTTTACAAATCCAATGTGTAATGATTACATTTTATGTATCTGTGTATTTGCCTGTTTGCTTATTGTCATCTTTCCTGCTGGATTCTAAATACCATGAAGATAGGATCAACATGTGTCTTGTCTACTTTTTTTTAGTTACTTTTATTTTTTGTAGAGATGAGATCTTACTGTGTTGCCCAGGCTGGTCTCAAGCTCTTGGCCTCAAGCAATGCTCCCGCCTCAGCCTCCCAATGCACTGGGATTACAGGTGTGAGTCACTGTGCCTGGTCATCTTGCTCACTCTTGCAATTCCAGTGTCTAGCCCCAGTACTGAGGATGGCAGCCTTTGCATCAGTGAGACATTTTCAGCCATAAGTGACAGAACTTTAACCCAGACTAGCTTGAGCAAACCAGAAAATTCTTGGCTCACATAATTGAGAAGTTGAATAGAGAGGTTTACTTCAGACATGACAAAATCCATTGGTTCAGATAATATTACTAGGACCCTGTCTCTCTCTTTCTCTGGCTCTTGCCACTGCCTGACTTCACTTTTAGACAAGTTCTTTTAGACATGGTAGCAAGGTGATCACTCATTGCCCCAAACTTACATTGCTTTCCATCTCAAAGGAAAAGGAAGCAACTCTTCGATTCTTATTTATTTATTTATTATTAATTTAAGAGACAAGATCTTGCTTTGTTGCCCAGGCTGGAGTGCAGGGGCATGATCATAGCTCACTGCAGCCTCGACTTCTTAGGCTCAGGTGATCCTCCCGCCTCAGCCTCCTGAGTAGCTGGTACTGTAGGTGTGTGCCACCATGCCTGGCTAATTTATTTTTATATTTTTGTAGGGTTGCAGTCTTGCTATGTTGCCCAGGCTGGTCTCGAACACCTGGACTCCACCTTGCCTCCCAAAGTGCTGGGATTACAGGTATGAGCTACCATGCCCAGCTGGAAGCAACTTTTTGATAGGGCTGCTAAAAGTCTTGGGGACGATGTTCATTGGTCCAACTTAGAGCCACATACCCATCACTGAGCCAGGCACAGTGGGTATAGGGATGCAGTTCTATACCCAGGCCTGGCTTCCTTGATTACCTCTGAGCAGTGGATGGGTGGGAGGGAAAGATCCACCCCACGCAAACCACAAGAGCAGGTGTGAACAGACACAAAGGCCACCAGGGTCTGACTCATTTGCCTAACCCTCATCTAACTTACCACTTGACCAGTAGCAAGGACTCATCTCTCTCACTGAGTGTGTGCAGCCACTAGCCCAGAACTAGGCAGCTGGGACCTACAAGTAATTGAACTATTTTCCAGCTAAGTGGGGCTAGTTGAAATTAAGTACTTCTGGAACTTCATTATGATCTTTAATTGGGCAGTATATTGGTGGTTTTTTTCCTGAATGCCTTTGCCCTCTGCAATTTGAGGTTTAGGTGGAAGTCTGTCCTTGGTAACAGGGGTGGCATTCAACTATAACGTTTTCCTCCTTCCCAATCCTTAACCTAAATGGGTCTGTTTATACAATTGTCTTGATCTGTTTAAAGATCACATCCCCTCTCTTCCCATTTGATCCACTCCCTTCTCCTCTTCAACCGGAGCAATCCAAAGTTGACTAAGCTAAGAAGAAAACAGGAATTTTCACATTTGTATGCAGGGCTATGTCATGTCATAAACTCACTGGCAGCCTTAGTCACTGCCTTGCAGACTCACCACTTTAGACTTCTAATTCGGCTCACTTTTCAGGGTTTGTCCATGACCTTGAAGAAATCAATTTCTTCTTTCTGAACCTTAGTAGCCCTAGCTATAAAATGAAATAATTACCTTATCCACAGAACAAGATGGTTTCTGAAATGCTCCCTAGATCTCTGATCCTGGAATTACCTTTTCCTCTCTTTAGCAATCTGGTGATGAGAATGAAAGAGAAGGTCACATTTAAGTGTGGATTCCAAACTTTGGGGTGGCCACAAGACAGCTATGTGACATCTAGGCGCTAATACAAAATGATAATGTGGCCAACACAGTGTTTTAAAAATCATTTGCATTATGTTTTTGTCAAAAAATAATTTTAGATCAGGCACAGTGGCTCATGCCTGTAATCCTAGCACTTTAGGAGACTGAAGCAGGATGACTACTTGAGTCCAGAAGTTTGAGATCAGCCTAAGCAACATAAGGAGACCACATCTCTACAAAAACTTAAAAAATAAGCTGGGTGTGGTGGTTCATACCTATAGTCTCAGCTACTCAGAAGGGAGGATCACCTGAGCCCCCTGCAGGTTGAAGATGCAGTGTCCAAGAGTGTGCCACTAAACTCCAGCCTGGGCAACAGAGTGAGACTCTGACTCAAATTTTTAAAAATAATAATATTTATAATAATTATTGAAAATATGTAAGTATTTTACATATTCATATATGTTTACATATTAGACAACATTAATATTCACATATAAATAATAATAGTTATAATAATAATAATTATTATTAAATATTAAAAATACAATTACCAATCTGGGTGCGGTGGCTCATACCTATAATTCTAGCACTTTGGGAGGCTGAGATGAGAGGATTGCCTGAGTCCACGGGTTCGAGTGTAGCCTGGCAACCTGGCAAGACCTCATCTCTACAATGAATCAAAAAATTAGCTGGGTGTGGTGGCGCATGTTTGTGGTTCCAGCTACTTGGAAGGCTGAGGTGGAAGGATTGCCTGAGCTCAGCAGGTTGAGGTTGCAGTGCCTATGAGCATGCCACTGCACTCTAGTCTGGACGACAGAGTGAGACTCCAACTCAAAAAGAAAAAACTAAATACAATTGTCATAAAAATACAGAGTGAACACTTGTCAAATTTAATTGATTAATTAATTAACCGGGTAACCGGCAAGAGAACCAAGGAAGGTGGTTTAAAAATGACAAGAAAATCTGAAAAAAGGAAACCCTAAAATAAGATTAAGTGAACTTCCAAACTGGATCTCCTCCAAAAATTATTAAGAGTTTCAAGTCCGGGCACGGTGGCTCAAGCCTGTAATCCCAGCACTTTGGGAGGCCGAGGCGAGAGAATTGACTGAGCCCATGGGTTCAAGACCAGCCTGAGCAACTTGGTGAGACCTCATCTCTACAATATATCAAATATTAGCCGGGCGTGGTAGCACACGCCTGTAGTTCCAGCTACTTGGAAGACTGAAGTGGAAGGACTGCCTGAACCCAGCAGGTTGACGCTGGGGTGGCCATGAGTGTGCCACTACAATCCATCCAGCCTAGGCGACAGAGTGAGACTCTGACTCCAAAAAAAAAGAATTTCAGGATGGCAATACCAGAGCATCAAACCAAGTATTGGGCACTTCTGAGTGCGGGGCTCTGTGCAACCATCTGGGTTGTACTTTTAGTAAGCCAGCCCTGGTGCCCCAGCTGATCATATGGGATACAGAAACAGGCACTATCTGACTGCACCCACGTTCCCCTCCAAATGCTGGGTCATGTGTCCACCATCTTTGCAGAGATAACAAAATCGAACGCCTACAAAAAAGTGAGTGATGTGCGCTGGAGAGGTGGTGGAAAATGGGCAGCTAATAATCTGAGCTTCAGCCAGTTGCCACCATGTGAGAACTTAGGCTTACTATTGCCCAACCTTCCAGTTTTTCAGGAGAAGCCAGAATCAAGATTTTTAAAAAATCTGATTTTGAATGTTGGCAACTGTTAAGAAAAATGATCCAAACCTTGAAAACGAGGCTGTGGGATGACTGCAGTTCCTTTCAATGGCATCCGAGAGCAGTGGTTCTCAGAGTGTGCTCTCTGTCCAATATCACCTGCATCACCCGGGAACAAACCATCAGTATCCACCCCAGACTGACTGAGTCAGAAACTGCATGGCTGGAGATCAGTATTTTGTGCTGTAACAAGTCCTCTAGGTGATTCTGATTTAAGCTTCATTTTGAGAATCATTGCCCTTAACTGCTGTCTTTCCTGTGTTCAGGGAAACACAGGATTGTTTGACCTACTGTTTGCTATTTATTATTAATTAGGGTCCTGACATTTTATAACTCTGTAATGTTGGATATTAACTTGTAGAAAGCTAATGAAATGCCAGTGATTCTTTTTTGTCCAATACAGCTGCAAATGATTTTTGTTTGGTAGAGAACCCCAAAGAATGTAGTTTTATCGCCTTGTAGGCCAGTTTTGAAATCTCACTAATCTTATATTAGAGTTCCTTTTCCCCATTTTTTCTGTCCTTTTTTGAACCACCATGGTCCTCTTGCTGGTTCCTTAATTAATTAATTAAATAAAATTTGATAAATGCTTCCTATGTATTTTTATGATAATTTATATTTCTTAACATTTTGAAAATTATTATTAGTACTTTATATTTTTTAGAATAGGGTCTTACTCCGTTGCCCAGGCTGGAGTGCAGTGGCATAATCACAGCTCACCGAAGCCTCAACCTCCTGGGTTCAGGCAATCCTTCCACCTCAATCTCCTGAATAGCTGGGACTACAGGCACCTATCACCACACCTGGCTAATTTTTTAATTTTTTTTTTGTAGAGACAAGGTCTCGCTGTGTTGCCCAGGCTGGCCTTGAATTCCTGGGCTCAAGCAATCCTCCTGCTTTGGCTTCTGCAAGTGCTGGGATTACAGGCGTGAGTCACCAGGCTTGGCCTGAAAATTATTTTCTGACATAACTATAATCCACATTATTTTTAAAACACAGTGTTGGCCAATTTGGGCTCACAGGTCACTAGCTCGTGACCTCTGACTCATAAAATTCTCTGAGCCATACCATACACTTCCACCTGCCATACGCAGGTATCCTTTCCCACAGAGAAAGGATACCTTGACCACTTGCTCCCATTCTCCTTAGCTTCAATCCCACTCCGTCTTTCTGGTCACACGGGGCTATTTGCTGTTCCCCAAACACTGAACGCTTCCCATCTTTGTGCCTTTTCTCTTTCAAGACTCAACTTAAAAACCCTCCTTCATGAAGCTTTGAGCAACCCTTGTTTATACCTAGTCTCCTTTTCTGAGCTTCCTCAACCTTTAGCTTCCATTCCAAGAAAACACACTTGTTTTTTCTTGCCATCTATAAAATCAAGTTTTGTCAGGCTCATACCTGTAATCTGAACACTTTAGTAGGCTGAGGTGGGAGGATCACTGGAGGCCAGGGGTTTGAGACCAGTCTGAACAACATAATGAGGACCCATCTGAGCGTGGTGGTGCACACCTGTAGTCCCAGCTACTTGGGAGTTTGAGGCTGGAGCATCGTTGGAGCCCAGGAGTTCAAGGTTGCAGTGAGCCATGATGGTGCCATTGTACTCCAGTCTGGGTGACAGCAAGACTCTTTGAAAAACAGAAACAAAACAAGTTTTATTGATTGGCTCTCAAAAGTGAGAGTTCCAAACTTTAATTTGCATGCAAATCACTTTTGGGGGGATCGTGTTAAAATGCAGCTTCTGATTCCAGGGATCTGGTGTGGGGGCCTGAGTTTCTGCATTTTCTAAGAGGCTTCTAGGTTATGCTGATGTTGGTCTGTGGACCATACTTTGGCTAGCAAGCCTCTGGAAGGCAGAAGCTCTTAGGCACCTCTGTTTCCAGAGCAATGCATGTGGAAGAATAAAAAAAAAAATGCATAAACCCGGAAGTCCTCAGGTGTGACTGTAAGTGCAAAATATTGCTGCTCTGAGATCTGTATCCCCACTTGCCCCGTGATAAAACACCCACCCTAGGGTTCTACCTTTTTCCTCCTTTTTCTTCTTGGGAGTGTGTCCTGGTTGTGTGAGTTTGGGAAAGGTGTTCACCGCCCCCCACCCCACCCCCGAATGGCACCCCCCCCATGGCAATTTCCTCTTCTTTGAAACAGGATCACCAACACCCAGCTCACATGACTTTTTGAAGAGATCAAATAAGATAATTCAGTGAAATGTCTCTGGAAAAGGTTGGTGTAATCTCTGAACCCCACTGAGGCTTTATCAGGAAGGGAAAAACCGCCTGGGGGAGGGTGGCTGGTAGCTACGGAGAGGAAACAGCTGCAGGAAGCTGGCTCCTGGAATACATTTTGCATCATTATCTCTGTTAAAAAATATTTGACTTCCAGTGTCCAGTCCTGCATGTAAGGAGCTTAGAAGTCACCACTTCATCCTAACAACAAGTAAGAAGCTTAACAAGCTGAAAAACCGGCAACTCTTACGTCTGTCAGAGCAGTGATGTTCCAGGGCAAACTGTTGCCTCCAAAATTAGAGACACAGCCAGGAGAATGGGGAAAATCATGGCTTAGCAGAGCATAAAGCCACCAGCAGAAACCAGTACTGGGGTAAGAAAACCAGAACTGTAGCCGGGCTCGGTGGCTCAGGCTGTAATCCCGCGCCTTTGGGAGGCTGAGGTGAGTGGATTGCCTGAGCCCGCGAGTTCGAGACCCGCCTGGGCAGTGAGACCTCATCTCTACAATAAATCAAAAAATCAGCCTGGTGTGGTAGCGCATGCCTGTAATTCCGGCTACTTGGAAGGCTGAGGCAGAATGATCGCCGGAGCCCAGCAGGTCGAGGCTGAGGTGGCCATGAGTGTGCCACTGCACTCCAGTCTGGGCAAGAGTGAGACTCCAACTCAAAAAACAAAAAACAAAAAAACCCAGAACTTGTAATGGGCAAACTGCCAGAGGCTCAATGAGGACAATTCTGAGGCTTAAAAACTCCAGGGGACCAGTTGTAGGGGGCCTTCACACTTTGTAAGTTTTACCTCCAAGAACTCGGCTAGGTCTTCACAGTATCAGAGAAAAATCCCATTGTACTGTGGGAGGAGAAGGGCAGAAGGAACCATTTTGAAACAGGCAAGAGCCTTGGAGAAACTATTTTATTAGAGCCTAACTTACCGGAGGGAGGGATAATACCCAGCTCCAGCCCTCTCTAGCCAGACTCTCCCACCTAGGGGGGTGGCGAGGGGGATGGGAAGACTGGTGGAGGTCACAGCACAGGGATGGCAGGTCAAGAAAACAAGCAGATAGGAAAAGAGAGATGGAAGACGGGCAGTTCAACAGCAACACAGGTTTATTCCAAGACGGAGAACCTGCGGAGGGGACTCCAGAAAACCGAAGCTCACTGTTGTTTACAGGCTAGGGCAGTTATAGGGCTTGGGGGGAAATTTTTGAGGTTGGCGTTGCTAGGGGGTATCTAAGGTTTGTGGTTAAGTAAGTTGGGAAGAAGCCTTGTGGTTAGGCTAGGCGTTGCATACGGCAGGATGCACTCTGCGGTTGGTGCTCTGCAGGTAAGTTTCCATCCTGGTTAGTGTTAGCAAAACAACAGGGACTATCTAAGATGGCTTTCCTGAGGATAGTAAGGGGCTGGGCTCGGTGGCTCAGCCTGTAATGCCAGTGCTTTGGGAGACTGAGGTGAACGGATTGCCTGAGCCTGCGGGTTCAAAACCCGCCTGGCCAACTTGGCGAGACGTCATCTCTACAATAAATCAAAAATTAGCCGGCTGTGGTAGCACGTGACTGTAGTTCCAGCTACTTGGAAGGCTGAGGCAGAAGGATCGCCGGAGCCCAGCACGTGGAGGCTGCGGTGACCGGGAGCGGCCACTGCACTCCAGTCTGGGTGACAGAGTGAGACTCCAACTCAAAAAAAGAGGATAGTAAGGGGCAAAAGACTAAGACCTACTCATAGGACTATGGAATGTTTCCTTACCCTCCCATATCTTTCCACTGAATTACTAAAGGCCTGTTTACTGCAGTACACCATGTTCATCTTTAATCAAAAAAATTGCAAGGCAGATTAAAAGAAAAAAAAACAGGCCAGGTGCAGCGGCTCACACCTGTAATACCAGCACTTTGGGAGGCTGAGGCAGGAGAAGTGCTTGAGCCCAGGAGTTTGAGACCAGCCTGGGCAACATAGCAAGACCTCATTTCTACAAAAAATAAAAAATTAGCTGGGCACAGTGGCGCACACCTGTAGTCCCAGTTACTTAGGATCACTTGAACCCAGGAAGTTGAGGCTGCAGTGAGCTATGATTGTGTCACTGCTTGCCAGCCTGGGTGTCAAAGTGAGACCCTGACTCAAAAAATAAATAAATAAATAAATAAAAGAAAAAAATATATAGTTTGAAGAGACTGAACAAGCACTAGAACCAGAGTCAGCTATGGCAGGGATGTTGGAATTAGCACACCTGAAATTAGAAAATACATATATGATTAATATGCTGAGGGCTTTAATGGAAAAAGTAGACAACATGCAAGAACAGACAAATAATGCAAACAGAGAGATGAAAATTTCAAGAAATAATAAAAAGGAAATGCTAGAGCTCAGAAACACTGCAACAGAAATAAGGAATCTATGATGGGCTCATTAGTGTACTGGACACAGCTGAGGAAAGAATCTCTGAGCTTGAACATGTAACAATAGAAACTTCCAAAAGTAAAAAGCAACAGGAAAAAAGACTGGGGGGGGGAACAGAAAAAAATACCCAAGAATTGTGAAACAATTATAAAAGGTGTAAATACATGTAATTGAAACACTAGATGGAGAAGAAAGAGTGAAGGGAACAGAAGCAATGACTGAGAATTTCCTTCAAATTGATGTCAGACACCAAACCACAGATCCAGGAAGCTCAAAGAAGACCGAGCAGGAAAAATGCCAAAAATCTCCACCTAGGAATATCATATTCAAGCTTCAGAAATGTAAACATAAAGAAAAATATTGAAAGAAGTGAGAGGTAAAAAACACCTTACCTAGGACAGGCGTGGTGGCTCATGCCTGTAATCCCAGCACTTTGGGAGATGGAGAAGAGAGGATTGCTTGAGCCCAGGGGCTTGAGACCAGCCTGGGCAACTTGGTGAGACCTCACCTCTACAAAAAACCAAAAATTAGTCAAGCATGGTGGTACGTGCCTATAGTTCCAGCTACTTGGAAGGCTGAGGTGAAAGGATCACCTGAGCTCAGCTGTGGTGACCATGAACATGCCGCTGCACTCCAGCCTGGGCAACAGAGACTCCTACTCAAAACAAATACCTTACCTAAGGAGAGGCAAAGAATTACATCTGACGTCTCTTCAGAAACCATATGAGCAAGAAGAGAGTGGTTATATTTAAAGTGTTAAGAGAAAAACTTGCCAATCTAGAATTCTGTATTCTTTGAAATTATCCTTCAAAATGAAGGAGGAAGCTGGGCTCAGTGGCTCAGCCTGTAATCCCGCGCCTTGGGAGGCTGAGGTGAGTGGATTGCCTGAGCCCGTGGGTTCGAGACCCGCATGGGCAACTTGGCGAGACCTCATCTCTACAATAAATAAAAAAATTAGCCGGGTGTGGTAGCACGCGCCTGTAGCTCCAGCTACTTGGAAGGCTGAGGCAGAAGGATCGCCGGAACCCAGCAGATCGAGGCTGCGGTGGCCAGGAGCGGCCACTGCACTCCAATCTGGGTGACAGAGTGAAACTCCAACTCAAAAAAAAAAAAAAAAAAAAAAAATGAAGGAGGAATCAAGACTTTCTAAAAGAAAAATTGAGGGAATTGTTGCTAACAAATGTCTTATTAAAAAAAAGTTAAAAATAGTTCTTCAGAGAGATGAAATATGGCAAGTCAGAAACTGGAATCTGCATAACTAAAGTAGGAGCATCAGAGAGTGAATAAGTGAAGGTAAAATTTAAAACTTTTTCTTTTTTTTTTTTTTTGGAGTTGGGGGTCTCATTCTGTCACGCAGGCTGGAGGACAGTGGCATGATCATGGCTCACTGCAGCCTCAGCCTGTTGGGCTCAGGCGATCCTCCCACCTCAGCCTCCTCAGTAGCTGGAACTACAGGCATGGGCCACCACGCCCAGCTAATTTTTTTTATTTTTATAGAGATGAGGTCTCACTATGTTGCCTAGACTGGTCTTGAACTCCTGCACTCAAGCAATCCTCTCTCCTCAGCTTTTCAAAGTGCTAGGATTACGGGTATGAGCCACCATTCCAGCCAAACTTTTATTTTTCTTATTCTTAATTGACTTTACAGATAACAGTTTGTTCAAAGTGATAATAACAACAATGTATTCAATTACGTATGCTTATATATGCATGCATATGCTCATGTATGCTTGTGTACAAGAGAATGAATGACAGCAATGATGCAAGAAATGGGAGGAATTAGAACTATTTTGTTATTATAAAATATTCACACTATTCATAGAGTGTTATAGAGTCATTTGAAAGTGGACTTGGGAGAGGGCACAGTGGTTTACATCTGTAATCCCAGCACTTTGGGAGGCTGAGGCAGGGGGATTGCTTGAGGCCAGGAGTTCAAGACCAGCCTGGATAATATAGTGAGACTGTCTCTAAAAAAATTTTAAAATAAACAAAAGTAGATAGATTAATTGTACATGTATTCTTCAAACTCTATGGAACTACTTCAAAAAGTAAAAAGAAAATAAGAAGTATAATTGGTTTGCTAAAAAGAGAAAATGGAATTATGTAAAATACTCAAAGCCATATAAAGGGCAGAGAAAACATGGAAGACAAAAATAGGAACAAAGAATAAGGGTAATAAAAAGAAAGTAGTAACAAATACCATGTATATTAGTCCACTTATATCAATAATCACTTTAAATATCAAGGGTCTAAATTAAAAAACAAATTGTCAGAGTGGATCAAAAAGGAAGACCCAACTATATGTCATCTACAAGAAACCCACTTTAAATATAAAGACACACATAGATTAAAAGTAAGCTGATGGAGATAGTATATTATGCTAATACTAATAAAAAGTGGGAGTAGTCTGACAGCAGATTTCAGAGCAAGGAAAGATATCGGATAAAGAGTGGTATTACTGCCAGGCTCGGTGGCTCAGCCTGTAATCCCAGCACTTTGGGAGGCCGAGGCGAGTGGATTACCTGAGCCCACGAATTCAAGAATAGCCTGGACAGCTTGGTGAGACCTCATCTCTACAATAAAATAAAAAAATTAGCTGGGTGTGGTAGCGTGCACCTGTAGTTCCAGCTACTTGGAAGACTGAGGCAGAAGGATTGCTGGAGCCCAGTGGGTCGACGTTGGGGTGGCTGTGAATGTGCCACTGCACTCCAGCCTGGAGTGAGACTCCAACTCAAAAAAAAGAGTGGTATTACATAATGGTAAAGTGTCAGTACTCCAAGAAGAAATAACAATTTTTAATCTGCATGTGTCTAACAGAATATTAAACTATATTAGGCAAAACTGATAGAACTGCAAGGAAAAATAGATGAATTCACTATTATAGTTGGAAACTTTAATATTTTTCTGTCAGTGCTGGATAGATCCAGCCGGCAGAAAATCAGTAAGGACATAGTTGAATGCAACAGTATTTTGTTCAAGAACATCAGATTACACATTCTTCTCAAGCTCATGTGGAATATTCACCAAGATAGACCACATCCTGAGCTACAAAACACACCTTAACAAATGTCAAATGTTCATGCTCAAACCTCAGTGGAATTAAACTAAAACTCAATAACTTGAAAATCCAAAAAATACTTGGAGATTCAACAACATACTTAAATAACATATTGATCAAAGAAGAAATCTCAAGAGAAATGTTTGAATATTTTGAACTAAGTGAAAATGGAAATACAAGTTTTTGGAATTTGTGGGATGCAGTAAAAGTAGTAGTTAGAGGAAAATGTATAGCATTGAATACATATATTAGAAAAAAGAAAAATCTGAAATCAATCACTTAAGCCTCCACCTTAGGGAACTAGAAAAAGAAGAACAAACTAAATTCAAAGTAAGCAGAAGAAAAGAAATAAGGCAAATTAGGGCAGAAATTAGTGAAGTGTAAAACAAGAACTCCAAATAAATAAAACCAAAAGCTGGTCTTTGAAAAGGTCAATAAAACCAATAAGACTTTAGCCAGCTAACTAGTAAAAAAGAGAGAAGACACAAATAACGAATGTCAAAAATGAAAAAGGGAACATCACTACATATCCCATAGATAGTAAAAGAATAAAAAGCAATATTGTGGACAACTCTGTGTGGACACACATTTGACAACCTAGATAAAACAGACCAACTCCTTGAAAGACACAGTCTGCCAAAACTCACGCAAGAAGAAGGTAATCTGAATAGGCCTATATCTATTATAGAAATGGAATCAATAATTAATAACCTTTCAAAACAGAAAGCACTGGGTCCAGATGTGGTCACTGTGAATTCTACCAAACATAAAAGGAAGAATTATGCCAGTTCTTTACAATTTCTTCCAGATGAGAGAAGTTTAGTGAATACTTGCTAACTTATTCTATGAGATTAACATCACTCTGATACCAAAACTAGACATTACAAGGAGAGTGCAAACCAATATCTCTCATGAACACAGATGCAAAAATCATCAATATAATATTAACAAATCAATCCAACAATGTATAGAAAGAATTAAAGACCATGACCAAGTGGGATTAATCTCAAGTATTCAAGGCTGGTTGAACGTTCAAAAATCAATTAATGTAATCTGTCACATCAACAAGTTAATGAAGAAAAATCACATGGTCATATCAAAAGATTCAGAAAAAGCATTTGACAAAATCCAACACCAATTTATGATAAAATCTCCCAATAAAATAGCAATAGAGGGGAACTTCCTCAACTTGACAAAGAATATTTACAAAAACCTGCAACTAATATCATACTTAATGGTGAGAAACTAGAAGCTTTCCCACTAAGATCAGGAACAAAGCAAACATATTTCCCCTCTCGTCACTGCTTTTCTTATTTTATTTTATTTTTTTAAGGTGAGATCTCACACTGTTACCCAGGCTGGAGTACAGTGGCACAATCACGACTCACCACAGCCTCGACCTTCTGGGCTCAGGTGACAATGTGGTATTGAAGAAAGAACAGACAAATGGATCAATGGGAAGTAATAGTCTAGAAATAAACCTACAACATATGGTCAATTGATCTTTGACAATAGAGCAAAAGCAATTCAACGGAGAAAAGATAATCATTTCAACAAATGGTGCTAGAACAACTGGGCACCCACAGTTGAAGAAATGAATCTGAGGCCAGGTGCTGTGCCTCATCCATGTAATCCCAGCACTTTGGGAGGGTGAGTCGGGAGGATCGCTTGAGGCCAGGAGTTTGCGACCAGCCTGGGCAACATAGCAAAACTCTGTACAAAAAACTAAAATTAAAAATTAGCCAGGCATGATGGCATAGGTCAATAGTCCCAGCTACTCAGGAGGCTGAGGTGGGAGGAGGATCACTCGAGTCCAGGAATTTTAAGTTACAGTGAACTATTGTCATTCCTCTGCACTCCAGTCTGGGTGATGAAATGAGACTCCATATCAAAACAAACAAACAAACAAACAAACAAAAGAATCTAGACGCAGACCTTACACTCTTCAAAACAATCAACTCAAAATGGATCATTGGCCTAAATATAAAAATTTTAGAACATAAAATAGGAGAAGACCTAAATGACCTTGGATATCAGGATGACTTTTTGGATACAGCATCAAAGAGATGGTGCACACCAAAAAAACTGATAAGCTGGACTTCATCAAAATTAAAAACTTTTGCTCTGTGAATGATGATGTCAAGAAAATGAGAAGAGAAGCCACAGGCTGGAAGACATATGTGAAAAAGGACTGTTATCCAAAATGTATAAAGAATTGTTAAAACTCAATAATAAAAAATTAACAACCCAATTTTAAAAATGGGAAAAAGATCTGAGCAGACACCTCATTAAAGAAGATACACAGATGAAAAGAAGCATATGAAAAGGTGTTAAACATCATATGTCATCAGAGAATTGCAAATTAAAACAGCAAGATACCACCACACACCTATTGAAATGGCCAAAATCCAAAAAACACTGACAATACCAAGTGTTAGTGAGGATTTGGAGCAATAGGAACTTCATTCATGGCTAGTGGAAATACAAACATAGTACAGACATTTGAAAGACAGGTGAGCAGTTTCCTATAAGACTAAACATACTCCTGCCATGCTATCTGTCAGTCATGCTCCTTGGTAATTACCCAAATGAATGGAAAACTCATGTCCACACAAAAGCCTGCACTTGAATGTTTATAGCAGCTTTATTCATAATTGCCAAAAACTTGGAAGCAACAAGATGTCGTTTAGTAGGTGGATAGATAAATAAATGGCCGTACATCTAGACAATGGATTAAAGAAACAAGCTATCAAGCCATGAAAAGAAATGGAAGAAACTTAAGCATCTACAACTAAGTGAAAGAAGTCAGTTTGAAAGGTTACATACTGTATATAAGATTCCAGTGATATGCATTTTGGAGAAGGCAAAACTATGGAGAAGTAAAAAAGATTAGTGGCCACTAAGGGTTAGGAGAGCAGAAGGGATGAACAGGTAGAGCACAGAGGACTTTGAGGGCTGCAAAACTCTTCCATATGTCACTGTAACAGTGGATACGTGTCATGTATTCATCAAAACCCATAGAATGAACAACATCAACAGTGAACCCTGATGTAAACTATGGATTTGGGGTGATGATGGGTCAATATAGGTTCAGCAATTATAACAAATGTGCTACTGTAGTCAGAGATGTAGACAGTACTGGGGCGGGGCGGGGTGCTTATGTGTATATGGGACAGAAGGTCTGTGGGAACTCTGTATCAACTTTGATATGAACCTAAAACAGTTCTGAAAGTAAAATTTGCCAGGTGTGGTGGCTCATGCCTGTAATCCCAGCACTTTGGAAGGCTGATGCGGGAGGGTCACTCGGGGCCAGGGGGTTTGAGACTAGCCTGGGCAACAAAGCGTGATCCTATGTCTACAAAAAAACAGAAAATTATCTAGATGCGGTGGTACGCACCTGCAATCCCAGCTACTTGGGAGGCTGAGGCAGGAGGATCTCTTTAGCCAAGCAGTTTGAAGCTGCAGTGAGCCGTGATTGTGCCACTGTACTCCAGCCTGGACAACAGAGTAAAACCCTGGTTAAAAAATTTTTTTTTTAAATTTACTAACTTATAAAAATGTTTTTCTTTGGGTCATGTGGGAAGAAAAAGTATTGATGCCTCTTTTCTGACCTTTGAGCTGAGGCGGCAAAATTCAGACGTAAGTGCTTCTGAAGATAGGGTGAATTCAGCCCAATTTCTAAGGGGACATTAGAAAACACACGGTTTGGCCAGGAATTTGAAGTTGAGATGACTTTATAACCTTGGGCATGGTAGAGACCACAGCCTCCTCAGGCAACTTCAACTCTTCAAGCCTCAGTTTGCACATCTGTGATGATATCTGAATAGCACTGGGGTTATAGACAGTGGCTTTGACGTAAACTCACATTTCAGTTTGAATCCAGACTTTGTCTCCAACCTGGCAGTTGTACGAACATTCTCTAGTTACTGTCCTGCCACCACGTCCAGCTTCCGTTACCTCATCCGTTAAGTAGGATATCAGTAGTGTGTACCACAAAGGGTTGTCCTGAGGATAAAATGAAATAATGAAATAATACACAGGCATATCATAAGCCTTGTCCAATCAATAGTAACTATAGTCCAGTTTATTATTAGGTTGAACCATATGACATTGCCAATGTTTGAACACTTCTGACCTATAAAATCAACAATTCCATATGGCTTGTCCTGAGATCTCCTCAAGGGATTGCTATGGGTATTAAATGAGATGATACAGGCACTGTGCTTGGTACCATCAAGGTGCTCAATTCATGATAGTATTATTATTATTATTATGCTCAACCTTGGCAATAGCAACCAATGTGGAGAAATCAAGGGACCCAAGTTACACATCAAGAAACTTGATCTGACCGGGCTCGGTGGCTCAGCCTGTAATCCCAGCACTTTGGAAGGCCAAGGCAGGTGGATTGCCTGAGCCCGCGGGTTCAAGACCAGCCCAGGCAACTTGGCGAGACCCCCGTCTCTACAATAAATCAAAAATTAGCTGGGCGTGGTAGCACGTGCCTGGAGTTCTGGCTACTTGGAAGACTGAAGCGGAAGGATTTCCAGAGCCCAGCAGGTCGATGCTGGAGTGGCCGTGAGTGTGCCACTGCATTCCAGCCTGGGCAACAATAGTGAGCCTCCAAAAAAAAAAGAAAGAAAAAAAAGAAACTTGATCCCTTGCAGCATTATTTACAATAGCAAAAACACGGAGCTAATCATTCTGCCCATCAAAACTGGGCTGGATAAAAAAAAAAATGTGATACATGTACACAATGGAATATTACGCAGCCATAAAGAAGGACAAACGTATGGACTTCACAGCAACTTGGATGGATTTAGAGTCTATAATACTCAGTGATCTATCACAGAAACAAAGAACCGAGTACCATATGTTCTCCCTCATAAGCGGACCCTGAACATTTACCATAGTACTATAAGAAAGGGATTGGCAGTAGTGGGATACTGTCAGGGGAAGGGGGACACATAACATCAATAAGGGTAACTGATCTCAAACCAGGAGAAGTGGAGACCAAAGGGAAGCCCAAACTTTACCTGTACGACGCCCACTTGTATGCCTAATCCTGAATTGTACCCCACATCCTTAAAAAAAAAGAAAACTGATCCCTCTTTGTAATTGGTCATTTAATTTGCTTGTCAGTTTCTACTCATCTCTTCTTTTGCCCTGCGTCTCCCTACCATACTTGTTATGGTAGATACATTGTCTTAGACTTTCTGTAGATTCTAGCAGACCCCAGACACATAATGTATTCAATAAATGCTTGTTGAATGAATGATTTCAAGAGTTGTATGGGTTTCCCAAAGTTTGGGGAGATTTGTTTCTCCTGTGGATTATTGGGGGAAAAAAAACTGAACTAAAAACATAGCAAAAATTTGGGAAAAAAACCCAGAATTAAAAACATAAGCAAAAAACTTGAGTAAGAAACATTTTCGGCTTTAATTCTTTCCATCAAAGTGGATCAATAATTCTAGTCTGGCTACCTGGAGTATCAGAAGATCAAGTGAGTTACTGATTAGCCACACATCCATTATAGTGGCTACAATCAAAAGAACTTGCAATGCCAGGTACTGGCAAGCATACAGAGTGGCTGGAACTTTCATACCTTGGTGGTGGGAATGTAAAATTGTACAGCCATTTTGGAAAATACTTTTTGCAGTTTCTTATAAAATTAGATATATGCTTAACCACAATACTCAGCAAACCCAATCCTATTCACCCTAGATAAATGAAAACTTGTATTCACATAAAACCTGGGTATTTATAGTGACTTTACTCATGATAATCAAAACCTGGAAACACCTAATTGTCCTTCAACTGATGAATGGACAAACTCACAATGACACATCTATCTGGTGGAATACTACTGAACAAAAAAAAGGAAAGAACTATTGATACACGCAACGACCCTTGAGAATGCACTTTGCTGAGTGGAAGAAGGCAGATCTCAGAAGTCTATATCCTCCATGGTAGCCGGGCTCGGTGGCTCAGCCTGTAATCCCGTGCCTCGGGAGGCTGAGGTGAGTGGATTGCCTGAGCCCGCGGGTTCAAGACCCGCCTGGGCAACGTGGCGAGACCTCATCTCTACAATAAATCAAAATGAGCCGGGCATGGTAGCGCGCGACTGTAGTTCCAGCTACTTGGAAGGCTGAGGCGGAAGGATTACTGGAGCCCAGCAGGTTGAGGCTGCGGTGGCCGGGAGCAGCCACTGCACTCCAGTCTGAGTCACAGAGTGAGACTCCAATCAAAAAAAAAATAAAGGAATATATCCTCCATGGTTCAATGTATACAACATTTCAGAAAAGGCAACATGATGGGGACACAATCAGACCAATGATTGAGGTGATGGGAGGGGTTGAATACAGAGATAGGAGGGAAGTTTTGGGGAGTGATCTTGATGGCGGAAGGGGTTATTTGACTGTATGTGCTTGTCAAAACCCATAAAAATGTAAATTAAAAAAATGGAGAATGTTGATGTACATAAATTACACTTAAATAAACAGGACTTTTAAAAAAAAGAGCTAGTTGCTGGGGAAATTGTTCACAAAGCCAAGTTGTGACAGTTCCAATATTATTCCCATAATGGGGTCGCAAATACAATTCTTCCCTGAGTGGTTTGGAAGTTTGTGCTGAGCCAGAATGAGATCATTATTACTAATTGTTTAATTTATCATGTGTTTAATTAAACATGTATGTACCTTCCAGATCCTGGAGGACTGAGAGCAGAACAAGTTCCGCTCAGGGGACTCAAGGGGCTCAGAATTAGGAGCGGGAGTAAGAAAAGGCGATAGTAGTGTAACATGATTATTATGTTTGATAATAACTTAAAACCAAGCATATAATTAGATGCTTTGCACATTATGCAACTAAAAGCACAAGCTAAGCATTATGAATAACAGTACTTATTAACAGCAGAAGGAGGGTAATATTAGCTAGCATTTATTGACTACTTACTATGTGAGGGGTGCTATTCCAAACACCCATTTCAGCCTGATCAAAAGGTCATTATTAGGCCAGGCACAGTGGCTCACACCTGTAATCCCAGCACTTTGGGAGGTGGAGGCGTGAGGACTGCCTGACCCCAGGGTTCGAGACCAGCCTGGGCAATTTGGCGGGACCTCGTCTCTACAATAAGTCAAAAAATTAGCCAGGTGTAGTGGCGCATGCCTGTCGTTCCAGATACTCGGAAGGCTGAGGAGGTAGGATCACATGAGCCCAGCAGGTTGAAGCTGTGGAGCTGTGAGCGTGTCACTGCACTCTAGTCTGGGTGACAGAATGAGATCCCTACCCTCTCCAAAAGTTCACTAGCATTATCCTTCAGAGATGAGACAACAAAGTCACAGAAAAGTTTATTTGCCCAAGATCACACAGCTGACAAAACACAGAAGACAGGCGAACCTCTGGCAGGATAGGCACCTCCAAACCATAATAGTGTCCTATGGCTAGAGAGAAACAGTGATCCGGGTCACTTCAACGCTCAGGTTTGGGAACTGGTTTCTGTAACTCTGGCTCAGTTTCCCCAACAGCCAAGAAGAAGGTCAACATATGTAGAGAGATGAAGTATGCAAAACTCTCTGCTTAAGACAACTAGGATAAACTCTTTCCTTTTGTGTTAGTTTTTGTGTTTCCCATTGATCCCCCCCCACCCTATTACTAAAGTGATACAGTTATGTGCTGCATAATGATATTTCGGTCAACAATGGACCACATATATGAAGCTGGTCCCATTCGACTATAATGGAGCTGAAAAACACCTATTCCCTAGTGATGTCATAGCCCTCTTAACATAGCACAACGCACTACCCTTTCTGTGCTTAGATACACAAACCCCACTGTGTTACAGTTGCCTGCAGTATTCAGTACAACCATGTGCTGTCCAGGTCTGCAGTCCAGGAACAACAGGCTAGACCCTACAGCCTGGTTGTGTAGTAGGCTAGACCATCTAGGTGTGTGTAAGCACACTCCATGAAGTTCACATAATGGCGAAATCACTGAACGAAGCATTTCTCAGAATGTCTCCCCATCATTTAGTGACATATGACTGTACTTAATTATTGCAGAAAATGAAAGAGGAGAAAAAAAAAGATAAACAAAAGCCCAAACCAAACCCAAACCCCCTTCATCCATGGTCTTCCTATGCAGGGGTAACCAGTGCTAACATGGTGGCACATTTCCTTCTTGTCTCTTTAAAAATGTCTTTTCTTTACATAACTGAGCTCGTCCTTAAATGTAATTTTGGATCCTGCCTTCCTTCACTTAACATCAGAGCGTAGACTCTCATCATTTTAAGTGGCTGCATAATAATCTAGCATATGGATATTCTATAATTTACGAACTGTTCCTGCACAGTTGGTTATTTGGGTTATTTCCAATATTTTCTCCATTATAAATAACACCATTGTGAGCATTCTAGCCCGTATATCTGGGTGTGCATTGCAGATTATTTTTTTAGGATAGTTTCCCAGAAATGTAATTACTGGGTTAAATGTCATGAATGTTTTAAAGATTATGTAGCGATGTAGTATTCTTTATAAATAACAAATACATTCTTTGCAAATTCATGGAAAGACTTCCAGAGGGTCACAGTTGTATATGTACTTGTTCCTGCCTATAAATGTGGGGGAGGCGGGGACAAGACTGCACTGGGAACTTTCTGACTTCTTTATCGTGCAGCAACCATGGGAATTTTTTCCTTGTGAGCCATCTCCCAATTTTCAGGGCTATCTGCTGATTAAATATTGATCAACTGAGTGCCAGCAAATGGAAATGGACTTCCAGTATGGAGTTTTATGTCTTTTGCAAGGAGCTCGTCTGCAGAATAGGTCAGGCGTGGCACTGCAGCACTTTTTACTTGGCACAGCACCCTCCTGCTATCCTCCCCACGACTCCCCACGGCTCCTGAGTGGCAGGGCTTGGGCAGCCATTCCTATTCATTGGAAACTCCAGCCCAGAAAGGATGGGTAACTTTCCAAGGTCACAGAGCTGGTTGGAGAGAAAATGGACTAGAATTTTAGCCTCATGGCATTAGGAGCCCAAATTCATGTTGGAGTCTTAATCCCCAACGTGGCTGTATTTGGAGACAGAGCCTGTTAAGGCAGTAATGAAGGTTAAATGAGGTCATAAGAATGGGGGCTGTGAGCCGGGCTCCATGGCTCAGCCTGTAATCCCGCGCCTTTGGGAGGCTGAGGTGAGTGGATTGCCTGAGCCCGCGGGTTCGAGACCCGCCTGGGCAGGCGAGACCTCATCTCTACAATAAATCAAAAAATCAGCCGGGCGTGGTAGCGCATGCCTGTAGTTCCAGCTACTTGGAAGGCTGAGGCGGAAGGATCGCCGGAGCCCAGCAGGTCGAGGCTGCGGTGGCCGGGAGCAGCCACTGCACTCCAGTCTGGGCGACAGAGTAGGACTCCAACTCAAAAAAAAAAAAAAAAAAAAAAGAATGGGGCTGTGGTGGTTCATATCTGGAATCCCAGCACTTTGGGAGGCCAAGGCAGGAAGATTGCTTGAGTTCAGGAGTTCGAGCCTGGGCAACATAATAAGACCTCATCTCTACAAAACAATCAAAGAAATTAACCAGGTGTGGTGGCACATGCCTGTAGTCCCAGCTACTCGGGAGGGTGAGGCTGAAGGATTGCCTGAACCCAGGGGGGTCAAGGGTGCAGTGAGCCATGATTGTGCCATGGCATTCCAGCCTGGGCAAAGAGAGTAAGCCCCCCCAAAAAAGGTGGGACCCTACTCCGATAGGAAGCAACACCAGAGTACTTTGCAAGTGTCTCTCCTCTTCCCTCTGCTCTCCTCCCCTCCCTGCCTTCTCTTTCTCTTTCTCTCTCCACACATGTGGAGGAAAGAGACCATGTAAGGATACAGTGAGAAGGCGGCCATCTACAAGCCAGGAAGAGAAATCAAGCCTGAAATCAAGGCTGATGGCACCCTGACGTTGGACTTCCAGCCTCCAAAACTGTGAGAAAATAAGTTCTGTTGTTGAAACTACCCAATCTGTGGTATTTTGTTATGGCAGCCCTAGCAAACTAATACAGATTTTGGTACCAAGAAGTGAAATACTCCTGTAACAAATAACCAAAAATGTGGAAGTGAATTTGAAACTGGATAATGGGTAGAGGCTGGGTGAGCTTTGAGCACATGCTAGAAAAAGCCAAGATCACTTTGAAGGGACTGTTGGTAGAAATGTGGATGTGTAAATTAGGCAGTCATGGTGGTGTAATACCAGCTGCTTGGGAGGCTGAGGGGGGAGGATCACTTGAGTCCAGGAGTTGGATGTTGTAGCAAGCCATGATTGCACCACTGTACTCCAGCTTGAGCGACAGAGCCATACCCTGTTTCAAAAGAAATAATGAAATGTGGATATTAAAGGCGATTTGAGCAAAGGTTTAAGAAGAGGAGAGTTGTAGAGAAAGCTTCTTAAAGAATGTATATATTGACCAGGCATGGTGCCTCACTCCTATAATCCCAGCACTTTAGGAGGCTGAGGCAGGAGGATCACTGGAGCCTAGGAGTTCAAGACCAGCCTGGGCAACATAGCAAGACATTGTCCTACAAAAAATAAAAACATTGGCCAGGTGTGATGGCACGTGCCTGTAGTCCCAGCTACTTGGGAGGCTGAGGTGGAAGGATTGCCTGAGCCCAGGAGGTCGAGGTTGTGATCATGTCATTACACTCGAGCCTAAGTAACAGAGTGAGACCCTGACTCAAAAAAAGAAAAGAGGAAAAGGATACATCTATCATCATGAACATAATGTTGATGAAAATATGGGTATTAAAGTGATTCTGGTGAGATCTCAGATGGAAATAAAAAATGTGCTATTGGAAACTGAAGGAAAGGTGATCTTTGTGTAGGGGCAAAGGAAAAATTTCCCCTTCACTCTGAAGTTTTGCTTTAAAGTCAAATCACAAAAGGCAGATTTCTTTCTTTCTTTTTTTTTTTTTTTGAGTTGGAGTCTCACTCTGTCGCCGAGCCTGCAGTGTTGTGACATGCTCACGGCCCCCATAGTCTTGACCTGCTAGGCTCAGGTGATCCTTCTGCCTCAGCCTTCCAAGTAGCTGGAATCACAGGTGTGTGCCTCCACACTGGCCTAAATTTTTTTTTTTTTTTGAGTTGGAATCTCACTCCTTCACTGAGGCTGGAGTGCAGTGGCACACTCACGGCCACCTCAGTGTTGACCTGCTGGGCTCCGGTGATCCTTCTGCCTCAGCCTTCCAAGTAGCCAGAACTATAGGCACGCTACCACGTAGCTAATTATTTATTTATTTATTGTAGAAACGAGGTCTCACCAAGTTGCCCGGACTGGTCTTGAACCCTGGACTCAGGCAATACTTTTACCTCTGCCACCCAAAGTGCTGGGATTACAGGCGTGAACCACTGTGCCTGGCTGCAAAAGACAGATTAATTGGAGAAAAGACACACAAACGTATTATCATCACGGGGCAGGATCACAAAGTGATTGCCCAATGGGGCAGAAATATACCCTTCTTCTTAGGGGGAAGGGAACTGGGGACGTGTGGATGATTTTATGGGGGTAGTGAATGATGTTTAGGGGAATTCAATGGGCTTGAAGAACATACAGCTGCCTGGAACAAAACCTGTTGTGCCAACAGGGCGAGTAATTGTTTGTGACAAAAGTCTATCCAGGTGTGTTGACAGATTTCAGTCTTTTTTCTTGCAATATGAGTTCAATGAATAAAAACTCAGGGAAGGGACAAGAGGACATTGCTTTTTTCTGTAGCAGGTCCAGACGGGACCTTCAGAGAACAGCTTCATCCTGAGCTTTGAGAGAAACAAAGGGTTGAGCGACAGCAGGGTGGGAGGAAAAATCAGAGAGACCTAGGGTTTTAGCTGTCAAAGGGCCCCTTATTTGGTGTATTGGTTTCTAAGCCCCATAATGAAATATAAAGTGGCAAAGAGTTCAGCTGCATTGTTGTGATATTATAATATACATGTTTATTGGTTTTTGTTCATGGTTCCTGGCGCATAACACCTATAGCCCTGTTACAGTCTTCTGTTATAATGTTGGGGCACTTTAGGTTTCAGAAGCGGGCCACAGGAAACAGAGGCAGACCTTCTCTTGCCCTCCTTTGAGCTTCCCAAGGCAGAACTCTAACTTGATTGTGGGTCATAAGGTCCTCATTGCAGAGAGGGTCCTGCCCCCTACTGTAGAGGAAGGAATGCTGCACAGAGAGGCCAAGGCAAATCTGGACAGGTCTTGCTGGGTTTATGTGTTTCCCTGAGTTCTGTGAGCTGCTCTAGCAAATTAATTGAACCCAAGGAGGAGTCATGGGAAGCCCAACTTGAAGCCACAGGGTTAGAAATTCTGGAGGTCCGGACTTGTGACTCGTCTCTGAAAAGGGTCTAGTCGTGGAGACTGAGCCCTCAACCTGCAGGATCTGAGGCTGTCTCCAAGTGTCAGCAGTGATGGCTGCTTGGAGTGTGGGGAAAAAAAAAAAACCCACTTGTTTGGTCGCAGAAATCTTCTGTGTTCATTGTTGTTGTTTTGAATGAGAGAATAGAGGCTGGGTGTGGTTGCTTATACCTGTAATCCCAGAACGTTGGGAGCTAAGGCGGGAGGATTGCTTGAGCCCAGGAGTTCAAAACCAGCTTGGGCAACATAGTGAGACCGCATCTCTAAAAATATAAAAAATAATTAAATAAAAATAAAACAATTGAGTGAGAGAATAGGAAAAAGCACTTTAAGTTTGTGAGTTTTTTTTCACTCCAAATTGTGTTGTAGTGTTTTGTGGAAAGTAGAAATTGCAAGTGATAAACTTAGATATTTAGCTGTGAAGATTTCTAAGCAAAGTGTTGAAGGTGTGGCCTGGTCTCTCCCTGCTGCTTATGTAAAATGTGAGAGGAAGGAGACACATTAAAGGAATTGCTAAGCAAAAAGAAACCAGAACTTGAAGATTTGAAAAATTATCAACCCACTAATATTATAAAAATTGAGAAAGCATATTCTGGAAAGGACACCAACAGTGTGGTTGGACAAGTACTCTATAAGGAGATCACCCATGGAGCTAATCAGACATCTCTGTAGAAGCCAGGAATAGATTTGGGATTTTACTAGCAGACACTGCAGACACTGTAGTTTGGACCAAAGGGAACAGAGACAGAACGAAATAAAGGAATGCTTCCCGAATTCTAGGATTCTATAGGACAGGACAATAGAGCTATTTGGCTGTGAACTTGCTTTATCCTTCAAGAAAGGGGAAGAGGCTGGCGTGGTGGCTCATGCCTCGCATCCCAGCGCTCTGGGAAGCCAAGGGCGGGGGGTGGGGGGGACTGCTTGAGGTCCGTAGTTAAAGACCAACCTGGGCAACATAGAAAAGCCTCGTATCTACAAAAATATATAAAAAGTAGCTGGACATAGTGGTACACGCCTATAGTCCCAGCTACTCAGGAGGCTGAGGCAGGAGGATCATGTGAGCCCAGGAGTTCTAGACTGCAGTGAGCTATGATCTCATGCCACTGCACTCCAGCCTGGGTGACAGAGTATCAAAGAAAGAAAGAAAGAAACCAAATGGAAAGAAAAGAAAAAGTGATTCAGAGTTCATCAGGGCTGCCGCTCCCTCACAGACCCAGGGGAAAGGCTGTCTCAGAGGGTGGGGTCCCCTCCTCTTTAAGCAGGCCAGGCTGTGCCTGCCCAGGGTCTCAGGGTTGGCACTGTGGCTGAGAGTCGTAAGTGCAGGGCCACTGCCAAGGGTCGTGTGGGTGACACTGCTGCCCTAGTGGGCCTAGAGGGTAGAACGTCCAGTCGCAGAGGATTATTCTAGAACTTTAGGAATGCATAGGTCCATCCTATGCCATTGTGTTTCAGAGGCATATAACTTGTCTGGTTTCACAGATTCACAGCTGACAGGAATTTTATCTAAGGATGACTCATACTTCAAGTCTCACCCATACTTAATTTAGATGATATTTAGATGCGACTTCAGACTTGGAACTGATGCTGGATTGAGTTAAGACTTTGGGAGCTGTTAGGATAAGGTGGGTGTATTTTGCTTATCAGGACATGAATTTGGGGGGCCGGAAGGCAGAATGTTAGGGAGTGAATTGTGGGAGACACAATTCATATGTTGGACCCCAATCCCCCATTTGACTGTATTTGGAAACGTAGCCTATAAGAAGGTGATAAAGGTTAAATGAGGTCATAAGGACACAGTCCTCCTTCCGCAGGACTGGTGTCCTTATAAGAAGAGAAAAAAACACTAAAGCTTTCTCTCCATACACAAAGAGCCATGTGAGGACTCAGTGAGAAGGCGGCTATCTATAAGCCAGAAAGAGAGACCTTAACAGAAACCAAGCCTGATGCCATCTGGATCTTGGGCTTCCAGCCTCCAGAACTCTGAGAGAATACATTTCTACTGTGGCTTCAACAAGCCACCCATTCTGTTGCATTTTGCTATGGACATTGGATAAGACCATATAGTCCCTAACCACATCCAGGGCAAGAGTCACTTATTTGATTTCCCTTGTGCGTGTCCACGAGTAGGGATTTGTTTTTATAGAGATGGAGTCTCGCTAAATTGCCCAGGCTGGTCTCAAACTCCTGCCCTAAGCAATCCTCCTGCCTTGGCCTCTCAAAGTGCTGGGATTACAGGCATGAGCCATCATGTCCGGTCCTGAGAGTAGATTTTGTCAGACTTACTACTCATCTTCAAGAATGCCTTTCTCTCTCCAACACATAGCATCTTGTTATCTGTGTAAATCTGGGATTGACTTTCAGTGAAAGGAGTTTCAGTGAAAGGAACAGATGACAGTCTGAGGCTGGGTTTCTAGAACCAGGCTTTGGAGAAACATGCTGGGATCTTAGGCAAGTTACTTCTCTCTGATGATCAGTTTCTTCGTCTGTAAAACAAGGTGTGCTACATCAGGCCCTGAGATTGTACCGATTGTATTGATTGTACCGGTTTGAATCCAGGATCTGGCATTAATTGTGACCTTGGGCAAGAGACTTAGCCTCTCAGGTTTGATTTTCTCATCTCTAAAAGAGGGATAGCACTAGTACCTACCCTGTCGCATTACTGAGCTAATTAAAAGAGATAATGTATGAAGAGTCCCTGGCACATATATAAAAGGCCCATAAAAGGTAGTTGTTGCCTTTGATTAACTAAATAAGCTAATATATGCAAAATGCTGAGGGGTGTCTGGCACTTCAGTATTAGCTATCCTGATTTCCTTACTCTAGCATATTGCAGGTCTTCAATAACTGATAGTCATTATTATTTTAGGGTCTCATCTCCTTCTGTTCCCCTCCAAACCCCAGGCCCCCCAAGTTCTGGTTTTCTCTGCATACAGCCCATGGGCCTTCCCGCCCTAGTGTTTGTCTGGGCCGTTTCCTCCGCCGGGCGCTCCACTTTGCCTCCTCCCAGCTCAGATGTCTTCTCCTCTGGGATTCCTCTGGTCTGCACCACCCCCTCCCCCAGTCAGCAGGGCCGGCTCCATGATCTGTGTCCGGCTCAGAAAACAAGTCCATATAGCACTTAAGTTCTTTGTGCCTGGTGGTTGGGTTAACTCTTTCGGAGCCTGCCTCCAAGAGCAGTTGCCTCTTGGGGGCGGCGCTGGGTCAGTCGCCTCTGAGTGTCACCCAAAGCGTCTTGGCACATTGCAGGGCAGAGTAAACCGGCCTCGGTGCAGAGAGGGGTCCGGTTTAACCCCTACAAGCCCCCGGCCCTCGCCAGGCCGCATCCACCTTGCATCCTTTCTCCGGGGGTCGGATTCTCCCCTCCCCGCGATCCCCCTCACCTGGGCCAGCCCGGCTCCCCAGGGGTCCCGCCGGCTCCTCCCCTGGTCAGTCCCCCAGCCCCTCCCGGCGGACTCCTCCCCTCCTCCATCCCCCGGCGCAGCCCGCGGGGCTGGGGGCGGAGCGTCTGGGCCAAGGCTTGGAGCCGCGCGAGGCGGCGCAGCACAAGAAGGGGCTTCCACACGCGCCGGGCTGGGCCGGCGCGGGCATGGCCCAGGGCGTGTGAGCCCGCGCAAGGGGCTGCCACCATGCTCGGGGGCGCAGGCGCCGCCCGGCTCTGCCTGCTGGCGCTCGCCTTGCAGCTGCCCCGGCCGCGGGCGGCGCGGGAGCCGGGATGGACGACAAGTAAGTGGCCCGCGCGGGGGGGATGGAGGCGAGGGGGCTGGGGGACCCGAGAGTCGCCCTGCGGAGCCGGAGCGCGGGACCCCGACCCCTGCGCCCCGCACACCTCCGCGATCGCCGCGCGCCCGCCGCCTCCCGACCCGGGCGCCCGGGCTTTGTCCCACGCTGTGCGCTCGGGGAGGTGGTGGAGACCGGGGAGACCCCGCGCAGGCGGAAAAACAGCCGGTCCTCCCTCGGGCTTGCCTTCGCCTCGCTTCTCCTTCCTCTGTTTTTCTGCGTTTGGCGTCTCTTTCCGCTGCTTTACGACCTCTCCTGCGTTTTCTCACGGTCCCTTATGCCTGCTCCGCTCTCTCCCCTCATCTCTGCCTCTCCGCCCGCTGCACCCGCCGGCTGCGAGCATCCCCGCGCCCTGCCCTTGTGGCCGGGAGCGGCTTCCTGCGACCCTGCTGGGTGTCGGCCACGCCTGCGGGGTAGGATAATGCCCCGAAGACGGTTAGCCGTGGTGGTGGGGGTGGTGGTAGGGGGCTCGCCGGGTCTCTCCGGTCGCGCACTTCGGACCCTTGAGCTGGAGGGATCCCTCTTGGAAATCAAGTTCAGTGCACCCGTTTTATAGATGAGGAAACTGAGGCCCACAATAGGGAAAGGACCCGCCCACGGCCATTTCACGGATTGAGGTCCGCGCTGGCACTGGAAACTGGAGCTCTCTTCCACCCCCACCCGACGGCCCCACCCCTCTGGGCCTCAGTTTCCCCTTCGAGAGGGGTCGGACTCGATGCTTCCAGCTTGGATGCTGGGTAATGTCTATGTTTCTCACAACTAGTTTCCCAGACACCATCTCCTCCCCGGCCCCATCCCTCGGGGGATCTCCGCAGATTTAGCGGAAGGAATGGTCCCGAGGGGGCGGTGCCCGGGTATGTCTTGATGACCCGGGAAAGTCAGCCCTGGCTCCGCCGCCGCAGACTGACTAGGGTGACTCCAGATCGCTGTCTGCGGGACCAACAGCGTTTTCAAAAGAAGCGAGCGCTGGCGGGACGAGGGCGGGGCGAGGACCGGGCTGACTGGACCCCCCTTTCCCCCCGCTCCAGCGTCCCCAGCCGCAGGTGACCTCCCAAACTATACCCTGACCTCCCAGACAACGCGGAGCTTCCAGGGACGAAGTTCTGCGGCCCTCCCGCGCCCTAGTGAGCAACCCCCCACCACTTTGAGCTTTTTATACCGAAAGGGAAACTGAGGCACAGGAGATTGGAGCTTAGCACGAGGCCTGAGTCAATGATTAGTGCAGAAGAATAGCTTGAAGGGAGGCAAGGAACGCAAGTTATTACTCCATCGCAGGTCTCCTCGGATACCACTCAGGGAGGTAGAGTCGCTTAGAATATCTGGGAAATAATGAAAAGTGCAAAAGAAATGAAATAATCCACAACTCCTGGGTCCACAGTTGCTATTGATGTTCTGTTTTTTCTCCAGTTTTTGTGTGTACCTGTAAGTATATATTGGTAAAACTGGAGCCATACCCTAAGTACAGTTTTGGGTCTTGCATTTTTCCACTTCACACTATGAGTACTTCCCACATCATTAAATTCTCCAAAAACATGATTTTTAATGACTCTATAAATTCTATCAGGAGATCGAAAATTATACCTCTATCGGGAGAAGTATAATTTTCAAAAAGTTAAGGACGTGACTCTCATATAAATGTGGAGATTTATTCATCTCCACCAAGCAGGCTGGTGAAAATGGTTTAGAGGAGACCTGGATGGAAGGGGTGGCATGGGTACTGGAGAAAAAAATGTGAAAATCTTGTGGCAGGGACAGATACAAAAAGGGTGAATACCCCACAAAAAAACAACCAAAATTCTTGATTTTCTACTGTGCTGAAAACATTTGCATCAGACAGAAATCTATAGGTAATATACAACTTAATAGAGGACAGGCCTTTAATCAACAGTAAATAAAAAGTCAATAGTACATTCCCCTAGATAATTCAGTACTCCATGCAAGGGCCTGTTAGTGCCTCAGTATCACTTTGGAAAGACATCTCCAAGTTTGGAACAGTTTTTCTTAAGCTGCACTGTTTCTCTATTGGTAAGGCTATAGATTGCTTCCGGTACTTTTTGCAATTATAAATATCATTTGATTCCTTTAAATATTCTATTAGATACCATATAATTCCTTTTTGTTTAAAATAATCTAGACTCAGCTGGGCACCGTCTCTCATGGCTATAATCCCACCACTTTGGGAGGCCAAGACGGGAGGATTGCTTGAGCTTAGGAGTTTGAGGCTTAGCTAGGCAGCATAGTGAGACCTTGTCTCTACAAAAAATAAAAAATAAAAATATTAGCTAGGCATGGTAGCGCACGCCTGTAGTCCCAGCCACTTGGGAGGCTAAGGAAGGTAGATCATTTCAGCCCTGGAGTTTGAGGCTGAGGTGAGCCATGATCGTGCCTAGGCAACAGAGTGAGGCCCTGATGCCAAAAAAAAAAAAAAAAAAAAAAAAAATCTAGACTTATCAGGGCCATCAGGATAGGGACTGTCTATTTTGTTTCCCCATGAATATTAAGCACATAGCATAGTCCAGTACTCAGAAAGTGTTTGATAAATACATAAATGCATTACTTCTGATTTTTACCAGTTTGATGAAAATTGGTGCTAGTCCAATGACATTATTTTTTTAGATGTATTTTGACGACTGCAAATGCATTGTATAAGTAATCTGAAAGGAAATTGAATAAACACCCATAAACCCACCACTCAGAGCAACTATGGCCATCTTTTTAATCACTTATTTTCTGTGTGATCAGTGTGACAGTTGAGACAAAATAGATTTTGTTGTCCTCCACCCTCTGCAGGGGCCCTATGGGATTTGTCCTGTGCTTGTGGAGGCTAATTTATTTAGGTCTTGGAAAATCATCTCTTTATGAGCTGGTCTGTAACCAGTTGACTTCTGTCTGCACTGCTTTGAACGAGTCTCTCCTGCAGTTTCAATTCCCTCTCCTACCTACTTCCCAGGGTCCTCGTGAGGGTGGAGGAGAACTGAGTGGCGAGAGTGATTAGGTTCTCTCCTGCAAACTTGCTGTTAGGAAGTTCAAGTTAACATAACGATGCTCTGTGGGTTAAAAGGCAATTTCACATTGACTCTCCCCAGTGAAACTGTGAGCTGGGGAGGTGGGAATTGTCGTCTTCCATTTACAGATGAGAAAACCAAAGCTCCCTGGGAACAATACCCATGGGCCTGAACTCCAGAATATGCCCAGAATCCCACCACCTCATTCCTCGGCGCTGAAACCAATTCCAGTGTGAGCACTGTCGTCTCTCTCTAGGACTCACACAGTCTCCAGCTTTCCTCGCATTCTCCCCCATAGCCCTTTCTCCACCAGGCAGGCTGAAGGATCTTTTTAAAACCCGACACAGATCAGATTGCTCTGTGATTGAAACATCCAATGCCTTCCAAGTCTATTTATGAGAAAATCCAGATGCTTTCCACGGCCTCTGAATTATTAGTCCCATAACTGTCTCTGACAACTTCCTCTCTTATGACTCAATTCTAGAACCTTAACCTTTTGCTTGTTCCTTACACACCCCAGGTACACTTCAACCAGGCAGGACCACTCACTTGCTGTTTCCTCTACCAGAGGCACTCTTCCCCGCATGGCTGCCTTCTTCTGACCCCTCAGGACTCTGTAAAAGGCCAACCTGCTGATCACCCTGTCTAAAATACTCACTCCTGTTAGGTGTCTCTTTATCCCATGACCCTAACTTATTTCTTCAGGGTACTTACACCTTCAGAGTACGTTTGTTCTTCATCTGTCTCCCACCTAATCCTAACCCATAACTCTCAATCCTGATGCAAAACCCCTAACCCTAACCTTAACCCCCAAACCTAACCCCAACCCTAACTCTAACCTTAAGGTAAAGTTTGTGAATTCAGAGACCTTGTTTGTCCTGTTCACCACTCATTCGCCAACATCTAAGAACAGTAGCTGACCCATAGTAAGTGCCAAGAGCCTGGGATCCAGCAGGGCTTCTAATGACCCAGCACAGGGGCAGTCGTCGCAGAAAGGGTGTGTGTGGCTTAGCTAGAGTCTAGAGGTCTGGGTTTCCAATGGCTGTGCATTTTGTATCGACAGGAGGACATGGGAAAGGCAGCCTCCCGCTACAGCATGAACTCATTATACCTCAGTGGAAGACTTTGGAAAGCCCTGTGAGAGAAAAGGTAAGACTCAAAACCTCTTGTGTTCCTTGGCAGGAGGTGACCACTGGCGGCCTGGGGCCACCTACTCAGCTTTCTCGGAAGCCTAGTCATCACCATTGGTTCTATTTCCGGCCCATTCTGTCCTCTCTGTGTGCCAGTTTTGGATATGCCAGGCGAGACTTTCCTTCATTTAGGACAAACTTCTAGAACGTTTCTAAATGCTGTTAGTTGAGGAAATGAAAATTCCCATTAATGCTGACACAAGCTGAGTGTAAATGGGACAGTGTCACAGAAATCACCTACTCTCCATTGGAATTCATTAAATATTGCCACTGTTGTTTTTGCTCTGCAAAACACATGCTTCTTTTTATTGATAGGCTAGTGTATTTGGAGGGAAAAAGGATACTCTAAACTATTCTTAATAAGAGGCAGGTAGGGACCCAGTACTGGGGTATGTATCTTAAAATCCAATAGGCTCCCCTGCCCAGAACACCGGCACATGTGCAAGCTCTATCAGAGGGATTGGAATCAAGACAGGAAACATGACCCTATTCCTGTAGAGAGGACTTGTGCATCTAGGATATTCTTTGTGGTTCTAGCTTTTACGGCTCGAGCGAGACATAAGAGCTGGGAAGGAAGACGTATTTCTTGTGTGCCACTTACTAGCTGTGTGAGCTTCCACTTTCTAAAAAACTCGAATTTCCTCATTTATAAAATGGGGTTTCGAGAGAATTAGAGGAAGAGGGAATGAGAGGAGTTGGTTTCTACTAACTCTTTGGGTTCAAACAGTTTGTAATTTATTGAGCAATACACAGGAGCCAGATTACAGTTGGAAAGAGATGTGTTGGGAAGACTTCACACGTTGTGGCTCTTGAGTCCAGAAAGGTAAATGGAGAGGAAAAATGCCCCACATCCTTGACGTTATTGCTGGAGCAATAGCAGACACGTCCCCAAAGGCTCCAACTTGGATTTACCAAGGGGAACGTACAGTGACAAATAAAAGCAAGTGACATTTTATCCTAAAGGTACATGCACAGAACTCATTTCATCAAAAAGGAGGAGAGGCTGAAAATAACTTCAGGAAAAGTCTAGACAAATGAATGGATGGCCATCCTGGGGCCAAGTATTTTTAAAAATTAAGATCTTGGATGTTGCGACCTGTCTGTGACTGCCTGAGAAATGGATCTGATACTTTTTATAGAGGCATCTTTGTTCCCTCCAGATGTGGACGTTGGCCACCTCAGGAAGAGCCTGAGAAATGCAGTGGCTCATGGGATCCTGTCTTTGTTCCCAGCCATTGTCTGCCCAGAACATGGGGCATTGTATTCTGTAGGAATAGTCATCACAGTGCCTACCGCCATAAATATTTGTTGAGGGAACAAATGAATAAGTGTCAGAGAGAGAGAGCAGGAGCTGGGTTTCACTGAGGCCTCTAATTCTAGTTTATGACATTCATTCATCCAACATTAATATTGAACACTTATCGGCTTGTTTTCAATACCCTATGGATCTGGAGAGCTGTTTCTTTTTTCTCAGTCAGGGTCTCACTTTGTCATCCAGGTTAGAGTGCAGTGACACAATCACCGCTCACCGCAGCCTTGACCTTCTAGGCTCAGGCAGTCCTTTGGCCTCAGTCTCCCAGGTAGCTGTGACTACAGGCACGCACCACCATGCCTGGCTGATTTTTTCATTTTTTTTTTATAGAAATGAGTTCTCCCTTTATTGCCCAGGTTGATTTCAAACTCCTGGGCTCAAACAATTCTACTGTTGTAGCCTCCCAAAGTGCTGGGATACAGGCATGTACCACTGTGCCTTGGAGAGCTGTGTCATCTAACCCTAAGAAGAAAGGACTTTGAGCCCTTTTCTAGGGGAAGTATAAATAGTAGGTCAGCTTCCTACCTTCCTCGGAGAAGTGGTAGTTCCTCTTCCTAGCACAGAATGGAGTTACATGAGAAAAGCTGCTCTGTAGAGCTCTACGGGAAAGCTTCATGGGTCCCTAAAATGCAGTTTCATTGTTTTGCTTGAAATGCCCCATGGAAACAGGGAACATCATATTTTAAATATCAGTGTCTGAACACCTTCCAGAACAGAGAATTATTTTTGGATTACCCACATAAAAATAAATATTAGGAGTCATGTTGCAGGTTGTGTCTTTTTGGGGAGAGGTGATTGTGCTTTGGTGTATGTCAGTGTTCCTTTTTTGTGTCATGTGGTCGCCTACCTCTTGGATAAGGGAATTGATCCAACTTTGTTGCTGTGTGTGCTCTTTCTTTCTTTTCTTTTCTTTTTTTTTTTGAGTTGGAGTCTCACTGTGTTGACCAGGCTGGAGAGCAGAGGCATGATCACAGCTCACTGCAGCCTCAAACTCCCAGGCTCAAGCTATCCTCCCACCCAAGCCTCCCAAGTAACTGGGACTACAGGCACGTGCCACCATGCTGGGCTAATTTTTTAATATTTCTGTAGAGATGAGGTCTCGCTATTTTTCCCAGGCTGGTCTTGAACTCCTGGGCTCAAGCGATTTACCTGCTCCAGCCTCCCGAAGTGCTAGGATTACAGGTGTGAGCCACTGCGCCTGGCCTGTGTGCTCTTTCATAGATGCCCACTTGGGGCTACGTCCTTGATGCTCAGTGTGACGGGCAGGGCGTGTGCTCCAGAGTTCCCCAGAGTAAAGTGGCACTGGCTCAATAGCTGGAATACCTATTGGTGTTGGCAGAGCTGAATCAGGGCATCAGAAACAGAGAAGTGAATCTCTTAGTGAAAGTTATTGGGCAAACATCTCTGCCAGCTTCCTACTCCCGTGGTTTGAAATGGCCCTTCTTAAAATGAGGTAATAGGATTAATTAGGCAATAGGCAGGGTTGCCCAAGAGTCCTTGATCGGAACGTTCAGATCTCATCAGAGCCCTTGGCGACTCAGAAGTCCCAGCAATGCCCAGACTTTCATGGGGGGTAGGGTTGCAGCAAGTAAGGAAAATGTGCTTAAAAGAGGCAGGCCCCCAACCACAGGTGGCAGGACAGGTGACCCACTTTCTCAGACATGCCAGAACTAAACTTTAAGGTCAACCTTAAAAAAGGGTAGAAGCTCCACTCTAGCGAAGACTTTCTTTTTTTATTTTTAGAGACAAGGTCTGACTCTGTCGCCCAGGCTGGAGTGCAGTAATGTGATGTGATCATAGCTGACTGCAGCCTCCAACGACTTGGGCTCAAACTCATTTTTAAAACACCTGCAAAGAATCTAGTCTGTTTTAAATATGCAACTATTTTGTTTTAAATAAATAATTTATCCATTTAAAGAAAAGCTCAACAGCCCTAAGTTGAAATATTGAAGCTTGGAGGTTTATTATGGCTTAAAAATTTTTTTTTCTTTGACATTTTTTACAATAATTTGACTGGCGTGTGATCCAGCAATTATTGTGCACTGCAATCTGGAACTCCTGGGATCAAATAATCCTCCTGCCTCAGCCTCCTAAGTAGTTGGAACTACAGGCACATGCCACTATGCCTGGCCAGTTTTAAAAAATTCTTTTTTGTAGAAATGGGGTCTTGCCATGCTGCCCAGGCTGTCCACATGAAATTTAATTTTTTAGTTGTTGCTTTTTGTTTGTTTTTTTGAGACAGGGTCTCACTCTGTCACCCAGGCTGGAGTGCAGTTCCATGATCTTGGTTCACTACAGCCTCCAGCTCCTGGGATCAAACAGTCCTCCCATCTCAGCCTTCTAAGTAGCTGGGTCTACAGTCATGGGTCACCATGCCCAACTAATGTTTTAAATTTTAATTTTTAAATTTTTTATAGAGGTGAGGTCTCACTATGATGCCCAGGCTGTTCTTGAACTCCTGGCCTTAAGCAATCCTCCTGTCTCCGCCTCCCAAAGTGTTGGGATCATAGGTGTGAGCCACCGTGTCCAGCCAAAATTTATTGTTTGAGAATATATTTTCCAGTGTTTTCCTTCACCAGACCACATGTCCGATACACTGACACCACGTTTGAGCTCAGAGTTTCTTTCCTCTGCCCTTCAGGAGAAAGCAGATGGGGGAAGGATTTGGGTCATTCTGGGATCGAGGTCATTTCACGTTCGGGCTGGAAATGCAATTGACCTTTGCCCGTTTGCTTCCTGTGGATCCGTGTCGCGCACTGTGCTGGGTCCTGTGCCCGACCCTGGGAGCCTTGGCTTCTGCTTTTAGGAACTGACTCTCTTTTGTTGTTGCTTTTAGCATCCACTCAAAGCTGAGCTCAGGGTAAAGGCTGAGGGGCGAGAACTGACCCTGGACCTGGAGAAGAATGAGTAAGTGCACTCCTCCTTTGTCTAAAATGAAACAATTAACTTCTGTGTAGATGCCGGACGCAGGTGTCGCTGTTTTGGAAGGAAGCAGTTAGTGGAGTGACCCCAGGATCTCCATCCCTGGTTCCTTTGGGAGAGCATCTTGCAAAGACAGAGCCTTTCTACGGTCTCTTGACTTGCTGTGAAATTACTGGACTGCTCAGCATCTTGCTTCAATCTTCCAAGGCTGTGTTTCTGGGGGCTCTTCGAGTGTGTGACAGACACACAGGGGTGTGTGTATGTGTAAGATTAAGGGAGAGGACGGACTGGAGGCCATTGGCAGCTGCCTTCCCAACTCTAGCCCGGCACATGGCAGGAAGTGAGGAGATTAGAAAAAAATGGTGGAGAGGATGAGGCAAAGCAGAGCGTGATGGGCTTTGGTGCCGCAGACTCTCTGATTATCCTGTCTCTTCTGGGTCAGCTGAACCTGAGATCTTGCCAGGAGGGCGTCATCAGCAGGGCCCAGCTCCTCCATCATCCTAACCTCATTCATCTTGGGAGTGGCCTGGCTAGAAACATTTTCACATTGATCTGCCGTCAGGCGCAGTTATAGCTTGATTCATGTGATGGGGGTGGTGGGTGGCCGGCGTGGTCAGCCTGGCTTGCTCTTGTAGTCCCAGCAGTTTGGAAGGCTGAGGTGGGAGGATCACCTGAGGCCAGGAGCTGAGGCTGCAGTGAGCTGGGACTACACTCCAGCCTGGGCAACAGAGTGAGACTCTGTCTCTAAAAACAATAAAAATAAATAATAATAAAAAATAGGCTGGGCATGGTGGCTCACACCTATAAGCTCAGTCCTTTGGGAGGCCAAGGCAGGAGGATGACCAGCCTAGGCAGCAAATAAAAAAACTAGTTGGATGTGGTGGCCTGTATTCCCAGTTACTTGGGAGACTGAGGCGAAGAATTGCCTATGTCCAAGAGTTGGGGGCTGTAATGAGCAGCCTGGGTGACAGAGTGAGACCCCAACTCAAAAACAAAATAATAATAATAATTAATAAAAGGAGTTGAATAGCTGTAATGTATGGCTATATCTATTGCCCGTTCTTTGTCTGTTCCCAATCTGCTTGGCCACCGAAGAACCCTCCTTATTTGGTTGAGGGGCTCTGAAAACCTTTGGTATTTCCACACCATCAGTACCCCTTTCTGTCTGTCACACAGACATCGCAGATAAGGCCACATGGCTTGGAGAGCTGCCTGTCTCCTGTTGGCAGCGTTTGGGGCTCCATGGAAGCCAATGAGTAATCAAATGCATCACTGCCAAGAAAGGAAAGAGGAAGGACCTTGCTGTGTCCAGAAGGATGGGAAGGGCTTCTAGGCCTGGGTGCAAAGGGACAGGATAATTGATTCCAAATTTGGGCTTTTGGGATGCTTGCGGAGGAGGGTAAGTGGTGTCCCAAGTGTGGGTGAAAGTGTGACACGAGCAGCTTGGGCATCGTGGGCCTGTATCCTCGTCTTTCCTCTTCTGCAGGATATGGTGGCCCTGGGAAACCAGGAAGATGGGGGTAGTGATCATTTTTGCTTCTCTTCTGCTGAGAGTCAAACCAGCTCAGGAAGGTGCTCCTCGTCTCCCATTTCTTTGGAACAGACCTGGCCAATTGTGTTCCCACCTGGTCCAGGTTCTGCTTGCCCAGGATTTCTCCTTGGGGTGTCTTCTTTTGTCCCACAGGAAAAGTCCCTTACAGGGTCTGTTCTTGATTATTTCTCAGGGGTCTGTTTTAGTTTCTTATGACTCCAACTCATTAGCTCTAGTCTAAATGTTCCCTATTGGCTGGGCATGGTGGCTCACACTTGTCTTTGGGAGGCTGAGGTGGGAGGATTGTTTGAAGCCAGGAGTTCAAGACCAGCCTGGGCAACATAGCGAGACCTTGTCTTTACAAAAATAAAAATAAATTAACCAGGCATGGTATAGTGTGCCTGTAGTCCCAGCTACTCGGGAGGCTGAGGCAGGAGAATCACTTGAGCCTAGGAGTTCAAGGTTGCAGTGAGCTATCATTGTGCCACGGCACTCTAGCCTGGATGACAGAGAGAGATCCTGTCTTTAACAAAAGTTTTAAAATAAACAAATAAATGTTCCCTATTGCTACCTGAGTCTAATCTCACTTGTATTGCCCAAGTGGAGCATTTGACCCTTCAGTTTCATCAGTCCCAATGATGGATGGTGAGGGTAACACAAGCAGGGCTTTAGAAGGATCTCAGGCCTCAAGTTTCCATCTTTCCTTTGTCTTGGAAACTTTGCAAGAAATCACAGGAAGTTAGAGCAGGAAGAAGTCTTAGAAAACACTGAGCGTAATGGTCTTAGAAAACCCTGAAATTGGCTGGGCATGATGTCTCACACCTATAATCCCAGCACTCTGAGAGGCCAAGGCAGGAGAATTGCTTAAGTCCAGGAATTTGTGATTAGCCTGGGCCACATAGTGAGAACTTGCCACACACACACACACAAACACACACACACACACACACACACACACACACACAACACAAGTGTGGTGGTGGGCTCCTGTAGTACCAGCTAGTTGGGAGACTGAGCGGGGAGGATCGCCTAAGCCTGGGAGGTCGATACTGCAGTGAGCCATGATGGTGCCACTGCACTCCAGCCTGGGCAACAGAGTGAGACCGGACTCAAAAAAAAAAAAAAAAAAAAAAAGCAAGAAAGCAATAAAATAAAAACCACACCGAAGTTATAGCTGCAGAAACTTTGACTCAGAGAGGGATAAGCACTTGTCTAAGGCCACACACCAAGTCAGTGAGAGAAGTGAGACTAAGATCATTTTGGTTCTTGGCTTGGATCTAGATTCACAGTGTGTCTCTGGACAAATTGCTGACTTTTGGAACTTCAGTGTCCTCATCTGTAAGATGGCACTGGTGAGGCCCACCTTTGAGGTGGTTGTGAAGATGAATGGGGTGAGGCTCAAGAGGCATGTATGATATTTACCACCCCACACGGAGGCACTGAAGGATGGCTGTGCTTCTAGCATCTGCTGCCCCGGAAAGCAGTCGTCTTGTTCCCTGGCGAGTGGTGTGGGGGGACGTGGTTCCTGGCCTCCTGCAGTTGGCAGAGGCAGGAGACTTGACAAAAATGGAAGCAGCGAAACCCAACAATATGACCTCACCAGGTGTCCCTGGGGGACGGCTTCCTGCTGTTTGCATCCAAATCGGGCTTTTTGTTTTTGAACATGTGCTGGTGAGCGGAACTCAAGCTGCACACGACTTCCTCGTGTGTTTATTTCCCAAAGCCTTCTCATTCACAGTGTGGGAGTCCAGATTCAAAACAGCTGGGGGAGAGGTGGGCGGGGCAGGGGGGGGATGATTTTCTGGCTTTTCAAATTACTGTGTTAAAGTTTCTCTAATCCCAATATGTTTAGGAGGAAACTAGTTCCCGTGCCAAGTGATTTCTCAGGCTCTAGTTTGTAACCTCCTCAATCCATTCATTCATTATTTTTATTTTTATTTTTTTTGAATTGGAGTCTCACTCCATTGCCCAGGCTGGAGTGCAGTGGCATGCTCACGGCCACCCCAGTGTTGACCTGCTGGGCTCCAGCGATCCTTCTGCCTCAGCCTTCCAAATAGCTGGAACTACAGGCACGCGCTACCACGCCCTGCTAATTTATTGATTTATTGTAGAGATGAGGTCTCGCTATGTTGCCCAAGCTGTTCTTGAACCCAGGGGCTCAGACAGTCCCCTCACCTTGGCCTCTCAAAGTGCTGGGATTGCAGACTTGGGCCACTGTGCCTGGCCTCATTCATTATTTTTACCTACTACGCATCTGTGACATTGCAAACACTGGTGTAGACACTGGGGGTGAAGCTGAAGAAAACAGTTCTGCCTGTATGGAGTGTATATTCTAGTGGGGGAAACAGTAAAAGTGTGTCATGTATGTCACGTGACAAGTGCCATGCAGGAAACAGCAATTAAGGGGTTATGGATGGTGGTCAGAAAAGGCCTTGCTGGTGGATTGGTGTTTGAGTCAAGACCTGAGGGAGGTGAGGGAGTGAGCCACCTCAACAGCTGAGACATGAGAATTTTAGGGAGAGGGACCAACCAAGTTCAAAGACCCTAATCGATTATGAAGATTTCCACTCTCCCTCCATACACTGGATTCTCGGGCCTCCTGGGGCAGCGGGCAAGGGCTTCTGGGACTCCAGGAGGAGGGAGAGACATTTTAAATTTCTTTTCCATCCTCCCGAGGTGTCTGGCCTTCTCTCATCAAATCAAAGTCTGCCTGCTAATGCAAGGCCCAAAATAGCAGCAGGCAAACCTTTAATGGAATTCACACATGGAGAGATCGCCAAGAGAGGTTGGAGGAGCAGGGGGGATGGGCCAGCATGGAGAGACGTGGCCGAGGGAGCTGCAGCCCAGGCAGCCGACACACCATGTCTCATGATAGCACGCGGCCTGTGACCTTTTCTGTTTTGAGGCAACTCAAGATAAATGTCTGGCCTCCTTCGGAAGACACATACCCTCTCTTTTTCTGTTGGCTGCAGGTGAAACACAATGACTTTGGGGGTAATCTGAGCATGGCTTCTCATGTCGAATAATCCTGTGTTTAGATCCTGGCTCTGCCGCTTACAAGCTCTGTAGCCTCAGGCCTCAGTTTCCCCATCTGGGGTATAATCACAGACCTTGCAGAGTCACCGGGAGAATGAAATGAGACAGTGAGTGTAATTGAAGGGCCTAGCGCAGAGCCTGGCTTGAGTTCCAAGCCCAGTAAATGACAGCGGTGATTACTTCTTGCTCATTGTTTTTAAACTGCAGAAGCAATCAAGTGCTCACTGCAAGACATGTAGCATGTCAAAGAAATAAAAGAAAGAGCTTCCCACCCACAAGGAGAAGCCTGTGTCAGCTATTGGGTGGACATGGCCTGGGCCTTTTCTGTGCAGGTGAAAACCTATTTATGGACACAGTCACACACAGACACAACCACACAGAAGCACACACACAGACTGCTGTTTTTTTGAGGAAGGAGGAATAGAAATGAGATTAATTTTATTTTTAAATTGAGACAAGGTCTTGCTGTGCTGCCCAGGCTAGTCTGGAACTCCTGGCCTCTAGCGATCCTCCCTCCTTGGCCTCCCAAAGTGCTGGGCTTCCAGGCATGAGCCACTTTGTCTAGTCAGAAATGAGATTATACCAGACATGCTGTTTTAGTACTTTTTAAAAAAAATGTAATTGAATGTTATAAAGATAGTGGTCTGCTCTAATAAAGCATATATTGCATTGTTTAATATTTAACCACGACGGGCCCGGTGGCTCAGCCTGTAATCCCGCGCCTTTGGGAGGCTGAGGTGAGTGGATTGCCTGAGCCCGCGGGTTCGAGACCCGCCTGGGCAGGCGAGACCTCATCTCTACAATAAATCAAAAAATCAGCTGGGCGTGGTAGCGCGTGCCTGTAATTCCGGCTACTTGGAAGGCTGAGGCGGAAGGATCGCCGGAGCCCAGCAGGTCGAGGCTGCGGTGGCCGGGAGCGGCCACTGCCCTCTGGCCTGGGCGACAGAGTGAGACTCCAACTCAAAAAAAAAAAAAAAATTAACCAAACATATTTACAAGGACACCCCCCAAACCTGGAATTTATTTATGAAAAATTCTGTATTCTTACATGTTTAAACTTCAGTCACATTCAAAGTACTCTTTGTTTGATGCAGTACACCTATCAAGATGCTTTTTCCACTGCTTAAAACAGTTTTTGAACTTGTCGATTTTGATGACTTGTCGTGCTTCTGCCATTTTTTGTTTCTCCTCTTCCACATTGTCAAAACATTTTTCTTTTGAGGACTTTTTTTATCCAGAGAAACAAAAAACATCGCTCAGGGTGAGAGCGGGTGAATAGGGAGGGTGGGACACTGGGATCATGCTGTTTTTGGTCAAAAACTGCTGAACACTCAGCATGGTGTGGGCAGGTAAATCACCCATCATGAAATGGGCAAATACGTTGAAAGAATCTCCAAAAAAATTCACTGAAGCTGAATGCAGCCTCTTACAACAACGCCAGCCTGGTGCCAATGGGTTCCTAAAACTCTTACCTAGTGGGGGAAGCCTGTATACAAGGGGCCTGCCTTCTCCAAAATAATTTCATTTTTTAAGGTCTCCCCCCCCCTTGTACATAGTTTGCAAAGGTTGATATGTAGTTGTTGTTCAGAGAAATGTACTTGTGATTGAGGCAGTGTGGTTCTGTGAATGTAGCAACGAGTTTGGAAATAGACGATATGGAATTGGTCAACAAACCAGTTGGCCCTCGTAGCTTTCTCATCTGTAAAATGGGTATTTTGTCCCAGGTGGGCTCTAATGGCTCGTCCTGCACTACCTGTTAAAGGACCCTATGTGAGTGGAAAAATGGAAAAGAAGTTTCTGCCTCAGGGCATTTGTTCCAGTTGTGAAGATATCTCTGGAAATAGAGGGCAGTGGGGTAAGGGAAATGGTGCCTGGGACTATGGGACCTTAAGGTTGGGCATGAACTGCTAGGTCAGGACCCATGGTTCAGGCAAAAGAAAACACAAGAAGGGAAATTACAAGGCAAAAATTATAGGCTGCTATTTCTACAACCCACAAATGTGAGGCTTCAATCCCTCATATTTTTTCTCCACATAATTTTCCCCATGGTCTGAGGACTGACTCACTAACCCAGAAGCCATATTTGACAAGAACTGGTTTGCTGACACCACATTGAATCCTCCTTAGCTGAAAGCATCCAGGGGCATGGCAGTCTCCCCTCTCCTCTTTTCTTGGCTTGTTCCCAAGAGGAAGGCTCGCTGAGCTGTTCAGCCAGCTTCCAGGATGCTCCTTGGGCCATGTGACCAGGAGGCAGTGTCACTCTATTGCAAGGTCACCTTCAAAAGCAAATGAGCAGCTCAGCTCCTGGGCACTTTGCCCAGAGGTTCTTTGGCCATATTCTTCCATCTGCCAGTCTCCTAAGCACATTCTGGGACTCTCATCCCTTCAGAGTACTGTCCTTCCTGGGTCCAAATGATGCTAAGGATTAGGTTTTGACTTGGAAGAGGGAGAGGTGTTCTCTGGTCTCACCCTATCTTCTCACCCTATCTGCTGTGCTCCAACCTAGTTAGCTAAAGAGAGACCCTGGGGCTACAAATCTAGGCGGTAAGAATGGATATTTGTTTTCTCTTGTGTGTACATCTACCTCCAGACCTCCTGGGGAGCAGTAATTGTCAAGGCAGAATTGGGCATTTAATGCCTGCCATTACTTCTGACTTTAATCTGTCCTCAGATCTCTAACTTCTTATCTGTCCTTCAGAGCTTCCTTCAGAGCTACCATATGGAAGGAGACTTCTTTAGTTGTCCTGGAAACCAAGCTACATCCTGGAAAAGGAGCAGTTATTTGCTGCTGATAGAATGATCTAGCCCCCTCATTTTCTCCCTTTCCCCTTCACCCTATTTGGATTGTATAATGCTGGAGAAATCGAGAAGGGAAGAATTAGCAGTCAGGAAAGGAGGTTTTGGGCAATAGACGAGACGGATTAGTTGTCACCTCTTATTCCTGCACTTCTCTTCTAATGAACCTGGTAGGAATATATAGCAGATCCAAATAGCTGGGTGCTGTGGCTCGTGCCTGTAACCTCAGCACTTAGGGAGGCCAAGGTAAGAGGATTATTTGAGTCCAGGAGTTTGAGACCAGCTTGTGCAACATAGCGAGACCTCATCTCTACAAAAAATAAAAAAATTAGCCAGATATGGTAGCACATGCCTTGGGAGGCTGAGGTGGAAGGATCGCATGATCCCAGGAGGTCGAGACTGCAGTGAGCCAAGATTGTGCCACCGCACTCCTGCCTGAGCGAGAGTGAGAATTTCACTTAAAAAAAAAAAAAGAAAGAAATGGGGAACAGATCCAGAACAAGACCCCGAATACCATGCAGGCTGTGGAGTGCTCCCTACCTCCTTCTTCCCAGCTTCCTCTAAGGTCAATAGTGGGCTTTCACATCTTACCTGGGATAAAGGACAGCTGTCTCTGACCCCCTCTCATCAGGAGCTTCGTTGGTTGCTGGCAAAATTCAATTTCCTGGATCAAAGAGAAGCTTAGAAAAGCTTAGCCGGTATCCCAATACTCTTAGTAAACTGCTTTACTGAGTTGCATTTAAATGAGTCACAGACATATGGGTTGCATTTCACTTAAAAATACACATGGCTCAAGAAATTAAAGGATATCATTCTTTAACCAAGTATTTGGCAGATCTAAAGTATTCAAAATGTTTTTCCAAACTCCTCACGCAGCTGGACTCTCCGTTCCCCACAGCTAAGATTGTATAACCCAAGGAGACTAGTGCTGAGGAAACGGATGGATGGATGGATGTGGACACCAGAATTTGATGAGAGCTGCCTGTGGGTGTCTGAGATTTTCTTCAAACATTCTTTGGAAGGATCAGGAACTGATTTGACCCTGCTGCGTTGACTCTGAAGGCAGAGAATGCACGAGCAAGCGACCTGGGAGTTCTCTTTGAGATGTAGCTTCTGATGGCAGCTTTATAGACTGAGATTGATTTCATTGACAATTCCCATGTTGTCCCAGAACCCTGGAGTTGCAGAACAAGTGGATTGTCTACCGTCTGATGTGATCTTTGTATAAGCCTCATTGTCAGTCCCACTTCTGCATAAGGAGGATCTCCATTTGCAATGGGCTGAATGTTTCTGTCTCCCCCAAATTCATATGTTGAAATCCTAGCCCCCAAGGTGATGGTATTAGGATGTGAAACCTTTGGAGGTGATTCATGCCTTTATGAAGAGACCCTAGAGACTGGGCTTGGTGGCTCAGCCTGTAATCCCAGCGCTTTGGGAGGCCGAGGTGAGTGGATTGCCTGAGCCCGCGGGTTCACAACCCACCTGGGCAACTTGGTGAAACCTCATCTCTACAATAAATCAAAAAAATTAGCCGGGCATGGTAGTGCACGCCTGTAGTTCCAGCTGCTTGGAAGGCTGAAGCGGAAGTATTGCCGGAGTCCAGCAAATCAAGGCTGCAATGGCCGGGAGCAGCCACTGCACTCCAGTCTGGGTGACAGAGTGAGACTCCAACTTTACAAAAAACAAAAAATAAAAAGACCCTAGAAAGCTAGCTCTCTCCTTCTATGAGGGGAAAACACAGCTGGAAGGTACCATCTATGAACCAGAGTAGGTCCTCACCAGACACCAAATCTGCTGATACCTTGACCTTGGACGTCCCGGCCTTTAGAACTAGAAAAGTAAATTTGCTGTAGCTTATAGTTACTGGGTTTGTGCTGTTTTGTTATAGCAGCCTGATTGGACTATGACATCGTTATTTCTTAATTGTTGGAAACAGGATGTCACTTTCTTAATTAGGAGTGGTGAGCTGAAGGGATGCAGCTATACAGTTGCCAGAGGTAAGGCATCCAAGGGGATGCATCCAAAATGGAAGTAACCTAGATGTGTTGCTTCTGAAGACTGTGAACTCATAAAACCCAAACACCCCAGTCCATAGAGAGAACAGATGTGGACTTTGGCGTCAGAGACGCAGATCCGATTCCAGGCACTGACACTGGTCTTTGGCAAGTCTCTTGCTTTCTTCATCTGTATCATAATAATACTCACTGCTCAGGAAGCATTTGCTGAGGACCGGTGCTGGGGCAATGGTGCTTCACACAATGTCGTATTCAATCCTCTTTGAAAGAGATATTATTACTGTGCACATTTTATGAATGAGAAAACTCAAACATGAAGAGTTTAAGTAATCTATCCATTATTAGGCAGAGCCAGGAGTCAAACTCAGACCTACCTACCTCTTACTACATTATGCCACCTGCATTCCTTGGCAGGAAATAGAAATGTTAATAGAGAAGTTAATACCTTCATTGCAGAGTATAGTATGCTGAAAAATGCATCCCTTCCCCCCAAAAGATAACCATGTTCCAATCCCTGGAGCACGTGACTCTTCCTTATGTGGCAAGAAAGGATCTTTGCAGGTGTGATTAAGTTAAGGATCTTAAAATTTTTTTTAATTTTATTTATTTTTTGTGGCGACAGGCGGGGGAGGGGGGTTCACTACGTTGCCCAGGCTGGTCTTGAACTCTTGGCCTCAAGCAATCCTCCCACCTTGGCCTCCCAAAGTACTGGGATTACAGATACGAGTCACTATGCCTGGCCTAAATTAAACCTCTTGAGATGGGGAGATTATTCTGGGTTATCTGGATAGCCCCTAAATGCAATCACAAGTGTATTTATAAGTCAGAGGGAGTATATTTATAAGGCAGAGAGAGATTTGACTGTAGACAGAAGAGGAGAGGGGAATGTGACCACAGAGGCAGAGATTAGAGTGACACAGCTATAAGCCATGGAGTGCTGGCAGCCACCAGAGGCTGGAAGAGGCAAGGAACAGTCCTGCTGACACCTTGATTTTGGCCCAGTAATACTGATTTCATTTTGCTGACCTCTAGAGCTGTGAGAAAACAACTTTGTGTTGTTTTAAGCCACCAAGTTTGTGTTTAATTTACTACATAGGAACCCTAGGAAACAAACAGTCTGTGAGGGTGAGAGATGATGTATTTTGGTGAGGTGGGGGCAGTGTCTGGCACATAGCAAGCAGGTTTTCAATCCATGCTGACTTTTATGAAGACTAAGTTGGGATCTCACTCTGTCACCCAGACTGGAGTGCAGTGGCACAATCACAGCTCACCACAGCCTTGGCCTCTTGGGCTCAGGTGATCCTCCTGCCTCAGCCTCCCTAGTAGCTGGGACTACAGGTGTGCATCACGGTGCCCAGCAATTTTTTTGATGTTTTGTAGATAAGAGGTCTTGCTATGTTATCCAAGCTGATCTCAAACTCCTGGCTCAAGCAACCTTTTTCCCTTGGCCTCTCAAAGTACTGGGATAACAGGTGTGAGCTACTGTGTCTGGTCAAGAATGAATGTTTTCTGAAGTGTCTTGGTGATGCATGGCATGACATGTGGCCCCTGCAGCTTTCTTTAAGCATGAAAATGACAAGAATATATTGAGAAATGTTGAGAAACCGTCTGTATGGTTATTGCCGATGATTTCCTAAGTTCCAGGTCATATTCTCTGAGACTCAGGCTGCCCTTGGGGACCTTCTGGCTGATGCTAACTAGGAATGATGGTCAGATATGGACAGTAATGACAACATTGATGGTGATAGCTAAAACATAGGGGATGCCTGCATCACAGGCACTGTACTGTGGTTTTTACATGGTTCATCTAATTCAGTGGTCACATCCACCCTATGAGGCATAAGTCCCAGTATTAACCCTATTTGGCCTATGGGGACCCTGAGGTGTGCTGCAGTGTGACTTACTCAAGGTCCCCTGGGTGTGAAGGGCTGAGCCAAAAGTGAAACTAGATCTGTTTGACTCCCATGTTCAGGCTTTTTTTTTTTTTTTTTTAATTTACATTTTGACATTTTGTAGAGATGGGTTCTTTTTTTTTTTGGAGTTTGACTTATTTATTGGCTAAGATTCCATAGATAGTTGTGAATGGCACACTGTAATTCAGATTTCACCTGCATTCATTTAATATTATTACCACATATATTATCTTATGCAATGTTTAGACTAAACTTGTTAATTAGCTCTTACTGCTCCCGATTTTTTTGAAAAGAAGGAAATGGAGCAGAAAAAATTAAGTTACTGTCCAAAACGAGAGCTAGCATGGATGGGAACACAAGTTCAATTTCAGTGCCATCTGACTGAAAACCAGTGGGTTTTCTCATTCTGCTGATGGCTCTAAAACTTTTTTCTCCCTCTGTGGACCTGATCATCTGAGTCGTCAGTAGCAGTATGCCTGCAGGCAGTGGGAATGTGGACAGACTCCCCGGGGGGCCTAGACGGGCTCTTGCTATGTTGCCCAGGCTGTTCTCAAACTCTTGGCCTCGAGCAATCCTCCCGCCTTGGCCTCCTAAACTGCTGGGAATACAGGTGTGAGCCACTGTGCCTGGCCTTCACATCGAGGATTTTGACGGGGGCATTATATTGCCTTTCAGATGCCATGTTCTGACGCAGTATGCTTTGAGCTCTTCTATTAGCACTGGTGTCCTTTTCCATTATTCTGCTCTCTCTTCCCTTTCCTCCTCTCTCTCCTTGCCCCAGTTAGAATTTCACCTCAGGGCAAGGTGGTACACCTGCCTACTCAGGAGAGAGGCCTAGGTGGGAGGATTGCTTGAGACCAGGAGTTTGAGTCCAGCCTGGGCAAGATAGCAAGACTGTCACAAAACAATTTTTAAAAGGGGCCAGAGGCCAGGCACAGTGGCTCACGCCTGTAATCCCAGAACTTTGAGAGGCGGAGGCGAGAGGGTTACCTGAGCTCAGGGGTTCAAGACCAGCCTGAGCAACATGGCAAGACCTCGTTTCTACAATAAATCAAAAAATTAGCTGGGCATGATGGCACATGCCTGTGGTTCTAGCTACTTGGAAGACTGAGGTGAAAGGATCGCCTGAGCCCAGCAGGTCAAGACTGTGATGACCGTGAGCATGCCATTGTACTGTAGCCTGGACAATAGAGTGAGACTCTAACTCAAAAAAAAAAAAATATATATGTATACACACATGCACACACACACACACATATATGGGGCCAGACACTGTGGTTCACACCTGTAATCCCAGTACCGTGGGAGCCTGAGGTAGGAGGATTGCTTGAGCCAGGAATTTGAGACTAGCCTAGGCAACCTAGCAGGAATTTTTTTTTTTTTTTTTTTTGGTGTTGGAGTCTCACTCTGTGGCCCAGGCTGGAGTGCAGTGGCACATTCACAGCCACCCCAGTGTTGACCTGCTGGGCTCTGGCGATCCTTCCACTTCAGTCTTCCAAGTAGCTGGAACTACAGGCTCATGTTACCACGCCCGGCTAATTTTTTTTTTTAAATTTATTGTAGAGACAAGGTCTCGACAAGTTGCCCAGGCTGATCTCGAACCCGTGGGCTCAGACAGTCCTCTCACCTCAGCCTTCCAAAGTGCTAGAATTACAGGCTTGAGCCACTGAGCCTGTCTATAAAAAATTTTTTTAAAAAAATGCACCAAGTGTAGTTGCGGTGTCTATAGTCCCAGCTACCTGGGAAGCTGAAGTGGAAGGATAGTCTGAGCCTCTGAGGAAGAGGCTGCGGTGAATTATGACACCGTACTCCAGCCTGGGCAACAAAGTGGGATGCTGATTAAAAAAAAAAAAAGTTAAAAAAGAAATGTGCATGTCCATGTAATGAGATGGTGTACTCTGGGCTGGTGTGGATCCAAAGCCTGGCCCCTTGTATTTTCTGGAAGTGAAAACTTGGCGTGTTGCTCAACCTTTGGGAGTCTCAGTTTCCTCATCCACATGGTGGGACTAATCACAGTGGTCACCTCTTAGGATGTGTGAATTCAATAACGTAATGCTCTTAAAGGATTTACACAGTCCCTGGTGCTCTGTGAGAGCACAGTAAATAGTCCCTTGTATTTGTGTTTTGCAGGGTTGGAAAAACATTTAAGAATGAAGTAAGAGGGAATTCCCCTGAGTTGGTTACCAAATGTAATTAAGAGGAGTTGACCTTAAAACCCATTGCCCCTGGGAGGAAATTCACTTCTGCTCTCTGGCAATGCCTGGTTTGACCTAACTGTATCTGGAGAACACAGCTTTGTAGTGTTTGCCAGGGGGCCAAACTGTACCTCTTTTCTGGGCCTACAGAATCGGTGCCTGGTCCTGCTCTTGGCCAGGCCCTGTCTGATAAGGAGGTTGAGATTTGTTTGTTGGTTCCGGCTCTGTCTCCTCCCAGGGACCCGCAGCCAGGGCTGCCTGTACAGCCAGGAAGGATGTCCCCAGTTTTCTTTTGTCTCCAGCTTATTTCTCCTGGCTGCCGGTCAGCAGGAGCACGGGAGAATGAATGGGAGGAAGCCGTCAAGTGCCCTGTTGGCCTCAGATGGACTCTGGTCACAGCGAAGGGAAACTGGACTTGGAAGGAGTCAGGAGTGCTTGAGTTTGGGGATCCTTCACCATAAGGCTGGCTGCCTCCAGATAACAGCAGTAGCCTATGAGTGAGCTTTGCCATGAACTCTACATTTTACTTAAGTTCTATGTATATTTACCCAAATGGAGTCATACTGTATTATTGGTTTTATAACCTATATATTTTTTTACTTGAAAATATAGTGTGGGTATTACTACATAAAGCATTTAACAGACTTTACACATTAACTTTTTGGAATGTTTGACATTTTTCATAAAAAAACCTTTAGAAAAAAAATTCAACAAGTTATAGAGCTTTTAAATAAGTGGGATCCTATTTTATATACTATTCTATAATTTGCTTTTTTATTGTTTGTCTTCAATATCCACATTAACACAGTTATATGGAACCTATTGCATTATTTTATTTTGTTTTTTAATTATAAAGATGTGGGGTACAATTCAGGGTTAGGTATACAAACGTTGATTGTGCAGGTACCCTTGTTGATAAGGTGTGCCCCTCCCTCCCCTAGCAGTTTCCCTCAACTGCCATTCCCGCCCCCCACCCCGACAGTTTCCCACTACGGCCAATCTCTTCCTTATAGTATTATAATTGTTCAAGACCCATTTATTATTTCATTCTTTTTAATAGTGATGTAGGATTCCATTAAATGAATGAACTAAAATCTATTAATTTCCCTATTAATGAGTAGTTAGGTTTCTGATTTCTTGTTATAATGCATAATGTTGCAGTAATAGTCTTGTATACAATCTTAAAGCACATTTGCAAACATTTCTGTAGAATGGATACCTAGAAGTAGAGTTGAAGGTCATATGGACTATATGCTTTAAAAAGTGTTTCCACCTGTAATTCCGGCTACGCCTGTAATTCGGGCTACTCGGAAGGTTGAGGCGGAAGGATCGTTGGAGCCCGGCAGGTCGAGGCTGCAGTGGCTGGGAGTGGCCACTGCACTCCAGTCTGGGCGACAGAGTGAGACTCCAACTCAAAAAAAAAAAAAAGTGTTTCCATTTTATCTATCTATCTATTTATTTATTTATTTATTGAGTCGGAGTCTCACTCTGTCGCCCAGGCTGGAGTGCATGGCACTCTCAGGGCCACTGCAGCCTCGACCTGCTGGGCTTGGGCAGTCTTTCCGCCTCAGCCTTCCAAGTAGCTGGAACTATAGGCATGTGCCTCCAAGCTCGGCTCATTTTTCTTGATTTATTGTAGAGATGAGGTCTCCCCAAGTTGCCCAGGCTGGTCTTGAACCCGTGGGCTCGGGCGATCCTCTCACCTTGGCCTCCCAAAGTGCTGGGATTATAGGCTTAAGTCACTATGCCCGGTCTATTTATTTATTTAAATGGTAGAGATAGAGTCTCTCTATGATGCCTAGTCTGGTCTTGAATTCCTGACCTCAAGTGATCCTTTCACCTCGACATCCCAAAGTATTGGGGATATGGGTATAAGTCACTGCGCCTGGCTAAAATGTTTTAAAATTTTGACAAATTGTACCTCTCCCACAAATATCTCCCCAAGGCTGTACCATTTTGCATTTATATGACTGACTGTGAGACTCTGTTATGGATATCTTTCCATGTATGTTTATCCTATGATTTTTAATGGTTGTGTGGATATTATGTTGTATGTGTATGCCATGATCAACCCTTAAAATGTTTTACAATGAAGCCGGGCTCGGTGGCTCAGCCTGTAATCCCGCGCCTTTGGGAGGCTGAGGTGAGTGGATTGCCTGAGCCCGCGGGTTCGAGACCCGCCTGGGCAGCGAGACCTCATCTCTACAATAAATCAAAAAATCGGCCGGGCGTGGTAGCGCATGCCTGTAATTCCGGCTACTTGGAAGGCTGAGGTGGAAGGATCGCCGGAGCCCAGCAGGCGAGGCTGCGGTGGCCGGAAGCGGCCACTTGCACTCCAGTCTGGGCGACAGAGTGAGACTCCAACTCAAAAAAAAAAAAAAAAAAAAATGTTTTACAATGAAAAATTATCAAACACAGAGTAAAAGAATAATAAAATGAATCCCCATATACTCAGCATTCAGATTCAGATGCCATGATTAATTTGATCACCCCATTATTGATGAACATTTGGGTGGTTTCTATTTTTTCTTTTCTTTTCTTTTAAAACAGTGCTGGACTGAACACACAGGTCACCTAGATAGAAATCCCTGGGTCAAAGGAAATTTACATGTAACACGTGGCTACGTGAAGGCAAATTACCTTTGACTCCTCTTTTTACACATTTTTATCCCACTCTCTTGTTGAAATCATGTTCTCACAGTCTCTTACCAATGGGTTGACTGTTGGGCTTAGGCAGACTTTTTTTTTCTCCCAAACAGCTTTACTGAGGTGATACACCCTACACACCGTATAGTTCACTCATTTAAAGTATACAGTTTGCTTTTTTTTTTTTTAGTATATCACCATAACCTAATTTTAGAACATTTAATCACTCCAAAAAGAAGCTATTAGCAATGTTGTAGGTTGAATTATGTCCCCCGATATTCATATGTTGAAACCCTAATCGCCAGTACCTCAGAGTGACCTTATTTGGAAATTGAGTTGTGGTGGGTGTGTTTAGTTAAGATGAGGTCATGCTGGAGTATGGCGGCCCCTAATCCAACATGACTGATGTCCTTGTAGAAAGGGAAATTTGGACACAGACACACACCGGGGAGAATGCTATGAGAAGGGTAGAGTTATGCTGCCTCCAGCCGCGAAACTCAGAAGCTAGGAGAGGGTTTCTTCCCTGCACCTTTAGAGAGAGCATGTCTCTGCCGACACCTGGGTCTTGGACTCTTAGCCTCCAGAACTGTGTGACAATAAGCTTCTGTTTTTGAAGCTACTTAGTTTGTGATACTTTGTTGAGGAAGTCCTGGCATACAAGTACAATCAGCCATTCCCCATTCTCTTCCCTCATGCATCAGTCCTATGAAATCACTTATCTGGTGTCTCTAGATTTGCCTATTCTGGATATTCCATGTGAAGGGTTTGTCTGTGTTGTAGCCAGTATTGGTGTTTATTCTTTATTTTTCTTTTTTTGAGTCAGGGTCTCTCTCTGTCGCCAGGGTGGAATCCAGTGGCACAATCACGGCTTGTCGCAGCCTCCATCTTCTGGGCTCAGGTGATCCTTTTGCCTCAGCCTCCTGAGTAGCTGGGACTATAGGTACATGCTGCCACGCCTGCCTAGTTTTTTTATTTTTTGTAAAGAAGAGGTCTCGCTATGTTGCCCAGCCTGATCTTGAACTCCTGGGCTTAAGCAATCCTCCCGCCTCGGCCTTCCAAGGTGCTGGGATTACAGATGTGAGCCACTGCACCCAGTGATATTTCTTTTTATTGCTATATAGCATCCTTTGTATGGATATACCACGTTTTGTTTATTCTTTGATAGATCTCCTGCCTTTGAAGCCTGAGCTAACTTTTTCCCATTCTACAAGTTAATTTCAAGGGATATTGACTGAGCATCTCTCTATAAATTTCTGTGCTAGGTGCTGTAGGGGGTAGAGATGGAAACAGGATGTCCTTGCCCTCTGGCAGTGTAGACTCTGGAAGAGAAAACACGAAAACAACATCATCCAAGACAGATGACAAATTGACATAGTAGAGTGGAAAGTCTGGTGCTGAGAAGGCACAAGGAAGGGGAATTTGTGACTGGGGAAGGGGGAGCTCCCCTGAAAAGGGTTACTTGGAATCTGTCTTGTAGAACGAGGGCAGACTTTTGATGCGGGAGGGAGAAGAGATGAGTGGGAGAATGAGAAAGGAATTCAGACTGAGAAAACAGTAGATAAATATTTGGTCTGGATCAAGGGGTCCCAAAGCTGCAGTACTAATAATCTCTTAGGAATTCAGTATTCCTGACTAGCCAAGTCATTTGAATTCAGAGGAGTGATATGCTGAGGAAGGAGAAGTTGATTTTCTTTCCATGTCGGGGCCACAGAGGATTTGAGTGTATAGAGCTCAGTTTTTTATTTGTCCATGTTTGGCTTTGAGTTGGGTTCTTTCTTGCCTGGGCTCTCTCCTGCCTTGGGTAAAACCACGGGGTCAGGGAAGTAGGTGGGCTTCTTCTAGGAGAGGTGCTTGAAGTGCACTTCAAAGCTAGCCTGTATTTCTACACCCTGGATGAGAAGCAGCTTTCCCCATCCCTCCCCACTGAAGAGATATCTGAGCCCAGCCGAGCGGCCGGAGGTGTCCCTAGTACCCGGAGCCCATGGTGCAAGGCAGAGATGGCTTCTTCACAACTTGGATAGGTGGGAGAGTCTCCTGAGAAGCAAGGCTGGTGGGTGGGATGTGAGTGGATTTATGGATATAACGTTTGGATTTGGGAGGTGCACAGGAAGTTCCACCTTCCATCCCTCCCTTTTCTCCCAGCTCTTCATCTAAGCTCCCTGGAAGTTGGAGGATGTTTTCTACTCTCCAGCCTCCATGCTTGGACAACAGAGCCTGGCTGTCCTGGGGACTAATGAGAGGAGGAGGCCGACACTGGGGCCTCTGGACTATTCTGTCTTGGAAATAAATCTGCATTTACATTACACCCAGGAATATTTTGATGGTAAGCTTCACTCTTTCTCTATTTTGATCTCAGTAGCATACACAGACCTTTGGCTGACCTGTTGAATACTAAACTAATTAAACAGGCTTCTGGGCATCTTGGGGGCAGTTTGCAGGTCTCGCTCAACTGTGGCAGGGATTGGGCCACAGATCCCTGGCTTTTCTGACGAGAGTCTCCAATGTACTGGCCTGAGCTCTGGACCACTCACTGAGAATGCTTAACTTCTGTTTTTCCTTCCTTCTCCTCATTCGACAGATGCTGTGAGTGCCAACTGTGTGGCAGGCACTGGGAGAGGGGCTAGTTGTTTCTGGGAGAAGCAACGGTGAACAAAACAGTCTCTGCCATCATGGGGCTTAGAGCTTAGTGGAGGAGGCAGATGATTAAACAATGACAGAACAATGTGGGGAATGCCAGGAGGGAGGAAATGGAAGCTACTGTAGGATCATGGAAAAGGGGAACGTCCCTTGGATTGGGGGTCTGTGAAGGCTTCTAGGAGGAAGTGAAGAAAAGGAGGAGTGTGGGGGAGGAGGGTGTGGCAGAATTGGCTCATACAGTGGGGAGTGTGTGCCAAGTGGCACAGTAGCAGGAACAAAGGCCCGAAGGCGAGAGTCGCATTGAAAATGAAAAGAAGTTCTCTATAGTTAGAACAGAGAGCAGGAGGAAGGAAATGATGGGAGAAGAGGTTGGCAAGGTGGGCAGGGTGAGTCCTTAAAGCGCCCTGTAGGCTCCTTAAGGAGTTTGGACTTTTATCTTGAGGGTAATAGGAAGTGGATGAAGAATATTTTAAAAGCCACATAGTGACAGCATCCAGAATACGTTTGAGAAGAACTAATTTAGGGAAGAAGTAGCTGATAGGGAGAGAAGAAGATGGATTCCAGAGGTATGCATAGGGCAGAATTGGAAAATGGGTTGAATGTGGGCTGAGGAAAAGGATGAATTTAAGGGCCAGTCCAAAGTTCTTAGCTTGAATAAGTAGCAGGTGGTTTTCTTAGTCTATTTTGTGTTGCTAAAACAGAATTCCAGAGACTGGGTAACTTATCAGAAAAGAAATTTATTTCTCACAGTTCTGGAAGCAGAGAAGTCCAGCATCAAGGTGCCAGTGTCCAGTGAGGATCTTCTTGCTGTGTCATCCCATAGTGGGAGGTGAAGGGCAAGGAAATGTATGAAAGAGCAAGGAGTAAACTCGCAACTTCAAGTTCTTTTATAATTGGCATTAATCCCTTCATGAGGGTAGAGCCCTCATGACCTAAACACCCCTCATCGTTCCCACCTCCCAACACTGTTGGGTTGGGATTAACTTTTCGGGGACACATTCAAACCATAGCAGTGATGGTGGCAGTCCTTGGGTTTGTTTGTCCTTAGCTTGTGGTAGGACCTCAGGCCACGTGCTTTCCCTGGATCTTAAGTTTTCTCATTAGATGATGGTGATAATCCCATCTTTGGAGGATCATGGTGGGGATCCACTGAGAAAATCTACAAGAAAGACAGTGCCCTGTACCTTTCCCATAACCCTGACAGGCCCAGCAGAAGCAAAATCTGTTTTCCCTAGTTTTCTTTGTCTTTCCTCCTTATCTAAAATTCTATGCACTTGATCTCCCAGGAACTGGTGAGACCTCTGCCCCTTCCAGCAGCTGAGGCTTCACTGGGAGGCTCTCTGGGGATTCTCAAACCAGCTTTTGTTGAAAACAATGATATCATTGAGGAGGTGGAGCTGGGCCAGGCTTTCCTCAGCCAATTGAAGGAGAAATGGGGTCTTTATGATTTCTGTGCATATGGCTCTTTTCCAGCCTCTCCCATAGCTCCCATGGGCGTCCACTACCCTCCCTTTTCTCTTCCTTTTCCCCTGAGGTTGCGGGTTTGCAGAAAGCTGGCAGCCTCCACATTTTCTCCTCTTGCATCAGTCTCCCTGGAGAGAGGACCAGATGGGCCAAGGGGCTATAATGGCTGCATTATGTCAAGCGTGGTTTCTTTTTCCAAGGCCGTTCTTCTAGGGAAGGGAAGGGCAAGTAAATGGAAAGGGATTCCTTTGGAAGGAGACTGGAGTGCTAGGGAAGTCTTGGGAAGGACAGCTGGCTCCTTGCATTCTAGGCTTTATCTCTTTATCTCTTGACTCTGATGCTGGCTTTGGGGCTTGGGTAAGTATGCAAAGGTCAGATGGGCCGCTCAGAGGTGGTGATAGGAATATGGCTGTGGAAAGGAGATCGGCACTGTTGAGTATGTATCCCTCATTCCTGATCCCTGGGCTGGCCTTGCCGTCTCTCTTCACACACATACGGACACACACACTCGCATACACAAGCACATATTTATGCACATACACACCCTTCCTCCCTAGCTGTGTAGGCAGCTTGTTAGGGGAAACTGGAAATGGGTTACCACACTGGTCTGTAACTGTTCTAGAAAGGAGGGAAGAAAGATGGGTTATGCAGCAGTGACTTCTGGGGACCAGACAGTGACACCTGTCCTCTGTATGACCTGTCAGGGTTTGTCAAATGCTCAGGAACTGCAGGTGCCAGTTGGCTGGGGGAAGGGGACAGGACACCCAGACCTGCCTCGTTGACCGCTGTGTCCCCATCCCCCACCACAGCGCCCAGCATGTGACAGGCCCCATAAACACACTTGTGGAATGATTCTTGTTGATGAGATAGCATAAACATCCTTCCTCTCTGCCTTCTGGGGGTGTCTGGATGGCCCAACTCTTGGATGATTTACCACTGACATTTAGCTTACTCTAGTGTATTGAGGCGATGGGCTTTGAAAGAAAATAGAACTGTGTGATGTTGAGTACATTGCTTTTACTCTTTTTCAGTTCTTTATCTGTCAAGATGGGGGGTGGAGTTGGGCCAAGAGGGTGGTATGTAAGGATTGTTTTGCTGCCATAGACTCTGCCACTTACATACTTACCCCCCCTCCCCCAAAAAACTTTTGGGAAAGACATAGGGCAATGCATAAAATGAGGGAAAAGTTGAAGAACTAGGACTTGGGAAGGTTGAGATCCAGGAATGTATAGACAGTCCCTCTGGGTGTTACCATAGGATGACTCGGCGCCAGCCATTTCCATGCAGGTACCACTCATCTCGAAATTCAGAGATGAGATCTGTCTGTCGAGGCTTATCATGCACTAGTCATGTGGTTGGGTCAGGGTAAGGTCCTTGACTCCCAGCCAGCAATGCAATGAGAGGAGAGAATTTCCTTAAACACAAATTGAGCCACTGTTATCTCAGTAAGGTGGCACAGATGCTGAATAGGCAGGGACGATAGTTGTCCACTGTGATCTGGAGGGCTTTTCGAGTTCTGATAGTCTTGACTTGAGCTTTGGGTATGATTTGCGTTTTAGGATGCTAGGAAACATGGCACAGGTCCGTAAAAGTTCCTGGGATATTTAATCAGATGCTTTTTTAAAAGGGACTAAGCCTCACATTGAGCAGGTTGGTTTATGGGCTTCACCCACCTGTTTTACTTTTGTCTTTTTCAGGGGGTGACCCATCTCTTCTTTCTAAGCATATTCACAGATCCAGTGGACTGAGAAGGTCCTCTACATCACTTCCCCTGGGTCTCAACCATGGAGTTTTTTTTCGTAAACAGTGGTTTTCTTATGCTCCTTTTCTTCTGGTTATGTGTGATATCCACTAATCTGATAAACACTGTGGTTATTTAGCACGAACTGGTTGCTAGAGAGGCTGCTATCACTCAGTATTTCTGCTTTTACATTGTTGACAGAAATACTAAAGATAGTACTCCATTTCCCCGAACTGTTCTTAATCCAATTCCAGTAAATATCCCTAATGCGCTATTCAGGATGCTGCAAAATGAGTCTGTGAACTCTTGGGTGAGCCATTTTGAGGGCCCCTCAGGTCCCTGCCAGATATGTTGCCTGATCCCAAGAAGTCGGCTCTATTTGCGTAGACAGTCTGCTCATCTTTGTAGAGGCAGCCAAAGGGGAGGCAAGCAGAGGATTAAAGAAGACTCTCCTGGCTCAAGGAGTAAAGAGTGCTTTTCCAAACATCCTCTGGTGTATAACGTAAAAGCCAAACACAGGACCAGAGTCTGGTCGGAAGGGTGCCAGGTCTTGTGGGGACTGGGAGAAGATGTCATGAGTAGTTGGTGTAAAGGAGTGTTGATTTAATGCATTGTTTAGAAACTTCCTTAATAGGAGGTTAAAGAAAACATACTTGGCTTTTCGCTAGGCTTGTGGGTGGTGCCATCTTGCCTTTGAAGCGTTGCTTTAGAGCTGGTCCTCTGGCAATGATGGTGCTTGTTCAAGTGAGTCCTGGGGATAGGAGTCCTGTGGATAGGTCTCTGCTCTTTACTGCAGGAAGATTCTTGAAAGATCCCTCTTTTCTTGGCCTTTCTGTTCCCTCAAAGAGAATGCTTCTGCTTGTGGGCCCCTGGACTCATCAGCCCCTTATTTGGCTTTGGGGCCAAGCTGTTGGCACATTGGTTTGTTTCCATTCCTTTGGAGTCAGAGGTGGAATGAGCACTGGTTTGGAATTCTTGGTTCTGAAAGAGCTCTTGCTGTCTGTTTCTTCCCTTTTCTTTCCGCATCCTAGAAAACAAAACAGAACAAAGTGATACTCCCTGAATTTGTTCTTTTGACCCAAATATGGACTAGCACAGGTCATCACATTAGAACTAGCACTCTCTGCTTTTCAAAGACACTTCCCAGTTCAAAGACACTTCCCTGGGGCCTCACCATTTCCATTTGATAGAAAGGGAAACTAAAACTGGGAAACTTGTGACTTGCCCACATCACCTAGCTAATTTTTAAAAAATTAATATTAAGGCTGGATGTGGTGGCTCACACCTATAATCTCAGCACTTTGGGAGGTGGGGGCAGGAGGATTGCTTGAGCCTAGGAGTTTGAGACCAGTCCAGGAAACATAGCAAGACCTTGTCTCTATTTAAAAAAAAAAAAAAGTTAGCCAAGTATGGTGGCACACTCCTGAAGCCCCTGCTACTCAGGAGGCTGACACAGGAGGTCACTTTAACCTAGGAGTTGGAGGCTGCAGTGAACCGTGATCGTGCCACTGCACTCCAGCCTGAGCAACAGAGTGAGACCCTGACTAAAACAAACAAGTCTGAATATACAAACATATGCAAAAGAAGAGAGGCTAGTATGATGAACCCATTATCTAGACTGAACAGTTATCAAGATTTTGCCACATGTGTAGGGCCTAGCTAGTGCTGGAGAAAATGATGGCAGTAATATTTGTAGAATGCAAGTACTTTATGCTTTACAAAGAATTCTTTCACATTTGCTCATTTCATTTAACAAGTCATATAATCTTACTATGTGCCAGGTACTGTTCTAACATCTTCTAGTAAGTACTATGAAGTAGAGACTATCATTCTTTCCATTTCATAGACGAGAAAACCAAGGCACAGAGAGGTTACTGATTTGCCCAAAGTCACACAACTTTTAAGTGTCCAAGCTAGAAATTGAATGTATTTTCTCATTTGATCCTCTCCACATTGCAGTGAGAGAGTAATTATTTCTCTGTTCATTTTGCACTCAGGGAATTAGGGGGGGTTTAGGTGGCTTGAGTGAAAACAATTTTCATATAAATATTTGGTGAGCACTTATGGAAGTTTTATTTATCTAATTAATGGGGGAACCAGTAAGATGCTAAAACTCGTTTAAAATGGGATAAGGCAAAATAAGAGGTAGGACTGTGTGTGTGTGTGTGTGTGTGTGTGTGTGTGTGTGTGTGTGTGTGTGTATTTAATAGTGAAAAAAGGAATGCTGAGATGATTGCTAAATTAAAAGCCAGAGTAGTAAATTTCCTAGGGGCAATGAAACCATAACCTTGGGAGTTATTTTTTCTACTAGGTGGAAATATTTGCATTTCTATTGTACCTTGTTAAGTTTTTACAAGTTAACATCTGATTTTACAGGGTGGTACAAGAACCGCTCTAATTAATTGTGAGTAGGAAGTCTTTCAAAGCCACATTCCTCTCTGGGAGCCCCAGGAAACCTTCGACAGCCTCTTAGAGTCTAAGCCTTGACAGAGCTTGTGTGACATTGAGAGGAACCATAGTCATCTTTGGCCTTGTTTCCAGGGTTTGGAAGGACAGTCGCCTAGTGCTGCTGGTGCTCAAACTCAAGCATTCTGAGCCCTGAACTTTCCCTCTGTGCTGGGCTAATATCATCCTTGGATTTGGGGAGGGTGATTAGGAGGCTAGAAATGGGAAAAAGAATGAAAAAAGTTCAGCTTGATTAAATGGAGCAGGATAATTTCCAGAACCTAAAAAAGTATCACCTGAAAAAACTATTAAAAATACAGATTTCTTGGTCCTTCCTTCCCTAGAGAATATCATTCTCAGTCGAGCTGGACTGGGGGCCTGGGATTTTATATCTTTTTATAGCCTTTCCGGGTGTTGTTCAGTTACTGGGTTGTCCCATGATAATGACATTAAGAGTGACATTATCACTAGCACAGGCAGGGTGAAGACACTCCAAGTGAAACAAGAGAGACCACCAAGGCTGTACCTCACCAAGCATCACAGGGTAGAAATGCCTGGATACTCTCAGAAGAACTAGATAGAAAAAGACCCCCGGGAAAGGAGGTGTCAGCAAAAACAACCACTGAGGTGGGTGGAGGGCTTGTTATTCTGAGCTCATCTGTTTGGGGTGTTTTTCAAGGTAGTTTGGAAACTGTTATCTCTTTATCTTCACCGGTTTGCTTATCTGAAGCAGGAGGAAGGAGGGTTGAGCGCCCAGAAGATGTTTTGCAAATTAATTTATCTTGCTACTAAGGGCGTTTTAGCTTAGAGAGGCATTTGAAATTTGACGATAAATAGAACTTAAGGGGATATTCCTGGGTTTGGAGGCTCTGAATCTTAGGAGAGATGGATCAGAGCTGTTTTCAGACCACAGTGTGTTTTGGGGCCTGGCTGCTTCTACAAACAGGTTCCAGTTCTTCTTCCCTGCAGAGCAATGTAATGTTTTATGTCCAGTATTTAGGGGTTGCTTATTAGCTGGGGTTCTGAAGATGCAGGCTTTGCTCAAGGACTCTGAGTGGCCAGGGTTTTGCCTGATGTTGGCTCTCCAGCACTTGCTGCTGCTGTCATGAGGGTGTCTGGACATGGGAGAGCTGCTCTCTGCCTGCCTGTGGGCTTCTGAGCATGCAGCGGGTGGGGCGGGAGGCAGCAGGCTACAATAGAAATTGCTTTTCAATCAAAGCTAGAAAAAGGAGTGGGCGGGATGGGAAATCTTGGACAGTCCTTTCTCTTCCTGGATGTACATCACTCACAACTCGTTTCCTGAACATCCTAATGCAAACCAGTGGTGAGAGACGGCTTCCTGCCGATCTGCTGAGCTAGCCTCTTGTCAGGGAGGAGATGAGAACAAGATGTGGTTGGAGAAGGGGCAGCTGGGCCAGGGCAGGCTCTTCCTAGGACGTACGTCCTTTCCATGGGGATAGCAGCGTCTTTGGCCCTCAGAGAAACAGTTGGGCACACAGGCATATGTGGACCTAGCTTGGGGGAGTTGGAGCGTTGTTCAAACAGATAGCTGGGCCCCAACCCCAAGTTTCTGTCTGATTGGAGGGTTTCGGTGGGACCCGACGATTTGCATTTTTAGCTATTTTTTGGATGATGCTGATGCTGCTGATTCAGAAAGGGTGGTTAGGTGGAAGAGGAAGCAGATTGTTCTTTGTAGATTCAGAAGCCAGAATGAAGGCCAGTGGCTGCCAATTACACCAGTTAGAGAGGTCTTTTTTTTTTTTATAATTAAAAAAAATTTTTTTAAAGGAGCCAGCGTCTCATTCTGTTACCCAGGCTGGAGTGCAGTGGCATGATCATAACTCACTGCAGCCTCAAACTCCTGAGCTCAAGCAATCCTCCTGCCTCAGTAGCTAGGACTACAGGCACACATCACCATGCCTGGCTAATTTTTAATATTTTTTTGTAGACAAAATGGGTCTCGCTATGTTGCCCAGTCTGGTCTCAAACTCCTGGCCTCAAGCAATGCTCCGGCCCCAACTTTCCAAAGTGCTGGGATTATAGGCAGGAACTATTATTGCACCTGGCCAAGAGGTCATTTTTAATTCAATGTAAGAACTTTAACTGCTATATGTTGGAGTGGGTAGTCTCAGAAGGTCCCTGCCTCTGGAAGTGTCCAATGATGCATGGCCATGTGGCAGATTCTTACTCTAGAAAGAAGGTTCATTCATTCATTTATTCATTTATCCACTCATATATTTTATGTCTTCATAGACTACACATGTGCCGCTTGCCTGCTAGGTGCTGGGAACCAGGGAGAAGACTTGAAAGACAACTGGTGCCTGCCCTTTGGGAGCCCACAGCCTAGGGGGTTTGACTATATGATTTCTGGGGTCCCTTCCCTTGCTGAAGCTCTCAGAGTCCTGTGCTGATGGGGACAAATCCTCAGAATAAGAGGCTGCAGGAAGATTCTTATCTTCTGAAGACCCGTGACTGAGTCCTGATGGGCACATGTACACTTCCAGGCTCCATTTGGGTTGCTATCTTGGGAGCATCTTCATGTCACTGGATGAATGATTTTTTTTCCCCTTACTATGACTCACAGGAGACTGAGAATGTATTTACCAGGAGTGCATTTCCTGAAGGGAAAATTCATGTCTCCCCACCAGCACCCAGGATGGACCATTATTAAACTCTGAGCCCTTGACCAGCCGTCCATTATGCAGTCTTTGAAAGCAGGTGTGCACCACCATGCCCAGATAATTTTTTGATATTTTGCAGAGACAAGGTCTTGCTATGTTGCCCAGGGTAGTCTCAAACTCCTGGCCTCAAGTAATCCTTCCAGGAAATGGGTTGCAGGTTTGAGCAAATTGCTTCTTACCACCTCGCTCTCTTTCTCTTTTTAACAAGTACAATCAATTTATTAAAATACTTGACTTAAGCATCAGCAATGGTGACTTCAACCTCAACCCCCAGCTCAATACTGATGGAGTCGATCTGCTTGACAATCTTGGAAGGACTGTGCAAGTCCATGAGTCGTTTGTGGATTCTCATCTAGAAGTGATCCCACATCTTGGAACCTTCCCCACAAGGAGTTTTTCTTGTAGGGGTTCTCAAAGTCTTGGTAGGCATGCAAACCGGTTCTTTCACTTTGAGATCCTTTTCCTTTGCACCTCTGATCAGATCAGCACACACTTTCTCCAGAGATTTCACATTGCTACTGGTAAGGGTGATTCTAATTTGGTGGATTGCCTCGGGCTCCATGAGTGTCTGATGGTGTCTTTAAAAGCCATGGCTGTGATGTGGCTTCCTGACCGACTTGTTCCTTGGCGAGAGCGAACAATGGTGAGGCAGGAGCGGGAGCAGGTGGACCACAACTCTGCAGCACCCATGTCCGCTGCTTCTTCAAAAAAAGACTGCCTCTCTCAAGTGATGAACTGGAGATTTAGCAGCTGTGTAGTGTTAGAGAGAATCAGGCAAATTCCACCCGTTTTTCTGTCTTCTTCCATCATAGTCCCTGTTGAAAGCAATAATGATCATCCCTAACTTTTACTGAGCTCCACTCAGTGCCAGGCACGATGTTAAACCTCTTATGTGTACTGTTACATCCTTTGACCCTCACAACAGCCCTATCAAGTGGGTACATTATCCTCACTTTTACAAGAGAAGAAACAAAGATTTGGAGGGGCAAGATAACTTGCTCATGGCCATACAGACAATAAATGTCAGAACTGGAATCCAAACCTCCGTCTTCCAGACGTCAGACCATGCTCTAAGCTCCTAGTATGCTGAACTGCTCATTCATTCATTCATTCATTACATCATTCGTTCACTCAAATGCTAAACACTGATATACACCAGTGAGCAAAACTGCTTGGCCTCTGCCCACGTGAACCTTACAGTTGATCTTCCTCAGACAAACAGGTGACTCCTTCCTTGAATTCCCCAACTAGTTAGATGCTAAAGAGAAAGGACTGGGAGACAGATTTTGGCAAGCTAGTTACTGACCCAGAGTTTCCAGATGAAAGAGAGTTTCTCTTTCCAAGCTGGGTTTTGTGCTGTGCTTTATTTTGACATTTCCCTATTGGGTTATTTTTCTTTTCTTTTCATTTTTTGGAGTTGGGGTTTTACTCTGTTACCCAGGCTGGAGTGAGTGCAGTGGCACAATCACGGCTCACCGCAGCTTTGAACTCTTGGACTCAGAAGAGCCTTCCACCCTACTCTCCTGAGTGGCTGGGGCTACAGGTGTACACCACCATGCCCAGATAATTTTTTGATATTTTGCAGAGACAAGGTCTTGCTATGTTGCCCAGGGTAGTCTCAAACTCCTGGCCTTAAGCAATCCTTCCACCTTGGCCTCCCAAAGTGCTGGGATTACAGTTGTAAGCCACTGCGCCTGGCCCTACCTGTTGGGTTTCTTTTCTTCTTGTCCAAGTCTGGATGTTGAAGGCCTTGACATAATACAAGAGACAATCCTTGTGGCACTTGCCTTTTGACTATGCTGACGGTGGAGGAAAATCTGATAGTCAGGGAGTTCCAGAACTTAGAGTTGGAAGTAACTCTTGAGTTACTCTAGACACCCACTCCCATGATCCTCTCTTGCTGGGAAATGTCATCTCTTTCAAAACCCCAGTTGTCCCTGCAGATTCCTTTGGCTTTCTGTGCTGGCCTCAGCTTACATTTTCTTTTTCTTTTTTTTTTTTAAGGAGTTTATTTTGGCCAGATGCAGTGGCTCACGCCTGTAATCCACTTTCAGAGGCCAAGACAGGAGGACTGCTTGAGCCCAGGAATTCAAGACCAGCCTGGGCAACATAACGAGACCTTGTCTCTACAAAAAAGACACAAAAATTAGCTAGGCGTGGTGGTGCATACCTGTAGTCCCAGCTACTTGAGAGGCTGAGGTGGAAGGATCTCTTGAACCTAGGAGGTCGAGGCTGCGGTGAACTGAGATCATGCCCCTGCACTCCAGCCTCAGAGACAGAGTGAGACTTCGACTCAATAAGCAAATAAAAACTAGTTTTAAATTAGGTTTTAAGTTTTTCAAATTTTAAAGATATATAGGGTACAATTCAGGGTTAGGTATACAAATGTTCATTATGCAGGCATCCTTGTTGTTGAGGTGTGCCCTCCCTCCCCTGGCAGATTCCCACTACTGCAATCCCAATTCCTCCACCCCTGGCAGTTTCCCGTTACTGCCAATCCTTTTCTTATAGTATATATGATAATTTCGGTTTTAAGTTTTAAAAATGCATACCTGATTGTTATTTTAAAAGTCAACCAGTTTCAGAAATATGTAACTCTGATTGTGAACATCTTCTGCAATTCTCTGAGACAATCACCATTAACAATGAACATTTCTTTCTCCAGCTGTTTTCAGTGCATACACTGTTGTGCACAGTTATTAGCTTTTCACTAAAATGAGCTTTAAAAGATGTACTTTTCTGTTTAAAAGATGTACTGTTTCTATCTAACTCCATTTCAGACATCTTTGTACATATTAGTATATATAAATACACGTCATTCTTTTTCTCGTCAGACTCCAATTTCTAACGGTGCCTTCCATTTTACCTTTTTGTCCCCTGACCTTGACTTTCTATAGATCAGTTCTGCTTTTGATGTGAACTAGCTGAAACATCCATTTGGCTCTTTTGTTTTTCTTTTAACTTTTAGAGGGATTCTTGGAACCTTGTTTGGGGAGGAATTCTTAACCTCAACTTCAAGGGGTCTGTGACAAGAGAGAAACCAATGTCCAAGTTTAGGAAAGAAATAAAGGAATTTAGTAGAAGGGTAACACATAGAACTACTAGGTCTCAGGAAATCTGAACCACTGGTTCTCAGCAAGGACAGGCAAAGGCAGCTCAGGAGGAACCCATGTAGCAGGAACAAAGGAGCATCTGTTCACACCTCGCAGCATCGCTCCATTGGCCTAGCTTGAATCATGGGCCACCCCATGGCCAAGGCCAAGTAGAACACCTTGATTGACAAGCTCACCAAAATATGCGTCCGAGAATAGACATCCCCTTAAAGAAAAACAGGTCTGCTGATACTAAAAATCATGGGTCCGATACTGAAAAAAATCAATCTAGGTATGCAATAGGGTTCATAAACCCCGGGAAATATTGTGTATGTTTGCACGTATATTTTCCCAGGACCCAGAAAAAAGCTAGGATTATTGTTTTAGTTCTATCAGCTCCATCTGGTTGGAATGATGATCCCAGTGAATATAAAATTAATAACAAACTTGATCTGATGTTCCTTGCTGTTCCCTAGCCCCTTGTGTGACTGTCCAGTTTTTTTTTTCCCATGGAGATACTTGGGATGTACCTGCCTGGTTTGGTCAAAACGACTTGCCACTGTTTCCAGGAGGATGGAATCCATCAGCTAATGATATAAATGTCTGTTTTTATTGTTTGCAGGGTCCTTTTTGCTCCAGCCTACACAGAAACCTTCTATACTCCAAGTGGCAACCCTCTAACCACCACGCTGAAATCAGAGGTGAGTTCAGGACCACAGATGTCAATCCAACAGCCTCCCTCTCCTGGCACTGCTCCTGGGGACGGAGGAGCTGCTGTTGGAGAAGGTCCCGCCTTGGAAAGGAGAGATCCCCCCCAACAGAAGACTGAGGGAGCCAACAGGAGAAGCAACATGTCTTTGTCATTTCCTAAGTGCTCCCTCTCCTTTGCTGGCTAAACAAACAAATAGAATATTTTAGGGTGATTGCATCTGGTTTAAATGGTCATAAATCATCCTAAAGCATACATTTTCTTAGCTTTATGTTAATTGCCCACATATTGATAAAACTTAAAGTAGAAGAAATGATTTACCCATAATCCTCCATCTCACCCAATGAGATGTTTGATCAATCCTTTTTTTAGTGGTTGTATAAGGCTTACAAAGTTGTAATCACTGTGCATACACATTTTGTGGTCTGTCTTTTAATTTGTTTTTTATTTTTGTTTTTTGAGTTGAACTCTCACTCCTTTGCCCAGGCTGGAGTACTTTGGGGTACATTGGCTCACCATAGCCTCAACCTCCTGGGCTCAGGCATTCCTTCCGCCTCAGCCTCCCAGGTAGCTGAGACTACAGGCGTGGGCCACTTCATCCAGCTAATTTTTTTTTTTTTTTTGAGTTGGAGTCTCACTGTTGCCCAGACTGGAGTGCAGTGGCCGCTCCCGGCCACTGCAGCCTCAACCTGCTGGGCTCCGGCGATCCTTCCACCCCAGCCTTCCGAGTAGCTGGAACTACAGGCGCGCGCTACCACACCCAGCTCATTTTTTGATTTATGGTAGAGATGAGGTCTCGCCTGCCCAGGCGGGTCTCGAACCTGTGGGCTCAGACAATCCACTCACCTCAGCCTCCCAAAGTTGCGGGATTACAGGCTGAGCCACCAAGCCCGGCTTTTCCAGCTAATTTTTTAATTTTATTGTAGAGATGAGGTCTCGTTATGTTGCTCCGACTGGTCTTGAACTCCTGGACTCAAGCAATCCTCCAGCCTTGACCTTCCAAAGTACTGGGGTTAGGCCGGGCTCGGTGGCTCAGCCTGTAATCCCAGCACTTTGGGAGGCCGAGGTGAGCAAATTGCCTGAGCCCGCGGGTTTGAGACTAGTCCAGGCAACTTGGTGAGACCTTGTCTCTATAATAAAATAAAATAAAAAATTAGCCGGGTGTGGTAGCGCGTGCCTGTAGTTCTGGCTACTTGGAAGGCTGAGGCAGAAGGATCACTGAGCCCGGCAGGTTGACGCTGGTGTGGCTGTGAGCATGCCACTGCATTCCAGCCTGGGTGATGGAGTGAGACCCCAACTCAAAAAAAAAAAAGTGCTGGGATTAAAGGTGTGAGCCACTGCGCCTGGCCTTAGTCTACTTTTTTAATGGATTTCAAGTTATAAAGATTTTCTTATTTTGCTGCTATCTTCATATTGGACATTTTCCCCTCAGAGTTATTTTTGTAGAGATGTTTGCACAAAGTCAAAGATTTGTCATCGAGAAAATGGTCTTTCAGTTGGTTCCATACTAGTTTGCTTTTACCACATCCCACTGGTGGGCATTTAAGGCAGTGAATCCTCTACAACTCTTTCTACTTGGAATTGTAGTTTTAGAGCAGTGGTTCTCAACTGAAGCTGTTCTTCCACCTCACCCCAGGGCATACTTGGCAATGTTTGGAGACAGTTTTGATTGTCACAACTGGCAGGGGAGATGCTACCAGCATCTAATGGGTAGAGGCCAGGGATGCTGCTAAACATTCTACAGTGCATAGGACAGCCCCCAAACTGAAAGTTATCCAGCCCCAATGTCCATAGTGTCCACGTTGAGAAACCCTGGATTCGAGTTATTTTTGTAGAGACCCCTTCTCAGGGTCTGGGCTGATGAGATGGGGTGAAAGAGAGGGACACGCTGGCAAGAGCGGCAGGGGTCTTTGTCTTTGGAGCAGGACATCATGGACTTCTGAAGCACGCAGACTGGGAGGCGTGGCGTGGAGGCCAGCAGGAGTGGTCCTTCTGCTTCAGGACTGCTCTGGAGGCTCCCCATGGAGCCAAGATCCCACTTGGAGCCAAGATCCCATTCTTTCAAATATCCCTGCTAGCCATGTGTGATGGCTCATGCTTGTAATCCCAGCACTTTGAGAGGCGGAGGTGTGAGGATTGCCTGAGCCCAGAGGTTTGAGACCAGCCTGGGCAACTTGGCGAGACCTCATCTCTACAATAAATCAAAAAATTAGCCGGGCGTGGTGGTACACGCCTGTGGGAGCTACTTGGAAGGCTGAGGCAGAAGGATCATCTGAGTCCAGCAGGTCGATGCTGAGGTGGCTGTGAGCCAGCCGCTGCACTCCCACCTGGGTGACAGAGTGAGACTCTTAACTCAAAAAAAAAAAAAAAAAAAAGCCCCGCTAGAGTGGTAATGTCTAATAGGACAATACCAGCCACTATCAGGTATTAACAGCTCAGATTAGTTCACCAGATTACCTGTGGATGGGGAAAGGGATTCAGGATAGGTAAGTATGGAGAGATCTAGAGTATCTCTAGATCAGGTAACTCAGGGACCATGTTAGATTGTGAGCTGTGGAGGTTAATGCCGCCTTCTTCACCTTCCAGGACGGGGAAGGAGCTGGTAGTGTGGCCAGTGCTTGCAGCAGGCACGTCGGGCTGCATCATCTCCTGTATCTTCCCATCTCCAGGGAGGCTGTCCAGCTGTGACTCCACTCTCCTCAGGGTTCCACAGTCAAAACTTCTCCTCCCCTCTTGAGACTATTCTGTGCCTCCAGGGGCAGGGGGGGGGTGGGCACAGCCTTGCTAGAAATCCCCTAGCCATTATAGCCTCCCCAAAATACCCTTCTCTGAGCTTGGACTCTGCTGCTTTTGTACTCACAGCTCAAGAATGAGTCTCAGTCCACAGATTTGCCATGAGCTCATGCTTCCTGCAGCGAAACCTCCTCGGGGTGGCCCCATCAAGCTGAGATGCTGGAATGCAGTGACTTCATGGCGAATCCTTGACTTGTTCTTTGTGCTCTCAGCTTGTGCATGAGATGTTGCAGAGATGTTGTGAGGGCCTTTCAGAAACAGAAGAGTGGAAGAGAACTTCTCCTCACCCCAGAGATCCCCTCCAACCTGAAGGTCTTGTTGACCGAGGCACATCCTAGTTGAACCATGGAACTACCTGTTGTCTGACTATATCCCCTGCCTTTGGACATTTGCAAAGCCCCCAACCAGGCTCATGGGGCTCTCAGTTTCTTCTTTGGAAGCTGAGATCTCAACAGAAAATGGGAATGGAACAAAGCACTTAACTGCTCTTGACCCAAATGTTGAAGACTGTTCTCTGCTACCAAACTTGGCCTGGGCAGCTGGAGTTCTGGGAATCTTATCAAGACTCATCAGCCAGGTCTTAAGGCTACAGCCTGAATCTAGGTCAGGTCGTTGGGGGAATGGGTCTGAGAATTTGTTCCAGCAGAAGGAGTTACAGGGTTTGGGGGTCTGAAGCCAGAATTGCCTGGCTTTAACTCACTATGTAACCTTAAACAACACTTTGACCACACTAGTGTTGAGTTTCCTCATTTGTAAATTGAATATGCTGCTTTCTGACACGCAGGACTATGGAAGGGTAAGATGAATCACTGATTTTTATGGGAATATATCCACATCTCTTCCAAGTCCGCAATTTACAGATGAGGAAATTGACAGGAGAAGAGGAAAAGTAACTTGTCCAAGTTCAGATAACCAGGAAGTGGCAAGACTTGGGCTTGAACTTGTGTCCTTTTTGATGGCAGAACCCGGGAATAACAGAGCTCTGAAAAATTCAGTCCTTCCTTGGCTGCTGCTGGGAGAGGCTGAGAATGGAGCTTGGGGCCAGGCTGCGGGCGTCTAGCCTCCACTTTGCTGTGTCACTTTGTCAGTGACCTAAAGCCTCTCTTCAATTTCCCCCTTTTAAAGCATGGGAATAATAATATCTGCCTTATGAGACTGTTGTCAGAATTAAAGGAGAAAAAAATCTACCTAAGTTTGCTCCTCAAGTGATAAGAGCTGGATAGATGTTTGCATTTATTGTTACCAACAGTAGGTGGCAGGTGTCCTGATCACATGAGAGAATATATGTGAATGCCTTCTGGATTGTAGAGCATGACTGGGTGTGGTGGTTCATGCTTATAATCCCAGGGATTTGGGAGGCCGAGGTGAGAGGATTGCTTGAGGCCAGGAGTTTGAGACCAGCCTGGGCAACGTAGTGAGACCCTGTCTGTACAAAAATAAGAAATTAGCTGGACTTGGTGGTGTGCACCTGTAGTCCCAGCTATTCAGGAGGCTGAGGCAGGAGGATCACTTGAATCCAGGAGGTTGAGGCTGCAGTGAGCTATGATTCCACCACTGTACTCCAGCAAGACCCTGTCTCTAAAGAAAATAATTGTAGGGCATGTTAGAAAAGTCTGTCGTGATGCTATTTCAGAGAGCACCCGGGCTATGAACACCTTTAGCATCACTGCAAAGATATAAGGAGATGCAGGGATTCTGGATGTGAGTTCTCTTTACTTACTAGCATTTTGGGACTGTAGCTGACATACATTTCTGAACTCCTTGACTCTGTCATTCAAAGGCTTGGCCCCCTCTCTCCTGGGAGGCCTGGTCCCTCTTCTCCCTGTGAATGAACCTATGCTACAGAGTTCATGGCCCACTGTTGAGTTCTAAGGACCAGGTTTAGGACTTGAGTGCTTCATGATCTGTCTCCAAATCCCAGAGCCCAGGAGTAGGTAGAGAAGCCATGTGACCCCCTCGCATTTGAAAGCAGATGGAATCCTGGCAGGAAGGAGGGTTTCACCTGCCTCTCCTTCTTTTATAACCCCAGCGTGGTGGTTTTCCTTTTGGCTTCTCTTAGGGGTGGAATCTGACTTGCTAAAAGCCAGGAGAGTTTGATGCAAAACAGGGGTTGGCCCGTCTCTCCTCCTGACTGCACAAGCTTGAATGGGTAGGGAAGTGACATCGCTGGCCGGTGGACTACCCGCGGATGAAAGGGCACCTGTGGCCTGGAGAATGAGCCTGGGATGCGTGTCAGCTTGGCCTGTGTCCTCTGATCTGGCTCAGCTGGATAGGATGTAGAACTGGCACTGCAAAGGCTGCGGATTCAGCCCTCTGGTGGGCTTCCAGCTCCTCGGGGACACATTCTGCCTTTGATGAAGGAGGATTTCATGATCGTGTGGTCATTGATGCTTATTGCCTGCCGTGCTGGCCAGGTGTTCTGCTAGCTCCTTAATGTACAGTGTTCTCAAAGACACTCAAGGTCGGAGAGAGATTGTGGAACTGGCAGATGTGGGAGCTTGGATTTCAATCTGGCCTGGTCATGCCAAAATACTTGAATTTAATTATTAGGCTGTCTTCATGCTGAGAGCTGGGAGGGACTGGAGCCAGAAAATACAGACAAATGGGTTAGCTGCCTCTTGGGTCACATCCTTGCCTTTTGGGGACAAAGAAACACGCAGCATGGTCCTGGAGATGAACCTCTGGGACTGTCACTTATGTGAAGGCCTGTGCGTTTCTGATTGACCCTGCTCAGGCTTGGGGTGCTGGGGGCAAGAAAAAGCTCCCATGTGTCTGCAACTATGGAGTTTATACCTTTTTTAGGATTTTTCCAGAACTCAGTTTTAACCTAAAGCTTTTCCCTTCTCTTTGCTCTGACCAGCTTGTCTCTCTAGACCTATCTGGGGAGAAACTTGTAGGAATATGTCCCTTGTTATTTCTCCTTGGTTTATAGAAGACAGTCCTGGCTTGTACCTGTCTGTCTGGTTTAGCACTTCAGTGTGCTCAACGTACTGTGTTTTCTACCTAAATACTATGGTTACTTTACTTATATTATAAAACTCTTACCAGCACTCCAAATGTTTATTTCAAGCCACTTCTTCCGATATGTAATTTTTTTCTTTGAGACAGTCTCTCTCTGTCACCCAGGCTGTAGTACAGTGATGCAATCATAACTCACTACAGCCTCAGCCTCTGGGCTCAAGGGAACCTCTTGCCTCAACCTCCCAAGTACCTGGGACTGCAGGCACACGCCACCACACCCATCATGCCTACCTGCCTTTCTTCTTTCTTTCTTGATGAGGTCTTGGTATGTTGCCCAGACTGGTCTCGAACTCCAGGGCTCAAGCAATCCTCTCGTCTCAGCCTCCCAAAGTGCTGGCATTACAGGCATGAGCCACCACGCCCTGGTGTAATTATATCTTTGTGTGGCTTTCTAATTAGTGAGGGCTCTCACAAGAGCCTCTCTGTGCTCATTATTGTGTCTCCCGGGCTAGCCCACGGCCTGGCACGTGGTGGTGCTCACAGCGGTGAGTAGTGATGAAAGAATCCAGGCAGCCTTGAGACACCATGGCTAGAGAGCGGCATCAGACCTTATGGTTGTAGGGGCTGAATCAAGAATGGTCCAGGGGTGGGATTCCAGGGAGGGAGAGCATTGTGAGCTGTGAAAAAGGAGGGAGTGTATTCATTTCCCAGAGCTATTGTAACTTTGTTACCCTATGAACTCAGAGGGTTCAAACAATAGAAACTTACTCTCTCACAGTTCTGAAGGCTAGAAGTCCAGAATCAAGGTGTTGGTGGCAGGCCATGCTTCCTCCAAAGCCTCTGGGGAAGAAACCTTCCTTGCTTCTTCTAGCTTTTGGTGGCTCCTTGTCCTTCATGCTCCTTGGCTTGTAACTTCATCACTCTAGTCTTTGCCTCCGTTTTTAAACAACTTCCTTCTCTTTCTGTGTGTCTCTCTGTGTCCTCTCCTCTCCTTATAAGGATACGAACCATCGGATTTAGGACTCACTCTGATCCACTATGACCTCATCTTAATTTAATTACATCTGCAAAGACCCTATTTCCAAATAAAGTCACATTCTGAGGTTTTGGGTGGACATGAATTTTAGGGGGACATTATTCAACCCACTGCAGGGGATACAAGGTTGACACTGGTGGGTCTTTGAGAAATCAGTGTTTCCTTTGGTTGGCATCATACTGTGGAAAGAGCCCTGAACTAGATCTGAAAGTCCTGGATTCTTCAACCAGCTGGGAGACCTTCGGCAAATCTCTGCTCCTCTGAGCCTCAGCTTCTTTATCTGTTCACTGGAGATAGTGACATCTGCCCTGCCCCATCTCCAGGATTATGATGAGGATCAATTAAAGTGGCAGCTTGGAGCGCTCTTTGCAGGCTGTAAGGGGCTGTAAGTTAGGGTGCATATACAATAAACCGTGAGCCCTCCCTCATGTTCCCGAGAGGTGCTTCTCTCGGTGTTCTTGGCCTGACCATCTCCTTTCTCCTCTCCAGGATCACTGCTTCTATCATGGCATGGTGAAGGAAGTGGAACAGTCCAGTGTCACACTCAGCACATGCCGGGGAATTCGGTAAGAGACCCACCCTGGGGATGCAGGGGGACACCTGACATTCTTCCCCAGAAATGGAATTTCCAAGATAAGTAGGACTAGTCTAAGGCAGGTATTTTAGGAAGGAGTCCTTTGAGAGTGTGCACGGTCCAGCCCTGAGCAGAGCTGGGCCTGGGAGGGGCAGGGGAAAGCCTATGTCATACACAAATTCACTGGGATTTGTTTAACTTTCTTGATGAACTTGGTGTTTTAAAACATAGGTTCAGCCTGTAATCTCAGCACTTTGGGAGGCCAAGGTGAGTAGATTGCCTGAGCCCGTGGGTTTGAGACCAGCCCAGGCAACTCGGCGAGACCCCGCCTCTACAATAAAAAATAGCTGGGCTTAGTAGTGTGTCTGTATTTCCGGTTACTTGGAAGACTGAGGCGGAAGGATCGCGGGAGCCCAACAAGTCGAGGCTACAGTGGCCGGGAGCATGCCACTGCACTCCAGCCTGGGCGAAAGAGTGAGACTCCAATTCAAAAATAAGTAAAATAAATTAAAATATAGATTTTATTGTTATTCAGGTGTGGTAAGACCAACCAATCAGGAGACAACTGAGGTGGTTGACCAGGCATGGTGGCTCACAACTATAATCCCAGTGTTTTGGGAGGCCAAGGCAGGAGGATTGCTTGAGACCAGGAATTTGAGACCAGCTTGGGCAACATAGTGAGACTCCATCTCCACAAAAAATAAGACAAAAACAAAAGATGGTTATACTCACAGAAAGGAGGGGGCATGCTATGCCACAGAGGGCTATACAGGGAAACCCTGAGGTTGGCTGGGGCAGAGGAAGCCAGGAGAACTGTGGGCAGGAGCTTTTTATTGTGGTTTGCGAAGGAGGGAATGGATGAGGCAGAGTAGACAGGTTTAGGGCCGGCAAGTTTGAGTAATTTCAGTGGGCTCTGGGACATGGGGGTTGTCTGTCCTTAGTTGTCCTATAACTTTTCCTGGAGTGATTAGACAGGGAGACTCTGGCCCAGAGGCTGAGAACCCAATAAAGTAAGTGGTTGGGGTATGGACTCTGTGGGTGGCTTGCATGGGAAAGGAAAGCTAGTTGGGAAATTGTTTACTGTCTCTAGGAATTGGTTAACCCTGGAAGGGACAGCCCCGCCAGGGTCAGCAAGACCCTAGATGATAAAGCATCAGAAGACAAAAAAAAAAATAAGATAAACAGTATATACTGAAATTGATGAGTGAGAGCATTTGGTCTCTGTAACACGGTAACCCCTAATCTGAGAGGATTTACGTGTAATGGTTACCTATTCTAAAGAAGTCACCTAGAGGTCCAGCAGGGAAAGACATTGGTTTATTAAAACTTATGGGAGGCACCCTGCCAGTGAAGAATCCACTCCTTGGGGCAGTATAGCAAGCAGTTTTGTAACCAAAGCAATCAACCTAATCATTCACATTCCCAAACAGTGCTTACAATTAGGTCACCTGCACCCCATGACTCATTCCAGAGAATATACGTCTCCTTTAGTGACCAGCCTTGGCCAGAGGCTGCTCCCTGAGGGAGGGGGCAGGAAGAAGCCAGGCATAGGGGGAAACAATCCATGTCCAGACAATACGTTATGGTCTCCACCTCCTTAGCTCTTCTCTGGTAGAAGTATTTGTAGGTGGTGAGAAATGGGTCGTTAGTGAACAGAGAAAGTGAGAAGAGAAAGGAGAGACAAGGGTAATTTTCAAGACAGCACTCAGTGGTAAAGTTCCAACCAGATGGTGCTTTGGAAAGAGAGCGACCTTTCCTTCTTTAAGCCAGACTACCTGGGTGTGAGCCAGTAGCCGTTTACCAGCTGGATGACCTTGGGTTTCGTTGGTCTCATTTGTGCAACGTGCACGAAAAGAATCTATACCTGGTGTTGTAGAGATTCAGTGTGTTAGAGGATTCTCGCTGTAGAACTGCACCAGCACTTTGTTAGCCCCTAGTGATTTCCTAGGCTCCTGCTCCTCTGGGTGTGGTCCAAGGATGGACAGTGCCAACTTCTCCTGGGAGCTGGCTCAAAATTCGGTAACTTACTGCCTACCCAGACCTGCCGGATTATAGTCTGCATTTTTCCAAGATTCCAGGTGATTGTGTGCATGTTAGTCTGTACCTGAGAATGTGTGTTCCTTGAGAATAGGAATTCTCTTGCAATTATCTGTTTCTCTCCACCTGTCTGCCTTAGTGCCCTGCATATAGTAGAATCAATGTGTGTATGTTGGAGTAATATTCTTTGGGGCCGGGCTCCGTGTCTCACACCTGTAATCCCAGCACTTTGGGAGGCTGAGATGGAAGAATTGCTCGAGCCCAGAAGTTTGAGGCCAGTCTGGGCAATATCTCTAAAAAAAAATAAAAATTTTAAAATGCAAGACTTGTTACAGGGAATATGCATGTTCTGCAGAGACCAGCCATGGCCAGGGGCTGCTCCCTGGGGGAGAGAAAGAAGCCAGATAAGGGGGAAAGAGGCAATATCCAGACAATTAATTATCCCATACTGTGCCCTACATAGGTGGAAGAAAAACAGACAATGTTAAACAACTTTCAGAGGCCTCAGCTTTTTCACCTATAAAATGAGCATCCATGTTAGATGTGGTAGAAATAGTCGTTTTAAGTCCACAGCATTTTATAAACATAAGGAATTCTTATCCTCTTATGACAGTAAAACCATGCTAAGACTTATGCAGGCTCCCATATAAATCCAAGGCCCCTGCGTTGCGGGTGCCACGTGTCTGTTTATAAATTGGGCCATGTCTCCGTTGTAAGCAAGGCTTCATGGTGGGTTGGCCGGAGGGAGTTAGGCAGGAAACAGGCTTTGGCAGGGAGGTGATATCAGAGTGACCCAAATCCCCTCTGCTCTGGTTGAGCAAGCCAGTTGACCTCTGGTGGAGTTTACAAGCCCAGTCACCGCTGCCTGCTGTCTGCAAGTAAACAGATTTCCTCCTGAGGAGGAGAGGGAGCATGCAGGTGTGACCTGCTTCTCTCTGCCACTTCCTCTGGCCTCTCAGTCGGGAGCAGTGGGAACTTGGCTTGGCCTCTTGTAAGTCATTCCAGCAGTACTGACAGGGGAACCGCATAAGATGTCCATGTGTTCCTGCTTTGCGTGCTTCTGTCTGGGGAGGGCTGTGCTCCTCACAGAGCCCTCTTACCATGCACCTTAGAAAACCAGGGTCGCAGGCACACTCATTGAAGATGGAGTCTCAGGCTGGGTGACTCTGTTCGGACCCTGGAAGGAACAGCTGAAACAGCAGGAGGCTCAAACCCATGTCTCCAAACTCAAGGTGCCTCCCAAGACTTATACAGCTCTGCTGTAATGGGAAATCTCCGTGCAAGTGTTCCTCTTTTCTGGAGATAAGTGCCCTGTGCCTGGAGACAGTGGGTGGTATTTACACCATGTAGGATCTTCAGACCAATGATACAGAGGACTCCAACTGAGCTTCTAGATGCTTGCTGGGTCTCCTCTTCTCCAAAGCAGTTCTTTAGGTTACTTTAATTGAAGAAGTATTGCATGATTATAGTAAAAATAAATTTGAATAGTACAAATGAGTGTATAGTGAAAAGCAGGTCTCTTTCTCATCCCAGATTTTCAGATTTCCCCCTTCCTAGAGACAGCTGTCGTTACCAGTGTCTTTTGTATCCTTTTAGAAACATTCCTTGCAAAAAAAGAGCATAGATATGCCATACTGTGCTTTTTGATCTTTTTTTTTTTTTTTTTTGAGTTGGAGTCTCACTCTGCCACTCAGGCTGGAGTGCAGTTGCTTGCTCATGGCCACCCCAATGTCGACCTGTTGGGCTCAGGTGATCCTTTCCCCTCAGCCCTCCAAGTAGCCAGAACTACAGGCGTGCGCTACCATGCCTGGCTAATTTTCTGACACATTGTTGAGAAAAGGCCTCGCCAAGTTGCCTGGGCTGGTCTCGAATCCCTGGACTCAGGCAATTCTCTCACCTTGGCCTCCCAAAGTGCTGGGATTACAGGCTTGAGCTACTGACTTTTTAATCTTATTTGACATCTGACTCCTTTGAGAATTGGATGGAAGCTATGAATACTTATAATGACACCAATAAAAAGATGTTGGCATATCATCTGTTGGGGACACCTGAATGTCCACATCCCCCATGCCTGTCTCAGATTAAGGATGCATGCACAGATGCTTTGCGAGCTAACCGGGAATATATGTAAGGTCCTCTTATAAGTCATTCCATCAGTGCTGATGGTAAACACGTAAGATGTTCATATTTTCCTGCTTTACATGCTTTGTAGAAACCTACACAATACTGGACTGACACACCTTTGACTGAGTCTGCGTATTCTGGGAAACACGTGCGTTGTGTGTGTGCATGTATCTGTGTCCCTGGCTCACTGTCTATCGGCAGGAGGGGTACTTGATTGGGAAGTTGTTTATTTTATTAAACTTATCATTACATAACTAATATCGGCTTAATGTCAAACATTCAGACATTCATATTATACAGGAAAGTATAAATTTTAAAAAGTGAAGGTTCCTTGTCCTGTCCCACCCTTCCAACCAATCTATTCTCCATCTATAATCACTGTTGGGGACATACATAATTGTGTGTGTGTGTATTTATCCAAGTGAGATTATCCTTATATATACAGTTCTGTAGTTTTTTTTTTCTCTCCCAACTTTGTATTATGTTTTAGGTACACACAGATATCTCTCTTTTTTTTTTTGAGTTGGAGTCTCACTCCAGGCTGGAGTGCAGTGGCACACTCTTGGGCCACCCCAGCATCCTTCTGCCTCAGCCTTCCAAGCAGCCAGAACTACAGGCGCGTGCTATCACGCCTGGCTAAGTTTTGATTTACTGTAGAGACGAGGTCTCGCCAAGTTGCCTGGGCTGGTCTCGAACCCGTGGGCTCAGGCAGTCCACTCGCTTCGGCCTCCCAAAGTGCTGGGTTTATAGGCTGAGCTACTGAGCCCGGCCTATGTCATTCTTTTTATTTATTCATTTATTAATTTTTGAGTCAGGGTCTCACTCTGTTGCCCAGACTGGAGTGCAGTGGCGTGATCACAGCCCACTGCAGCTTCAAACTCCTGGGCTCAAGTGATCCTCCTGCCTCAGCCTCTGAAGTAGCTGTACCTACAGGTGTGTGCCATCACGCTCAGCTGATTTTTAAAATTTTTTTGTAGAGACAAGGTCTCACTTGCCCTGGCTAGTCTTGAATTCCTGGGTACCTCAGTCTCCTGAAGTGCTGGGGGTTACAGACTTGAGCCACCGTGCAGGCCGTATCTCATTCTTTTAATGGTTATGTAGTATCTTAAATGCAAATGTCTGGCAAGTTTAATTATATAGAAACTTTTTAAAAGTTACATGATAAATTGCTGGGTGTGGTAGCTCACGCCTATAATCTCAGAATTTTGGGAGGAGGAGGCGAGAGGATTGCCTGAGCCCAGGGTTTTGAGACCAACCTGGGCAACTTGGCGAGACCTTGTCTCTACAAAAAATAAAACTAGCCAGGCGTGCGTCTGTGGTTCCAGCTACTTGGAGGGCTGAGGTGGAAGGATTGCCTAAGCCCAGCAGATTGAGACTGCAGTGGCCGTGAGCATGTCATTGCATTCCAGTCTGGGCAAAAGAGTGAGACACCAACTAAAAAAAAAAAAAGTTACATACAATGGTCTGTTTGATGTATCACCCTTGTAGTATAGCAGTCCTGTCTTAAAGATCCTAGGGCTCACATGGTGATTCTACTTTAATCCTGGTGCCTTGGCCCAGATTCTTTGAGAGGAAGAGAGAGAGAAGGAATACGATACTGAGAATGAAAGCAGGAGAGTGTGTAGGAAAGTGTGAGTGATGGCCTGGAATGAGCCCAAAATTTAGAGGGAAGGGGTCCAAGTGTGAGATCCAGCTGTGTACTTCCAGGCTGTGACTCTGTGTTTTTCCCTCCACGTTTAGTTTTTCCCTCTCCTTCATGGCCAGGCTGGCCTGTAATTACTTCCCGGGCCTTGCTCAGTCCTACAGGTGGCTAAGTCCTGGGGGATGAGGGTGGATAGTGGGGGCTAATGTCAGGGCCCCATTCCAGGGAAATGAACCTGGACATTAGGAGACCTGAGATCTGCCTTCAGCTCTGACATTAACTCACTGGGTGAGCTTGGGCAAGTTCTTTTTTGTGTGTGTCCTGTAAAATGAGAATAGATCAGACAATCAAAGAATGCTTCAGCCAGATGGTGTGGCTCACACCTATAATCTCAGCACTTTTGGAGGTCAAGACAGGAGGATCACTTGAGGCCAGGAGTTTGAGACCAGCCTGGGCAATATAATGAGACCCCATCTCTACCAAAAAAAAAAAAAAAATCCAAGCATGGTGACAAGTGCCTGTAAGTCCCAGCTACTCTGGGGGCTGAGGTGGGAGGATCGCTTGAGTCCAGGAGTTCAAGGCTACAGTGAGTTATGATCGTACCACTGTACTCCAGCCTGGGCAACAGAGCAAAACTCTGTCTCAAAACAAACAAAAACAAATCCTTCGATGTGGGAAGCTCTGGGCTGCAGAGAGGATGGGCAGAGTCTCAGGCAGGTGGGGGTTGGAGGCAGCCAGCCTGTAAGAAGTGTCATGCCCTTTCCCCCTTTGAATATCTTGCCTTCCTTCTGCAGAACAGATAATAAATGCCACCACTGTGCCAGGCACTATGCAGATTAGGCCCTTGGAGGGCAGTACCATTAAGTTGTGACAAGTTCAGCTTCTGGAGTCAGATACTTCCTGGTTTAAACCCTGACAAGCGATTTCAGTTCTCTAATCTCAGTTTTCTCATCTGCAAAATGGGAACGGCAATATTGACGTCCTTGGTGGATTTACATTAGGCGATGTGTACAAGCTCTTTGATGGCAGAAACTTTATTTTGATCGTGCTGTATCCTCGGTGCCCAGAACAGTTCCTGTCACATAGTAGGTTCTCAATACAGATGTGTCGAATGACTGTCGAATAAAACACTTTGCACTTTGCTTAATGTGTGGTGCATGCTCAGTGACTCTCAGCTGTTCTAAATGATGCTTTGGTTATTAGTAAACATTGCTGATTACTTCACACAGCTAGTGGACAGCGCAGCTAGGGTGACCCCAGGTGTGTCACTCCTGAGCATACTCTCTCCCTGTGCCCTGCCACCTGTCCCAGGGGAGCACACCACCAGTTTGTCTTCTCTCTTCTGACTTTGAAGTTCTCTGTAACTCCTTCCACATGGATGCAAATTGGGGGGCAGGAGAGAGGAATGAAGGGAAACAGAGTGGGTACCTCTTAGGGCAGCTTTGGGTGTAGGGATGTTGGTATAGCTCTGAGTAGACAAATTCCCAGGGTGCAGTTCTCGCCTAGTTCCTTGAAGGATGCATTTGGATGAGTCCTTCAGGCATTCAGGGGTTAAACATGAGTCTCCCGCAGCCTGCCTGCCTGCCTGGCCTGCCTGGGTTTCTCTGAACAGTTTCATTTGTATCCAGCTCTTTTTTTTTTTTTGAGTCTGGGTCTCACTGTGTTGCCCAGACTGGAGTGCAGTGGCCGCTTCCAGCCACCGCAGCTTCGACCTGCTGAGCTCTGGCGATCCTTCCGCCTCAGCCTTCCAAGTAGCTGGAATTACAGGCATGCGCTACCACGCCCGGCAGATTTTTTGATTTATTGTAGAGATGAGGTCTCGCTGCCCAGGCGGGCACTCCACTCACCTCAGCCTCCCAAAGGCATGGGATTACAGGCTGAGCCACCGAGCCCGGCTTGTATCTAGCTCTTAACGATGATGAAGAGGATGCAAAATAGAATGGAGAATCGCGTGTGAGGCCACAGCCACCCAGCCTTCTGGGTCCCCGCCAGTGCCTGCTGGCTGGGCCTCTGCCAGTGCTAACATTTGGCAAATTAGATCAACTAAGGCTCCTAGAAGGGTAAACGACTGCTGGGTTCTAGGGGAGGGCAGCGAGCTGACTTGGGAAGTGGTGGCGGGGAGGGCCTTGGAACCACATTTGTGGACATTCCCCCAGCCACAAAGCTGGGGTCCACTGTAAAGTGCTGGTCTTGTGCAGGCCTCTTTTTCACCCTCAGGCCATGACATAGGCAAATTACTAGGGACAGCAGTCGGGGAGAGGAGGGGAGTTGCCACAGAAAAACCTTCAGTGTCCTTCTGAGCCAGTGTTTCTCAATCTGCCCACTCTCTGATCAGAGTTCCCTAGGGCCCTGTGAAAAGCAGGCCCCTGTTTTGGAGTGTGGGCTCCAGGCCAGAGTTCCTGTGAGCATGTAGAAATACAATACAGACTCTCAGCCCTAGAATCCTTTTAGGTTGGGCCCTGGATAAGTCCTTTTATGTTACTGTAAAGGAATGCCTGAGACTGGGTAACTTATAAATAAAAGTGCTTTAGTTGGCTTATAGTTCTGCAGTCTCTACAAGAACCACGGCACAGGCATCTGCTTTTGGTGAGGGCCTCAGGAAGCTTCCACTCTTGGTGGATGGTGAAGGGAGCTCGGGTGTGGAGATGACATGGCGAGAGAGGAAGCCAGAGGGAGAAAGGCAGAAGCTACCAGGCTCTTTTTTACAACTAGCTCTCAAGGGAACTCTCTGGGGATTAACTGAGCAAGAACTCACTCATTACTAGAAGGTCACCAAGCCATTCATGATCTGCCCCCATTATCCAAACACCTCCCGCCAGGCCCCACCTCCAACACTGGGGATCAGATTTCAACATGAGACCTGGCAAGGCCAAACCAACCCTATACAAACCATAGCGGGCCTAGACATCTATATTTTTAGTACACTTTAGAATATTCTAATAGACAGCTCTGGGACCTCCAATCTTAGAGAGCTCTGACACTTAAGTTTAGAACTCACCGATGGAGGCAGACAGCATAGAGGTTAAGGGAATAGAGTCTACAGACCTTAAATCTTTGACCACAGATAACCTGTGAGAGCTTGTTATTTAATCTCTCTTAGCCTTAGTTTCCTCATCTATAAAATGGGTCACATGATGGTGCCTACCTTATAACGTTGATGAGGGAATGGAATAAAAATAACATCTGTAAACACAGTGACTGGTATTTGGTGAGCTTCCAGTAAAGGGTATGTGATAATAAGAAGTAGACTGAATGCTTACCTCCCAGGATCTTACTGGAGTCTTACTTTAGATAGGTCAGCTGGGCACTGGCCAATCAAACCTCACAGGAGAGTTGCTGGCACAGCCACTGGAGCCATCTGTAAATTGGGGGTGTCTTTCTGATCCACTCTATGGGGCTATTGTGACCAAGGCAGTGTAAGGTCAGAGTTAAGGTTGCCCACAACCTTGGAGCCAGAATACTTGGGTTCAAATCTCTACTCCACTCTTAACTATTTGTATGACTTTGGGTAAGTTAATTAGCCTTACTGAGCCCTGGTCTTTGCATTTGCACATTGGGGATGATGTTTGTACAGCTCCTAGAAGCTGGTGTGAGTGATAAAATGCTTACTTAGCACAGTGCCTGGTCAGTAGCTCAAAATCTACAGCCTCTGTGATTATTATTATTTATGGTACACCACGCTCTGGCTTGATCTCTGTCCTGTTTGACTCAGAGCCTCGTGCAAGCGATGCCAGGTTGGCTATACCTTGTGGCCCTGCACTTGAACGTTCCCCGATTCCCATATGGAACTTTCCACTCACTGGGTGTAACCCTGGCAGCCACAACTTGGTGCACACAGAACCATCAGTTGGTTGGTGGTCAGCTGATTTTGTGTTCCCAGCATCTGTAGCTGGCAGGGGAAACTGAGGTGGTGGGAGAGGACTTGGTTGCCTGAGATGACAAGATAACATGGGAACAGGATGCCTGCAGCCTCTCCCCCTCCGTTTCCTGTTGGATTAGGGGGGTGGCTGTGACCCTTGCTCCTAGCTCCACTCTCACTCCCAGCTTCCAGGGAGCGCCTTAGGTGTCCTGCTGAGGGACTGGTCGGGAGTTGCTGCGTCAGCCTAGGTGGGGACGGGAAGTCATTGGGCTCCAGAAATGAGGTCAGCCAGGGATGGGATTCCGGAAGGGCTGATCTTGACCAGAGCCTGCGCTGTCTCTCCTGAGACGTCACAAGGGCAAAACCTGGGCAGGAGTCCTGAGGATTTGTGGAGGGGGTGGACCGGAGACACCCTGAGAGAGAGGTCCTGCCAGTTCTCGGTGGCAAAGACTCTGAGTTGGAGATGCTTCAGGTTCTGAGAACACTGGATGGATGCGTGCCTGTGTGAGGTTTTGGAGCACATTTTGGAGAGCCTTGAGGACATTGCCTTGCTATTGTATTCATCTCACTGCATCAAGGATGACAGATCACTGCTGTGTGGGCTCTATTCACGTCATTGATTATATGCAACAGCAACAGTTAATCAGTCATGGCCTCTATCTCGCTCAAAGCCTAGTTGATTTAGCGAACTAACGAGCTGCATCCAATCCATCAGTGTTAGGGGCGATGAAACCTTTTTGTTCTCTGCTAAATATTGGAGTGACTTACTTCTGTGTTTAGACTCTAATCTTCATGAGGGCAGGCACTTTGTCTTGTTCTCTGCTCCATCCTCAGCAACTGGCACAACACCTGGCTCTTAGCAGAAACCCAGTTAACGTTTGTGGGATGGTTGTCCTCCTGTGAACTGTGAATGAATGATTGTCCTCCTGTGAACTGTGAATTTTTTGAGGACAAGGATTATGTCCAGATTATGTCTAAACTGGAGCTTGATGAGTTTATTCTGTGTTCAATGCTGACATCTATAACCAAGGGGAAGGTCAGGGTAGTCACACATGCTTGGTGGTGGATGTCATTTCACCAAATAGCTACCTTGTCGACTTGGGGTAGTTGGGACTAGTAGACATGTCATCAGTGGTTTCTAAGCACAAGGACACTTGACTTTTTATTTAATTATCCAAGAGTCCTGATAAATCATTAAATTGTCATTTCCATTTTAGGGATGAGGGAATTGAGGCTCAGAGAGATTTAAGATGTTTGTTGAAGAACATATGACAGGGTTGGGGCTGGTGGCTCATGCCTGTAGTCCCAGCTATTCAGGAGGCTGAGGCAGGAGTATCACTTGAGCCCAGGAATTTGAGGCTGCGATGAGTTATGATTGCACCACTGCACTCCAGCCTGGGCAACAGAGTGAGACCTTGTCTCTAAAAAAATAAAATTTAATTTTTTAAAAAAGCATGTGACAATTGAGTGTTGGTGCTAATTCTAGAGCCTGGGTCTCCTTACCTGCAGGCCAGTGTTCTTTCTCTGGCCACTGTACTGCTTTTTCTCGACCTGTAAAGTTTTGACCTGTGATGTGTCACTTGTTGTGTTTGGGTTTGGAAGGCTTTGGGGCATCCTGGTCCTACCTTACTCTATAAGGATTAAGTGTCCTGGGCACAGCAGTTTTTTCTTTAGAACCTTGAGCTTCCCTAGTCCAGAGATTTTGAACTGGAGACCCATGATGAAAGTGGGGGGTACAGGTGCCCTGAGGTTGTGTGCCCACATTTCATATACATATGTGCTTCTCAGAGAGGAGGTCAGGGCTTGCATTGGGGTCTCATAGAGGGGCTCATGGCACCATAATAAGGTTAAGAACCAGTGATCAAAACTTTCTGTGTCATTTTGCATTTGAGAAAAGTAAGACTTGTATGAGGGAATTTTCCAGAACCATAATCTTTGACCAGAGGTTCTATTTTTCCTATCAACAGAGGACTGATTACAGTGAGCAGTAACCTCAGCTATATCATCGAGCCCCTCCCTGACAGCGGGGATCAGCACCTTATTTACAGATCTGAGCATCTCAAGCTGCCCCCAGGGAACTGCGGGTTCGAGCTCTCCAAGCCCAGCGCCAGGGACTGGGTCCTTCAGTTTACACACCAGACCAAGAAGCGACCTCGCAGGGTGAGTTTTGAGGCTCTTCGTGTAGGAGTCAACCTGGGAATAGGCTTGTCCACTCTGAGTACGCCTGCTTTGCATCCAGGTTTACTTCTGAATGAAAGGGTGATGGCTAAGAAGGAGGAAATAGCGTTATTCTTTTACTTTAAGTCATTGTTGAGTGTGAGAAACCTTCATAATAGAACAGCTGCTTTGGGGGAAAACACTCTTCCACTTAAAATACTTTGAGATGCTGATTTCAGAAACTTTTAAAAAGTTGGTGGGGGGAAGCATGCCTCCCCCACTATCATATGCACAAAATGTGTGTATTTATTCATACTGAAAATAGGGGTCTGTGGTTTCAAGGTCACTTGGGAACTCGATGGTTAGCAAGTTCCTGCCTGTATGTTGGCCTCCATTCTGCCTGTGCCAGCCAACCCAGATCAGTATTTTCTGAGACTAAAAAACTGGGTTCCATGCCCCAGAGCAGCTTCCAGAAATAACCAGAGGGCAGTGGACAGTGGACAGTGTTATGGGGTGATGGTAACCACAGCCAGGACTGTCTCTAGAGTCTGAGGACAAAATCTAAGTACGGAGATCTGCAGCTTATCCAATTGCTGTTTCTCAGCAGTTTTGTTTTTTAAATGAGGCCAAGTCCACCACCTCTGCTGCTCTGATCTGCTTCTATCTTTTTCTCAGATGAAAAGGGAAGATTTGAACTCCATGAAGTATGTGGAGCTTTACCTCGTGGCTGACTATGCGGAGGTAAGGGGGAGACGGTGGTTCCAGCAGAAAATCTACTCTCTTGAGATCCTCCACTCCAAGCTTTGGACTGCTTTGGGGAGGTGCTGACACATGATACATTCCTCTTTTTTCCAGTTTATCATATGATTGTGACCTTAAATCTGACCAAGGGCTCTTTTATCATTTTATTTTACTTGATTTTAATTATTTTTGAGTCAGAATCTCACTCTGTCACCCAGGCTGGAGTGCAGTGGCATGATCATGACTCATTGCAGCCTCAACCTCCTGTGCTCAGGTGATCCTTCCACCTCAGCCTCCCAAGTAACTGGTGCCACCACACCTGGCTAATTTTTTGATTTTTTTTTTTTTTTTGGTAAAGGCGCGAGGTCTTGCTATGTTGCCCAGACTGGTGTTGAACTCCTGGGCTCAAGCAATCCTCCTGCCTCAGCATCCCAAAGTGCTGGGATTACAGGTGTGAGCTGCCATGTCTGGCTCTTTTTGCCATTTTAAACAGTTTGAGGGAAAACACACACACTCTCAAGGAAAAGTCTCTCCTGGCTTGATACATCAATCAGATTAAAAAATCAGAACAATCATCTGGATTAACATTTCTTGAACTGGGTCTGGAGACCTTCCGGTTCTGATGTTTATTCTTAGGGGTCCATAAATTATTTATAGAAATTTTAAAAATTGTCAGGCACAGTGACTCATGTTTGTAATCCCAGCATTTTGGGAGACTGAGGTAGGAGGATCACTTGAGTCCAGGAGTTCAAGACCAGCTTGGGCAACGTAGCAAGACTGTGTCTCAATTTAAAAAAAAATTTTTTTTAAATTAGTTTTTACAAAGATAATATGATATTCTCAATCATCTGATTGAATATCATTTTCTTGCCCACGTGTGAGTCCATTTTAATAATCATGTTGGTGCCAGATGAAGACCTAAAACCTTAGTTCCCAAAATGCATTCCCCAAGTCAGCAGCACCTATGAACTTGTGACAAACACAAACTCTTGGGCCCTACCCCAGACCCACTAAATCCTAAACTGTCAGAGTGTGGTCCAGCAGTCCAGGTTTTAACAAGACCTCTGGGTGATTCTGATGCACAGACAAGTTTGAGAACTACTGACCTAAAGGATTAGCAATTTAGCTTTTAACCTCTCATTCCTCACATTAGTTGTCTTCTAAGATGTGATGAACACTTATCTAGCTCATCACACTTTTCATTTATTCATCGACAATTTCTTTTTTTTCTGCTTTTGTTCTTAGAGACAAAGCCTGGCTCTGTCACCTAGGCTAGAATGCATAACTCACTGTGACCTCAAATTTCTGGGCTCAAATGATACTTCTGCCTCAGCCTCCCAAGTAACTAGGACTACAGGCATGTACCACCTGGCTAATTTTTATTTATTTTTTGGTGGAGTTGAGTCTTGCTGTGTTGTCCAGGCTAGTCTTGAACTCCTGGCCTTAAGTAATCTTTCTACCTTAGCCTTCCAGAGTGCTGGGATTATAGGCATGCATCATGGTACCTGGCCTTGATTTTCTTGGAATGTATCTCTCAAGAAGACAGATTCACCACTGGTATCCCAGAGTTTATAATAACAGCACAAAAACTATATAGTTCCAAGTATGGTAACCACTGAGATGGACCATTGGGTAGGAGGAGAATGCAGATAATGGGTGATCAAATGTGGTTTTGGGAACTAGGGGAAGCTTCTCTGAGGGACTGATGTTGAAGCTGACATCTGAAGAATGGGTTCAGGCCCCAGAGCCTACATTTGGCTAAATAAACCTGGGATTACCTCCATTCTCATTTTGTGTAGTAACTCAGCCATGTAACCAAGCAGGGCCTCTTAGTGCACCAGATGTCACGATGAGCTGAACACTCACTTTGTTCTCACACGGTGCACCCCAGCCTTGGGCTCCCCCAGGTCAGAACTCTTACAACTCCATGCTAATGGTTTAGCTACAGTTCCTCAAAAGGGCCCTTTCCAAGGCTCTCTACCTCATCACAATCCCAAAGCTTGGGTCCCAGAAGCTGTGCCAGGGAGTGGGAGGAACGCTAGACTTCGGGTCAGGAAGCCTTTGAGTGCAGTTGCTGAGTGTTAGTGGCAGGAGGAGGAAGAGGTCTTTGAGCTGTCTTAAGAACAAGGAGGAGTTATCTGAGCAGAGAAGTGGAGGTGAAGACCATTTCAGGCTGAGGGAACATTGTGTTCCACTTTTAGAAGAGTTTAGCTTTTTAATTGATGTGGGTATTGGTTTTTCCAGCAACCGTGTGTGTGTATGTGTGTGTAGGGGGTGTGTTTTGTGTTTTTTGTTTCCTCTCCAAAGCCTAGTGTGTATATAGGATGAGGGAGTGGTGTGGGGAGCAAAGCTGCTTGAAAAGCCAGCCATGGCTCTGTAGTCATGGGAGGAGGTAACGACTCTGGCCCCTGCCCTGCACAACTGCCCATAGCAGGAGTGTTTCTGGAAGAAAGCAGATCCTCTGACTCAAGAACTTTTTTCCATTTAAACTTTGCATCTAAAAGTATCTAATACAGTAGTTTGGAATTTTATTTTATTTTATTTTATTTTTAGCTACAGCATCCTTTGATCAGATAAAAGCTCCTGGGGACCCCAGTTAAGCAGTAGAAATCCAGCTGCTCTAGTTTAAAGGTGGGGTGTTTTCCCCTTTGGCCTGGCACTGTCTCCAGAGGAATCTCAGTGCAGGATTTTAAACCCACTAGGTGTGAGTCTCCAGCAGCCAGAGAAGTGAGAGGTAGGGCAGGGATCGGGCATCTTCTGTCTCCTGACCTACAGCATCACAACAAGCCCCCAGAAGAATAGTGTCTGGCCAGGCGCAGTGGCTCATTGCCTGGAATCCCAGCACTTTGAGAGGCCAAGGTAGGAGAATTGCTTGAGTCCAGGAGTTTGAGACCAGCCTAGGCAGCAAAGCAAGACTCTGTCTCTACAAAAGCATAAAATAAAAAATTAGCAAAGTGTGGTGGCACCTGCCTCTCGCCCCAACTATTTGGGAGGTTGAGGAGGGAGGATCACTTGAGCCAAGGAATTGGAGGCTGCAGTAAGCCATGATCATGCCATCGCACTCCAGCCTGGGCAACAATTTGAGACCCTAGCTATAAATAAATAGATAAATAAATAACAGAAAATATTGAAACTAAGTCTACACAAAAGTAAAAAAAAAAATTTAAAAAAGAAGAAAAGTGACAGCTCAAGGTGCCTCCAGGACAATGGTGTTGCCTAGAGCTGTCTTCCTGTCACAAAGGGGAATATATTCAGCAACAGCCCTGGACTCCCGGCAGGGCTGTGATCCCTGCAGCCGGGGTGGGTGAGGGAATGTGTTCATTTCTCCGGGTCCTGGGCACCCCTTGGCTTTGAGTGCTTCGTGGGAGGGACTGGGGCAGGATGTCATGGGACAGGCTGGGCTCATAGGCCCGAGAATCAGCTCCTCACCACCTCTCACTCTCTCTTCCAGAGCCCTCTCCTCTGCAGGCAGAAATGTATTTCTGACAATTAATTAATCTGAGCAGATGGGAAGATGGGGAAGGGGAGGGCTGCCTTCTTGTGATTTACAACCTGGTGCTGAGACAGGACAGCCTTCTCTTCTGGGCTCTGAACTCAGAACGGAGAGTGGAGACAAAGGCAGAGGAAGCAAGACACACTGGTGCTGCTGCTAGAGAGAGATCTGTCAGCAGGAAAAAGAAGCAGGCAGCTTCTCACTCCTTGGGCCTAGGTGGGAGCTCCCAGGTGGTTCTCGGAATATTCATTCCCTAGGTGGAACAGAATCCTAGTGGAACAAAGAGTAAGGTGGGAGGTTGCAGGATGGAACAGGACAGCTGTAACACAGGCCCATAAAGGACTTCCATGGTGCCCCTAGGATGTGAGGTCACTGGGAAAGGACACGCTGTGTGTGGCACTTCCTGTATTACCCTAGAAGATGGAAGGTCGAGATACTCCTTTCTCTAGACCAGGAGTCTGCAAATCACAACTTGTGGTCAAATCCAGCCACCCCAGGTTTTTGTCAACAAAGCTTTCCTGGGACACGGCCAGGCCTGTGGCTTACATGGTATCCAGGGCTGCTTTTGAGCCACCACAGCAGAGTTGAGGGGTTGTGGCAGAGACAACACGGCCTACGAAGCCTAGAGTGCTTATTGTACTCTAGGCCTTTGCAGGAAAGTTTTGCCCACTACTGGTTCAGACTATACTAGACAGCAGAATCCACCCCTGAAATTAAGATGGCCTCATTGGGAAGTTTTTTTGTTTTTGTATTTTTTGAGTTTTGGTCTCATTCTGTCGCCCAGGCTGAAGTGCAGCGGCATGATCACAGCTCACTGCAGCATTGAACTCCTGGGCTAAGCCATCTCCCACCTCAGCCTCGCATGCTGGGACTGTAGGTGCATGCCACCACACATGACTAATTTTAATAATTTTTTCCCCAGCTGGTCTTGAACTCCTGTCTCAAGTGGTCCTTCTGCCTCAACTGCCCAAGTAGCTGGAATTACAAGCTTAAGCCACCGTATCCAGTAAATTTTCAACTTTATTTTTATTTTTTGTAGTGACCAGGTCTTGCTATATTATCCAGGCTGGTCTTGAACTCGGGCTCAAGCAGTTCTCCACATTGTCCTCCCAAAGTACTGAAATCACAGGTGTGAGCCACCACACCCTGCCCTTCATAGGGCAGCTGTTTGATGATAGAAGTACTATATTTGAAAGACAATGAAGCCTGACCCTGATTTTCTAATATACATTACTAAATGAATGGAAATGCTGCAACACTTTCTCTGCCATAAGACCAACTTTAGAAATGGCAGGCCTCAATAATGAGGAACTTCTGGATTTATACCTCAGAAAGGTCTAAGTCACAGGGTGCCACACTGAATTTAACTCTAGAAAGCAGTGGTGAGGCCGGGCATGGTGGCTCAAGCCTATAATCCCAGCACTTTGGGAGGCCGAGGTGAGGGGATTGCCTGAACCCATGGGTTTGAGACCAGCCTGGGCAACTTGGCAAGACCTCATCTCTACGATAAATCAAAAAATTAGCTGGGTGTGGTAGCTTGCACCTGTAGTTCTGGCTACTTGGGAGGCTGAGGTGGAAGGATTGCCAGAGCCCAGCAGGTCGACTGTGGGGTGGCCATGAGTATGCTACTGCTCTCCAGCCTGGGCAATAGAGTGAGAATCCAACTCAAAAAATAAAAATAAAAAAGAAAGAAAGCAAGCAGTGGTGATAGTGAGATTCTCTCCTGGTAAGTGGCAGTTCTAAGGAAGTTCAGGAATGTCCAAAAGCAGTGGGAGAAGAGGAAATGGTAGATTCTTTACCCAGATGGATAGTTTAATTTAGGTGTTAATTTGGCTATTCTTCTTGTTTCTTGCTTAGGTATTCTTGTGGGATGGGTGCAGGAAGGAAATAAAGGTTAGAGGTTCTTGCTTAGATATTCTTGTGGGATGCAATAGAGGAAGGAAGTGAAAGTTTGGAGTTGAAGTAACATGTATAGTAGGAACCCAAGGTAAATTTAAAGAGGTGCCCTCCAGCTTGCAGCGATAGGGTCTCACTTTATTTCCCCAGCTGGTCTCGAGCTCCTGTCCTCAAGTGGTCCTTCTGCCTCAACCACATGCTTAAGCTACCACACCCAGCGAATTTTAAAAATTTATTTATTGTGGAGACAATATTATGCAACAACAGCAGCATATAGGACATGCCCATCATTTGTGAATTTAATTTGCATTTACAACAGAATTTTTCATTACACTACGAAGCTTTCCTTTATCGTTGCAGCTGAAAGAGATCTATCCTTTTGTGACAGAAATGCTAACTGTGAGGAATTCATGCTGAAATGTCCCCTTTCTGGTACCCATGGCAGACATTTCTAATGGAGCGCAGTTGCCTCTCTTTCTCTCCTGTGCTCGATTAGGAATGTCTGATTTCCGTCTGATGCAGTCTTAGAATCCTCACATGGAGAAGGCACTGCCATTGGGTCTGAGTGGCAGGCAAGATGAAGTATACTTGCCAGCATCTTGCGGTTCTCCTTGCCAGCGCCCATCATGTGCCATTCACATGGCCTCCCATTGTGGCTATTTCTGTACATGTTCTCTCAGCCCATTTCAACTGTGCACTCCTTAAATACAGGATATGCCGTTGTATTTATTTCTGGTGCTCTCTCTGTTTTAACTGAAGCTGCTTCAGGCGAGTACCAAGATCTCACACTTCTTTGTGTCCTACCTAGCGCTAGGCAGAATACCTGCCCCTGGCAGACATTAGGCAACATGTTGTTGATTGACCACATGCTGGAGAGCCTCATGAGACCTGTGTGATGGTGGCTTCATGTTGAGCTGATGACAAAGGCAAGGATCAGATCAATGCCCCTTCTAAGCCCCAATGTTTGTCAGAGGCCTTGTAATTTGAAAGGCGGGAGAATAAGATTAACATCGAGAATTAGAGGAAGACAATTCAGGTCCCTACACAATGATTGCATGCCTGCTGTGTGCTCTGCACTGAGCTAGTAGCAAGTATACCAAGAAGGGGTGTGACCAGGTCCTGCCCGCCACAAGGTGTCATTGTGATAAGGAAGATAGTTGCCTAAAAATGACTGGTCATAGAAGACAGAGGAAGATAAGAACAAATTCAAAGAAAGACAAGTAACAGGCACAGGAAAGGTGCTGCAAGAGGTTCTGGGAGCTCACCTGGTTCTGCTTGTCCCATTTAGTTTCAGAAGAATCGACGAGACGAAGACGCCACCAAACACAAGCTCATAGAGATCGCCAACTATGTTGATAAGGTGAGACCAGGTGTGTACTTTGTGGGACAGACGCCAGGTGCCAGCACCTCAGAGGGGCCACAGGCCAGGAGACCACGTGGTGCCTGAGCTACCTTCTGTGGATCAGCCGCCCAGCCCCTTCTTAAAGGGAATGAACAATGCCGTAGAGGCTCAGGGTGGTCATGACAAAGCCCTCACCTATGTAACTTTAGGCAAGTAACTCATTTCCTCTGCTTGCAGATTTTTGTTTGTTTGGTTTGTCTTGTTTTTATTTTATAAAACAGAGGTTGTGCCAACTCAATGACATTTTGTTATTTTTATTTTTCTGGCAGAATCCTTTTTTAAAAAAATGAAATTGTATGCCAGTGTCTTGTGTAAAAATCAGATGTTCAGACCCCATAATGCAAAGAGAAGAAAGAAAGAAACATTTTTTTAAAGTCAGATGAAAACAGGCCATTCTAAACTGAAATAGAGGTGTGGACCAGAGGACTTTCTGACCCCTTCCTTTAAACACTTGCACTGGCTCCTGAGGAATCTGGGGAATGGAGGAACCCAGTGTAAGAACCCTTTAAGGTTCTTTCCAGGTATAAAGCCCAGGGATTCTCTGACTTAGAAGGGAACTGAGGTAGGTGAAGGCAGGAAAGTTTTGAAAGTTGAGAAGTGGGTTGTTCGGGGTCAATCTGTAAAGTCTCCATCTGTAAAACAATCCTAAAACTCATTCTTGTCTCTCAGGAAGAATGTGCAAATGGTTAACTCTGCTAGGTCTCCTACAACATGCTATTAGGAAATAACCACATTTAAAATTTTACCAGAGCAGGCTGGTCTGGGACTTGGAAATACTTTGTATATATGAAGGAGGGTGTTTGCTATGGTACAAAATACAGAGTGGGAAGCCTAGAATAATATATGTCAGTGTATAGTTTTACAAAGAAGGTTTTAACGTGTTTGGGATCACAAGTCACGAGTCTCTGAGAATCTGATAATATTCGCTGTACAATTTTAGGACACTCACAAAACTTCTGAAGCTTAATTCTGGGCCTGCAAGAGATTCATGAATCCCAGGTCAAAAGGGGAAATCACTTTCTCCTAAACACTAGAGGATAAAGAAGAGAACTTTAAATATTTTCTGGGAATTGACAAGCAAATCTGGTGGTATTCTGAAGCTGTCAGATGGCAGATTCTGTGCCCCTTGTTTTTATTCTGCCCTAGATGGCTCTGGAAACAAAGGTCCGTGGTCAGTGACAGGTGGAAATCAAAACACTGACATTTCCTGTAAGGAAGGACTCTGGGGACCCAGTCCAGTCCTCTCTCTAGCTCCCGACTCACTCAACCATAATATTGGAGTAATCCTACAACACAAACAGTCAGTATCTGGGAAAACAAGGATAGCTTGCTTCCCTGGAGGGATGCATGAGGCAGATCCTGCTCTCATCCGTGTGACATCTATTGTTCTGGAGACCTGGCAGGTAGGGTCTTGGCTGCGTCTCCCCTCTGTGAACTCTGCAGCCTGGCTGGGTGATGGAGTAAAGGGTGCTGATGACAAGTGAAGGGAGAAGAGAGCCATCAGCAAGTCCCAATCCTTACTTGAAGGCCACGCCTGGCTGGCGTGTCTGGCTGTGAAGCCATCTGGGTTCCCTCCTCAACAGCTGAGATTAGTCACTGGCTGGGCCGAGGAAGGCGCACCCGCTTCTCTGAAACTTGCTGACCCAGCTACTTGAGCTGAACCCTTGTTGAACTAAAACTGTAATGAACTATACTAATTTGCTGAATCATGAGCCCAATCCAAAATGTTTTTCCTTAATTGTGTAAAAGCCAAGTTTACGTTCTTAAAATGCTCCCTAGGAAAGCAAATTAAAATTGGAATTCGGATTCTTTATTTTCTGTAAGGATTGACCTGGCACAGAACAGAAAAATCAAAATTTCCGTGAAAATAAACGGATATACTTGGCTGAATCTGGAGCCTGTCTTAGACCACCGTTTCATGGCAAAGGGCAGGGGGAGGGTTGATGGTCTGGATGTGTCAGTACTGTAGTACTCTGGCAGTACAGGGTCACTAGGAGGCTTAGGGGTTGTGTACTGAGCCTTCTTCCTGGCTTTACCATCTTCCTCCTGAGGCCTTGGTCAAGTTCCTTAGCTTCTCTCAGCCTCAGTACTTAGTACAGAGGAAGTGCTTGATAAACACTGGTGCTAAGAGTATTATTTTTAACTGGGACAGTACCTGCCAATTTTAGATTAAGATGGTATCTTCTGCTCCTGTGACCTCTCTGTACATGGACTTTTTACAAAAGTCACTGGCCCGGTATTTCAGTAGATGCATTTGAGAACTCTGCATCCCACCTTCCAGGGGTTTAGCTTTCAAGGAAAGCCTCTTTCTACTTACATTTGTAGGAGATTGAAGATGCCAGCTGAGAAGGGTTGGTTGGATATAGCTCCAGCCTTAAAGAGATCAAGAGTCAGGTCTTGTTTATAGAACTTCAGGGCTTTTGAACTGGACAAAACCCCAAAGGTTACAGAGTACTTTTGCACCCTGTTTATGTTATCTTTGACAAAGTCCTAACACCTCCAGGGATAGGGAAAGAAACTTTTGTGAGTACGCATGTCTATCTACTGTATATCATTTATTTTCAAAATGAATGGGAGACTTTTTACAATAAACCATGTATAATTTGGTATATCTGTATAATAGAATAATTGTATCCATAAAAAGGGATGACGAACTGATACAGGCTACAACATGGATGAATCTCAAAACATTATACTGTGTGAGAGAAGCTAGATGCAAAAGACCACATATTGTATGATTCAATTTATTAAAAAAAAAAAAATCCAGACAAGGCGGATCTGTAGAGACAGAAAGCAGATTAATGGTTGCCTGGGGCTGGGGGCAAGAATGGGAAATGACTCAACCGACATGAGGCGTCTTACCGATGTGATAAAAAGAAATTCTAAGCGTGGATTGTGATGATGGCTTTATAACTTGGCCTACTTCCTAAGAAATATTAAGCTGTACATTTAAAGTAGGTGGATTTTATGGTATGTAAATTATATCTCAGTCAAGTTGTTTTTAAAAATCCATATGCATGAGAACTTTTTAGATACACGTACAAAAGATAAGGCCCTTGTGAGGAACAGGAGAGGAAATCGTGACAGGCAGCCGGGCCACAGGCACTGGGTTCAGAAGACAGCAAAGCTTGGCTCCAAACTTGCTCACTGCCAGCTTTGCTTTGAAAACCTTTTTCCTATTTTAAAATGAAGTTTATCTACCTATCTGTTTTACCTGTGGACCTAAGCCCTGCTTGAGTATGATACAGAGCAGTGAAGGTCTTTTCCCCACATAACAGCCCTGTACATATTAGAAAGCAACTTTATACGCTGGCTCATTCTCTCTAAGTGAAGTCACATAGTTCTGCCACCAGAACACTGTATATCCCTCTCAGGATCTCATTTTCCCCTTCTGAAAAACGTTAGGAATACTAGTTCCCACCTCTGCTTGGAACCATGGGCAGGAGAGAAATCTGACATCTGCGCTCCGAGCTCTTAGGCTAGAAAGGGCTGTTAAACCCCAGGTGCTGGCGACGGCTCCTACAGCTTTTCTGTGTCTTTCAGTTTTACCGATCCTTGAACATCCGCATTGCCCTTGTGGGCTTGGAAGTGTGGACTCACGGGAACATGTGTGAAGTTTCAGAAAATCCCTACTCTACACTTTGGTCATTTCTTAGTTGGAGGCGCAAGCTGCTTGCCCAGAAGAAGCATGACAATGCCCAGTTAATCACGTAAGTAGCCTCTCCCTTGTGTTGCACTGGCCTTGGCCGCATACCTCTCCCCACGGTGCCCGTGCTCGGTTTGTCCCTTTCTTTCCCTCATGGTGAATGGTGGCTGTACAAGGCCATCCCAACTCCTGGGCCAGAGAATCAGGCATTTCTCAGATGTGTTCGATGTACCCTGCATAACCTGGAAAGTATTAAAAAGTCTGAGAGTCATAACAGTCCTAAGAAGAGCTTACAATCTTAGTGAGAAAGTTAGACTTACCCATAATCAGTTGAGCATCTGAAACAATTGAGCATGTGTTTGGGAAGGGACTTACTGTTGGTCATGACCACTTAGAAAAGGGGCTCACCTTGATCTTCTTGGTACTTTGTTCTAGTACATGAGCTGATCTCCCAACACAGGCGCAGGAGAGGGGCTCTTGGTTCCCAGGGAGCTCAGGGCTGACTGTCGGAGACTGTTAAAGTGGTTGATAGTGCAGGAACTGAGCTTGTGGTGGGAGGAAGGTGTTGAGATAGGTGATAGTGCAGGAACTGAGCTTGTGGTGGGAGGAAGGTGTTGAGGTGGGATTGTCCTGGATTTTCATCAGTCTTGGAGAGAAGAGAACTGACATTAATGGGGGTCATGGTGGCACAGGATGGTCCCCTAAGGGTGATTATTTGGTATTTATTAGTGCTGACTTCTGAAGGGATTTTGAGGCAGTTAACAACAAAAGGTAATAATTGACAATAGATAAGAATAGATAACAGACAATGAAACTAATTTTCTTCCATTCCCTAAATGTAGCTCTAAGCCAATAACTTAAGCTTTGACTTACTTTTTAAAAGAAATCAGGGAAAAAAAATGTCCCCTGAACCTGGGCTGTGAGTTGTTCTGTCATAACAATACATTCACCTAGGAAAAGGCTTTGGTTACCAAGACTTTTGGCCTAAACTTTGAAAATATGGCAGCTGCTTTGGACCAGCCTGTGTATCTGGGTTTGCAGTAGGACCTCCTCACAGCCATGTTTAAGTTTAGAAAGTAACCAATGGGGCTTCATATCGATTTGCACATGTTTTGCATATTTATTTGCAGATTGTTTCTCTGGCGATGTCTACCTTTCATTCAGCAGACATTTATTATGCTCCCATTGTATGTCACATTCTATGTTAGGTTCTCGTGATCCCAAAAGAAAGAAGGCGGTCTCGCTCCCAAGATTATCATGGTCTAGATAAGACAAACATGGCAATATGTACCACGGAGTGAATTTCCATAGAGACCCTTTTAAGATGTTACATGTTTGTAGCATACACAAAAGCACTGGTATTTTATTTATTTCTTCTCTCCTACCTGGGATGCATACAACTGAAAGAGGGTTGTGTTCAACTGGGGAATGTGTAGTTTTCTGTTGACAAATTAGGATCACCATTTTTTTTGTAAAACAGAGGCAGAAACAGCTCACCCTTGCACCCAGCCACACTCTGTGAGCTTCTGATGAGACATAGCTGTTTTCTTGGCCCCAGAGTGATGTAGGAATGAAACATCAGCCCCACAGCTGCTGCCCCGATATGCCCCTCTTCCCAGGACACACACCACAGAGCCAGGATAAGGCATGGGACCCTGGCAGCTGGCGGAAGTGGGCATGATTCACTTCAGCATCAGAACCTGTGCCACCCTCCCATCTACCCCTCCCTCCAACCTTTTCCTGTGCAGCAGGAATGGGATACAGCTTTGCAAGCCCTGCCCATTTCCTTCCAGATAATTGGCTGTGGGCATGTTGTCGGGAAAAGTGACCTTTCACTCTCTCTGGAGAAGTGAGGGAGTAGGTGAGAGGAAGTGAGAGGTGTGGTGACCTGGAAGTTGTCCAGTTGGCCTGGTTACCAGGACTTCTCCCTTGGGGATTGACCTGGGGATGTCAGTGGAGCCAAGGAACACTATGGTAGCTACCTACTCCCAGGCACATTGGAACAGCCCTCTCAGTCCTCACCCGAGTCCCACTCTCTCCTTGCCTCTTGCAGGGGCATGTCTTTCCACGGCACCACCATCGGCCTGGCCCCGCTCATGGCCATGTGCTCCGTGTACCAGTCTGGAGGAGTCAACATGGTGAGTCTTGCCTATACATTGGTGCTGTAGGAAAGCACTTAAACTGCTTCACAGGACAGGAGGCCATCATAATTTGATATTTATTATTGCAGTAAAAAAGCTTGTGACATCAGGAAGGGCAATTGTTTAAAATGAAGTCATTAAGTTCTAAGAGACAGAGATCCCAAAGGGTGAATTTTCATTGATTGTAGTTTATTCCTAATTTTCAAGCTCAGAACCGTGAAGCAATTTCATGAGCACGTCACTAGATCTCTCATATGTTCCAAACCAGCAGCTGGGGAGCTGGGAAGAGATTAAACTAGAAAGAGATTCCAGATCTTGCATTGTTATTTGTGTCATTATGAAACAAGAGCCTATCTCAAAGTCACGTCTAGGAAATGGCTGCCTTCTTTTGAAATTCGTTCTGACTCTGTGGGAGTGTTTTGACTCTTTATTTCCGATCTGTGAAGTGGAGATCAAGGAAGCCTGCCATCCACTTGTCTGTCGCTTCATCTATTCTCTATTGATTGGCAAAGCACTACTGGGTTCAAAAAATAGCTGTGTGACTTTGGGCGACTTAATGAGTGTCCTCAATTGTAAAATAGAGATCATTTTTCAGTTTATAATCTTAGGATAAGAATTAAGAATGGGAGTTAAGTGAAGTAATGCAAGAAACACACATATGTTGGCATACCTCTTTTGGGTACTTTTTTTTTGAGACAGTGTCTTGCTTTGTCTCAGGCTAGAGTGCAGTGGCGCAATCATGGCTCACTGCGGCCTGTAACTCCTGGGCTCAAGTGATCCTCCTGCCTCAGCCTCCCGAGTAGCTGGAACTACAGGCAACACACACCATGCCCAGCTAACTTTAAAAAAAAATTGTTGTGGAGACAGAGTCTCACTTTGTTGCCCAGACTGGTCTCAAACCCCTGGCCTAAAGCAATCCTCCTGCCTTGAACCACCAAGCCCTGCCTTCTTTTTGCTGCTTCTGTTTGGCAGGCTTTTTTTTTTTTCCAAATCTACTTGTTTAGCTTTTGCTTCTGACAATTATACATCAGTCACTACTCCGGGTGCTGTGTCTGGGATGTATCTATTTTGGGGGACTCTCAGAAAACACTGAGTCGATGGGAAGCTGAAGCAGAAGGATCGCCTGAGCCCAGAAGGTCAAGGATATGGTGAGCCATAATTGTGCCACTTGCACTCCAGCCTGGATGACAGAGTGAGACTCTAACTCAAAATAAAAATAAAAAGTAAAATAAAACACTGAGCTGAGTGCACCCTGTGTTTGAATCAGGGTGGTGTTTTCTATGTCAATTCCCTCACATCTGGAGAGACGTAATGTTAAGAGGAAGGAGGAAATCCTCTTTCATTTATTCAGAAAGATTGACTGATCTGGGAATTCGTCAGTGGGTCAGATGTGTTCTGCACCTTTGAGAACTCAGGAAACATGGACTTTCAAACATTTGATTTCCTAATAATGACAATGGCTTTAGCCCTCCTGTGAGAGGCGCATATGGGGAACCTGTGTGCTCAGCAAAGTAGAACCAGAGATACCTCCCAGGCTTGGCTGAGGAAAGGCAGGAATGGGGCAAAAGCTGAGTTACCCCCTTGACCTTGACCTCAACTCTCTCCCTGAACAGGATCACTCTGAGAATGCCATTGGTGCTGCTGCCACCGTGGCCCATGAGATAGGCCACAATTTTGGCATGAGCCACGATTCTGCAGATTGCTGCTCGGCCAGTGCAGCTGATGGTGGATGCATCATGGCAGCTGCCACCGGGTGAGTCTAGCAGGAAGGGGGAGAATGGGGAGGAGGACGGGGCATACCCGGCTAGTGTGACCCAAGGCTTCCTCCCAGCTGCCCCAGTGAGCCTCTGTTATACTTCTGGTGGGACTTTGGAGAGAAATGTGGTTCTTACAACCAAGAAATTGGAAGAGGACCAGAAGGCAAGTGTGTGGAGGGAGCAGTATGTTTCCAATAGGAGGTTTGGTGTTGGCGGAACTCCCCTTCAGCTGAGTAAAATGGGCCAGACCGTCTATGTCTGTTTTGCTTCATGAAGTTTTAATGAGGACCCATTTTGATAGCAGCCTCAACCCTTAGTTCTTCCATCTCAGGGAGTCTGATCAGTGCTGTTACATCCCAGGCTTTCAGGTGAGGAAGGGGACCATCCACCCACTCAGGGAACTTGCAGGCTGTGTTATCCACGAGGAACGAGGACATGACAGGCTGTATCTCCCAGTAGTGAGAGATTTTTTAAACCAGAATCTTCAAAGGACTTCTCTTCTAGTGTCTGGTCTCAGTACAAAGCACTGGGATCTTCCAGGCTTCTCAGAAGATATCATGTTGGGACCTTGTGTTCCCTCACCCCAGATCATTAGGGACTGCTTAGGCTTCTTAGAGAATAGGTGTTTCCACATCTCCAAGAGGAAATGCAACTTTCTTAGAGCTCCAGTGTCCAGTATTTTTTTGTTGCTGTTGCTTCCTGTGACACAGAAAGGATGGTGATATACAGGATACAACTTCATGGGTCACGCTCAAATGCCTGTGTGCTCATGGTTAAGTCTAACCCTTTCTCTCCTAATCTAAAAAACATATCTGTAGACAGATGATTGAGAGTTATATTAATTACTACTCCATTTCATTTTTAAATTATTCACAAATTTTAATAGTTTATTATTAGTAACAAATTCCTTGTAGCATACCTCCCACTGAAGGAAATCCTCCAGTGTTTACTCTTCAATTGGCTTGGAGAATTTAAAACACCCTTTGTAAACCCAAAGGGTGGTATTTTTAATATTTTTTTCTCAGCAGTGGGACCCAGGCTCTTCCATATTCCTATGATAAAGAGCATATGTTTATGGGTTGGTTGGTTGCGTTTGGAGTGCCCTCTCCAGCCTTAGAACAGAATTCAGATCATTGACCCACAAAGGAATGAAATCCATGGTCTTGACCTTTTTTGAACTGGTCCTCTGTCGCAAGAAAGTATCCATCTGGTACTAGCTTCAGGAAAAGCTTGGGTTGGCTGGTATTTTATTTAGCTCTAAGGCTTTTACTCATTGCAACTTCCTCATGCAAGGGGAAATTGCTACTCTTAATTCTCAAACACTTCCTCAGTGCAGAGTGAGAAGACTACAATGTGATAGGGTGGTTACTAGCTCATCATTAGAGATGAAAGAATGTATCGGGTAGATGTTCTAACATGGCAAAGTGTATGTGCATGGGACCATAGGGATCTGAGCCCAAATGGAGTCAGCCCCATGGATTGCGGGATTGACAGCTGTTTGGTTGCTGGATACTCAGACTACCAGCTAAGTACAGCCTTATCCCCTGCCAGGCATCCATTTCCCCGAGTGTTCAACGGCTGCAATAGGAAGGAGCTGGACAGGTATCTGCAGTCCGGCGGTGGGATGTGTCTCTCCAACATGCCGGACACCAGGACGCTGTATGGAGGCCGAAGATGTGGGAACGGGTACCTGGAAGATGGGGAAGAGTGTGACTGTGGAGAGGAAGAGGTGAGGGGTCACGGTGGTGCTGGCGGGAAGGGAAGAAGTTGCATTGGTTTCAAAGCTCAAGATCAATATAAAATGCAATTGAAAATTTGCTGGTCACAGGCATTTCCTACACATGGCCATTGAAGACCCCATGGCAGATAAGATGTGGAGAGAGGCTGGGCATGGTGGCTGACACCTGTAATCCCAGCACTTTGGGAGGCCAGAGCAGGAGGAAGATCACTTGAGACGAGGAATTTGAGACCAGCCTTGGCAACATAGTGAGGCCCCATCTCTACAAAAAAAATTTTTTTTAATTAGCTGGGTGTAGTGACACATGCCCGTAGTCCCATCTACTCAGGAGGCTGAGTCAGGAAGATCTCTTGAGCCCAGGAGGTCAAGGCTGCTGTGAGTTATGACTGTACCATAGCACTCCAGCCTAGGTGACAGTGTAAGACCTGTATCTTAAAAAAAAAAATGATGTGGCGATTGGAGCCCTCCAGATGGAGTGTTTCTGTGGCCTCTACCAGTTTGTGGTTGGCACTGTTTGTGTCCAAGATTAGTTCTTCTTGTGAGCATCTGGGTGAACCAGAAACCGCAGTCACACGGCATGTTGGCTCTCTCTTCTCCAGTGGGGCTGCAGATGCCTCCTCGGCCCTCCAGCTGTACTGAATTTGTTCTGGAGGCCACACAGCTGGATATTCAGACTTGAACATGGGCCTTAGGAGGATACTTAAAATAACAAGCCCATGCTGGTTAGCCTGGAGAAGAAATGACTGAAAGGGGATGTGAGAAATGCCATCGAGTCTCGAAAGGGCTGGTAGGGGAAAGAAGCAGCAGAACTGTGTGTGTATAAGCTCTTTCCTTCCTTCTGATCTTCAAAGGGGGATCCTGGGCATGCAATGGAGCTCAGTCATTGTCAACAAATGCATGTTGTTCTGCAAAAAGCAGAACTGGATTGTTTCATGTCTGCTTTTTGAAGGACAAAATATGTATGTTAAAGCATGCATAACAATTTGGGGTAGAATACACGAGTAACTGTAAACTATGGGAATGAGACCGAGATTCCATATATTTGGAAGAAATGATTTGATTTAATAATCTTCTCTGTGATATGATTTTCCTTTTTTAATAATTTTTTTGTGGAGATGGGGTCTCATTGTGTTGCCCAGGCTGATCTCAAATTCCTGGTCTTAAGCGATCTTCCCACTTCAGCCTCCCAGAGCACCTGGGAGGTGTGAGCCACCACACTGGGCCTGATTTTCTTTTTTTAACATCAGTTTATAACTTTCAAAATAAAACAAGCACTAGCTAAGATGTCACCACCCCCACCACTATTTGCCCAGAGATATTAGCCCTGAGCCTTCAGAAAGGGTCCGCCATCACGGAAGGCCCGATGGGGTCAGTCAAGAGTGGGGCCAGTTGGTTTCTATTCTAAGCAGCTGCTCATTCAACAGCTACTCACTGAGTGTAGGTCACTGTGCTGGGTGCTAGGGATAGGATGGGTGGCAAAAATAGACATAGTCGCTGTCCTCAAGGAGCTAGTGGGGGAAACACACATTGACCACATAATTGTGAACTGGATAAGTACAGCCCGTGGCCTGTGCTGGAAGGGTACACTGCCTGGTGCTCTAAACAGGTGGAACATGATGGGGGTGCCGTCCTGCGTGGTGGTGACCGCGGAGCCCATGTCTGATGACTGTGTTTGGAGTTAGCAGCACAGGAGGAAAGACATGTTTCAGGTAGAGGAGGAGCCTGGGCCTTGAGGTGGGAAAAAACAGGGGATGTTAGAAAGGCAGGATACACAGGTCTGCCCGGAGGCCAGGCATGGGAGGAAAGTGCCCTTGTTCCTTCTCTTAGGGGAAACAGGTGGACAGGTGTCTTGTCTAGGCAGTGGGATGTGTCTCTCCAACATGCTAGACCTGGACAGTTATGATATGGCTAATCAACATGGGGCGGCCCCCAGACAGACATAACTTGAACTTGGCAGGTCTGTGCCTCAGCCAGCACTGGGCTTGTCTGAACTGCATTTCCCCATCTGTGGAATGAGGACAGTGCTGCCCCCACAGGGATGAAACGGAGAAATGTATGGAGCCAGCACATTGTCAGCAAATGGTGTATGGATTGGCCTGTAAATTTTTTAGGTGTGATACGGACACTCAGAGCCACTGGGGGAGCTCATCATTGTTTTAAATTCTCAGGCTGGGGCCCGGCACAGTGATTAATGCTTGTATTTTCAGTACTTTGGGAGGCCAGGTGGCATGATTGCTTGAGGCTAGGAGTTTGAGACCAGTCTGGGCAACATAGTGAGACCCCGTATCTATCTACAAAAATTTTTTAAAAATAGCTAGGAGAAGTGGCACTTGTAGTCCCAGCACTTATAGTTGGGAGGCCGAGGTGAGAGGATCACTTAAGTCCAAGAGTTCAAGGCTGCAGTGATTGCACTACTGTACTCCAGCCTGAGCAATAGCACGAGAACCTGTCTCTTAATAAATAAATAAATAAAGTAAGAAAGAAAGTAAGTAAGATAAAAGCTTGTGGGACAGGAAGAAAGAGAGGAGAGCAAGAAACACCTAGAGACGTTATGTTCCAAAAGGTCCAGGCCAGGGAGGGTTTAGGAAGAGCAACAGATGGAGAAAGAAACCTGAAGAAATAGACTCGAGAGTTGCACAAACTGTTCAGAGAGGTTGTTCCAGCACATCTGGCCCCATGGCCTCCTTTAATGGGATTTATAATAAGGCCTGGGACTATTGCAGGTAGGGAGGGCAGCCATAAAAGAATGTCTGCTTATTCTGTTGGGGATGAGAAAAATCACAGAATTTCTACATAGTGTGATACTATGCTAAAACGCATGTTTTAGAAGAATGCATGATCACAAGGAGAAATGTGCATATTCTGTTAAGTTAAAAATGATGTGAATACTATGATTTTGTAAAATAAGTATAAGTGTGGTGTGTGTGTGTGTGTGTGTGTGTGTGTGTGTGAGAGAGAGAGAGAGAGAGAGAGAGAGAGAGAGAATGAGAGAATGAGAATGCCTTGGAAAGTATTCACACTGAAAATGTAGCTGTATTAGACTGGTTGCAGTGGCTCACACCTGTAATCCCAGTGCTTTGAGAGGCCAAAGGTGGGAGGATCACTTGAGACCAGGAATTTGAGACAAGCCTGGGAAACATACCCAAACCCCAACTCCTAAGAAGAAAAATTTAAAAATTAGCCAGATGTGGTGTACCTCTATAGTCCCAGCCACTCTGGTGGCTGAGATGGGAGGATCGCTTGAGCCCAGGAAGTCGGGGCTGCAGTGATCTTTGATGACACCACTGCACTCCAGCCTGGATGACGGAGTAAGACCTTGTCTCAGAAGAAGAAATGCAGCTGCCTCTACATTGTGGTGTTACGGCTGATTAAGTGTATTTGCTGTAATAAGTACATGTTGGCATGAATTGATTTTCTGGGTGCAGTGTTCCTGGGAGCTGGGCCTCCAGAAGCACATGGGGCAGGGGTGGGGAAAATGCAGGAGGTGTTGAAGCTCCCCTTGCCCCAGGCTCCTGCCCTCTGGAGGCTCACACCCTCTCCACTGCCCCCCCAGGAGTGCAACAACCCCTGCTGCAATGCCTCCAACTGCACCCTGAAGGCGGGGGCGGAATGTGCCCATGGCTCCTGCTGCCATCAGTGTAAGGTAAGCGGCCTTTCCCCGCCACCTTGGGCTCTGGCCTAACAACAGTGTGCTGCTGGGGTGGTGGTCTGTGATTTGCCTCCAGCCTGGGGGAGTCATGGCATTGGAGTTTCAGAAACTGGGAGCTGGGATGGTCCCCGGAACAGTGGACTCTTCCTGTGCTGGGCCTCCCTAAGTTCAAATCATCCCAGAGGGTGGTGCCTCCTGGGAGATGCTGGATTGATTTTTTTTTTTTTAAAGAAGTGTCCAGAGAGAGCAGGCTTGATTTTATTGAGCTCATCCTAGTCAAAATTTGGATTAACATTAATGGACTTCTTAGCAGATGTGGACGCTGAGCTGAGAATTTTCTATGCATGATCTCATTCAGTCCTCACAAAACCCCATAAAATGTATGTGATTATCCTCATTTTTAAGAAACAGAAGCCAGGGCCTATCAGGGATAAGCAGCTTATCCAGAATCAGGAGGAGACTGAATCCAGCTTTCTCTGACTTGGAGCCCACGTCCCTATGTTGATGCGGAGATAATTAGGACCGTAGTCTCTTAGCCACGATTCTAAAATTCAGAATATTCTAAAAACTGAGAAAAAAATGTGAATATGTTTGGCACAAAACTTGACTCGAAAGAAACTAATTATAGTACTTTTTAAAAATCACACCTAAAGTGAATATTTATATTTCATTGCAGAAATATTCATGTGTTTGATCATAAAGTATTATCCCCAGCCCTTTCTGGGGGGTTATGTAATATCCATATATAAGGTACATATGTTACATATGTTATTCTACATCTGCAGACACATGTAATTATCCATATATGTGAATATATACATACGCGATTATATGTATACACCATATGTGTATGTACATAAGTGTTATCATGCCTACTTTCTTAAATCTGAACAGTCTGAGCCCATCTGGTCCTAATGTTTTAGACAGGATTATGGGCCCAAGCTTCCACCTACCACTTGCTGAGTATGTGTCAGGCACTGTGCAAGTACTTTATGCTAACTCATTCTTCCAAATACCCTCGTGAGAACGGTTATTATCCCGAATAATGGGTGAGTAAACACCAAGAGCCTAAGATGCCTGTGCCCAAGGTCCCGCTGCTGGTGAAGGAGCTGGGATCTGTGCCAGGCAGGCTGGCTCCAGGGTGGTCCTCTTCCCTACCATCTGCTCTTGGGTGGCAGAGGTGTGTCCTGTAGCCTGCTCCTCCACACACCACCCCGCCCACCCCTGCAACTGGGGACCCAGGCTCAGCAAACTGCTCAGCTGGCCCATTCTTGACCTGAGAGTGGCCAGCTACGAAGCTGTCTGCCTTCTCTCCAGGGAGGACCTTATGGGTGGGGAAGAGTCACCTGGGAGCAGGGAAGGGGTCTCAGTTGCAGGTTTTGGGAATTTGAACACTGTCTGGTCTGACCCTGGGTTCCCCAGAGAGGCTGTGCTGGACTGAGTTCTTCCAGCCTTGACCCAAGGCCTTAGTATTTAATAAACCTGGAGGGTGGCTATCTCATTTAGTCCCAGAATTTAAGTGTGAGCCTCAGAAAGGATTCCCTGGTGTCCGAGACCTGATGTCAAGCCCTAGCTGTGTGATTTTTGGGCAACCATCTGAGCCTAGGTTCTTTATCTTTACAATGGGAGGAGTTTTAGTAACACTGACCACCCAGGGAGGCTGTAAGACTCAAGTGAAAACTCAGTTTTACCATTTGCCCCAGGTATACTGTTGTTCAGGTTATGTGATCTGCAGAGTGGGGCAAATAGCAGTATCACTCTCATGGATCTTGTGAGTTTCACACAACATAAGTGTGGGTAACACATTCAGCCCAGTGCCTGGCTCCAGAATGGGAGCATGTTATTGATAAAGTGTTTTGTCAATTCAGAGATGTTATGTGAGTGCTAGTTGTGTGTGTGTGTGTATGTGTGTGTGTGTGTATTGGTATGCATATATTAGTGGGCCTGACTCTGCCACTTATGAAACTTTAGACACATCATCTGATGTCTTTAGCCTCAGGTTTCATCATCTGTAAAACAGGGATAATTCTATGACATAGGACTGTCATGAAAACTCATGAAGTCATATTTGTACTGGGCACGTAAGTGGGAGCTGCATGCAGGTAGCTGCTGTTACTAAAGTACACAGTAAGCTGTAAGCTGTTGCATGAATGTTATTTCTTACCTACTTCTTAAGACCACTATGAAGAGGAAGTGAGTCAGCATTTGTGAAAACTCTAAGTCACTATTCAGATGAGGAGGGTAATGACGGTTTGAGCTAAGGAGGCTATATAAAAAGTGCTGTGAAATCATGGTCATATAAGCTGGGTGCAGTGGCTCACGCTTGTAAACCCAGCACTTTGGGAGGCGTAGGCGAGAGAATTGCCTGAGCCCAAGGGTTCAAGACCAGCCTGGGCAACTTGATGAGACCTCATCTCTACAATAATTAATTAATTAATTAATTAACCAGGCGTGGTGGCACATACCTGTGGTTCTAGCTACTTGGAAGGCTGAGGTGGAAGGATTGCCTGGGCCCAGTAGGTTGACACTGTGGTGGCCGTGAGCGTGCCACTGCATTCCAGCCTGGGTGACAGAGTGAGACTCCAACTCAAAAAAAATAAGTAAATAAAATAATCAAGGTCATGGAAAATTCTGTTCCACACGAGGGATGCTATGAGCCCTTGGCCGACAGGGTTGAGGCAGGGAGGAGATTGACTGTTTTCCTTCTCGTCCCTCTGCTCAGCTGCTGGCTCCTGGCACCCTCTGCCGCGAGCAGACCCGGCAGTGCGACCTCCCAGAGTTCTGCACGGGCAAGTCTCCCCACTGCCCCACCAACTTCTACCAGATGGATGGCACCCCCTGCGAGGGTGGTCAAGCTTACTGCTACAACGGCATGTGCCTCACCTACCAGGAGCAGTGCCAGCAGCTGTGGGGGCCTGGTAAGGCTCTCCTGGGAGGCACGACCTCACTGCCCCACCACTCCCAGCCGGCCTCCTTGCTGGCCTGTAGGGTAGCTTAGGATGTTGGCTTCAAAGCAGCACCTCCAGACCCTTCTTTTTCCTTCCTTGACTCAGGGTAGATGTTCAGGGAGAGCCAGTGGGCAGAGCTCTTCCCGGTCCCTTCGTGCTTTTAATTCTTAGAGTAGGCAAATGGGTAAGAATAAGCCAAAAGGAAAAGGAGCAGGGATGGAGACAGAAAAGCAAACGCAATTGACCCTTAAACTGTGAAAAGATGTTTAAACTCAGTCATATTAAGGAAAGCAAATTATAGCTCCTATGCAGTGGGACTTTTATGTATCAGTTTGCAAAGACTGAAAGTTAATACTGTATAATAATAACAACAATAATAATACAGTGTTATGAAAGGTATGGAAAGCAAATTGGAAATGTCCAAATTTTAAATACAATTATTCGACTGTCAGTTCCATTACTTATAAGTGCAGCTGACATTTGTCCTTGCACATGTACATGAAGATATATTTACAAAGATATTTATCACAGGTAGTTATTTACTGTTAGTTATAGCACCTATATGTCCTGCAGCAGGGACCAATTAAATTAATTCTGGTACATCCACACAATGCAACACTGTGACTAAATAAAGAAGCAACTCCGTATTTACTGGATCAAACAATCTCCCATGATACATTAAATGAAGAATGCAAGGTGTAGAACAGTGAATAGAATATGCTTCCAAGCCAGGTGTGATGGTGCACATCTATAGCCCCGGCTACTCAGGAGGCTGAGGCGGGGAGGACCACTTGAGCCCAGGAGTTCAAGGCTGCAAAGAGCTATGATCTCACCACTACACTCCAGCCTCGGTGACAGAATGAGATCCTGTCTCTTAAAAAAAAATGCTTCCATTTTTTATTAGATAGATGACCTCTAGAATATAAACATGGAATTATATCTAGAAGATAGAGATATAATTATCTCTAGAAAATACACTATTAATAAGTGCTGTTTCTCCAGGATATAGGGAAGTAAGAACTGGAGAGTTGGATGGCTACAAGAAAAAATTGCAAAGACATGCTTATATGTTTAAAATGTGTGCCCAAGCATTCAAGACCAGCCCGGGGAGTTTGGAAAGACCTCATCTTTACAATTAAAAAAAAAAATTAGCCAGACATGGTAGCACATACCTGTGGTTCCAGCTACTTGGAAGGTTCCTCAGGTCAAGGCTGTGGTGGCCATGAGCGTGCCACTGCACTCCAGCCTGAAGTGGGTCAGGGCTTCTTCATTAGAGAGTGGGCTTAGCATGCAGCCACCGCACCTGCGATGTGACTCCTCAATAAGGTAGAAGGAGCTGATATAAAACGTTTTTCTATGATTAGGTCATGATGAGAGTATGGGGGTGGAGTAACCTGATGGGGTGCATACAGAAGAGACTGAGTATTCCCTCCCAGAAGACACTCTTAGCTGCATGATTTTACCAAGGGTAGCTTTGCCCTTGGGGGCTTCGGACAGGCAAATGTGCTGATAAGTGTTGTTTCTTGCCCACCCAGGAGCCCGGCCTGCCCCTGATCTCTGCTTCGAGAAGGTGAATGTGGCGGGAGACACCTTTGGAAACTGTGGAAAGGACATGAATGGGCAACACAAGAAGTGCAACATGAGGTGATGACCACGGAGCAGGCTCCGACCTCCTCACTTCTGCACAGCTCAGCTATGTGACAGGCCCCAGAGCTGAACCTTTAAAAACATCAACCAAAGTCAGTTGTCTAGTCTCAGCCCATTGTTTGACAGTACAGCGGATGTCAGAGGGAGGGGGTGTGTGTCAGTGATTCCTAGCAGGCTGATCAGGCTTCCTTTGAGGACCGTTCTATAGTAGGACAGGGAATCAGCTCTCTTGGGTCATTTCTGCAAAATGCTAATTATGCCCTCATCTGAATAGCCCATCTTCATTCAGCACTCGCTCACTCACTCGTTCATTTCAACCAGCCACCCACCTATCTATCCATCTATCTACCATTCATTCATGCATCTACCCACTCATCCATCTACTCACCCATCCATCATCCACTTGTCTACTCATCCACCCATACACTTACCCACTGTCTATTGAGGGTTTACCATACACAGTATCCCGTGCATGGAACTTTTAATTGACAGGACAATGCAATTATGAGCATGTGGAGAGAGCCATCCAGCTAAATTTAGTGGGTCAGAGTCATTTCCCAAAGACAATTAAGATCTGGAGCTCTTATCTAGTTGAATAGGGTGAGGAGTGCTGCTGGCATCTAGGAAGGTATTCTGGGCAGAGAGGTGGGTAGAGAAAAACTGGAAGTTGGAAGAACTGATAACAGTTTGACACAGATGAAGTATTATGTTGGGGTGCAGTAGAGAGGGGGCTGCTGAAAAACAAGCCTGGACAGCTCAGCAAGGATCAGATCATAAAAAGCTTGCATGGTAAGGGGAGCTTGGACTTGGGCTTGAGAGCAGTGCAGAAAGTAGGCTCGTGGGGCAAACCTGAGGCAGGGACGTTAGTTTCCTACAGTCAAGGTAAGGGGGATGGCCGTGTACACTGGGGCAGATACATAGGAGGAAAGATACGGTTTGAGAATTGCTTGAGCCACAGAGGGAGGGAGAATGGGGAGCTGAAGATGACTGTGGGCTTGTGACTGAAGGTCCTGGGTGCATGGCAGTATAAGAAGCAGAAGGGGAACAGATTGTTCAGGTCAGGCACTTGTCCTTGAAGTAAGGACCTCACTGGCCAGTTCTCTGGTCCAGATCTGCTCAGGGACAAAGAACCTGTTCCCTTCCCTTGGTCTGAGTCCATGTGGAATTGTTCCTGATGGGTCCCTAAAGCATCCTTGTTGCCCTGGAGCTTTGCCCTATCCCACCCAAGCCTGCTACCTTGGTCCAGAAAGACAAGCTCTCCAGTACCCCAGCTCTTCCCCTGCCTCTGATCCCAGCCCCTTCCCTCCCTCTCCCTTGTGCCCAGAGATGCAAAGTGTGGGAAAATCCAGTGTCAGAGCTCCGAGGCCCGGCCCCTGGAGTCTAACGCGGTGCCCATTGACACCACCATTATCATGAATGGGAGGCAGATCCGGTGCCGGGGCACCCACGTCTACCGAGGTCCTGAGGAAGAGGGTGACATGCTGGACCCAGGCCTGGTGATGACCGGGACCAAGTGCGGCTACAACCACGTGAGTCTTCCTCCAACCTCATTCGGGGGCCGGTGGCAGACAGGAGAGATTGCTTTCAAGTGCAGGCTCTAGAGGAAAGGTATCATGCTCCAATCCCAGCCTCCTGGCCTCTGTGTCTCTGTAACTTCCTTTATGAAGCACCCACCATATAGAATTGTTAGCCTCAGCCGGGCTCGGTGGCTCAGCCTGTAATCCCATGCCTTTGCGAAGCTGAGGTGAGTGGATTGACTGAGCCTGCGGGTTTGAGACCCGCCTGGGCAACTTGGCAAAACCTCATCTCTGTGATAAATAAAAAATCAGCCGGGTGTGGTAGCACGCGCCTGTAGTTCCAGCTACTTGGAAGGCTGAGGCAGAAGGATTGCTGGAGCCCAGCAGGTCGAGGTTGCGGTGGCTGGGAGCGGCCGCTGCACTCCAGACTGGGTGACAGAGTGAGACTCCAACTCAAAAAAAAAAAAAAAAAAAAAAAGAATTGTTAGCCTCAAAGGGATAACTCCTGTAAAGCACTTAAATGGGCTTGCTATTGCCATTTTCATCCTCATCATTAATTATCATGAATTTAAAATGGGCCAAAAGTCAGGGAAGCCTGAAAATAATATCACCACCTCATAGATTTATGTGTGATAATGAAATTATTAAAAACATATGAAGCACTTGGTATAGTACCTGGCACAGAGTAGGCTGCTGTCACCATCATTAAGTATAATATTAAAATTAGTACGTATGAGTAGACAGCGAAGCAATTAACATGCAATCAACATAATAGTAATACAACAGGACCCCCAAAACCCCAGAATTTATATATAAAAAATCGTGTCTTTATTCTTACATGTTTAAACTTAAGTCACCTTCAAAGTACTCTCTGTTTAATGCAATACACCTATCGGGATGCTTTTTCCACTGCTCAGAGGTTTTTTAACTCATCAATTTGGATGCCTTTTAGTGCTTCTGCCATTTTTTGTTTCACCTCTTCCATATCAACAAAACGTTACCCTTTGAAGATTTTTTTCATCCAGGGAAACAAAAAAAAGTCACTGAGGGCAAGATCAAGTGAATAGGGAGGGTGGAGCATGGGGGTCTTGGCATTTTTGTTCAAAAACTGCTGAATGCTCAGTTTGGTGTGGGCAGGTGCATTGTCATGGTGGAAAAACCAGTCACCTGTTTATCACAACTCAGGATGTTTCTTCCGCAAATCGTGACACAAATTCAGAATTTCCAGATAAAAACTTTGGTTGACTGTTTGAATCGGAGGAACAAATTCTGAGTGTACTACAAGGGCCTGCCCTCTAAAAGATAATTCCAGGGCTTTTGGGTCCCCCTTGTATGTAATACGTTTTCTCTCTAATCACCAAAGTGATAGCAGAATTTAGTAGCTGCTTACCTGCCCTTGGCTTTTTAGATTGTTTTCTATTTTTTTTACCGTAATAAGTAATCTGGTTTGGGCTGCCTTTTTGGGTCCTCACATGGCCTAAGTGCAAACCTCTCTCCTGGTTCCTGTCTGGAGTTCCTCCTGTAATTGATGGCTCTGCCTTCTACAGATCTGCTTCGAGGGGCAATGCAGAAACACCTCCTTCTTTGAAACTGAAGGCTGCGGAAAGAAGTGTCACGGCCACGGGGTGCGTGGGGCTTCTGGCTTCTCTGTCATGGGACAAGTGGGAGTCATTGGGCAGGCCCTGTAAGCGCCGGCGCTCTCCGAGGTGCTGACGCCTCTGCCGTCCCCCTTCCCCGCCCAGGTCTGCAACAACAACCAGAACTGCCACTGCTTCCAGGGCTGGGCACCGCCCTTCTGTAACACGCCAGGCCACGGGGGCAGCATCGATAGTGGGCCCATGCCTCCCGAGGGTGAGTGCTCGCCTACTCTGGCCAGGGCCTGCCTCACGGGAAGGGTGGATACTGTGGGAGCAGGTGGCTCGGTGCAGGGCATCCGCGTCAACTCAGCCTTGTCATCATGATTTTGTAGATGAAGGACCCAAGTCAAAGAAGGGCCAAGTGGGAGGAGCAACAGGTATGGGGGTGTGGCTCAGTCTCTGTCCTCCCGTCCTTTCTCCTGAGGAGGGGGGCCTGCTTCCTAGAGTGAGAGGTTTAGAGAGACTCGGTCGCTCAATGTTCCCATCCTCTTTGGGGTAACCTGGGGCACACTCTGGTGGTTTAGATTTCCTCCAATGAACACAGGTTAGACACTCAGAAAAGTTTTTTGGTAGTTGAACTCTCAGGGATTCCAGCTCTGTGGTTTCCAAACTTAAAAAAAAAAAAAAAAGAAAAATAGTAGCAAAGTACTTAAAAAAAATTCATGGATGAATTCTCAATATATAAAACAGTTAAGAGTAGTATTTCACTGATGTAAATATATTTTGTACATTTGAATTTACAGTTCGTGAGAACACTGAGGCATTTTGATGAAACCAAAGGTGAAATTATAGATTCTGGATGCCAGTTCTAGTATTCAGTCTGAGTCTCTCAGTATTTGTGTTCAGGAAAATTATAATGCAGCCTAAAACTAGTGGCAAGTGAGAACAGAGCTCAACCTGCTAGCCTCGAAAGAGACCCTTCCCAATTAAGCAACAGTAGCTGCAGAAGCTTTATGTTAGAAGCTTTGAACAAAGCAAGTCAGCCTGACTCTTTAAGCTGACATTAGTGGTTGTCCAATGGTACATAACGTGTGTTTTTTTAAATTATAATTTGTAAGTTAAAACAAGTAATGCCAAAGTAAATCAAATGTCTGAAGAAGATACAGGAATACACATTTTGACATTCCCAGTTGTTACCCAGACATTTCTAAATCTCCCACTGGGTTTTTGTTCTGTAAGGTGTGGGTCCTGTGGTAGCTGGAGTGCTGGCAGCCCTCTTCATGCTGGCGGGCCTCATGCTGGTGTGCTACTGCTGCAGACAGAACAGCAAACTGGGCCAACTCAAACCATCAGCCCTTCCTTCCAAGTTGAGGCAGCATTTCAGGTATGATGAGGTCTCATGCAGGACTTGGGGGCCACTTGTGGATCATAAAGGTCCTTATAAGCAGTAACTAGTGGAAGTGTTGGTAGTGATGGGGGCTAATGTGGGGGAGATGAATGTCTGGTACACACTGCTTTCTTCCTACTGTGATGCTGTGACCATGGCAGACATTACTAGTTAATCTTACTAAAAGTACTCTCTACTGAACCTGGTCATTACTCTGAGTCCTTCTCAGCAGAATACCCCCAAACAATTCAGGTTGGAATATAAAATAAACTGTACTTGCCATCCTTTACCTAGTTAATCTGTCCCCCATTTTAAAGGCAGGAAACTGAGGCAACAGAGGGGTAACTAGCTCGAGTCAGTCACAGGGGTGGCCAGACAGCAACTCAAGACAAAGACTAGCTTTTTTAAAAAGTGATTTATTCCTTTGAATATTGAAAATGTGTACTCTCTGAGTCCCCTGTGAAATTACACTTGTTCTGGAGGGGCTTTTAAGTTCCAGGTGTTTCTGATGGGGATTGGTTGATGGCTGGTGACACCCTTGTATCTCCTTAGAGGGGAAAGGTCTTATAAGGGTGGACAGAAGGTGCTGAAAAACTGTCTTATCTAGGGCCAAATCTCTTTCCTTGAGATTTTCCACTGCCCACACATAGGTCTTCCTACTTAGGAAGACAGGATTTGAGAAGACCAATCCCACTTCCTCTCCAGAGCAGTCTTGGCAAGATTGAGTTGCTTGCTGGCTATGCTTGGGTCAAAGGGTACTCAGTCACCAACACTTGCTGAGAAAACCCCCTTCCTCCTGCTCCCCAATTCCTTGTTTCTAGTTGTCCCTTTAGAGTGTCTCAGAATAGCGGAACTGGGCACGCCAACCCAACTTTCAAGCTGCAGACGCCTCAGGGCAAGCGAAAGGTAAGCACTTTGCATTGTTAGACCTGACTATTTTCCTTTACCCCTCAGGGCCAGGCTGACTTGTCCTAAGGGCCTCTGTGGGCCTATGGAATTGGTAATATAGGCCATTTTGTTGGCTTGAGAGGTGTGTCAATTGTTTCTGACTTCCCCTAGTGACTTTAAACTTGCCTCTGACCTCTGGGATCTAGAGGGTTTAATAGGTCAGTGTGTCTGTTCTCCTCTTGGGGCAGTGAGTCTGTTCTCCTCTTGGGGATCCTCTCAGTGAGACACACAGGGTACCCCTGAGGTTGTGTTTTGTTTTGTTTTGTTTTTTTAACAAAAACATTTTTTTAACAAAAATTGCATTGGGTGCAATTTAGGGTTACGTATACAAATGTTCATTATGCGGGTACCCTTGCTGATGAGGTGTGTCCCTCCTTCCCCAGGTAGACTCCCGCTACTGCCAGTCCTGCTTCCCTGCCCCCCTCCCAGCAGTTTCCTGCTACTGCCAATCCTTTTCTTATAGTATTGTGATCATTGTTCAAGGTCTGCTTATGAGCGAGAGAACATGATACTCAGTTCTTTGTTTCTGTGAAAGATCACTCCACCCCTGAGTTTTTAAGTGCATTGAGAACTCCTTGTCTCAGGTTTTCCTTGTCTTGTGCGCACAGGTGATCAGCACCCCGGAAGCCCTACGGAAACCCTCCCAGCCTCCTCCCCGGCCCCCTCCAGACTATCTGCACGGCGCATCCCTCCCGGCGCCATTGGTCGCACACCTGGACAGGGCTGCCAAGAACTCCTCAGGGCCCAAGTCTCAAGTAGAGAGAAAGGAGTCGTCCAGGAGGCCTCCCCCAAGCCGGCCAGTTCCCCCCACACCAAATTGCATCCTCGCCCAGGTAAGTGGATTCCCTGCAACCCTGGGCTGGGAGCTTCGCTTTTAAAGCCACCTGTAGTGGGTATTATTGAAGGTGGGAGAGATGGAACTTGCCGGGTCATGAGCTGACTACCTTTTCTGCATTCTAGTGATGGAGGATACACAGTGGCTTGGGGCTATGAGCATGGGAACTAGACTCCCTGGAAAGTTCCATGGCATTTCCTCCCTGGCTGGCCTGTGTGTGTGTGTGTGTGTGTGTGTGTGTGGTGTGTGTGTGTGAGATCTTGCTATGTTGTACAGGCTGATCTCAAACTCCTGCCTCCATCTCCCAAAGGAAGATTACAGGCGTGAGTCACCATGCCCGGCCCTGGTTATGTCCTATTTCATGACAAGCCATACCCCTCTTCCACCCCAAATTAACTTCTTTCAATTCCCCATACCCTTCTACCCTCAAAGTCCATACAAATACTGTTCCCTCCCCTCACATACTCCTTTGTCCACTTCATGGCTGGCTCCCGTTCATCCTCAGATCTGCTCTCAGATGCTGCTTCTCTCAGGAAGCCTTCTCTGACCCCCTGTGGTACCTCTGTGCTTCTCTCATATTGTACATACCCCACCAAATCGTATGTACCCCTTGTTACCTTCCACTGGTTGGAAAGTCTTACTGAAGAATGTTCCCTGACACCTTCTCATCCACAGACCAGAAGCCTTTGGGAGGTTGGGGGCAGGGTCGAACCCCCCCGGCTGGCGCTCATGGAAGCATAGCCCCCCACTGCCCCACCCAGTGGCCTCTTCACCCAGCACGTTGTGGTGCCTTCCAGAACTGCTCCATGGGTTTGGCCATGACCCCTCAAGTTATACAGCTTTTCTTGGGCATGGTCCAGCAGGCTCTTTGGGGCCCGGGCTGCTTCTGATCCTAAAGACAGCTTCAAAGACACACTTGTTTTCTCACAACTCTGGAGGCTGGAAGTCCAAGGTCAAGGCGCTGGCGGGGTTGGTTTCTTTGGAAGCCTCTCTCCTTGGCTTGCAGATGGCTGCCCTCCTGCTGTGTCTTCACATGGCCTTTTGTCTGTGCTCCTGCATCCTCAGTGTCTGTGTGTGTGTGTGTGTGTGTGTGTGTACGCGCATGCGTTCACAAATCTCTTCTTATAAGGAAACCACATTGGATCGGTACCTACCTTATACTCATTTTAACTCAGTCACCCCCTTAAAGACCTTATCTTGAAATACAGTCACATTCTGATATACTTGGGATTAGGGCTTCAGCATATGTATTTTTTCAAATGAGGGGTACATGGTTCAGTCCATACAGAGAGAGGAGAGAAGTGCAGGAAGAGAGGAGAAAGCAACCGTGTCATGGCAGGGGGTAGAGGGACCCAGAGGGAGGGAGAGAGCGTGTTGGGAGCAGTCCTCCAGACTGTAATTCCTGAAAACCATGCTGGAGGCCAGCCTCACCCCTTGTCACCCTAAGGCACTAAGCACTAGGTCAGGGGGACACTGAGATCCAGCTGTTGGGGAAGCCACGGAGGCTCCAAGCTGCCCTGCTCCCCTGAGGCTGCCGGCAGGAGTCCCGGTGCAGGGGCCCAAACACAGCTCCAAGCACAACTTCTCTTGGGGCCCAGGCCCAGACAGGGCTTTCTCTAAGAGCTGGCAGTGGGAGGCAGTGGCCGCGGGGAGGCTGCAGGGCTGAGGTCAGACCAACTGTCTCTGTCCTCAGAGCCTTACAAGAAGTAAGGCTGCCGGGTCTCACAGGGTGGAAAGGACTCAGCCAACATCCCACGGTTTGTGAATGGAGGAGGCAGAACCGGAACCTAAGCTTTTTCCAGCTGAGTGAGATGATGTCCTACCCTGGGCCACTCACTTCTCTAGTCTGCCCGCCAGATCTCAGCCCTGTCATCTCCTAGCTGGGGCCACGGACCCTCCTGGAGAAGTGGTGGGCGACACTAAGTAGACTGTTCTGCTCTTTCTACTGTGTATGAGCCTCTACTCTACGCCAAGTGGTACCCAAAAAAGCAGATGCCTGCTTTGTCTCCTGGGGTGCTCCTTTTGCTGACAAAGAGAGACTCTGGGATACATGCTGCAGCAGTGAAAAGTGCTGTGAAGGAGAGGTTCGGGGTGCTCAGAAGAGATTAGTGGGGGAAATCCGGAAGGCTTCCCTGAGGTGGTGACATTCGAGCTGAGGCACAAAGGAGGAATTGGGGTTATCCAGACGGTGAGGGCAGCTGAGGAGAGAGCTTTCCTGGTCCTGGGACCCACTAGTAGGCAGGCTCTGTGATGGGAGAGAGCCCGTGGGCTGAAGGAACCTCAAGGCCTGTGTGCCTGGGGCCTGAGGAGCTAGAAGATGAGGCCAGAGAGTCAGGACTTGGACAGTGGTGGAGCCCAGTGACATGACAACAGTCACCATTTACAAGACTCAATGGCTTTTTTGGCTACTTCCAGGCAGGAGGGAGGTGTTGGGGGCATGGGTGCATCTGGAGCTGTTCATCTTCTTCTACTGTTTGACCTGGATAGAGGTGACTTAGTGTGTCCCATTGTGATCATCGAGCTGTCAACGTGTGATGCATTCGCCTTTTTATGTGTCTATCATACTTCCATTTAGAAAAGAGTTTAGGCTGGGCTCGGTGGCTCAGCCTGTAATCCCAACATTTTGGGAGGCCAAGGCAAGTGGATTGCCTGAGCCATGGGTTCAAGATCTGGCCGGGAAATTTGGCGAGACCTCGTCTCTGTAATAAAATAAAAAATTAGCCAGGCGTGGTAGTGCGTGCATGTAGTTTCGGCTACTTGGGAGGCTGAGGCAGAAGGATTGCTGGAGCCCAGCAGGTCGAGGCTGCGGTGGCTATGAGCGTGCATGCCACTGCATTTCAGCCTGGGCGAAGGAGTGAGACTCCACTCAAAAAAAAAAAAAAAGACAAGAAAAAAGAGTTTAAAAAAAATGAAAGGCTCACTCTAGCCTTTCATTTTTCATGATAAAAATGATGTTTCGTTTTTAGATGGATGTCCTGGTTAGAAAGTTTAGAGGTTGTCCAAAAGGAGGATGATAAATGCTTAGAGCAGGGGGTGGCAGTGGGGGAAGGGTGAAGCCCATGGGAAATGCGTAGAAGAGAAAATGACAAGACTGGGGGGTCCATCGCAGGTGGGGGCAGGCAGGGTGGCACCCTGGGCCTGGCTGGCACTGCCTGAGGGCGTCAGATGCCAGCCCCTGGGAAGGGAGGAGCCCTACCAGAGTAGCTCAGGGGCTGTTTCTGTGTCACAGAACAGTGTTGGGAGAGGCCCCTGGTAGAGCGTAGCAGAGCCCCGCTCTGGGGGTCCAGTGCTGAGGAGCTCTAACCAGATAACAGTCCCTAGTGGCTCAGCTGATCCAGTGAGGGGTCGGCCAGGAGCACAGTCTTTCCTGGTCGCGCCCTGACATCAGCACCCAGCTTTCGCTCCCAAGGTCTCTGTTCAGGTTTCCAGCAGCCATGACAGTTTGGCAGCTGTTCTGGGCTAGGAAGGTGGGGCTTGTGTTGTCCCTCCAGGCAGAGCTGAAGGACATGGCTTTGGGGTCACAAGAATTGGCCGCTCTTGTGTTCTCCGAGCTTTAGTTTCTGCTCTCAGCTTTCTGACATTGTGAAGCTTCTTTGAAAGGATTGCCTGAGCCCCGGGGTTCAAGACCAGCCTGGGCAATATGACAAGACATCGTCTCTACAATAAATAAAAAAATTGGCTGGGTGTGGTTGCATGCACCTGTCGTTTCTCTACTTGGGAGGCTGAGGCAGTAGGATTGCTTGAGCCTAGCAAGTTGAGGCTCCAGTGGCCGTGAACATGCCACTACACTCCAGCCTGGGCGACAGAGTGAGACTCTGACTCAGAAAAAAAAAATTTAAATTTGGTAGAGATGGGGTCTCACTATGTTGCCCAGACTGGCCTCAACATAGTGAGATCTGGGTTCTTTGAGGCATCCCTGCCCTCTCTGCATGTCTGCCTTTCGCCCATGTTTCTCCTTGTCGTGACCTTCTCAGGAAGGGGAGCAAATCAAGGAGCAGGCACCGGCGCTGCCATCCATAAGGTTGGCTTCTCCTTAAACCCCACCAGCTGGGGCCTCTGGGGGCACAGTACATTCTCTTCCCCTTCAGAAACACAAAAGAGTAACATACTTTTTTTCAGAATTTGGATTTGCACGTGTATTTAGCTAGTACATGTTGGGCACTTACTGTGCACCTGGCAAACTGTACTGGAAGCTTGAGGTGTGTCAGTGAGCCAGACAAGCACCCTGTCCTGCTTCTGTTCTGGGAGTGGGGGTGGTGTGGAAGGGCAGAAAGTAAAAATCAACTTAATTAGGAAATAAATAACATGCTGGAAAAGGATAACTGACATGAAAAGAAGAAAGAAGCAGACTAGGATAAAAGGTCAGGGAATGGTGAGTGCAGGGGGTAGGGGATGGTAATTTTAAACAAGACAGGGAAAAGCCTTATTGAGAATAATATTAACAAACAAAGCAGTGGTCCTCAACCTTTTTGGCAAAAGGAACTGGTTTTGTTGAAGACAATTTTGCCATAGATTGTGGTGGTGGGGAATGTACATCAAACCTCACCTCTTATGTTAATCTGTATTTGCAGCCACTCCCCAGTGCTAGCGTCACTGCTAGCTTCACCTCATATCACCAGGCATTTGATTCTCATAAGGAGTGTGCAACCTAGGTCCCTGGCATGCACAGTTGACAATAGGGTTTGTGCTTCTGAGAATCTAATGCCACTGCTAATCTGACAGGAGGTGGAGCTCAGGCGGTAATGTGAGCAATGGGGAGTGACTGTAAATACAGATGAAGCTTCACTCACTTGCTTGCCTCTGGCCTCCTGCTGTGCTGCCTGGTTCCTAGCAGGCCACAGACCAATACCGGTCCATGGCCCCGGGGGTTGGAGACTCCTGAAAACAAAAGGAAAGAATACCTGTTAATCATGTCATCCATAGACAGCCAAAGTGGAAAAGAAAGTGGTTTCTTCTTCAAATTAAAAAAATTATTGCCGGGCATAGTGATTCATGCCTGTAATCCCAGCACATTGGGAGGCAAGAGGATTGCCTGAGCCCAGGGATTCAAGACCAGCCTGGGCAACGTGGCAAGACCTCATCTCTACAATAAATAAAAAAATTAGCTGGGTGTGGTGGCATGCACCTGTAGTTCCAGCTACTTGGAAGGCTGAGGCAGAAGGATTGCTTGAGCCCAGCAGGTTGAGGCTGAGCATGCCACTACACTCTAGCCTGGGTGACAGAGTGAGACTCTGACTCAGGAAAAAAAAATTAAATTTTGGTAGAGATGGGGGTCTCACTATGTTGCCCAGACGGCCTCAATTCCTGGCCTCAAGCGAATCTCCCCCCTCGGCTTCTCAAAATGCTGAGATTACAGGAGTGAATCACCACCCAGCTGGTTTCTTCTGTCTTTAAAGTTTCTTTTAATGTGCAGAAGCAGTACACATATATGTTTGTTTAAAAAATTGAATGTGGCCGGGCTCAGTGGCTCAGCCTGTAATCCCGCGCTTTGGGAGACTGAGGTGAGTGGATTGCCTGAGCCCGCAGGTTCGAGACCCGCCTGGGCAACTTGGCGAGACTTCATCTCTACAATAAATCAAAAACTAGCCGGGCGTGGTAGCTCGTGCCTGTAGTTCCAGCTACTTGGAAGGCTGAGGCAGAAGGATCGCCAGAGCCCAGCAGGTCGAGGCTGCGGTGGCCGGGAGCGACCACTGCACTCCAGTCTGGGTGACAGAGTGAGACTTCAACTCAAAAAAAAAAATTTTTTTGAATGTTTACCTGGACCACGCCCAACCCTTTCCCACCCTGTCCAGAGTAGCCTCTATTGTACCTTTGTCTCCTGCCTGCTGTTTTCCTGCCACATATCTTTCTTTACATCAGGTGGGGGCGTGATGACTTATCTGAATTAACTGGTGCCTCCTCCCCTGCATGTCCCTCACCTGCTCTTCTTCTCAGCAGCAACTCCTGAGCACCTCCCATGCCAGCCCATAACAGCCCCTTTGTTCTTTTTTTTTTTTGAGCCGAAGTCTCACTCTGTCTCCTAGGCTAGAGTGCAGTGGGGCATGCTCACGGCCACCCCAGCGTCGACCTGCTGGGCTCAGGCGATCCTTCCATCTCAGCCTTCCAAGTAGCTGGGACTACAGGTGTGCGCCACTATGCCTGGCTAATTTTTTAATTTTCTGTAGAGGCAATGTCTCGCTATGTTGCCCAGGCTGCACAGTTTCTATTTAAGTGGGACCATCCAGTCTGTACCTTTCTTCATCTGATCTCAACTTGTAAGATGTCTGAACCGTTTTCTTTCACATGAGCTCCTCTGGCCTTCCAGTGAGGCTTGCTGCTTTCTCTCCAGGACTTCTCCAGGCCCCGGCCGCCCCAGAAGGCACTCCCGGCGAACCCCGTGCCTGGCCGCAAGACCCTCCCCAGGCCAGGGGGCACGACTCCACCACGGCCCGCTGCTGCCCGCCCTCAGCAGGTCCGGCCTGTGGCAACACCTACCCCAAAGGTGAGTCCCCAGAAACCCTTGAGGTCAAGCCCTTGAGAGCTCCGGGAAGCTGGTGTGGGAGAAAACAAACCAGTTTGGGCCTGAACTTCCAGAACAGAAGCCAAGGACCAAAGCTTTGCCTTTCTTGGAGCCCTTTTAACTGTCCCTTAAGTCTGTGGTGAGGCGTTCTGGCACCGTGTGAAGGTGCTGCTCAGCCATGGCGGCTTCAGACCTGCATGTGCACCGGGCCCACCAAGTGGCAGAAGCAAGTCCCTCTCTCAAGTCCCAATGTCCTTATCCACACAAAGTCCAGAACAAGTAGCTGTCTCCAGCCTGTCGGAGGACACGGCCCCTTGTTACCTCTTCTCTTCTCTGTGGCTGCCGTGTCGCCAGTTCTGAGAGCTGGGTCAGAAAGACATGAGGCGAGGAAGCTGGCCGACAACCTGGCATTGGAACTCTCCAGACTGTACTGCAGATCTAGGGGGAGGGAAGAGGGAGGGGGCTGGTCAGCTGGAGATGGGGGCACCCACCACACCCCTCACCGCAGGGCTGGTGGTCAGGCAAGCAGACACATGGCCAGACTCCCACAGGGAACCTTCTGCAGATGGCCCATCTGTTCCTCCGAGATGCTAGAATCGGGGAAATAGTTTCCCCCCTGAACCCACTAGGCTGCGTCGAGCTGATGTTTTTCCTCCCTCCCTTCTCTTTCTCTTCAGTTTCCAGAATACAGATTGCAAAGAACTGGGGGGATAATGAGCTCCAAAATCTAGACCTGCCTGAGGGGCTCCTCCCTTCCCTGAGTCCCGTGGACATCACAGAGGACCGTGGCCACGGAACCTGGAAGCAGCATGTCTGGCCACTTCTGAACTCCTCCCTGCTGTAGCCTCGGAACCACCACATCTCCAAAAACCTCCTTCCTGATTCAGTGCCTCCTTGGCTTCCACAGAGGCCTGAGGGGCTACGATCCATGGCTTCTGGGTATTGTTCTGTGCAATATACAGCTTGGTCAGGGAGGGAGAGCACAGAGGGAGACCGTCCTCCACTTTCCCAGCCCAGGTGCCCTGGAGGCAGTCCCGGCAACTGGGAGCAGTCCTGTGCAGGCTCTCGGGCCAGGCCTCTGCTGGCAGGAGCCACCCCTCCGTGCTTGGCAGAGGGTACACGCCAGAGCCTCCCTTTGCTTCCACCACCCTTGAAGGGCCCCAGCTGGGCAGGGTTGCCACTCACCCCCACTTTATCTGTCGGGGCTTGAGGGAGGGTCAGACCAGCCACTGCTGCAGCCTTGTCTGGGGCTTGGTTGAGGTGACAGCTTCTGGCTATACGGTTGCATGTGACAAGCCAGTCCCCTTCCTCACTTCTCCCCAAACCCTCATGCCCCCTTACCCACACGGGTCACCCTGACTCAGACAGGTACTATTTGTAGACAGTGTAGACAGCAGGGGGAGCACCCGGCTGGTGCCTCCTCTGAGCCGCGATGCCAAAGGTTCTGCTCCCACCTCTTGGTCACGTTCGGTTGCCCTTTGTTTTCTCCTGTGCACTTGCCGAGTGTCCCCGGCTTTTTGTCTTTTCCTTCCCCCATGTCCCCCTCTCATGTGTGGTGCTTTGGTGAGTGGTCCCTCAGCAGTTCTGACTCTCTGGTGACCAGGTGCTTGTGACCAAGTAGACTCGGACGTGGCCACTGGGGTCACATCTTTACTGTTCTTTGTGTTTTGTGACCTCAGCAGGTAAGGCCTTCCTCCTTAGTCCCTGTGCTCGGACCAGGTGAGGTCCCAGGGATGGCAGCAGGTGCAGTGCAGGGAGCAGACGTCCTAGGAAGCCCAGCTACTAAAAAAATCACACACAGGGAGCCAACCTGTCCCCTGTGGCCTAGTCACTGACTTGAGGCGGGACTGGGCCCTCTGAGCAGAGAGCAGACCCGTTTCTGATCAAGGGAGCTGCCACAGGCCCCTGGGGAGAGCAGCCATCGACAGCCATGCCAGGACAGCTGCGCTGGGCCCTCAGCCCTGGCCCCTGCCCGGCTGTCTCATCCACTTCCTTTTATTCTCTCCCCTGTCACTGCCCTTACCTGACCCTCGCAGAAAGAGCTCAGCGCTGGGCTCCAATGGCACCTGGCCTCCTGCAGCAGGGAAGGGGGGCTGTGTGGAGCTGTGCTGATAAGATGGTTTTCCCAGACTGGCTGGAGATTTTTCTGAGACTGGCTCCCACCCCCAAAGGTGCTGGGTGGCTCTCCACAGGGGAGCCGCCCGACTTCCTCTCCTTTGAGACTTCCCAGGGGCCTCCCCACCTCCTGTAATGAGCTCTTGAAAACCTCAACGCCACCCACCACTCCAAATCCTCATTATGGTTCTCTGCACACAGTAGGTGCTTAATAGATGTCCTTGGGTTTATAGATAAGTGGGAGAGATGGGATGTGCACTTGGGACAAACCGGGGGTGGGTTTAGCAAGATCTCAGGAAAATGAGTTTCTCTCCCCTCCGGGTGGCTGTGGTACTGGTGCCCTGTCTCCCTGACACAGACCACCCTTGCCCTCAGATCCATTCCCCACCTTCCTTATGGCCTCAGTAAGTCGGGAGACATTGAAATGGGCTACCCCACACAGCCCTGCCTCAAGGCTGGGTCCGAGGAAACACAAGGTGAAATCTCCCCCCCCCAACTCCCCTGCCTAAAACCTCCAAACCAACAATGTCCTCAGGCCCAGCCCATGCCTCATTGATGCTCCTGTGGCCTGCCCAGCTCTTCTCCCTGCTGTCAGTCACAGCTGTTGTGACTGCATGAACCTCCTGAGCCTGCAGTTCACCCTCCCTGGACCCACACCGAAGAGAGACCTGGGTGGTTTTCTTGCTTCTTGTTTTGTTTTTGTTTTTGCATTATTTTAAATCCGCCTCCATCCTGTAATTTTGTACTGTGAACTGGAAGATGGTGGCATTGTTTCAAATTTCATGGAGACTTGGCAGCCTCCATTTCACTCCTGGCTCTCTGTTCAGGGAGGCTACCCAGGAGGAGGACCGGCCATTATGCATCACCCCCTTTTCTTTCCAGCGCTCAGTGTGCTGCTTTGCATTGTCAAATACTAGTAAATCCAGACTGAGGGAAGGAGAGACCCTATTCCGCAGGATTTCTGCAGGAAGGGGAAGGAGATATTGCATTTGGAGCGGCAGGGGCTATTGCAGTCAGACCCACCTACCGTGAGACCTGCAGGCATCTCAGAGCCCAGGCAGAAAAGGCCTTTTCTCATATTGGAAGAAGTAAACACGGCTAGAAAAGAGCCACATCAGGGAATGACTCTGTGCCCAGGCTTTTTTGGGGAGAGGGGTTGTGGGGGACTACCTGCCAGCTGAGACTGAGAGAGGGCCCCACATTCAGGGTCTGGTGGGGAGGGAGAAGCTTCACTCGGGTATGGTCTGCTGAGTGAACGAGCTCTGTGTTCAGATGGAGATGTGTGTGGATCTTTCTACAAGTTCCATCAGCCTCCTGCCAGTTTTTACAACCCTGGAATGTTTTTCTGAAACATAAACCTCTAGGGAGATAGGGCACACTCCCTGTCTCTGGGAGTTTCAGCCAGGGCACCTGGCTCCAGTGTGGAACCATCTGCTAGCCATTGGTTTCAGTTAGCCTTGTCGACTTCTCTCTATGAAAGGAAAGCTCTTTTCTGGCCCAGCTCTGAGACACCTGCAGGTTTTCTGGCGTGTTCTCCGTATTGCAGTAGTCCCACAGCAATAGCCCCTGCCATCTCTTGAGATGCTCCTTTTGAACAAGGGTTCTCCTTACCCACGCCCTCATTTGTTCTGACTTGACAGAAGATGTGGAAGACTTGGATTTTTAAAATTGGGGACCAGTTCTAAAGTCAAAAATTGTGTTAACTGCGTGTCTAACGCCTCTGCTGGACACCCAAGAAAGCCAAGGGAACCCCAACTGGAAAGGTCCCCAGACCTGAGGGAAGCCTGCTAAGGAAGTTCTGCAGAATCCGAGCCCTGCGCCCCCAAAGTTGTCTTCCATGCATCCTGTCACACTGTCCACTCTGTGTGTGTGTGTTGTGTGTGTTGTGCGTGTGTGCACGCATGTGCACAATCCAGGGCAATGTGAATTTTCTTTTTATTTGGGAGATTGCTCACGGAAAACCGATCTTCTCTCGTCCACCTATTAATTGTTTACAATATTTGTACATCTATGCAAAATACTTGAATGGGCCATGGTGCCTTTTTTCCTTGTTTGTATTTAATTAAAATTAATTGTCATTTGAAATGTTAGCTGGTTTGGCAGCTCTTTTGTGTGTTTATCTTTTGTCCCATTGCCCGGACTGGATCGGGTCCATGACATGGGGACGCCTTCTGAGGGGTCCCCAGAAGCCAGGGCTGCAGCCTAGGCCATCCATTGTGGTGGACCTGCATCACAGTAGAGCTCCAGGTAGTCCCATGACAGTAGAAGGCGCTGTGCGTCTTGACACCCACACACAGACTGGTCTGGTTTATTGGGTCTTGGCTCATTAAAGGCCTGAGTGATTCTGGGACACTCTGGTGCAGTTTCATCTCATCCTACACAATTGCCATTAGAAGACAGCTGAGACCCTTTGCTCCCCCCCTCATCTTTTTGCAGGGATCCTACTTTAGAGAAAGGAAAGACTAGCCCAAGTCCTCTTGGGCTGGGTAGGCAGATGCAGCCAGGGACAGGGTTGGCGTGTTTCTGATTCCAGAATCCTGTACCTATTAGTGCTCCCCAGTTCACTAAAGAGTACCACCTGCTTCCTTATTTGAGCCCTGCCTCAATCTTGAGTTTTTTTCAGAGAAATGGAGGATTAATAACCACAATAGGAGTAAGTTACTGGGCACAGTCAACCTTCTGTATCTGTGGGGGTTTGTATCCATGGATTGACCCAATAGCAGATTGAAATAGTCAAAAGATTAACGACTATAATAAAAATGATACAAATTAAAATATAGTATAACAGCTATTTACATTGCATTCGGTATTATAAGAACCTAGAGATGATGTATACTGGTAAATGCACACAGGTTCTGTGTAAGTGCACCATTTTATATAAGAGACATGAGCATCCGTGGATTTGGGTATCTGAGGGGGTCCTGGAATAAGCCCCCTGTGGATACCAAGGGACAACTCTACTTAACAAATGTGAGGCACTGCAGGTCACTTTTAAAAATATGTATGATCTCTTTAAGACTTCACAAAAACCCTGGAGGGGATCCTTGATGCCTGATTATACTTTTCTAACCTCTCATGGTTCTGCAGGTGTCTAAGGGTACTAGAGGCATCTAAACACAAATGCTTTCACCACTCACATGCCTGTCCCTGAAACTGACCTCCACCCAAAATTCCCTGCCTGTCTCACAGGCATCTGTCCACTCTGTTGGCCAATCTCTAGGCTGAGGTCATCTGCTGGTCAGCAGCATAATGCAGAAAGCCTGGTTGGAAGACCTGGATTCAAGTCCAAGTTGAATCTGCTCCTTCCTAGATGTGCGCCTAGATAGGTTCCAGAACCCAGAGTCTCTTTTTGCTACACAAATAGGACTGATACCAACCTCAAAAGTGCGATCGCCAATGATGTGCTCTATGTGAAAACACATAATTGTACCTGGCGCAGGCTACAAGCTCTGAAACTGCTACCTATGTCCATTTAAGTCGCTCTGTTTAATGAGCCAGGGTTCTGTTGGGATCTGCCCTGTGCTGAGAGTTGGTCCTCGAGAGGGTTTGGGCAAGGAAGGACTGTAGTACTGTTCTTCATTTAGCAGATCTTTTTGAGTGCCAACTATGTGCAGGTCACTGAGGACAGGCAGTAAGTTAAGGCCAAATCTCACGGAGCTTATAGCCATGTGGGAAGAGAACACAGACCACAAGGAGATACATGAACAAAGTAGCATCAGATTATGCAGCAGGAACAAGGTTAGTCTTCTGGACACACTATGCCTGGTGGTTAATACTTGGCTCAGAACCAGAGAGCAACTTTGACTCTTCCTGGCTGCGTGACCTTGGGCAACTATTTAACTTAAGTTCCTTTCCTTATCTCTAAATGGGAATAAAACATATCTACGTTGGGATTTGTGAGGAGGTAAAGAGAGAATTCATGGTAGATGGAAAGTACTGACTATGTCTGGGGCCTGGCAAGGGCTCAGGCATTAACTAAGGATGAGTGGTCTCCGGACTCTATTCCAAAAACAACCTTTCCCCTTCTAGCGAGGGAGTAACTGGGAGGGACACTCATTCAGATATTGGGGACCAAAGGGAGTCGATTCACCAACTCCACGCTCAAGGAAGGTCAAGACACAAATATCAAGTAAATATATGTCAAAGTCTTTATTCTTAACTGGGCAGACCACACACTTGGAGCCCTCAGTGTACTGCCAGTCTCAGCATCCAGCTGGTTGCCCTGATTTCGGTTACAGAAACCCATGTTCATTACAAACTGGGGTCTGAGGCAGGAGTTGCAGAAGTGTGTTGATAACCGAGCCTGGCACGCCAAGGTCAGCAGGGCTTGTCTGAGCTACATTTGGGGCAAGGTGTAAACACATGGTGCAGGTAGGGAGTCACGAGGGTGGAGGAGCTCTGTGCCCACGTGGGTGCTAAGGAACAAGTCTTCCTATTTCCGGATACACTGGATCCCCACCCTCCCCCTCTATGGTCCTTCTGACTCCTACACTCTTGCAGCTAGAAAGGAGACGGAAAAGGAGGGGCAGCCACTGCATCTCCAGCTGCTCTAGTCTGTGGATACCTCTGGCCAAACGTGAGGGACAAAGGCAGTCCCCATCACAGGTGGTGTTGGAGCAGACACGGCCTGCTGCTTCCCAGTGTGTGCAGCTCATCAGAGGCTTAGGGATCTGGTCAAACAGCCAGAACATACCCCGTGCCAAGCCTGCACCCCACTCAGCCACTGAGATTCAAAGTTGATCCTGCTGGCCAAGCCTTTAAGGCTGCAGCCCAGAAACTGCCCCAGAGCCTTTCCCTCCTACGTTCCCTGTTGAGCACCAGAGTGAACACCAAAGGCGGTCCCTGGTTTCCGGAGAGCCTGCAACTGCTTTCTGCCAAATCCCGACTCTGCTCCTCACCCTCTCACCTCCCCAGATCACATTTGGCTTGACTTCTTGAGGAAAATGAAAGCGCATTCTGCCATATTCTAGCTCGACAGGCAGGTCACTTTGAAGAGCAGTGCAATTGCTGGTCTTTTTCCAGAAAAGGCAAGATGAAGCCCTGGGTTTGCCAGCAGAGGCTGGCTATGCAGCAACTTTTGTTGTTGCCGTTCTGAGTTCTAACATCACTGCCTGAATGTCTCCGGACTGAGTCTTCGACGTACATACAGAGGGAAGGGGTGGGGTGGAGAGGACTTGGTGGACCCCCAGATGCTGACCACCAGGCTGGAGGGCCCAGGGAATGGGTTGGTTGAAATCTGTCCCTGAGACACCAGGTGGCTTTCACAGTAAGGAGGTCGGCCGAGGTCTTGCTTCTGTCTCCAAAGAGGAAGTGGCAAAAGCAACAGACGTTTTACGTCGCTTGTGTCCCTGTCAGCTCTGGAAGGCACTTTGCTCCCCGGGCCTCTGGGAGCCTGCTCTATTTCATTCTGGGGCTAAGAAATGGAGATTCCGTCTTAGGTGGGGAACTGGTGTGAAGGAATTCCTGACAGCCAGTATCTCAGGGAAGTTCTTGGACTGTACTACATTCAGTGGGTCAAATTTTTTTTCACAACATATGGATGGCACCAAGGGAGCAGAGGAGACAGGAGGTCCAGGGGATCTTTCGGCACCAACAAAAACTAGGGTATTTGGTCACTGAGGCTGTGTCTCCAGGCAGCTCTGTAGAGATTTTTCACCTGAAAACAGCGATGAGGTATACATGACTATCACGAGAGAAGGGAGCCCATTGGTCACAGCCGAAAATAACTGGGTGGTTTTGAAACTGGGTGGTCCAGCTGTGCCATCAAGCTCCTCCTCCTCTCATATTCCAAGTTTAAGAATGGATTATAAATACTTTCGGCTTCTCTTCTGGCGACGGGGTGCTGGCAAGCTCTATATTGTCTACCAGGACATTCTTGTCTTCCAGTCTAATGACCGTGGGCTCTGGGGCAGGAGCTGGGGGCGGGCTTTTGTGCATGTGGGGAAGGTTGGCCCAGCTGATATCCAAGTCCTTGAAGGCATGCAGCATGAACACACCCAGGATGACTGTGACGAAGCCGGAGAGTGTGCCTGCAATGTCCACGGCCGACATGCTATACCACTCCTTGAAGAGAATGATGGAGGAGGTGACGACCACCGTGGTAAAGAACACGTAGTAGATGGGGAACACCAGCGAGGTGTTAAAGATGTCCAGTGCCCTGTTGAGGAAATTGACCTGAGTGCTCAGGGAGAGTGCCAGGATGAGGGACAGGATGTAGGGCAGGGGATGCCGTACCACTGGCAGCCCTTGGAAGAAGTTCTTGATGGTGATACCCAAACCCTTGACGGCCGCCACTGAGAAGGCCCCGATCACGGAGCAGATGATGATATAGATGAGGATATTCCTCTGCCCGTAACGAGGGGCGACGATGAAGATGAGGATGAGGCAGAACACCAGCAGAAGCACAGAAAACACGATGTACCCTGTGGGAGGGGAGGAGAGACATCACCCATCTGCAGGGGGTCAGCATCGAGGGCCTGTATCCATGGCAAGGGAGGTGGCATTTAGATCGTGAGCTCTAGAGCCAGACAGACGCAGGCCCTAGTTTCAGCTTCATGACCTTTCAATAGCTTGGGTAAGTCATTAAATCCCCAAGACCTCATTTTTAAAAGATGGCCAACAACAGCCAGGCACAGTGGCTCATACCTGTAATCCCAGCACTTTGGAAGGCCAAGGTGAGAGGATTGCTTGAGCCCAAGAGTTTGAGACCAACCTGGGCAACATGGCAAGTTCCTATCTCTACATTTTTGAACTGGAGTCTCACTCTGTTGTCCAGGCTGGAGTGCAATGGCACATTTACGGCCACCGCAATGTCAACCTGCTAGGCTCAGGCAATCCTTCCACCTCAGCCTTTCGAGTAGCTGGAACTATAGGCATGAGCCACCACGTCTGTCTAATTTTAAAAATTTTTTTGTAGAGGTGAGCTCTTGTTATGCTGCCCAGGTTGGTCTCAGACTCTTGGACTCAAGCAATCCTTCCTCCCACCTTGGCCTCCCAAAGTGCTGGGATTACAGGCATGAGCCACTGCCCCCACCAATTAAAGCCAGGAAGCCTTAAGGGAGCCTTGTTAATAAGTACCAGCCCACCAACTTTCTTTCTCTCTTTATCCCGCCCTCTCCTCTAGGTGGCAGCACTTATGAAATGGTCAGATCCCAATCTGACCTTTTATCAGGTTCATCCCCCAGCTGTTTTCCTGTCCCCCAGGTGCCTGGAGCCCACCTGTGTCCTTCATCTTGGAAGCCATCTGCATGATGGTTGTGATCTTCTCTTCCTCGGGGGCGTGTATCACCATCACGGTGCTTCCAGCCACACAGATCACACAGCCCAACTTCCCCAGCAGGTTCAGATTCTCTCCCAGGAAATACGAGGACAGGACGGCACTGCACACAGAAATTGGAGACAGGGAGTACAGCAGCCAGGCCTGTCCCTGCTTCCCGAAGAAAAACTCATGGACAACAGCAGGTCAGAGCTCACTACTTTCTCATGGGGCAGCCTTCCTAGACCCTCAAAAAGACAGTTTGACATAGAAACTCACATCTGAGAGGGTTACACTGTTTGCTGGAGGAATAGAAATGGATTTCTTTCATTTTATAGTATTCCCAAGCAGAAGAATTGGAAGACTCCTTCAAAACACTTTTGGCTGACTTATTGACCAATGAACACATCCATTTTTTAGCACTCAGGGAGCTCACCCCTTCATAAGCTAAATAAGTTTGCTGTAATTATAGATTAAAATATATCTCCTAATAATTTCTTCTCCTTGTCACATTTCTGTTCCTTGGGTCATTCAGAACAAACCCCTTCCTTACTCTCTTTGTATATGCCAGTATAACTGATTGCAGTGATAATCATAAGCATTATGCCTTGGGCATATATTACCTACCACAGACAGCTAGGAATTTTTTTATCCCACTAACATCTCACAAGTCCTTAAAAAAATTTTTTTTCATGGGGGGGGGGAGGGGGGCGGGCCTCACTCTGTTGCCCAGGCTGGTCTTGAACTCCTGGCCTCAAGCGATTCTCCCACATTGGCCTCCCAAAGTGCTGGGATTGCAGGTGTGAGTCACCACACCTGGCCATCATCTCACAACTCTGCGAAGTAAAATATCCTACCTCCACTTTACAGAGGAGACAACTGAGTCTCATTGAAGTCTCATTAAAACGACTTGGCAAGGTCAAATGACTGGCAAGTAGTTGAATCAGGATTTGAGCTCATGTTCTTTCTAACTATAAAGCTGAGCTGGTTTTCCTCTACAACTCATTGAAGAGGATCCAAGTAACTTCCCTGAGTCTTCAATTTTGGGGCAAAACAACTTCAGTTCCTTCTGTTCCTTGGTAACATGCTTTCTGTTCCCTTCACATTCTCTAGATAAGCCAGCGGAGGTAAGAGAGGAAGGGAGGGAAACTGGGCGAGTCAGGTGTGATCACTGGGGCATGTTTATGTTTCTTTATAAAGGTGGCAAAATCTGTTAAAAATTAAAGTAAAATCTATTGGTTGTCCCAAGACCCCATCAGTCTTGAAATCCTGGTTCAAGCTATTGGGAAACAGGGGATTGATACCCGAATTCCAGTGTCTTTCTCCTCTAAAACTACCAAAGCCACTTTGCCCACAATATCCAAGAGACCTTCTCACAAGAGGAACCACACACTGAATGGTTCCATGCTTCTCCCAGCTTCCCAGGGGTGGGAATCTGCAAACTCACCAGATATGTGATAGTGGTATCGCAGCTCCATCAACTGCAAAATTAGCTAGGCCAGTCGTGCATTGAGTTGTGGCCCTGTTTGTTTTTTGATCATTTAAATGTCGCAAAAGTGTCGTCAAGACAGTTAAACAAAACAGAAGAAATTATGGATACTGGCTGTGGTCAGTTGGAGTTTACTAGCGTTCCATGGTTGGGCCAACGATCAGAGCTTCTTCAAATGATGCTCAGACATCAACTCCCTCTTCCCGCCCAAGGAAGGACACACATTTAGTATCCATTAGTTTAAAAACTATCAGACATTTTTAGTGTTTCCTTGAGAGGCAACATGGCATAGTGGTTAAGTCCCCTGGCTCTGGAATTAGACTGCCTGTATGGCATCCTGACCTGGCCACTTCGAACCTGATGACCGTGGTTGAGTTGCTTCACCTCTCTTGGCCTCAGGTAGGGATGCCGTGAGGAATAAATGAGCTAATACATGGGATACATTAGAAAGTTCAGCACATAGTAAATCCCTAACACCTGATAGCCATTCTGTGCTAAGTTATCTCATTTAGTCCTTGGAATAACACCTCCAGATAGGTGTTATTCACATCCTTATTTTGCAGATGGGGAAACTCAGGCTTCAAGTGGTTAAGTGACTTTGACTATGGTAACAAAACTACCATAGAGTGGTAGAACAAGGATCAGAACTCAGATAATGTTCATCTCGGGCTCGTGTCCCTGTATGTTCTTCCATTGGGGCACCAAAGTATTGACATGAGACACTCAGCCTGCTGGCAGCAGAAGTCTTCCCAACTGGTTTGGGCTTGGCCTGCCCCTGTATCCCCCAGTCAGTCCAGGGGATGCTGGGAAAGTAGCAGGAACCATTTTCAGGAGCCAGAGCTCTGAGCAGCATACTGCCTCTTGGGGCTGGGACCTACCCGGGTTCCTAATGGCCAAGTGGCAGTCGACCCCATTTGACAATTCCAGGCCTTGACAAATTGAAAACAAGAGGGTGCCAAAGACAGCTAGAGAGGGGACAACAACCTTATGAGGACACTCAACGCTCCCAGGGGTGTGATGACGGTTGCTGGTGCAAATGCGTAGGCCCCGAAGTTGGCGACTTCTCCCGCAGCCACTAGGAAATGAAGGGAGAAGCGAGGCTAGCGTGGTGCAGAGGCACCATCTCCACACCAGACGAGGTGGTGGAGCGGCTTCATTCAGGGCTTCACCAGTCCTAGAATCCCAGACCAACATTCCCCAAAATCCTGATCCTTACATGCTCTCCCAGGACAGTCTGATTAGCAGGTCAGTCCCAGAGTATCCTGACCAAATCCTTCCTTTTTAAGATGGTGAAACTAAGGCCCAGCACTTAAGGTCACATGATACGCTTGTGGGTAGAAGCCCTCCTGTTTTTCAGGTCTCTAGGCTTCTAGTCCAAGCCCGCTTAAGTTTGCCTCAAGGGTTGCCAATATTTTTGAGCTATATCTTTAATTTTTTTTCTTACAAATGATAGAGTAGGGGTCTTGATAGGTCCCCAGGGTGGTCTTGAATTCCTGGCCTCAAGTGATCCTCCTGCCTCAGGTCCCAAAGTATTGGGATTATGGACTTGAACTACTATACCCAACCTTAGACTATAGTTAAGTTTTAGAAAGTATTATCAGATGAACAGTTACATTTATGGGCTTTCCAGGTACCAGTTGGTCTATGGACCCTCTTTCCCAGCAGAACTATGGACAATCTAGATCAACAGGCATGTTGTTAGAAAAGTCTGACATTCCAAGGGGCTTAAATCCTCCCCATCTGAGTTTCCAGCTTGCAAACTCCTGCAAGTGCCTTTTCTGTCTCTCTGATGGGAGAGAACGACCTGGGGGTCCTCTTCAAAAGCAGGTGATGACAGTGATGGCTCCCCCAAGACAGGGACTAAAACCTGACACAGAGGACTAAAAAAGAAGCCTGGATCATTATCCACCTAAAAAGTTAGGGTTTGATAGTCAGAGAGGGCAGGTGGAAAGTGGAGAAATGTATGGGTATATAAATTTGGGCAAACCTTAAGAGGCAGACCAGCTATGTTCCAAGGGGGCTAACAAATTAATTTCCTGGGGAATAAAGGAGCTGGCTTAGGAGTCCTGGTCCACTGCCAACAGGCAGTGGTATCATCGCCCGAGGTTTCAGGGAGGTTGAGAAAATACGCCTTTATTGTACAAACATCGTACAAGCTCGGTATAAACCTCTCTGGGTTCCTCTCTGAGGGTAGACACTTCATGAATGTAGACTGACTTCGAGATCAAGAAAAAACATTCTACCAGCAAAGGCTGTCAAGATGTCCTAATTTCCACAGTGCAGACAAAAATGCCCCCTGCGGCTTCACCCCCCATCTCCATCTCTGCCATCCATTGACTACTGTTATTAGTAGCCTAAAATTCACTTACTGGTGAGAAATCCTGCCCACCACATCATGTCCTTCAGGTAGCCATAGCCTCCGTCCACTGTAGAGGGAATGGACACAGAGTTAGGGACAACTGGGTCACGCGTTCTCAGGCCCCTTTCCTAACTCTGCCTTCACGCTCTGGGCTTTCTAAGCCTTCCTCGTGGCTTGGTTCTGGGGTCTCTCCTGGGTGAGTTCATTCATTCCCAAAGTTTTTTGTTTTGTTTTGTTTTGTTTGAGTTGGAGTTTCACTCTGTTGCCCGGGCTGTAGTGCAGTGGCACAATCACAGCTACCGCAGCCTCAACCTGCTGGGCTCAGGTGATCCTTCCACCTTAGCCTCCCAAGTAGCTGGGACTATAGACATGCACTACCATACCTGGCAAATTTTTAAATTTATTGTAGAGATGAGGTCTTGCCACGCTGCCCAGGCAGGTCCCAAACTCCTGGGTCCAAGCAATCCCTTTGTCCCAGTCTCAGCCTCCCAAAGTACTGGGATTACAGGAGTAAGCTGCCTCGCCTGGCCTCAAAGTTTTAGATACCATCTATATATGGCGTCCCTATTTCACATCGGTAGACAGGGCCTTTCTTCTTCTGAGCCCAGCTGTTGATCCACTGCTTACATAACATCTCTCAGATGTCTCCCTGGCTTCTCCAGCTCTGTCCTAAATGGAACTCCTGCTTTCACATGCTCTCCGCCCACCCATCGGATGAAACTCAGGACATGGAACTGCCAGGTTTATGCCAGAAACTTATTTGCACTTTGGAAGCAGACCATTGGGGTTCCAATTCTGGGGTCTCCATTCCTGATATGTTCTTTTCCCTCATGGCACTATCCTTTACGAGTGTTGGTTTGCTTATGTTCTGGCATCTCCCCACTAAAATGGAAGCTCTGCAAAGCCAGACATTGTGCCTTCTTTGTTCAAAGCCTGGCACACGGTCAACTCAATAACATTAGCCAGGGAGTTGCTCTTGGGCTCCTCTTCCTCCCTCTCTGTCTGCATCCAGGCCAATCTACTGACTCTGCCTCCAAGAAGCATCCCACACATGTCCACTCCACTGCCACCCCTACAACAAGGCAGGTTCGTCTCCAGTCCAGGATGAGGCCACAGCCTCCTTCAGGGTTCTAGTCTTATTCTTTCAATAAGCCATTTCTTTCCTGGTAGCCAGGAGTCTTTTAAGCACATCCATCAGAATGTGCAACTTCCCAGCTTAGGGCTGACCAGTGGTTTCCCACAGCTCTTAGGAGGAAGACCCAATCTTCAAAGTCCTGGCCCTGCTCCCCGGTCTACATGCATCTTCTGTCACTCTTCTTTCTCTTAGTTTTTCAAGAGTGATTAACTCTTTCCTGCCTCAAGTCCTTTGCGCATACTTCTCCCTGTGTCCAGAAGACTCTTCCTATTAGTATTTCCCTAGGTCGGCACCCCCTTTACAGATGCCCCTGTGGATGCTGCTTCCCTATGATGCCCTCTCTGACCCCCTGACATTATCACCTCTGCTTGGGTTCTTCTTCATGACACCCAGTTCTTCTCCCTCGTGGCACTATCACTTAGAGTTCGAGTTGATTTGCTTATTTTCTAGCATTGCCCCACTAAAATGGAAGCTCCACAGAGCCAGGAATTGTGTCTGCTTTGTTCACAGCCTGGCCCATGGCCAGCACTCAATGGTATTAGCAACGAGGATGGTGATGGTGATGGTATGGTTGATAACGGGAGATGTGTTTGAGATAGTTCTGTGAAAATCCAAAAATTGTATATTGCTATTTGGATGTTCACTTTTCCAAGAAGAAGGTCTGCTTTCATCAGTTCCATCAGAGTTTCCCCTGCATGTTAAGAACTCTGAGTGGTAGAAATGTGGATGTGGCTGGAGGTCATTGCTCTAAGAGAATTTACATAGAAACAGAAAACCAAACACCACATGTTCTCACTTGTAAGTGGAAGCTCATCACTGGGCATGCACAGACATAAGTTGGGGACAGCAGACACTGGGGACTCTAAGAGGAGGGTGGGGGTCAAAAAATGACCTATTGGGTACCATGCTTACTATTTGGGTGACAAGTTCAGTAGAAGCCCAAACATCACCATCACACAGTATGCCCACGTGACAAACCTGCACATGTGCTCCCAAATCTAAAATTAAAACAACAACAACAACTACTACTCCAAGATCATTTTACCCCAGAGTTGAAATCACAGAAGGTACTAAAAGAATGGAGTGGTGGAAAAAATGGATTCCAAGGAAATCGTCTTTCTGCAGGGTCCATGGTACCTCCCGACTATTCTCTCCTGAGAAATGTTCCTGGCACTTTGGGAGTTCTCTGGCCTTTCAAACTCTTGTCTACAAATGACAGATGAAGCAGCAATGACCACTGCTCCCGACGACATCCTTGCACCTTACAGCTCTTGATGCTAGCGTGCACATGGGCCTCTAAACCAGCATGTCTGACTATCTGCAGGACTCTCCCACTTAAATGTCACTAACACCAACACTAGTGCTTCCTCTGTGCTGGGCATCTTTCTAAACACACTGTCTTTTCTTATAACCCTTGAGGCTGATACTATTCGCATCCTCATTTTATTGATGAGGCACAGAAAAAGTCATTTTCTTGCCCAAGATCACATCACCAGGAGTTGAGGAGCCAGAATCGGAACCCCAAAGGTCTGCTTTCAAAGCACCATTGTCCCACAGAAATAGTATACTAAACATGCCCAGACCAAACACATCACTTCCCATAAACCTGTCATCCTTCTGCAATCTATATCTCAGGAAACAGCACCGTCATCTCTCCCACTGCTCAAGTCAAAACCTGAGTCATCATCTGGGTGCAGTGGCTCACGCCTGTAATCTCAGCACTTTGGGAGGCTGAGGTGAGAGGACTGCCTGAGGCAAGAGCTCGAGGCCAGCCTGGGCAACTTGGCAAGCCCTCATCTCAACAATAAATAAAAAAAGGAGCCAGTTGTGGTGGCATGCGCCTGTAGTCCCAGCTACTTGGAAGGCTGAGGTGGAAGGATCCCCTGAGTCCAGCAAGTCAAGGCTGCAGTAGCCATGAGCATGCTACTGCACTTCAGCCTGGGCGACAGAGTGAGACTCTGACTCAAAAAACCAACCAAAGGAACAACAACAACAACAACAACAAAAACCTGAGCTATCATTGATTCTTCTTCTCACCCTTCCCACGAAGCCAGGCAACATCAAAGCCAGTAAATGCTACCTTCAAAAGCTCTCTCTATGGCTGAGCACAGTGGCTCATGCCTGTAATCCCAGTACTTTGGAAGGCCAAGGCGGGAAGATCACTTGAGCCCAGGAGTTCAAGACCAACCCAGATAACAAAGTGAGACCTCGCCTCTACAAAAAATTTTAAGATGACCTGAGCGTGGTGTTGCTCACCTGCAGCCCTAGCTACTCGGGGATGTGGAGAGAGAGGTTGAGGTGAGAGGATCACCTGAGTCCAGGAGGTCGAGGTTGCAGTGAGCCATGACTGTGTCACTGCACTCCAGCCTGGGCATCAGAGTGAGAGACTGACTCAAAAAAAAAAAGAAAAGAAAATCTCTCTTTAGAATCCACCACTTGCCTCCATTCCCATGACCACCTTCCAAGACCAAGTCCTGTCCTCTCACTTACCTCACTAGTCTCCCAGTCCCCAGCTTTGTCTCCGAACTCATTCTTCACTCAGCAACCAGCGATCTTTTCAAATCAATTCTACCTGTGTCCCTCCCCTGCCTAAAATCTTAGTCACTCAATTGCACTCAAGCTCTGTGGCCCCGTTTCCAAGACCCTTCATGAGCTGCCCTGACCTCACCTTGCACCCCTCCCTGCTCCAGCTACCCTGATGTCAGTTTCTGACAGAGGTCTCTCGCCTCTGAGCCTTGGCACCTGCTGTTCCCTCTGCCTGGAATACTATGTCTTCCTCTTCTCCCCTTTGCCTTGCTGTCCCACCATTTGGGTCTCAGTTTAGAAATCGCTTCTTAGAGAAAGCTTCCCCCGGACCCCAAGTCTGGGTTATGCATGTTCCTTTAAAAGATTTCCCACTGGGGCCCAGTGGCTCAAGCCTGTAATCCCAGCATTTGGGAGGCCGAGGTGAGAGGATTGCCTGAGCCCAGGGGTTCGAGACCAGCCTGGGCAACTTGGTGAGACCTCATCTCTACAATAAATCAAAAAATTATCTGGTCGTGGTGGCGCATGCCTGTAGTTCCAGCTACGTGGAAGGCTGAGGCAGAAGGATCGCCTGAGTCGAGGCTGTGGTGGCCGTGAACATGCCACTGCACTCTAGCATGGGAAACAGAGCGAGATTCTGACTCAAAAAGCAAACAAACAAAAAATATTTTCATGGATACATTTTTTTTTTTTTTTTTTTAGAGACAGAGTCTCACTCTATTTCTCAGGCTAGAATGCAGTGGTGCAATCATAGCTCACAGCAGCCTGATCTCCTGGGCTCAAGTATTCCTCCTGTCTCAGCTTTCCAAGTAGCTGGCATTATAGGCATATGCCACCATGCCCAGCTAATATTTTTTAAATTTTTTGTAGAGACAAGGTCTTGTTATGTTTCCCAGGTTAGTCTCAAACTCCTGGCCTCAAGCAATCCTCCAGCCTTGGTCTCCCAAAGTACTGGAATTACAGGCTTGAGCCACCACACCAGGCCAATACACTTCTTATTTTCCAAACAAGCAAATCCCTTGTGGTCAGGACTCAGCAATTCTTTTGTAGCCCATAAAGGAGCTCAGCCAGATAATAAGCGAGAGCACACCAGCGTCTGACATTGTTCTGGACAGAGGTGTGTGCATTTTCATTTCACAGAGAAGTTGTGACTTGCCTGTGATGATGTAGCTGGTAAAGCAAAATCAGGACTAGGCCTGAGCTCGGTGGCTCAGCCTGTCATCCCAGCACTTTGGGAGGCCGAGGCGAGTAGATTGCCTGTGCCTGCGGGTTTGAGACCAGCCCAGGCAACTTGGCGAGACCTCGTCTCTACACTAAATCAAAAAATTAGTTGGGCCCGGTAGCACACGCTTGTAGTTCTGGCAACTTAGAAGGCTGAGGCAGAAGGATCACCGGAAGCCCAGCAGGTTGACTCTGGGATGGCCGTGAGTGTGCCACTGTACTCCAGCCTGGGCAACAGAGTGAGACTCCAACTCAAACAAACAAACAAACAAACAAACCAGGACTAGACCTGCAGTATCTGGGTCTTGTTCCTGAGACTTGTCCCTATCTTCACTCTAATGACCACACCAGGAAGTTCTCAGGAAGCACTGGTTTGTAAAAGAAGGGCTCCTGGGAGCAGGCAGGATTCCTAAAGGGGTCGACAGCGAGTCTTGTACCCTCCTGAGGCTGCAGCTCACACGTCCCATCCCATTGCCCCTGTGAGGGCAGCTGAGCCTTCTCCCACCCCCAGGAGCCTACCAGCCCGAGTGGCTCCTGTAGCCACGAGACGCAGGAGGCCTTTCTTCTTGAGGATGACGCTACAGCCGATGAGGAAGCTGGACAGGAAGGCCAGGCCCAGGCCGATGTAAAAGCCATAGTTCCGCCGGATCCTCTCCTGCCAGCTCTCAAGAGTAGCATTCCTGGGCACCTCAGGGCTGAGGTCACCAACGATCTGGCACAGGACTTGCTGGGAGGAGCAGTAGAGGTTGATCAGGGAACCTGGACAGGAAGACCATGGGGAGATGGTCATGACGGGGACATGTGCACACTTTAAAAACTTTGGAATGGAGCTAGGTACAGTGGCTCAAGCCTATAATCCCAGCACTCTGGGAGGTGGAGATGAGAGGATTGCCTGAGCTCAGGGGTTCGAGATCAGCCTGGGTAACTTGGTGAGACCTTGTCTATACAATAAACCAAAAAATTTGTCGGGCGTGGTGGAACATGCCTGTGGTTCCAGTTACTTGGAAGGCCAAGGCGTAAGGATCACCTGAGCCCAGCAGGTCAAGGCTGTGGTGGCTGTGAGCATGCCACTGCACTCCAGCCTGGGTGGTAGAGCAAGACTCTGAATCAAAAAAGGAAAGACAAAAAGAAAACACTGGAATGGACCACTTTTTGGATGCCGCTACAACGGCTACACCCCACATCACCCCCCCACTCCCCACCCCTAATAATTAACGTCCACTGAGCCCTCACTCCAGACAGAGGCTTTATTTGCATGACCTTATCATACTTTTACAGCCATGTGTCATAGTGATGTCTTTAATCCCATTTCACGAACGTGGACAGGGAGGCAGGAGAGACCAGGTCACTGCTGAAGGACACACAGGCCATCTGACTCTGGCTCCAGAACCCCAGTGTATGACCACTAAGGTACATGAATGGCCCACACATCAGGCTCCCAGGTATCATCGAGTCCAATCTCCTGTCCTCCACAGGAATCCCCTCCCAGCCTCTGGGTGTATGGGCCTCCCAGAGGTCATGATTCCCCCAGGGCCTCTCTCCCTCCCAGAGGCCTCATCACCTGCATCTCCCTACGCTCCAGCTGCAATGGGAGGCCGCTGATAGGAGGAGGTAGCGAGACTGGGGAGTCCACAAGGCCCTTCGAGATGAAGGCCCTTCAAGACCAAGTGGAGCCCCCTGTCTGGCGGGACTGACCTTTCTCAGGCCTCACTTCTGAGACCTCTGTGCTGTGGCCAGTGGCTACGAAGGGACCTGTGTCCCGTCACCTCACACAGGTTTTGTAGGTTCTCCAAGTCCTAGAGTCCCCAGGTCTGAATCAGCCTGAGGGCCATTCCACCCTGGCTTGCCCTGCTGGGACAAACATCAGGATGGCAAGGACAAACCTGGGCACAAGAGTGGAGCCTCCGGCAGAAGAACGACACACATTCAAGAAAACAGTGCCACGAGTAGCCACAATTCCCCAGTGCTGCCACTCTCATATCCTCTGTTCTGGGGTTTTCCATGAGGGTTGCTGACAACCCCTTGAAAACAGATGCCAATGATCACCTTTAGTTGAAGAAATTGAGGCCCTGATAAGTTCAGTGACTTGTCCAAATCTATATCGGTGGTAAGTGATGAAGTGAGAATCGAACTCCAAGCCCACACTCTTACCCACCACATACCCTAGTAGAGCAGCAGCAAGGGGAGAGGGTTGGGCTCCATTGGGCCTCTTAAGAGGTTTTTTCGGTTTCTTTTTTCTTTCTTTTTTTTTAGAGATGGGGTCTCACTATATTGCCCAGGTTGGTCTCAAACTCCTGGCCTCAAGCAATCTTCCCACCTTAGTCTCTCAAGTAGCTGGGACTACAGGTGTGCATTACCACACCTGGCTAGTTTTTTAATTTTTATTTTTTGTAGAGATGGGGCCTTACGATGTTGCCCAGGCTGGTCTTGAACTCCTGGTCTCAAGCAATCCTCCTGCATTGGCTTCCCAAAGCACTGGGGTTACAGGCATGAGTCACCACATCTGGCCCTAAGAGGTATTTGAAAATATGAAACATTTAAAAATTGGGAGAGTTCTCTTGGAAATTCAGATTAGAGACTCCACTTAAAAATTAGAAGACCCACTTGCCTTACAAACAACTACTGCCATCAGCTGGATATTGTTGCCCTTCTGCCATGTGCTTGGCCTCTGCAGGCATTTGAGCCTGTGGCCTTAAGCAGAAGCCTTGAAAACAGATGCCAATGATCACCTCCAAGCCTTTAGTTGAAGAAATTGAGGCCTTGATAAGTTCAGTGACTTGTCCAAATCTTTTTTATTTTCCAGGCCGTGTGTCACAAAGGCCCAGGCTCCTGTCCAAGGATGTGAGACTGGACCAAGCACTCCACCCCCCACCAAGCTAGAGCTCCCAGCTAGTGCCTGGAAGGGCCGCAGAGTCTGAGCTCAGGCAGCTCTCCTGCCCTCCGCAGGAGTCCCCTCCCAGTCTCTTGGAAGCTTCATCACCTGCGTGTCCCTAAGCTCCAATGAGAGGCAATGAGAGGCCCCTGATAGGAGGAGGGAGCGAGACTGGGGAGTCCATGAGCCTATTCCAGGCCTGAGATGACATGGCATCAGCACATGTGCAGCGCAGGGTGGCATCTTGGTGGAACGGACTAAGGTCAGTGTGGACCTTTCTTCCATGACACGGAACCACGAATACAAGAGCTGAAAGAGCCCTTGGAAAGCAGACAGTCTAACCCTCTTACTTTCAGCTGGGGAAACTGAGTCCCTGAGAAGGGGAAGGGCTTGCTGGTGGTAGAGCTGGCTCTGAAACCCACCAGGGGACACCCATGTGTATTCTGCAGTGGCAGCTCTCTTTCCAACACCTGCGTCACAATCAAGAGAGGCAGGCAAGAAGCCTCTGTCATATCAGACCTGTTTGGCGCTGCTCACTCCTGTTTCACCAGTCAGGCCTCCTTGCCCAAGAGCCGAATCTGGGAGTTCCCAGAGCCCAGGAAATGAGCCAGCCTGGGAAGTCGTGGACTGAGGAAGGCGACTGCTGAGAGGAAGGCCAGATCCTTCTCACGCCCCTCCCCTGCCCCCAGAAGATGCACCTCTAGCAGGCGGAGCTGAAGGACTTACAAGGGTCTTGGCAGCCCTTGCGAGGCCTGCAGCATCCACGAGCTCAGCACTCTCTTCGAGTCAGGTTCTCCCACTGCGGTGGCTGATGGCCAAAAGATATCCAAGGCTGAGCAGGGTGCTCAGCCGAGGAATGGGTGTTGGGCCAGATGACTCTTGTGTTCTCCTCCAGAATATGCTAGGCTCTGCCCTCGGGAAAGGGTGAGGCTGAGCGTGGCCTGCCTTGTTGGTCAGGAAACCAGAGGCAGACAACACCCAACAGGCTGGCTGGGAGCTTCACTGCAGAAGGGAAGAGGCTGCACTTCGGAGACCAAACCCCAAGGAAGGAACTGAGGACAGTCGCAGGAGTGCGGGTTTTAGAATCCAAGAGCCCTGGTTTCATGGTCCATTTCCCCACTGTGTTACCTTGAGCTTGTGAGACTGGACCAAGCACTCCACCCCCCACCAAGCTAGAGCTCCCAGCTAGTGCCTGGAAGGGCCGCAGAGTCTAAGCTCAGGCAGCTCTCCTGCCCTCCACAGGAGTCCCCTCCCAGTCTCTTGGAAGCTTCATCACCTTAGCTTTTTCAGAGCCTCAGTTTCTACATCTCTAGAATGGGGATAGTAAAATAATAACACCACCTACCTACCTTGTAGAGCTGATCAAGGATTGAGATACTGCATGTCACTCCATTATCTAGCCAACTACCTGGTGTGTGGTGAGAACCCAAAGGAAGCCAAGGATCTTTCCTCATCCTTCCCTGAGGTTCTTTCTCTTTCTGTTCTAAGAGAGGTGTATGGGTTTGGGGGTGAGTCTCTGTGCCCATCTCCCTCTGTCTTCAGTGGTCCTAACAGTGGCGCAGAGAAACAACCAGCCTGTCTCTAAAATCGGAAGCAACTACACATTTGAAAACCCAGAACGCGGATGGGCGCAGCAGCTCATGCCTGTAATCCCAGCACTTTGGGAAGCGGAGATGAGGGGGTTGCCTGAGCCCAGGAATTCGAGACCAGCCTGGGCATCATGGGATAACCTCATCTCTACAATAAATCAAAAAAATTAGCTGGACCTGGTGGCGCGGGCCTGTAGTTCCAGCTACTTGGAAGGCTGAGGCAGAAGAATCGCCTGAGTCCAGTTGAGCCATAAGTGTGCCACTGCACTCCAGCCTGGGTGACAGAGTGAGACTCCAACTCATAAACAAACAAACAAACAAACCCAGAACTGGCCAGAGCAATGGCTCACACCTGTTATCCCAACACCTTGGGAGGCCAAAGCAGGAGGATCACATGAGCCCAGGAGTTCAAGACAGTCTGGGCAACACAGTAAAACCCTATCTCTAGAAAATAAAAATGAAAAAATTAGGCTGGTGGCCAGTGCCAACCACTTGGGAGGCTGAGGTGGGAGGCTCCCTTGAGCTCAAAAGCTCAAAAGTTTCCTTCTTCTATTGCACCACTGCACGCCAGCCTGGGCAACAGAGCGAGATCCCGACTCTTAAAAAAAACCCCAAACCCACAACCGCACCACCACACAAGCTGCCTATTCCAGATAAGATGCGCGCATTACCACGTCCCCCCCCCTGCCGCCCCGTCGCCTTTCCTCCCGGTCGTCACCCTCTCCACTCCAGCAGCGGTAGACTCCTTCCCCAGAAGCTTCGAGGCTGGGTGGGGGCCACCTCGTGCGGGCCCCCACCCCCAGCCTTGGCCCGGGCAGGGGCGGGTGAGGAGGGGAGGGGGAGGAGGGGAGGGCGGCGGGGGCCCCCGGCCCGCACGCACCGTTCTCGCAGCTGGCGTTGCTGACCCGCAGCTCCATGGGACCCGGGCGGGCGCCGGCGCCGGCTGCCGGCTCCGCAGGTGGCCGCGACTCGTCCCGGGTGGCTCGCGCGCGAGAAGCCGCCGGGGTCGGGACCCAGGGGTGGGGAGGATGACGCGCCCGCGGGGGAGGGTCCCCGGGGAGGAGTCACCGCGTCTTGGGCAACTCCGGGCCGGGGGCCCAGCGCTGCGGCCGCCCGCGGAGGGCGCGTGGCCTCCAGGTGGGGGCGCGGCCGGGCCTCCGCCGGGAGTCGCCGCCCCCCGGGACGCCTGGCCCCGCGCCCGGCCCCCCGGCGGCAGAGCCCCGGGCCCCGGGCGGCGCGAGGGGCGGCGCTCCGGCCCAGGTGGAAGGGGCAGCGCGGTCGGGAGGGCCCTGCAGTCGGGGTCCGGGGAGGGCCCGTGTTTCCTTCTTGCCCTCCCTCCCTCTCTGCCCCACCCGTGCCCCTCCTCCCTCCCTCCCCTCCCCCCTTCCCTCCTTCTCCCTCCTGCCCTTCACCCTCCTACCTTCTTTCCCGCCTTATTCATTCATTCAACCTAGGTCTGATCTGTGCTGGGCATTTGTAACTAACAGGTATGTAGTAAGTGCCAAATAAATGCTCAGTAAGTGTGTATGTCAAATGAAATGGGTGATCGGAGCTTGCTAAATTAAATGAAAGATGGAAATGAAGTGATTGGAGATCAAAATGAGTCCAGCTCTTCCCTGTTCCCCCAAGAACTCTATGTATTAATGGGAGAAACAGTCTAGAGACTTTTTCAAACTACCATTTTAAAATTGGTGATGTGATGGAAAATATATTTGTTACTGTGGGTAATTGTAAAAAAACTAGTTAGGAAACACTGACCTGGCCATAAAAACACTTACATAGTGCTTGCTATAGTCCAGGCAGAGTTCTAAGTGCTGAAAAATTTCAGTGCATTTAATGATCACAACAACAATTTGACATATGTACATTTATTATTTACAGAAGGGAAACTGAGGCACAAAGTGCTTGCCTAACCTGCCCAGAACTTCACAGGAGAAATAGTAGAGTCAAGATCGAACTCACACTATGAGTAACCACACTAAACTGCCTGGCTTTTGTTTTATTCATTCATTCATTCATTTATATTTTTTGAGACAGAGTCTCACTCTGTCACCCAGCTACTCAATGAGATAGTAGCTCACTACAGCCTTGAACTCCTGGGCTCAAGCAATCCTCTCACCTCAGCCTCCTGAGTAGCTGGGACTACGGGCACACACCACTGTACCAGATTTATTTTTATTTTTCTGTAGAGACGAGGTCTCACTTTGTCGCCCAGTCTGGGTTGAACTCTTAGGGTCAAGGGATTCTACTGCCTCGGCCTCCCAAGGTGCTGCCACCATGCCTGGACACACCTAGCATATTTGACTGAAAGAAACTCCCTCTCGGGGCAGTGAGGGTGTGAGGCTACTAAGAAAGCTGAGATCATTTCTGACAGTGGCCACCAGCTTCCTAGAGGAGGTGGCTTTTAAGATAGTCATATATTGAGTCTTCAGTGTGGGACAGATAGTGTACTAAACCCTGTACAGACATTATCTTATTGATACTGCCTGTGAAGTAGGCACCCGTGCTCTCTCCATGCTGCAGACGAAGAAAAACTTTTTATTATGCAATAATTGTAGACTTATAGAAGAGTTACAACAATGGTATGGAGAGTTCTCAAATACCTGTCGCCAGCCTCCCTTCATGTCAACATCTTGCATAAGAATAGGGGGAAAAACATATTTTGAATACTCAGAGGACTTGCTTCTAAGGTCTCATCACTGGTGAACAAGGGAGCCAGCCATAAGCAGGGCTGCTCTGGCCTCTAGGCCTGTCCTCCTAGCTCCAGGCCTGTCTGCCGAGCCACCCTCTGTTGACTCCCTGTGGCTTCAAGGATGGGCCTCCCCACATAGGACTTGCCCTAACTTGCCGACGACTTTATTTTTTTTTAATCATTTATTTTTTGAGTCGGGGTCTCACCTTGTCACCCAGGCTGGAGTGTGGTGGCACCATCACAGCTCACCGTAGCCTTCATCTCCTGGGCTCAGGCGATCCTTCTGCCTCAGCCTCCCAAGTAGCTGGGACTCCGCACACCACCATGCCTGGATAATTTTTTTTTATTTTTTGTAGAGACAAGGTGATGACTTTAAACAAGTCGTTCAGTTTCCATAAGGATCAGTTTCCTCATCTGTCAAATGAGACGGCCCCTTTCTGCCCCTTTCCACATGTGTGAGCCATGGGTGGGGACAGGATGGGCATGGCAGAAGTTAAAAGAAATAGGGAGATGCCAGGCGCAGTGGCTCAAGTCTGTAATCCCAGTACTTTGGGAGGCCGAGGTGAGTAGATTGCCTGAGCCCACGGGTTTGCGACCAGGCCCGGCAACTTGGCGAAACCTCCTCTCTACAATAAATTTTAAAAGTTAATTAGCCAGGCATGGTCGCTCACGCCTATAGTTCCAGCTACTTGGAAGGCTGAGGTGGAAAGATTGCCAGAGCCCAGCAGGTCGACGCTGGGGTGGCCATGAGCATGCCACTACTCTCCAGCCAGGGCGACAGAGTGAGACTCCAACTCAAAAAAAAAAAAAAAAAAGAAAGAAAAGAAAGAAAGAAAAAGGGAAGGCAACGGCATTGCCAGCAGGATTCATCCAAGTCCTCAGGTCATTAAGTTCACCCAGGCCTGCCTCCAGTGTCGCGGGTTGAGAACATCCGAGGCCAGTGTGGATTGGTATACCCAGCGGCGAGAAACGAGATGCTTGACCTATTGGGAAAGGATGCTTTATTGTGGAAAAATCTATGTACCATGCTATCCGAAGGGAGGATTTGACAAGATAAAGTTCAAGTTAATTAAAAAATAAATGTATTAAAGAGTACACATCTGTCTCTCAGGATCTGGGCTCATCTCTGACAGCTGCAATACTAAACCTCATCTCTCAGGAGTTAAAGAGTTAAGCTTCTCTCTGTCTTCCACAAGTATTTCTGCTGTTCTTTCAGACAGTTCAGGTCCTCCAGTGTCAGCTCTGAATCCGGTCGTGGTGCAAACTCTCAAACCCTCACTGCATTCAAACTTGGTTGCTTTGTTCTGAGGACACAGGAAAAGAGACGTGAGGTATTCGCCCCGACATGGCATTTCTCCCCTGACCTCCCTACCAGCTTTATTGAGGTGTGATTGACAAAAGTTATGTATACTGAAGGCGTACAATGTGAAGATTTGATGTAGGTGTGCATTGTGAAATGATTACCACAATCAAGATAATTAATACACCTATCACCTCACATAATTATGGTGTGTGTGTGTATGTGTGTGTTTGTGTGTAGAACACTTAAGATCTAGTGGCTTCTCTAGTGGCCCAATTCTAACTCACAAGAAAGGAGGTTTAGGATTGCAGTTGCTAGAGCTGAGCCTAGAGCCCAAAAGATGCCCGTGTGTGTTCTTTAATATATTTATTTGTGTGTGTGTGTTTGTGATCTGTGGAGTCACTCAATTTCAGGGTCCGGGGCATTTCAGGGTCCTCTGCATTTGGGGTTAAGGGCAATTCTGAGTTCATCCTGGCCTTTGAGTCAGGCCTTTTCAGAGTTTTGGGAATTTTGTGTTTTAGGGCCTTAGTATGAGGTGAAGGGTGCTGGGATTTACTGCAGGGCCTTCCACACCCTCGCTGGGCCTCAGGCTCCCCATCTGTCCCAGGAGGGGGCTGGGCCCCCCCAGGGCTGGCATGGGAGCATCTCCCCAGTGCTGATAAAGGGCCCCATTGAACTGCAGGCTCCTCGGCTGCTGTCCTGACAAAGCCCTTTTCTCCTGAGCCACAATGGCCCTGTCAGGCAGGTAGCAGGGCCCACAGCATTGTCTCCCCAGAAAAGAACAACAGGGCTCACTGTCTGTCCCACGCCTGGTCTCCGAGCGGGCTGGTCGCTTTAGAGAAGGGTCTGACCAGCCAGGGACTGGCGACCCAGCCACAACTATTTTGGCCAATTATTCAGGGATGAGCAGGAATACAAATTTACCAAAACTCAAGTTGTTATAATCTTGATTTTTCCAGGTGTGAGTGTTGTATGTTACCGAGCTGCACCGTCCAACATGACAGCCGCCAGCCGCATGTGGCTGCCAAGAATCAGATGTGCCACTAATCCCAATGGTGATGTGCTGTGAGTAGAAGACAGACTGTGCTAACATTTTGGACCAGATCATTCTTTGTTGTGGGGCTGTCCTGTGCACGTAGAAAGTTAAGTAGCAGCCCTGGCCTCTACGCTCCAGGTGTCAACAGCACACACGCCTCCACCCACGGCTTCCCCAGATTTTGACAACCAAAAGCATCTTCAAACTATTGCCGAAATTGTCCTGGGTTGAGAACCACCCAGATTTTGAAGGTTTTGTAAGAAAAAAAGAATGTGAAATAGCTCAGTAATGATTATTTAAAATATTGACTGCATGTAGAAGTGAGCATATTTGGGATATACTGGATTAAGTAAAAAACATTATTAAATGAATGAGTACTATTCTTTTTCTTTCTATAAAGTGGTTAATAGACTGTTTAAATTTACATATATGGCTCAGGTTATGTTTCTGTTGGGCCATGCTGTTCTAGAGGAAGAAACTGAGGGTCAGAGGGGGAAAGTGACCAGCAGAAGGTCACAGAGCAACACAGAGAGAGAATCAGGGCCCACCACCAAACTGGCACCACCACCAAACTACTACCCCATACAGCTTCACAACAGAAAGGAAGTCTGAAAATCAAGGCACTGGAGAAGGAGCAGAGAATGAAGACACAAGTGCTATCAGGGCTGGGTATAGAAGGCTTGCTGCATGACATGCATGTGATCATTTCATCTGTGCAGCAACCCTGGGAAGCAGACTCTGTTGTCATTTTTCAGATGAGGAAACTAAAGTACTGTGAGGACACTGAGCCTGCAAGCTGAGAAACCAAGAATCCTACCAGATAGTCTTTCTTTCTCTCTCTCTCTCCCCCCTCCTTCCTTCCTTCCTTCTTTCTTTGTTGGGGTCCAGGCTGGAGTCATGCTCATGGCCACCACAGCCTCGATCTGCCTCGATCTGCTGGGTTTAGGTGATCCTTCTGCCTCAGTCTTCCAAGTAGCTAAAACCACAGGTACACACCACCACACCCGGCTAATTTTTTGATTTATTGAGGAGATGAGGTCTTGCCAAGTTGCCCAGGCTGGTCTCGAACCCCTGGGTTCAGGCAATCCTCTCACCTCAGCCTCCCAAAGTGCTGGGATTACAGGCTTGAGCCACCACCCCCAGCAGTCTTGCCAGATAGTCTTTCAATACAACATATACTGCCTTGCAGTCCTGGGTCTAGTAACACTCTCTGAGACTTGAGTAGGCCACTTCCCCTCCTTGCCTCCTACCCTAGGTAATCCAACTGAGTGAGATCGAATCTGAAGCCCCTCTCAGCCCTGCAGACCTGGTCTTCTGGACAGGGTGGGGACGACAGCTGGAATCTGGGCGTTTGGCATGCAGAGGTGGCCCATCCTTATCTAGGTGTGTCCCTAGGATGGCTGCTGTCCTCATGAGGAGTTTGACTGATGTCAGAAATGATGCTGGGAATACACGCATGGCACTTGGAAGCAAGCAGTGGCAGAGACAGAACTTCAGGCTGGGATTGTGCATTCTAAGAGTAGATCTCTCTTAACTCAGGCACTGGCTTGATGAGGCCAGAGTCTTTTTTTCCAGTCTCCTTCCTTGTCCTCCTCTGTATGAGTTACCTGGGAAGACGGGTCACCCAGAAGTCACAGAGGGTAGCTATATAACCTTCTCATCAGCCTCATTCAGAGTTAGAGCCAGAAGGGCTCACCAATCAAGGCCACTGTGTGTGACCTTGGGAAAGTCACCTGAACCTCTCTGGACCTCGGTTCCTTTATTTGTAAGTTGGGACTTAAACAGTAGCTAGAGTGAAGGATTATACTGAGCACATGAACTAATGCCCGCCAGGTGCTTAGCGCACAGGAGACCTCAGTGTGAAGCTGGGGAAACTGAGGTAGGTAGAGATGCAAAGTCGTGTCCAACATCAATTAGCTAATTTGTGACAGAATCAGTAATTCACTCAGTCACTTGATCCCAATCTAGCACTTTTATCATCCTCTTTGTTTTCTTTCTGAGCAGAAAGAACAGATCTTAGGGCAAATCATGAGTTAATATGTTTTGGCCACTTTTAAAAATGATGCCAGGCACAGTGACTCAAGCCTGTAAAGTACAAGTGGCCCAGGACTTTGGGAGTCTGAGGCAAGTGGCTTGCCTGACCTCAATAAACAATAAAAAAATAAAACAATAAATAAATAAATAAACAGCCAGGCATAGTAGTTCCAGCTGCTTGGAAGGCTGAGGCGGAAGGATCACCTGAGCCCGGTAGGTTGAGACTGTGGTGGCCATGAGCGTGCCATTGCACTCCAGCCTGGGTGACAGAGTGAGACTCTGACTCAAAAAAAAAAAAAAAGAGTCAATGTACTAAGGTTTTTTATACACATTATTTCATCCTCATAACAAGCCTATGAATTAGGTACTGGGACTATCCCATTTTAATTATTAATTTTTTCTTTTAAATAGAGACAGGGGTCTTGTTGCTCAGGCTGGTCACTAACTCCTGGGCTCAAGCAATCCTCCCACACGGCCTCCCAAAGTGCGGGATTACAGGCAGAAGCCAAGATGCCAAGCTGACTATTTCCATTTTAAAGACAAGAAAACTGAAGCCCAGGCAGGTTGAGTAACATCAGAAATGATGCTGAGTTAAATAGTGGTGCCACAGTGAAGCCCAGCAGACTGATGCTAGGGCCAGTTTCTCATTCTTCTCAGGCTGATTCCAATGCCTCTGTGGGACAGAAGGAAGATTGTCAAATTACTACGAAGGACTGAGCTCTCTCTCAGGTATGTATGTGCAAGTACAGCATTACTGGGCTGGGATGTGGGTGTGCAGAGAGCCTAATGCATTTAGATTACGTATAAGAACTTCAGGTCTTATGAAAAACCAGCAATAGTTAAAATAGTAATGCTAATAACAACACACATTCTTTTTGTGTATTGCCTCTGATCCTTATAGCAATACCACCTTCGGCTGACTTCATGGTACACGAGCTTCATAATATCCTCATGCTACATGACTTTATCCTAATCTTACAGTTGGCAACAGTTAAGACTCTGTGAGGTCAAGTGACTTGCTCAAGGTCACACTGAGCTAAGCTGGGATTCGAGCTGTTTTCCAAGCATCTGCCATTCTGTCTTCCTCGTTCCCCACCATTTGATTCTCAGAGTCACTGGCTACCTCATGGTGAGGGACCAAGGGGAGTTTCATGATGCTCATCCCCTGGGCCTGTTCGGACCTGCAACCTTTGGTACATGGGAATGGGAAGGGCAGGAATACAATGAGCTCTGAGCGTGGTCAGCAGGAACAGTGATTCTAAAGTCAACTTGAACATGAACAACAAACTTAGGCTGCTTTCCATTTTTAAAACAATAAACCCATCTCAGACTCTGATGTTCGAGATGCTGGTATAAAAAGAGACAGGAGGCCAGGCATGGTAGCTCAGGCATCTAATCCCAGTACTTCGCGAGGCCGAGGTGAGAGGATTGCCTAAGCTCAGGAGTTCGAGACCAGCCTGAGCAATGTAGGAAGATCTCATCTCTACAATAAATCAAAAAAACATAGTTGGGCTTGGTGGCCCATTCCTGTAGTTCCAGCTACTTGAAAGGCTGAGGCAGGAGGATTGCCTGAGCCCAGCAGGTCAAGGCTGCAGTGGCCATGAGTGTGTCACTGCACTCCAGCCTGGGCGACAGTGAGATGCCACTCAATCAATCAATCAACAGTGGTGAGGACTAACCTCGACCTTTTTTTTTTTTTTTTTTTTGTCTTATTTAAATTCCTAACTAAGAGGCTGGGGGAGTCAGGCCTAATAAGGACTCTCCTGACAGGGTTTATTGCCCTATGACTCCATAAGCTAAAAAGTCTGTTTTCCAGTCTGACTCTGGCATAAATCACATGATAACTAAAAAAGGAGACCAAATTATTTTATGGTCCTGCAAAGGCATCCCTTGGGGACTCCCAGGAACCTTGTAAGATACCTATCTATTATTCTCGAAATCTACCACATATGAGACTTCATCTACAAATCTGGAGTTTTCCTGACCCACTTATCTTAACAAAGCATATTCTCTAATGATTTACAAAATTCCTGAGATGGGAACTACAAAGTACCTGTCAAGAAATCTTTGAATCCCCCTGTGATCTGCAAGTTGTTTGCTCCTTGAACATGTCCCTCCTTCATGGGCCAAACCAATGACCATCTCACATGTTTTGATTTGTGGTTTATGTAACTTCTGCCTTCCTCAAATGTCTATAATCAAGCCACTATTCAATCAGGGTGGGTACCCGTTCTCAGGACCTCCTGAGGATGGGTGTTCCCAGGTTTAGGTCCTGAAGTCTGGCTCAGAATAAACCATCTTAAAATACCGTATGGAGTTTGACATCTTTTTGTCAACCATGGCTTCTTTCCATGATCCAGGCCTGGAGCCTAAACCTTGCCCTGGGCTGTCTTCCTGCCCTCTGCCTTCCTGCTGCCCCACTTTCCTGTGGCAGCCACTAAGCCACCCTCCACCCGTGCTAGGACCTGGAAGACCCCAGGTTGACAATGGGGAAACGTCTGGTGGTCTCCTACACATGCATCATGTGCATTGGCCATGGCTCTTACAGGATGCTACCCCAGAGCTGGTTTAGGGCTCAGGAGAACAGCCAGAGACTTCCCTGTGTGAAAAGGCTCTGGACAGATGCCTGGAAGTTCAGGACCTTCTCAGGTCTCCAGGTCAATCCGTCAGGGCCCTGCGGCTTAAGCAAGTGGGTCTGAGCATGCCTGCGTGGGTGGGATGGTCTCAGTTCCAGAGGAAATCCCCACTCACTCCTGTGGCCTGCGATGAGAGGTGTGGAGGGGGAGAGGGTTTTTATTTGCAAGCACAATTAAAATGGGCTCATCCTTCTCTAGGAATTCTGGGGAGAAAGAGCAGGTTTTGGGTTGTGTTACTAAAAACCACTGAGTTGTACACTTTAAAAGGATAAACTAAGTCAGGCGTGGTGGCATGCACCTGTTATTCCAGTTACTTGGAAGGCTCAGGTGGAAGGATTGCCTGAACCCAGCAGGTTGAGGCTGCAGTGGCCGTGAGCATGCCACTGCACTCCAGCCCAGCCTGGCTGACAGTGAGACTCCAACTCAAAAAAAAAAAAGGGATAAACTTTATTTGGCATGGTGACTCACACATGTAATCCCAGTACTTTGGGAGGCAGAGGTGAGAGGATTACTTGAGCTCATGGGTTCGAGGCCAGCCCGGGCAGCTTGGTGAGACCTCGTCTCTACCATAAAATAAAAATTTAACCGGGCATGGTGGCACGTGCCTGTGGTTCCAGCTACTTGGAAAGCTGAGGCAGAAGGATCACCTGAGCCCAGCAGGTTGAGGCTGTTGTGGCCATGAGCATGCCACTGCATTCCAGTCTGGGTGACAGAGAGAGAGAGAGAGAGAGAGAGAGAGAGAGAGAGAGAGAGAGACTCTGATTTTAAAAGAATAATAATTAATTAATTAATTAAAGGATAAACTTCATGGTAAGTGGATTACACCTCAATTTTTTGAAAAATCAGAGGATTAAGTAGGGGTCAATTTAGAAGTCAAACCGAAGAGTTTGAGGCAGGTACTACTGTTATGCCCATATTAGAGAGGAGGGCCCTAACACACAGAGAGGATCAGCAACTTGCCTGGGGCCACACAGCTAAGGAGTGGTCCGCCAGGCTTCAGAGGCCACTCTTTGATGCAAGAAGCTTATGTAGTTCCGGGTCTGATATACATCCCTGTACACTCAATATATGGGGTAGGGTTTCTGTTGCGGCCCTCCACTCCCTTAGATGCATCCTGCCCACCTGCCTGGTTCCAAGGAGAAAGACTGAAGACCAGGTGTCCTGCCTGCCCCCCCAGGGCAGGTCCAAAGCAGCGACAGCCCCAGCTTCCTCGGTTGCTCATTAACTTTCTGCCAATACAGTCACACTGGAAATTCTGGTTTGTCACCCAGGCCTGGCTGAGGGATCCCAAAGGCATCCAGAGCGTGGGTGAAGGTTTCTTCACACTCGTCAGGTGAGGCAGGGGGCTAAGCTGCCCCTCTTCCGCGGAGGACCTCCGTCCAGCGGGTGCCCGGTGGGACCGCCCTGATCCAGGAGGGGGCGTGGGGGAGTGACAGAGCCCCGCCCACCTGGGCTCAGCTGCCCGCCTCGGATTGGTTGCAGATCAAGGCGCTGGGCCAATAAAAAGCCGCGCCTTTTTTTAAAGTTAAGCTCCATCGACCTGTGATAATTATCTGCATTTTGCTCCCCAAAGAAAAATGTAGTTGTTTATTCTGCAACCTACTCAGTAAATACCTTTGTGCCTCTCTCGAGGCCTGCATTTCTAGCAAGCATGGTCTGTGCAGAGTGGTCTGACCTTTAGTCAAACCCCAACAGAACCAGGAGTAAGTGGTCTTCATTTAAGGGAAGGGCCTCAAGGGTCATTTGTAACTTTTAGAGGCTCAAAATCCTTTAAGGATCCAACAAAAATGGTCAACATTTGCCCCAGAAAGATGCACACACGACTTTGCCCTGAATTTCGGGAGGACTTGGGTTAATAACCCTGGGCTTTTGGTCAAAGATGTGTGTGTGTGTGTGTGTGTGTGTGTGTGTGTGTGTGTGTGTGTGTGTGTGTGTAGGAGGGGGGAATCCTTTATACACACATACACACACACACACACATATATCTATACATGTATATGTGTGTGTGTATATATATATATATATATATATACACACACACACACACACACACACACACACACATATATATATATATATATTTTTTTTTTAAGTTGGAGTCTCACTCAGTTGCCCAGACTGGAGGGCAGTGGCACACTCCCAGACACCGCAGCCTCAACCTGCTGGGCTCCAGTGATCCTTCTGCCTCAACCTTCCAAGTAGCTGGAACTACAGGCACGCGCTACCACGCCTGGCTAATTTTTGATTTATTGTTGAGATGAGGTCTCATCAAGTTGCCCAGGCAGGTCTCGAACCCACGGGCTCAGGCAATCCTCTCACCTCGGCCTCCCAAGGCGCGGGATTACAGACTGAGCCACCGAACCCAGCTATATTTTTTAGTGAATGTCTTTTATTAACTCATACACAATTCACAATTACTTCTCTTCTGATTTGTTGACACGGACAGCCAGAACGTGAGAAAGCAGGATTTACTGAGAGGACAGAGAAGCTCCCACAGTGGGAGGGGACCTAAAGGGGCTGTCTGGGATATATATATTTTTAACATATATTTTTATTGAGAAAGCACTTCATAGAGAATACTGCAGAAATGTTACGTGCAAAGATCAGTGGGTTTTTACTTATGTATACACACTTGTAACTAGGAGCCAGATAAGATAAGCAACATTTCCAGCCCTCAGAATGACCCAAAGAAATTTCTATAAGACTTTTTTTTTTTTTAATTTTAGATTCAGAGGGTACATGTGCAGGTTTCTTATATAGATATACCGTGTAATGCTAGGGTTTGGGCTTCTCTTGAACTCATCACCCTGATAGTGAACATGGTACCCAGTAGGTAATTTTTCAACCCTTTTCCCCTTCTTTCCATCCCCATCTAGGAGTCCCCAGTGTCTGCTTTTCCCTTCTTCATGCTTCATGCCTAAACCCAGTGTTTAGCTCTCACTTATACATGAGAACATGTGGTATTTGGTTTTCCGTTTCCTTATTAATTCACTTAGAATAATGGTCTCTGGTTGTATCCATGTTGCTGCAAAGGACATGATTTTGTTCTTTTTATAGCTGCATAGCATTCCCTGGTGCATATGTACCACATTTTCTTTATCCAGTCAATTGTTGATGGACAAGTATGTTGACTCCACGACTGCTATTGTGAATAGTGCTGCAATAAACATCCAAGGGTAGATAAGAATTTTGGGGGCCTTCACAACACCTACTTCTAATTGTACTCAATATTGTCACCATCCCATACACACAAGGTTTTATGCTTATCACTTTGTATAATATCAATTTATTTATGTGACTATGTCTCCCACCACACAGGGGCTCCTCCAAAGTGGTTGGCCTGACTTTGGGGCCCAATCTTTTATGTAAAATACTTATATAGCCCTGGGCCTGGTATTCATCCATATACACTCAGTATATGGGGGTAGGGTTTCCATTACTGGTCTCCATTCCCTGAGATGCAACCAGCCCACCTGCCTGGTTATTATTAATCCATCGGTACCCAGCGCCCCCGGGTACTGATGGATGTCACAAGGTACCAAGACACTCCAGATGCACTTGTTGAACTAAACTGAAGTGCCTTCTCTGGAATCTTTTGCCTGGTCTAAACAGATACTATGTATTTTTTTTTTTAACTGGGAGATAAGGGGTTTATTTCTGCAACCAGGTTACAGGGAGACAGGCGGCATCTTTACCAAAAATCCTGCTCTGATACACTGTATTATTAATCACAACTGCAAGTTACTGAGTGTTAAGCACTGTGCTAGGACTTCATAGACATAATTTGAATCTTCACATGGACTCTGTGAGGCAAGTGGAATTTTCACCATTTCACAATGAGGCTCTCTGAGGTTGAGAAGGTGATTGGTTCTCTTCATGCATACTGATCCTGGCTTCCTAAAGATTACCTCACAGCTGTGATGCCATCCTCCCACCCTTTTCTTGCTGAAAATAATGATTATTAGTTAAGTTATATGTATTTTAGATTTTAAGTCATACACACACTTAAAAAAAAAATGCAGGCCAGGCTCAGTGACCCAGCCTGTAATCCCAGCACTTTGGGAGGCCGAGGCAAGTGGATTGCCTGAGCCTATGGGTTCGAGACCAGCCCGGGCAACGTGGCTAGACCTCATCTCTACAATAAATTAAAAATTATTTGGGCATGGTAGCGCGTTCCTATAGTTCTGGCTATTCGGAAGGCTGAGGCAGAAGGATCTCTGGAGCCCAGCAGGTCAACACTGGTGTGGCCGTGAGTGTGCCACTGCACTCCAGCCTGGGTAATTAGAGGGAGATTCCAATTCAAAAAAAAAGCAATTCAGAAGGGTATAAAGTGAAGGATAAAAGTACCCTGGCCATCCTACACACAAAAGGTTCTTACCACCATTGACCATTGACAAGTTCTTTGCTATCCATCCAGAAATTACATATGCATACCCACCAAATGAAATCATATTATAAAGATTGTATTTCAAGTTGTTTTTCATGTAGCAATGTGACTTGGAGACTTTCCATATTAGTGCATATGAATATATTTCATTATTTTTAGAATACTGTATCATTTTAGAATATTCTGATGTATGGATAGTCCTAATTTATTTAATTACATTTCTGCTGATAATCAGTAGGACACATTTTTTGAGGTGTAAGTAGCATAAACTCTGCTGTGATGGGCGTTTCTAACATACCTCCTTATCCATGCCTGCATTTACACCTGTAGGAAAAATTCTGGGGATGGACTTGCCGGGTTACAGGATATAGCTATTTTAAATGTTGATTTCTTTCAAAGGGCTTTTGGTAGGCTGAATACTAACTTCTCCCCACTTCCCCCCACCCTTCCATCGCTAGAACCTGTTAATATGTTACCTTACCTAGTGAACAGGACTTTGTAAAGGTGATTAAGTGAAGAAGCCTGAGATAGGGAGGACGGCCTGGATTTTCCAGGTGGACACAATGCAATTAACAAGGTTCCTTACACAAGGGAGGCGGCAGTTCAGAATCAGAGGAGAAGGCCATGTTAGGACAGAAGCAGAAGCTAGAGTGATGCGGCCATGAGCCTGCAGCTTCTAGAAGCAAGACGCCTAGAGAAATGAATTGCTCCCTGGGGCCTCCAGAAGGAACCAGCTTTGCTGAAGCCTGTTCTTAGCATGGTGTCTAAGTTCGAAGACTTCTTCCTCATGATGTTCACAGATGTAAGGAAAGATATCTGTGTTGCTTTGAACCCAAAGTCTGTGGGAATTTGTCGCAGCAACAACAGGAAAAGGGGCTGCATTCTCTCTCATTTTCATGGAGAGAGCAGGAAAGTGCTGGATTCTCTCAATCTTCCCATGCACCGCAAATGATGGTGCCGGTTTAGAGCAAAAATTGCTAACACGTTTGAGAATCTGAGGCTATCTATGAATCATCTCTTTCAAGAATAAAAGCAAAACTGTATACGTGTATATGTGACCAAAGTGAAGTCTGTCCATGGACCCCCTATGGTTAGAGCTTTCCCTTTGAGACCTTGGGCTTCCCTTCCCTTGCCAGCTCCCCCAAGGCAGACTGAGACCCACATCCATAGTACCAGTTTGAGAAATTTCAGACTGTCAGGGCAGGATTAATCCTTAGAGATCATCTGGAAATATGTGCTCATTTTATTTATTTATTTTCATTCTTCTGTGTTGGGGGTCTCACTCTGTTGCCCAGGCTGGAGTGCAGCGGCACCATCACGGCTCACCACAGCTTTGACTTCCTGAGCTCAGGTGATCCTTTTGCCTCAGCCTCTGGAGTAGCTGGGACTACAGGCATGTGCCACCACGCTCGGCTAATTTTTTTATTTTTTATTTTATTTTATTATATTTGCAGAGAGGAGGTTTCATTATGTTGCCTAGGCTGGTCTTGAACTTCTGGGCTCAAGCAATCCTCCCGCCCCAACCTCCCAAAGTGCTGGGATGACAGACGTAAGCCACCGACCCCGGCTCATTTTTTATTTTTTATTTTTGAAAGCAGGATTTATTGAGAGGACAGAAAAGCTCCCACAGTGGGAGGGAGCCCAAGGGGGTTGCCCACTGTTCTCATTTTAAAGATGGAGGAAAGGAGGCCTGAAGTGGAAACCCTAGGACACAACTCAGGACTGTTCTCTATGGGGTGGAAAAGGGAGTGGGGGACGGAGGAAGTGCGGGCAAGCACCTGGGTCTGAGCTGAGGTTGGGGGCCACCCCAAGGCCCAGTGAGTTCCGTTCTCTTAATCAATCAGCCCAGGCTGCAAAGGCCTCCTTTGCCTGCCCCTTTGTTGGGGAGGCAATACACACACTTAGAAGACCTATCCAGGGAGCCCTAGCCTCAGGCTTAAGTCTTAAACTCGGGGTCCATCTTGGGAGCTAAAGAGCCTGCCGAGGCGGGGCTGGGATGCAGAAACCAGCCTTCCGCCCTCCTCTGGTCTCAGGAATGACCTTTCTGACATCTGGGCTTTCTGGTTCTGTCATAGTCTCTCCCCCGCCCCCCTGCCCGCAAAGGATTGTTCCTTATCTAGGCTTTTTGGTTCCTGAATCTGTTGGAAATCCTTTTGGATTGAATGGGGACTAGGGGTGAGTGAAATCTACCAGGACATACTTCCACCTTTCCTGGGGAGCCCTGAGGGGAAACCCAGATTGGAGGGAAACGACCACCAAGACCTGGGCACAGAGGGAAGAACTGAGGCTTCTGTGAGTTGAAGCCTCCTCCCTAAGCCCACGCACATCTGAAAAGCATGCCAGCAACCATGCCAAGGTCATGCATGTGCGCTATCGTTTATTCCTTGCTGCTGTGTTAAGGCAGGTTAACTCCTTGACACCAATTACATAGCAAGTTTTGTTTTGTTTTGTTTTAGGGGAGGGGTGGAGAAGGGGGCTAGGGAAATGGACCCATTCAGCAGATGTAGATGGAACATTGATGCATCACCCACTAAATGGCACATAATAATGAGTAAGACAGAGGCGGTCCCTTCACTCGCAGACTGTATTCGTTACGTGGTCACATGATTCAAACTGAATTATAATTTTGATAAAGGGCCAGAAGGTCAAGGACAGATGCTTGGAGAATATTACACAGAGCAACTGGGATCTAGGCTTCCAGAGGAGTGGGTGTTAAAAGTGAGACTTGAAGGATGATGGAAGATCTTCGTCTGTAAAGACTGGGAGGTGGGGTAGGGATGGCAGGTGGCCTTTCTATGGGGTGGGGAGGGGGAGGGGCAGGTGTAAGCAACTGGGGGAAAGGGGGTATAAAGGGAAGCCGGTGGTGTGGTGGCATAACCTCTATTGTGTTCTGGGTCTGGGTCTTTGTATATAAAGTGGGGGTGATATTTGCACCACTGGGACAGGAAGAGTCAATGACACAACCCTATGTGGTTGCAGAGTATGTAGAGCCAGCCCCATCCCCAGTGTTCACTCCTGGGCTTGGCTCCTTGCCAGGAGGCCTTTTGGAAAGTTCCACCTAGGGACTCTTCAATTTCCTCTTTCCCTGTCAGTTTGGAACTCCAGGAGGCAGAAATCCCTGGGTTTTAGTCTCACTCATGAAAGTCGAATTTAGGGGCTGCATATTTTTCACTCTGATAGCATCTCACAGCGGATTTTCCCAGGGAGACCCCCCTTTTCCCTGTACTTCTGGAAGCTCTGTGCCAGCCAGTGAAGCATCTGGGACCAGGCAGGGATTTAGCCCTGAAGGGAGCTTAGGTAGAGAAAATCAGTAAAATCAAACCGTGCGGGAAAGTGGGGACTGGCTTTGGGACTGGTTACTCTCCTTGAATAAAGGGAGGCAAATATGTCTTTTAAATATATACGGGGGACCCCAAAAACCCTGGAATTTATTTATCAAAAAATCAAGGTCTGGCTTGGTGGCTCAGCCTGTAATCCCAGCATTTTGGGAGGCTGAGGCGAGTGGATTGCCTGACCCGCATGTTTGAGACCAGTCCGGGCAACTTGATGAGACCTCATCTCTACCACAAATCAAAAATTAGCTGGGTGTGGTAGCTCGCGTCTGTAGTTCCAGCTACTTGGAAGACTGAGGCGAAAGGATCTCTGGAGCCCAGCAGGTCGACGCTGGGTGGCCGTGAGTGTGCCATGCACTCCAGCCTGGGCGACAGAGTGAGACCCTGACTCAAAAAAACCAAAAAATCATGTATGTATTCTTATATGTTTAAACTTCAGTCACCTTCAAAGTACTCTCCATTTGATGCAATGCACCTAGAGAGGTGCTTTTTCCACTGCTCAAAACAGTTTTTGAACTTGTCCATTTGGATGCCTTTTAGTGCTTCTGTCATTTTTTGTTTCACCTCTTCCACATCAGCAAAATGCTTCCTTTGAGGACTGTTTTCATCCAGGGAAGCAGAAAAAAGTCACTCGGGGTGAGATCAGGTGAATAGGGAGGGTGGGGGATGGGGATCATGCCACTTTTTGTCAAAAACTGCTGAACACTCAGTGTGTGTGGTGTGGCAGGTGCGTTGTCACGGTGGAAGAACCAGTCACTTGTTTGCCGCAATTTGGGTCATTTCTTCCGCACATCGTGATATAACTGTCTCAACTTCCAGATAAAAATGGATAGGTTTCTAGAACATCTACTTAGCTGGGAAAGTCTGTACTACAAGGGGCTCACCCTCCAAAAGATAATTCCAGATTTTTGGGGGTCTCCCCTATGTGTGTATGCATGTAAGTATCTTAGAGTAATATATATATGTATGTATATATTTTTAAGATGGAGTCTTATTATGTTGCCCAGGCTGGTCTCAAACTCCTGAACTCAAGCTATCCTCCTACTGCAACCACCCAGAGTGCTGGGATTACAGTCTCAAGCCACCACACCCAACCCCAATTTGTCTTTATCCTTTTCCCATCATGGGTTTTATTCTTCTCAGGGGCACTGAATGCAGGTTAAGAGTCAGTCCCCCCCCAAAGTTTCCAAGATCTGGGGTAAAAGTGCCACATACCATATGTCTCTAAATAATTAAAATTTCTGTGTCACACCAATACACTGTTCTAAAAATATGCTCTTACTTTCTGACTTGATAAAATATACCATTGTAACCCAAAATAAGGTATACATAAAACTCGTAATTTTTATGACTTAAAGTTAGCAAAAATATCAAAGATGAATTTAATTATCATTGCATATTTCTGGGTGTTCTGTTGCTGGGTCAGTGATATTTAGATGAATAAAATAGAAACACATGTGATTCATACTCTTCCATGCATTTGTCCTGTGTGTCTTATTTTTCTTGCCTTTTGAGCAACCTTATGTTCTTACAATCAAGATTTTTATGTAGTTTGTGTTTTACTGTCAGTAATGTCAAACGAAACAGACTTTCTTGAGTCATTATGGCTCTAAGATGGTTTTTAGATTAATTTCAATTTGGAGAAATTTTGCCCTGACAAAGAGTAGCACCTGGAATGGTCAATAAGATTTTTAAAGCAATATTTAAATTCAGAAACGACCCCACATTTTACGTATTACATTCAACTACTGTAATAAGGCCACCTGTACAGTGAGTTTTCACTTCATATCATTAATAGGGTCTTGGAAAACTCAACTAATCAAAACAACACTCAGCAGGTCCTGGGATAGCATTATCTGTTCAAAGTCATTTTGTTATAACATTGATGAGGACATTGGTTATGCTATGTGTTGTTTTGCTTAAAGTTGCAGCTTCCAAGAACTTACTGATGTTAAGTGAGACTTGCCATAAATTGTTATCACAGAAAACATTACCAAATAGTTTCATTTTTATATAAATGCTAATAGAAAATATAAATAAGTTAGGCCAGGCACAGTGGCTCATGCCTATAATCTCAATGCTTTGGGAGGCTGAGGTGAGAGGATTGCCTGAGCCCATGGATTTGAGACCAGCCTGGGCAATTTGGCAAGACCTCATCTCTAAAACAAATTTAAAAAAATTAGCTGGGTGTGATGGCGCATGCCTGTAGTTCCAGCTACTTGGAAGGTTGAGGCGGAAGGATCGCCTGAGCCCAGCAGGTCGAGGCTGCGGTGGTTGTGACTGCACTCCAGCCTGGGTGACAGAGTGAGACTCCAACTTTAAAAAAAAAAAAAAAAAAATATATATATATATATATATATATATATATATATATATATACATATATATATATGTATATACACATATATATATAATATATGTTTATATTTTATTTTATGAATTTACTTATATAAATATCCCTTGTATTGCAATTTTACCCTATCTCTTAAGGCAGTATCTAGATAATACACTATCTCCTGAATTGTTCTTTCACAGTTTTGAGTTCTGGGCCATGGCAAGGAAACTTCCCCGAAGCAGTTATGGATCTCTATTTGTTGTGACCTCCTTCAGTCAAGACTATACCTTGACCTGTAGTGGCCAAAGCATAGTCTGTAAACAAATCAGCTTGGAATTACTTGGGTGTGAATCTTCTTCTTTGTAGTCATGCAAAAAATTTGTGTTTGTTTTAATTTCTTTACATTTCATTGGAATGCCGTTTTGTTGTATATTTCACACGCATTTGCATGTGGGAAAACTAGTTTTTTTACAGTTTGTAAAAATGATTTTTAATTATTTTAAAATCTTCTGATCCATCATCTGACACATTATATATTGTATTTCTGGCCCCATGCTTTTAAAAATTATTTAAAAATAAGTTAGATAGGGCCGGGCGTGGTGACTCAAGTCTGTAATCCTAGCACTTTGGGAGGCCGAGTCGAGAGGATTGCCTAAGCTCAGGGGTTCGAGACCAGTCTGGGCAACTTGGTAAGACCTTGTCTCTACAATAAGTCAAAAAATAATCCGGGTGTGGTAGCACACACCTGTAATCCAGCTACTTGGAAGACTGAGGCGGAAGGATCGCCTGAGCGCAGCAGGTCAAGTCTGTGGTGGCTGTGAGAGTGCCACTGCAATGCAGCCTGGGTGACAGAGTGAGACTCCAACTCAAAACAAAATAAGGAAATAAATAAATTAATTAAATAAACTTAGATGATTTCAATTTTTTGTAATAGTAACAATAGGAGGAAATAGTTCACACTAAATAACCTTAGTTAGTGCTAATTCAAAATTGTATTTTCTCCCAAGATCACAGTTTATTTTTATTTGAGGATCATCTGTTATTTTATTTAACTCTTTTAGTGCATCTTTTGCTTTGTCCAAATTAAATTGTTACTTTAATAGCATTTTGTCAGCAGTCCATCAAGCATCAGAAAGTGGTTTCAATGTGAAATGTGATATATGTGTCATAAAAGGTTCTATCTTTGAGCAGATCCATAAAATATTGTACTTTATTCTTTTTGTTCCAAAAACTGACATCATTTGAGATGTAGTCATAACCATGTCTCCTAGTAACAAATCCAAACTATGTGCTATATGTGACTGAAAAAATACATCTAGATTTTCAGCTAAATGTTAGTGCCATTTTTATAAGCTTGCCCTGATAATCTTTTAAATAAATGCCTAAAAGTCTAAAGTTGGTTTTTTTCAGTTCTCCGTTTTTTGTTTTTTTTTTTTTCTTTTTCTTTTTTGAGTTGGATCCTCACTCTGTCGCCCAGGCTGGAGTGCAGTGGCACACTCACGGTCACCCCAGCTTCAATCTGCTGTGCTCCGGTGATCCTTCTACCTCAGCCTTCCAAGTAGTCAGAACTACAGGCGCATGCTATTTTTTTTTTTATAATTGTAGAGACAAGTTCTCGTCAAGTTGCCCGGGCTGGTCTCGAACCCAAGGACTCAGGCAAACCACTCGCCTCGGTATCCCAAAGTGTTGGGATAACAGGCTGAGCCACTGAGCCCAGCCTCCATTTTTTTTTTTTTTTTTTCTTTTTGTTTGTTTGTTTTAAAGTCAGGGTCTCACCCTGTTGCCCAGCCTGGAGTGCAGTGGCAAGATCACGGTTCACCACAGCCTCGACCTCCTGAGCTCAGGGGATCCTTCCACCTCAGCTTCCTAAGTAGCTGGAACTACAGGCATATGCCACCATACCTGGCTAATTTATTTTTTTTGTAGAGAAGCGATCTCACTATGTTACCCAATCTGGTCTTGAACTCCTGGGCTCAAGCAATCCGCCTACCTCAGCCTCCCAAAGTGCTGGGATTACAAGGAATGAGCCACTGCACCCAGCCAGTTCTCTTTTATATAACCAATTTGTCTTCTTTTACCCAAGTGCTTCCACAGCTCAGATGTCTCCATGGCTCCAAGGAGTGCTCATCCTGGATATCAGTGGTAGCACAGTCCACAAATCTTCACTGCACTTGGATGCAGCAGGCTTTTGTTTTAAGGATGTGCACAAGTGATAAGGAAAAAGGTCATGGAGCTGATGTTTAGGATTACAGGTTGTGTTAAGGCAGCCCTGAGCATCAGATGCTACATGACAAAGATGCCTACCGTACTTTAATAAATCTATTGTTTTGTACAGTTGTGACATTCAGAGCCTGGTAAAGCATGGGGTTGTGGCCAGGAACCTGTTTCACCTAATCCAAGCTGGTACCGGTCAGGGCCCTCTCTCAGTTTCCATGTGTTGTTGGTAGATTACTTCTCGTCAATCTCTTGGTACACTCATGCCCCTCCTCCCTGTCTGTGTCAAATTCTCATTTTTCAGGTTGATGCTCCAATGGAACCTTTTCCCATGAAGGCCTCCCATATACTGTCCCCATTCTCTCCATCTTACCCCAGCTGAATGATCCCTCGCCTACTTCAATCTCCCAAAATACTTGGCACAACCCTTTCCCAGGACCCCTTAGGATAGAGGTACAGTATGGCATCGTGTTACATGCTTAGTGGTTAGGAGCTCGGACCTGGACCCAGACTTACCAGGCTTCGAATCCCAGCTTCACCCTCACCAGCTGTGAGACCCCGTGTCTCAGTATTTTCATCCATAAATGGGAGTAAATAATAGTGCCTATCTCCTACAAGTGGTTGTGAGGTTTACAAATCCGAGGGGAACCCCAAAAACACCTGGAATTATTTTTTGGACAACAAGCCCCTTGTAGTGCAGGCTTCCCCCACTAGGTAAGTGTTCCAGGAACCCATTGGCATCAGTGCACCAGCTGGTGTTATGAGAAGATGTTTTTGGCCTCTGTAAAAATTTTTTTGGAGGTTTTTTTTTCAACATGCTCAGCAGCTTATGATGGGTAATTTACGAGTACACCTGCCCACATCACGCTAAGTGTTCAGCAGTTTTTGACCCCAAATGACATTACCCCTGTGCCTCATCCTCCCTATTCACCAAATCTCTCTGAGTGACATTTCCCCCCCGGGATGGAAAAAGTCCTCAAAGGGAAATGTTTTGCTGATGTGAAAGAGGTGAAACAAAAAACAGCAGAAGCACTGACAGGCATCCAAATTGACGAGCTCAAAAACTATTTTGAGCAGTGGAAAAAGCATCTCAGTAAGTGTATTGTATCAAATGAAGAATACTTTGAAGGTGACTGAAGTTTAAACATGTGATAATAAATATACAATTTTGTCTAAATAAATTCCATTTTGGGGGAGTCCTCCCTTGTATGAGTATAAAGTATCTAAATCTTTTTTCGGTGCCTGGCAGGAAGAAGCTCAATAGATGTGAGTGATTCTTAGACTCACCATCTTCTCCTTCATACTTGAGTCCACTGTGTGCATGGTTTATGTCTCCCATAACTCCATGACTTTCCTTAGTTCCATGGCCTTGATAGATTTTTTTTTCATTTTTCTACTGTGATAAAATACATATAATATAAAATTTATTATCTCAACCATTTTTAACAATACAGTTCAGTGATATTAAGTACCTTCATGTTACTGTGCAACCATCACTACCATCCATCTCTAGAATGCTTTTCTTTTCTTTTTTTGAGTAGGAGTCTCACTCTGTCCCCCAGGCTGGAGTGCAGTGGCACCCTCATGGCCACATCAGTGTCGACCCGCTGGATGATCCTTCTGCCTCAGCCTCCCAAGTAGCTGGGACTACAGGCACACGCCACCATGCCTGGCCAACTTTTTTATTTATTGTAGAGACGCAGTCTTGCCAAGTTGCCCAGGCTGGTCTCAAACCCCTGGTCTCAGGCAAGCCTTTCACCTCTGCCTCCCAAAGTGCTGGGATTGCAGGTGTGAGCCAATGTGCCTGGGACAGAATTCTTTTCATCTTGCAAAACTGAAACTCTGTACCCATTAAATAATAATTATGTGCTCCCCTTCTCCTCAGCCCCTGGCAACCACCATTCTTTCTGTCTCTATGAACTTGATTATTTTAGGTACCTCATATAAGTGGAACCATATAGTATTTTTTCGTTTGTGGCTGGCTTATTTCATTTAGCATACTGTCCTCAGGATTTGTGCATGTTGTAGCATATGTCAGAATTTCCTTCCTTTTTATGGTTGAATTCTATCCCTTTGTATGTATAAACCCCATTTTGTTTATCCATTCATACCCTTTGGCTTTTTGAATAACACTGCTATGAATGTGGGTATACAAATATCTGTTTGAATAAAACCAAAAAACCAAATATCTGTTTGAGTCCTTGCTTTCAATCCTTTTGAGTATATACCCAGAAATAAAATTTGCTGGATCACATGATAATTCCAAGTTTTATTTTTTGAGGAACTGCCATACTGTTTTGGGGGTTTTGTTTTTTGAGTCGGAGTCTTACTCTGTTTCCCAGGCTGGAGTGCAGTGGCACAATCATGGCCACTGCAACCTCAACCTGCTAGGTTCAGGCGATCCTTCTGCCTCAGCTTCCCAAGTAGCTGGAACTACTGGTGTGCACCACCACACCCAGCTAAGTTTTTGATTTATTGTAGAGACAAGGACTTGCCAAGTTGCCCAGGTTGGTCTCAAACCCCTGGGCTCAGGTCATCCTCTCGCCTCCGCCTCTCAAAGTTCTGCAATTACAAGCATGAGCCACCGTGCCTGGCCATACTGTTTTCCACAGCAGTTGTATCATTTTACATTCCCACCAACAGTGCACAAGGGCTACCATTTCTTCACATCCTCACCAACATTTATTTTCTGTATTTTTTTTTTTTTTTTTTGAGTTGGAGTCTCACTCTGTCGCCCAGACTGGAGTGCAGTGGCCGCTTCCGGCCACCGCAGCCTCGACCTGCTGGGCTCCGGCGATCCTTCCTCCTCAGCCTTCCAAGTGGCCGGAATTACAGGCATGCGCTACCACGCCCGGCTAATTTTTTGGTTTATTGTAGAGATGAGGTCTCGCTGCCCAGGCGGGTCTCGAACCTGCGGGCTCAGGCAATCCACTCACCTCAGCCTCTCAAAGGCGCGGGATTACAGGCTGAGCCACCGAGCCCGGCTTATTTTCTGTTTTTTGACAATAGCTATCCTAAGAGATGTGAATAGTTTTGATCTGCATTTCCCCGATGATTGGTGACGTTGAACATAATCTCATGTGCTTATTGGCCATTTGTGTATCCTTAGAGAAATGTCTATTCAAATCATTTGTTCACTTTTGCATTGGGTTGTTAAGTTTTAGTAGTTCTCTATATATTCTGGATTCTACTCCCTTATCAAATACATGACTTGTAAATATTTTCTTCCATTCCATAAGTTGCCTTTTCACTCTGTTAATAGTATCCTTTGATGCACAGCCACGTTTACTTTTCACGAGGTCCAATTTGTATATTTTTTTCTTTTGTCACCTGTGTCTTTGGTGTCATAGTCAAGGAATCATTGCCAAATTCAACGTCATGAATGTTTCCTCATTTTTTTCTAGTAGTTTTATTGTTTTAGCTGTTATGTTTAGTTAGGTCTTTGATCAATTTTGAGTTAATTTTTAGTATATGATATTAGGTAAGGGAACAACTACCTTCTTCTGCATATGGATATCCATTTTCCCAGCATCATTTGTTGAAAATACTGTCCTTTCTCCATTGAATGGCCTTGGCATCTTTGTCAAAAATCATCTGACTATGAATGCAAGGATTTTTTTCTAGGCTGTCTATTCTAGTCCACTGGTCTGTATGTCTGTTTTTATGCCAGAGCCACACTGTTCTGATTACTGTAGCTTTGTAGTAAGTTTTTGTTTGTTTTTGAGTCAGAGTCTCACACTGTTGCCCAGTGCAGTGGTGCAGTCACACTAACCACAACCTTGACCTCCTCAACTTCCAGGGTATCTGAGACTACAGGGACAATGCCACTATACCCGGCTTAAAAAATTTTTTATTTTTTGTAGAGATGGAGTCTCATTATGTTGCCTAAGCTGGTCTCAAACTCCTGGGTTCAAGCAATCCTCCTTCCTCTGTCTCTCAAAGTGCTGGGATTAGAGGGGTAAGCCATTGCGCCTGACATGTAGAAAGTTTTGATATCAGAAAGTGTGAGTTTTCTGCTTTGTCCTGTTCCAAGATTGTTTTGGTTATTCAGGGTCCCTTGAAATTCCACACGGATATAGATTTTTCTATTTCTTCAGAAAACTTCATTGGGATTTTGATAGGGATTGTACTGAATTGATAGATCACTTGGGTAGTATTGAAATCTTAATAATATTAAATCTTCTAATTCATTAACATGGGATATCATTCCATTTGTTTGTGGTAGTTAATTTATTTTAACAATATTTTACAGTTTTCATTGTATATGTCTGTTACCTCTTTGGTTAAGTGAATTCCTTAACATTTTATTCGTTTTGATGCTATTGGAAGTGATTTTTCTTAATTTCCTTTTCAGATTGTTCTTTGCTAATGTGTAGAAATTCTACTTTTGCATGTGTGTTGACTTTATATTCTGCTACTTTGATGACTTTTTTTTAGTTCTAACTTTTCTGGTGCAATTTTTAGAGTTTTCTACATATAAGATTATATCATCTGTGAACAGATAGTTTTATTTCTTTTCAGTTTGGATGCCTTTTATTGTTCTTGCCTATTTACTCTGGCTAGCACTTTCAGTACTATGTTGAATAGAAGTAGTAAAAGTAGGCATCCTAGCCTTGTTCATAATCCTAGACAAAAAGCTTTTAGTCTTTCACCATTAAATATTATGTTTGCTTTGTGGGTATTCCATATATGGTTTTTACTATGTTGACGTAGTTTCTTTCTATTCTTAGTTTGCTAGTTGTTTGAATAATGAAAGGGTATTGAATTTTGTAAAATTATTTTTCTCCATCAATTGAGATGATCATGTGGTTTTATTCTTTCATTCTTTTAATGTGGTATGTCACATTGATTTTATGTTGAACCATCTTTGCATTCCAGAAATAAATCCTACTTGGTATATAATCCTTTTAATATCCTTTTGAATTCTGTCTGCTAGTATTTTGCTGAGAATTTTTACATCAAACTGTCTAAGGTATATTGGTCTGAAATTTTCTTGTGATATCTTTGCCTAGTTTTGGTACTTTGGAGCAGATTCACTGTGTACTGGTTACCAACTTGTCTGAGTCTGATGAGACAACACACACACGTTACATGAAATGGGCTTATTGCTTATGGATAGATAACAAGGGACAACAGAAACATAAGATTCATTGTTGCTGTTCCTCTAAAACTCAGAAAAGCTACCTGAAATGGATGGAGTCTCATCTGTGTGTACTCTCTTGTACTATAGTTGAGGAGTCCTAGAATGTAGCCTGCCCTGGGTGTGATACCTTGGGTCGACATGGCATGCTGAGTTAAAGCATTGAAGGATGTCTTATCTTGGGTGGGCGGGCACTGGAACAGGACCTGGGATGTTCTGTCTTGTCCCTCCCAATCTCAAAATCTTACATTTCATGTATTTTCTATAGTTACTCTTGAGGACTACAAGTGAGAAAGAAGGGGAACTGGGTGGTCAATCCAAGGCCACTGAGAGAACTGTCTTTCAGGTTTCAGGGTAATATTGGCTTCATACAATGAGTTAGGGAGTGTTCCCATCTCTTTAATTTTTGGAAAAATTTGAGAATAGTTAGTGTTAATTCTTTTTTATATGTTTGGTAGAACTTCCCTGTGAAGTCATCAGGTTCAGGGCTTTTTAAAATGGGGATATTCTCAGTGATTCAATCTCCTTACTAGTTTTATTAATAGTCCTATTTAGATTTTTCGTTTCCTTGAGATTCAGTCTTGATAAGTTTTGTGTTTCTAGAAAATTTGTGAATTTTGCAGTCTCCCTTCTGTTATCGATTTTTAACTTCATGTAATTGTGATTAGAGAAGATACTTTGTCTTATGTTTATCTTTCAAAATCTATTGAGACTTAATTTGTGACCTAACATATGGTCAATCTAGGGGAATGTCCCATGTGCGCTTTAGAAGAATGTGTATTCTGTTATTGTTCAGTAGAGTATCCTGTATGTCTACTAGATTTAGCTAATTATTGTGTTGTTAAAGTCCTATATTTCCTTCTTTCTAGTTGTTCTATCCTTTATTGAGCACGGGATATTGACATCACCAACTATTATAGAAATACCTACTTCTCCCTACAATTAAGTCATGTTTTGCTTCATATATTTGGATTACGTGTTATTAGATATGTAAATATTTATAATTTGTATGTTTTCTTACTGCTTTGAAACTTTTATTAATATTTAATACTCTTCCTTGTTTTTTATAGCCTTTTAAATTTAGTCTATTTTGCCTGACATTAGTATTGCCATCCCTGCTGTTTTTGGTTACTATGTGCATAAAATATCTTTTCATTCTCAACCTATATATGTCTTTGGGTCTAAAGTGAGTCTCTCATAGACAGCATCTAGCTGTATTATTTTTAAAAATCTATTCTGCCAATCTGTCTTTCGACTGACATGTTTAATCCATTTATAGTTAATTACTGATGACGGACTTCTGTTGTTTTGCTGTTTGCTTTCTATATGCTGTATAGCTTTTTTGTTTTTTTCCTGCATTATTATTTTTTCTTTTTATTCTGAGTCGGAGTCTCACTCTGTGGCCTGCACATTCATGGCCGCTGCAGCTTTGACCTGTTGGGTTCAGGCAATCCTTCTGCCTCAGCCTTCCAAGTAGCTGGAACTACAGGCATTTGTTACCACGCCTGGTTAATTTTTTGATTTATTGCAGAGATGAGGTCTTGCCAAGTTGTCCAGGCTGGTCGTGAGCCCATGGGCTCAGGCAATCCTCTCACCTCAGCCTCCCCAAGTACTAGGATTACAGGCGTGAGTCACCGCTCCAGGTCATGCATTATTAATCCTCTTGCATCTTTCTTTCTTTCTTTCTTTCTTTCTTTCTTTCTTTCTTTCTTTCTTTCTTTCTTTCTTTCTTTCTTTCTTTCTTTCTTTCTCTTTCTTTCTTTCTTTCCTTCTTTCTTTCTTTCCTTCCTTCTTTCTTTCTTTCTTTTTTTCTTTCTTTCTTTCTTTCTTTCTTTCTTTCTTTCTTTCTTTCTTTCTTTCTTTCTTTCCTCTCTCTCTCTCTTTCTCTTTCTCCTTTCTCTGTCTCTTTCTCTTTCTCCTTTCTCTCTCTCTCTTTCTCTTTCTCCTTTCTCTCTCTCTCTTTCTTTCTTTCATTCATTCTTTCTTTTTTTTTTTTTTGAGTTGGAGTCTCCCTCTGTCACCCAGGCTGGAGTGCAGTGGAATGCTCACAGCCACCACAGCCTTGACCTGATGGGCTCAGATGATCCTTCCACCTCAGCCTTTCAAGTAGCTGGGACTACAGGCATGCGCCACCATGCCCAGCTAATTTTTTTATTTATTGTAGAAATAAAGGCTTGCCAAATTGCCCAGGTTGGTCTCAAACTCCTGAACTCAGGCCATCGTCTCATTTCAGCCTCGCCTCCCAAAGTGCTAGAATTATAGGCGTAAGCCACCGCAATGCACTGAGCCCAGGACTTCTTGTTATATAACCAAAAACCTGGCAGCTGGTGTTTATCTCTTCCTTTCAGGCCTTGGGGCCAGCAGCTTTATAGATATGAAAAGTACTGATTATAAACCCAACTGAATTTGTAACAAGACTATAGAGTTAGCCTATCTTTTCCTGACTTAAATTCTGGTGTTTGTTGTTTTCCTTACTAATCATTGTTCTTTGTGGCATTTTTCTCTCAGAATGGAGCCCTTTTGTCTGCATTGAAAACCTGGTTATATATCCTTTGTCCTCAATGATTTTCTTAATGGCTCCTGGGAATTTGTCAGCTGCTTCTTGTTCTGCAGAAACTGCTTCTCAGGTTATTTTGACATTTTAAAAAGCCAAACCTCTGTTCCTTTGGGTAAGTAGCTAGTAATGGGATTGCTGGATCAAATGGTAGATCTACTTTTAGTTCTCTGAGAAATCTTCATATTGATTTCCATAAAGGTTGTACTAATTTACACTCCCATCAACAGTGTATAAGTGTCTCCTTTTGCATCTGTGCCAGCATCTATTGTCTTTTAAAAATTGAAAAATACAGTAATGACTATTCTTACTAGTAGAGGGTGGCATCTCATTGTGGTTTTAATTTGCATTTCCCTGATGATGAGTGATATTGAGCATTTTTTCATATATTTATTGACCCTTTGTATATCTTCTTTTGAGAGATACCTGTTCGTGTCACTTACCCACTTTTTAATGGGGTCATTCACTTTTTTCTTGCTGATTTGTTTGGGTTCTTTGTAGATTCTGAATATTAGTCCTTTGTCAACTGTATAGTTTGTGACTACCTTCTCCCATTCTGGAGGTGGCCTATTTGCTCTACTGATTATTTATTTTGCTCTGAAGAAGATTTTTAGTTTATTTAAGTCCCACTTGTTTATTTTTGTTGCGTTTTATTTTGGGGTTTTAGTCATAAATTATTTGCCTAGAACAACATCCAGAAGAGTTTTTTTCTTAGGTTCTTATCTAGGATTTTTATGATTTCAGGTCTGACATTTAAGTCTTTAATCTGTCTTGAGTTAATATTTGGGTATAGTAAGAGAAAAGGATCAAGTTTTATTTTTCTACATGTAACTATCCAGTATTCCCAGCACTATTTGTTGAGTAGGGTGTCATTTCCCCAGTGTATGTTTTTGTCAAACATCAGTTGGTTGTGGGTATTTGGGTTTAGTTTCTGGATTTTCTACCCTGTTCCATTGGTCCATGTGTCTGTTCTTGTACCAGTACCATGCTGTTTTGGTTATTACAACCTTATCGTATAATTTGAAGTCAGGTTATGTGATATCTTCTTTTTGCTCAGGGCTGCTTTGGCTAATCTGGATCTTTTTTGATTCCGTATGAATTGTAGGATTTTTAAAAAAATTCTGTGAAAAATTATGTTGGTAGTTTGACAGGGATCGCATTGAATCTATAGATTACTTTGGGTAATATGATCATTTTAACAATGTCGATTCTTCCAATCCATGCACATAGGATATTTCTCCATTTCTTTGTGTTCTCTATAATTTCTTCTATCAGTCTTTTGTATTTCTCCTTGTAGAGATCTTTCACCTCTTTGATCAAGTATATTCCTAAGTATTTTATCTTTTTGACTGTTATTGTAAATGGAATTGAGTTCTTGATTTGGTTCTCAGCTTGGTTGCTGTTGGTGTATAGCAGCACAACTGATTTGGTAGTGTGGATTTTGTAACCTGAAACTTTACTGAATTCATTTCTCAAGCCCAGGAATCTTTTGGAGGAATATTTGGGATTCTCTAGGTGTAAGATCATACCGTTGGCATATAAAGCTAGTTTGATTTCATTTCCAATTTAGATGTCCCTTATTGCTTTGGCTAGGACTTCCGGCACCATGTTGAATATGAGTGGTGAAAGTGGGCATCCTTGCCTTATACCAGTTCTGAGGGGGAATGCATTCAATTTTTCTCCATTCAGCATGACATTGGCTGTGTATTTGTCATATGTGGCTTTTATTATTTGAAGGAATGTTCCCTCTATGCCTATTTTGCCAGGGGTTTTTATCATTAAGGGATGCTGGATTTTATCATGCTTTTTCTGCATCTATAGAAATGATCTTATGATTTTTGTTTTTAATTCTGTTAATGTGGTATACCACATTTATTGACATATATATGTTGAACCATTCTTGTATTCCTGGAATTAAAACCCACTTGATCATTGTGGATTTTTTTTTAATGTGATGTTAAATTCAATTTGCTAACATTTTGTTGAGAATTTTTGCTTCTATGTTCATAAGGGATATTGGTATGTAGTTTTGTTTGATTGTTTCTTTTTGCTGTGTCTTTTCCTGCCTTTGGTATCAAGGTGAGATTACCTTCATAAAAATGAGCTAGAGGATTGCCTCCTCTTCAATCTTATGGAATAGCTCCAGTAAAATTGGTACCAACACTTTGAAAGTCTGGTAGCTTTGAGTCTGTCAGGCCCTGGGCTTTTTGTTGTTGAGTTACTTTTAATTGGTGTTTCAATCTTGCTATATTGGTCTGTTTAGGGTTTTTATTTCTTCCTGATTCAGGGTTGGGAGATTACGTGTTTCCAAGAATTTATCCATTTACTCTAGATTGTCTAGTTCATTTGAGTAGAGGTGTTACTAATAATCTTGGATTAGCTTTTGTATTTATGTTGGATCAGTTGTAATATCTCCATTTTCATTTCTGATTGAGCTAATTTGAATAGTCTCTCTTTGTTGCTTATCTTTTCAAAGGAACAACTTTTTGTTTCATTTATCCTTTGTATTGTTTTTTAAAATTGCAGTTTCCTTTAGTTTTGCTCTGATCTTTATTATTTCTTTTGTTCTGTTAGGTTTGTGTGTGGTTTGTTCATGTTTTTCTAGTTTTTTTAAGGTGTGACATTAGGTTGTCAATATGTAATCTTTCAGCTTTATTAATGTAGGCCACTACAAATTTTTACCTGAGCATAGCTTTGGCTGTGTCCCAGAGGTTTTGATAACTTATTTCATTACTTGTCATCCATTTTGAGGAATTTTTAAATTTTCATCTTGATTTCATTGTTGACTCAAGGATGACTCAGAGCAGATTTTTTAACTTCCATACTTTTGTTTGGTTTTGCAAATTCTTCTTGGAGTTGACTTCTAGTTTTATTCTACTGTAGTCTGAGAAGGTGTTTATATGATTTTGACTTTTTTGACTTTATTGAGTCACAAAAATTGATTTGTGGTCTATCACATGGTCGATCTTGAAGAATGTTCCATGTACTGATGAGAAAAATGTGTATTCTGTAGTTTGGGGATGGTATGTTCTGTAGATATCTATTAGCTCCATTTGCTCTAGGGTCCAGTTTAACTCCAAGGTTTCTTTGTTGACTTCTGCCTTGATGATCTGTCTATTGCTGTGAGCAGACTGTTGAAGTCACCCACTATTATTGTATTGCTATCTGTTTTTTTAGGTCTAGTAGAATTTCTTTTATAAAGCTAGGGGCTCTGATGTTAGGTGCATATATATTTTTAATTGGTAGGTCAGCTTGTTGGATTGATCCCTTTGTCATTATATAATAGTCATCTTTGTCTTTTTTTATTGTTGTGAATTTAAAGTCTGTTTTGTGTGTTATGAGAATAGTTACTTTTGCTCATTTTTTGGTTTTCATTTGTGTAAAATATTTTTCCCACCCCATTTAACTTTAGTTTATAGGAGTCTTTGTGTGTTAAGTGGATCTCTTGAAGGCAGCAGATATTTGGATTGTGTTTTTTTAGTAATCCATTTTGCCAGTCCATATCTTTTTAGTGGGACATTGAGACTGTTTATCTTCGATGTTAATAATGATGTGTAAAGAAGTATTCCTTTCATCATGCTGGTTGTTATCTGGTTGCTTTATTTATTTTTCTATTGTGTTGGTGTTCTATAAGTCCCATGAACTTTGATTTTCAGTGTTTTTCTACTGGTGTATTTTGACCTTTTGTTCCAGTATTTAGAACACTTTTGAGTATTTCTCATAGAGTTGGTTTAGTGATGGCAAATTCCCTCAGTGTTTGCTTGTCTGAGAAATAATTAATTTCTCCTTCATTTATGAAACTTAGTTTTGTGGGATACAAAATCCATAACTGACTATTCTGTTTGTGGAGATTGAAAGTGGGGCCCCAATCTTTTCTGGCTTGTAGGGTTTCTTCTTAGAAGTCTGCTGTCAGTCTGATAGGTTTACCTTTGTAAATTATTTGTTGCTTTTGTTTCACTGCTCTTAAAATTATTTCCTTCATGTTAACTTTGCATAACCTGATGGTTACATATCTTGGGGATGACCTTTTTGCAATGAATCCTCTGGGAGTTCTTTGAGCTTCTGGTATCTGGATGTTTAAATCTCTGGCAAAGTCAGGAAAGTTTTCCTCTGTTATTCCCTGAAATAGGTTTTCCAAACCTGTTGTTTTCCTTGCTTCATCAGGAATTCCTATGATTCTTAGGTTTGGTCATTTTGCATAACCCCACATTTCTTGGAGACTTTGTTCTATTTTCTTGATTCTTTTTTATTTGTCTTGATTCTTTGTCTGATTGGGTTAAGTAAAAGGCTTTGTCTTCAAAGTATGAAAGTCTTTCTCCTGTTTGTTCTAGTCTACTGTTAAAACTTTCCATTGCATTTTGTACTTCCTTAAATGATTCTTTATTTCCAGAATTTTCAGAGACACACACACACACACACACACACACACACACACACACACACATACACACACACACTGAGGTGTCTTTCTCTTTGGAGATTTTTTCATTCCTGAATAGTTTTATTTTTTAATTTCTTTATGTTGGTTTTCAACTTTCTCCTGAATCTTATTAAGCAATTGTTTATTTATTTATTTACTGAGCAAATTTATAATAAACCTTTTGAATTCTATCTCTGGAATTTCAAAAATTTCATTTTGGTTAGACTCCATTGCTGAAGAGTCAGTGTGGTGTTTTGGTAGGGGTGTTGAAGAACTCTGTTTTTTCAAACTGTCAGAATTATTATTAATTTTTGTTCCTTCTCATTTGAGTAGCCTATTTCTTTTTATTTGAGGTTGGCAGTGGTTGACATAAGCACTATAGGGTTCTCTTGGTTATATACAGCCTTGGTGTGGTGAGTTTCTCAATTGCCAGCTCTGATGGTCCTGTGCTTGGTACCTGCTTAAGGCATCCCGAGTGACTGGATTGGCTCGTATGGTGGTTACCTGAAGTTTGGAATCAGACCTTCTCAAAATCTGAGATATTATATCAAATGTACTGGCCTGTGCTCTTGACCTCCAGCCAGGAGGTGGCACTTGTGGCAGAAAGCCAACTGCCGTGGTGACTGTTGGTTTTCTGCTTTACCTGTGTTGCTCCAGGGAAGTGCCCAGCAGACCTAGAGAGTGGATATGGAATACCCAAACTCTCTGACCCTTTTGAGCCTTTCAGGGGGTTGTAGGGCAAAAGAGTCCAACCTCACTACCTGTGTACACTCTTCGCTACCCCAGTGGGGATTGGGAGGGAGTCACCTGACCACTGGGGTAATGCTGTTGTGCTGAGGCTGCACAAAAGAGTTTACCTTGGGAGTAAAATGTTGCCATGGCAAGGAGTCTCACACCACTTCCCTGACTTAGCCCCAGGTAGTTTGCTTTCTAAATGTCAAAGTGCAACCTCAGGTGGTGTTCTTCCAGAAACCCAACCCAGCCAGGAACTGTCCACTGCCAGGGCGTTTGCTCTTGGGGTATTCTCTCCCAGGCTGGCTGGAAAGCAGCCACCAGCAAGGGTCAAGTTTCTGCCATATGGGCAGGGTTTTTTTTTTGTTTTTCACCACTCCATGTGGGTTTTGGCAGAGCATGACTGTGGGTAAGGCAGCTTCCCATGAGAGACTGGTGTCTTGTAAGTCTCGGAGGGGCCCTCAAAGTCCAAGCAATAGCACAGGATTCCTGAATTCTCCACACTCACTTTCCCCACTGTGTCGGAATGCTGCCCATGGTCTGTGCCATGAACCAGGTGAGAATCTGGCCAGTTCCAACCCATATCGACTGATTTTCCTCTTCTTTGCACTTTGTGACTATCATCACCCCTTTGAATCATTGGGTACACTGCTGGTCCTGCTCCTCTCTGGGTGCTGAGGAAACTATCTTGGATTACTCTGTAGGAGAAATACCCTCTAGTTGCCTCTAGCTCGCCATCTTAAGCCCTCCCACCCTATAACCTTACCAAATGTTTTGAAGTCAGGTAGTATGATGCCTCTAGCTCAGTTGTTCTTGCTCAGACTGCTTTGACTATTCTGGTTCTTATTGGGGTTTATGTGAATCTTAGGGATTTTTTTTCTATTTCTGTGAAAAATGACATTGGTATTTTGATAGAGATTGCATTGGATCTGTAGATTGCTTTGAGTAGTATTGTTATTTTAACTTAACTATGTCAATTTTTCTGATTCATGGGTTGTCATTCCATTTTTTGTGTGTTTTCTTTCATCAGAATTTTGTAGTTTTCCTGGTAGTGGCCTTTCAGCTCCTTTGCTAAATGTATTCCTAGGTATTTTGTGAGGCTTCTTGTGGCTGTTGTAATGGGATTGCCTTTTTTATTTCTCTCAGCTATTATTGGTATATAGAAACCCTCCTGATTTTTGGCTGAACATGGTGGCTCATGTTTATAATCCTAGTACATTGGGAGGCCAAGGTGGGAGGATTACTTGAACCTAGGAGTTCAAGACCAGCCCGGTCAACTTAGTAAAACCTTGTCTCTACAAAAAGTAAAAAAAAAAAAAAAAAAAAAAAGCCAGGCATGGTGGCGTACACCCATAGCCCCAGCTACCCAGGAGGCTGAGGTGGAAGGATCATCTGAGCCTAGGAAGTTAAGCCTGTGTGATGAGCCACTGTACTCTAGCCTGAGCAGCAGATTTTGTATCCTGCAACTTTACTTAAATTAGTATCACATATAAATGCTTTTTGGTGGCGTTTTTAGCTTTTTAAAAATATAAGATTATGTCATCTGCAAAGAGGAATAATTTGACTTCTCTTTCCCAATTTGAATGCCTCTTATTTATTTAACTTGCCTAATTGTGTTGGCTAGGACTTCTAGTACTATGTTTAATAGGAGTGGTGAAAGTGGGCAAATTGTCTTGTTACAACTCTTAGGAAAAGTCTTTCAGCTTTCCCCCATGCAGTATGATGTTAGCTGTGAGTTTGCTATATATGTCCTTTTTAAAGTTGAGCTATGTTCCTTCTGCGCATATGTTGATAATTTTTATCATGAAGTAATGTTGAACTTTATCAAATGCTTTTTCTCCATCTGAGATGGTCATATGGCTTTTATTCTTCATTTTGTTGATGTGATGTATTACATTTATTTATTTGCATATGTTGAACTATCCTTGCATCCTTCGAATAAATCCCACCTGGATCATGGTACAATATTTTTTTTGATGTACTATTGAATTCAGTCTGCCAGTATTTTATTGAAGATTTTTAAGTCTATGCTCATCAGAGTTATTGGCCTCTAGTTTTTTTGTTGTTGTTGTTGCATGCTTGTCTGGTTTTGGTATTAGGGTAATGCTGGTCTTGTAGAATTAGTTAGAGAAATTTTCCTCCTTTTGGAATAGTTTGAGGATCATTTATGTTATTTCTTCGTTAGTTTGGTAGAATTTGGTAGTGAAGCCACCATCTGGTTCTGAACTTTTCTTTGCTGGGAGACTTTTTATTATTGGTTCAATCTCATTACTCATTGTTCGTTCAGGTTTTCTATTTCTTCTTGTGTGCGTCCAGGAATTTATCTATTTTTTATAAGAAGTTTATAATAGTTTGTGATCTTTAGTATAGTGAGTCCTCTGCATACAAATGAGTTCTATTCTGAGAGTATATTCATAAGTCCAATTTGGTTGTAAGTCCAAACAAGTTAGCCTAGGTACCCAACTAACACAATTGGCTATATAATACTGTACTGTAATATGTTTATAATACTTTTCACGCAAATAGTAAAATACGAAGAAACAACAACAACAAAACATTTGTAATCTCACAGTACCTTGAAAAGTACAGTAGTATAATACAGTACAGGCATTCAGGAGCTGGCATCCAGTGAACAGGCAAGAAGAGTTACTGACTATAGGCGGGAGAGGAGGGAAGAGATGGTAGGGCTGAAGAATCATCAGCAATAGGAAATGAAGGGCAAGCTGCAATTTCACTCATACCTGATGCTGATGACACAAGTTTTGACTGGATTCATTCTTTCTACTGCTGCTTTTACACTTGCTTCTGAACATCTTGATCTTATAATTAATTACTATTCTATTGTACTCCATATAGTACTATTCAGTAAAACACAACCACTTAGAGAGGATGCATACACATGACAATAACAATGTACACCAGATATGTGAACTAACTTATGTGATTGGACATGTGCAGGCATATTTGCATCTTTGAAAGTTTGCAACTTGAAGGTTTGTATGTAGGGGACTTATTGTATTTCTGTGGTATTTGTTGTAATGTCTTTTTCACTTCTGATTTGGGTCTCTTCTCTTTTTTGTTCTTTGTTAGTCTAGCTAATGGTTTATCTATTTTTGTTTACATATATTTTTAAAAGTTACATTTTCATTGACCCTTTGTAATTTTTTATTTTTATTGATTTTTTTAGTTTCTATTTTGTCAGTTGTGCTCTGCTCTTTATTACTTCTTTCCTTCATTAATTTTGGGTTTGGTTTGTTCTTGCTTTTCTAGCTCCTTGAGGTACAGCAATCAATTTTTGAAATTATTCTGCTTTTTTGATGCAGGCGTTTATTGTTATAAACTTCCCTCTTAGCTCTGAATTTGCTGTATCCCATAGGTTTTGGTATGTTGTATTTCAATTTCACTTGTTTCAAGATTTGTTTATTTCCTCCTTAATTTCTTCTTTGACCTAATGGTCATTCAGAAGCATGTTGTTTAATTTCCATGTACTTGTACACTTTTCTAAATTCCTCTTGTGATTGATTTCTAGGTTTATTCAGTTGTGATCTGAGAAGATACTTGACATGATTTCTATTTTTTAAAAATTGAGATTTGTATCCTAATATGTGGTCTATTCTGGAGAATGTTCCTTGTGCCTATGATAAGAATGTATAGTCTATCTATTGGGTGCAATGTTCGTAAGTGTTCCTTAGGTGCATTTGGTCTAAAGTGCAGTTTAAATTCAGTGTTTCTTTGTCAAATTTTTGTCTAGATGATCTGTCTAATGCTGACAGTGGCATTAAATTTCCCAACTATTATTGTGTTAGAGTTTGTCTCTCTCTTTAGATATCTAATAACATTTCCTTTGTATATCTGAATACTCAGGTGCTGGGTGTACACAATTCTTGCTGAATTGATCTCTTTATTATTAATAATAAACTTCTTTTTCTTTTTTTACTGTTTGACTTAGAGTGTGTTTTTTTCTGATTTAAGTATAGCTGTACTTGCTCATATTTTGCATGGAATAGCTTTTCCAACTCTTAACTTTCAATCTATATGTGTCTTTACAGGTGAGATGAGTTTCTTATAGGCAGCATACAGTTAGGTCATTTAAAAAAATCTTACCTGGGTGTGGTGGTGAGTGTCTGTAGTTCCAGCTACTTGGAAGGCTGAGACAGACGGACCACCTAAGCCCAGCAGGTCGAGTCTGCAGTGGTCATGAGCATGCCATTGCTCTCTAGCCTGGGCAACAGAGTGAGAATCCAACTAAAAAACAAAAAAACATTCAGACAGGCTGTATCTTTTAAGTGAAAAGTTTCCTTTGTTTATGTTCAAGGCTATTATTGATACGTGAGAACTTATTCTTGTCCTTTTATTAATTGATCTCTCGCTGTTTGTATATTCTGTTTTCCTCTCTTATTGTTTACCATTGTTGGTTGGTTTTTCTGTAGTGATAACAATTGGGTTTTTCCCTCTTCATTGGTGTGTTTGTTCTACCAGTGGTTTTTATACTTTTTTGTGTCTTAATGATAGTAAACATTGTGCTTTTGCTTATTTGGGAAAGACTTTATTTCTCCTTCATTTATGAAGGATATTTCTCAATTTATGAAGGATAACTTTACCAGGTATAGTATACTTGGCTGACAATTTTCTTCAGTACTTTGAATCAATTAACTCATTCTCTCCTGATCTGTGAGGTGTCTGCTGAGAAACCCAGTGATAGTATAATGGGGAGTTCCCTTCTAAGTAACTAGATGCTTATCTTTTGCTCTTTAAAAAAATTCTATTTATCTTTGAATTTTGATAGTTTGACTGTAACATTCTGTCAAGAAGACTTATTTGAATTGTATCTGCTTGAGGATCTCTGAGTTTCCTATATCTAGAGGTCTAAATCTCTTGCTATCGTAGGGAAGCTTTTAGCTATTATTTTATTAAACAGGTGTTCTATCCCTTTAGTCTTTTCTTTGCCTTCTGGGACATCAAAAATAAAACATTTGGTTGCTTTATGATGTCCCATAGGCTTTGTTCATTCTTTTTAATTTTCTTCTTTATTTTTGTCTGATGGATTATTTCAAAGGACTTGCCTTCAAGTTCTGAAAATCTTTTTCTGCCGGATTTAGTCTATTATTGAATCTTTAGAATGTATTTTGTATTTCATTCAATGAATTCTTTAGTTCCAGAATTTCTGTTTAGTTCTTTTTTTGTTATCTATCTTATTGGTTAATTTTTCATTCATATCATTAGTTGTTTTTCTGATTTCTTTATAATAAATTTCCAAGTTCTCTTGTACTTCACTGAGCTTCTTTAATATCATTTTTTGAATTCTTTATCTGAAATTTCATAATTTTTTTCATTGAAATCTGTTGCTGCAAAATTATTGGGTTCTCTTTGGAGGTATCACATTTCTTTGTTTCTTTTCATGTATTTTATGTCCTTGTTACACTATGTCTGCATCTAGTGTAACAGTTGCTTCTTCTAATTTTTTGAATTTGTTTTTGTAGGGGAGGACTTTTTCCTGAAAATATATCTATGGTTTGAATTTAGTAGGACACTTCAGCTTTGATTCTGGGTATGTGCTGCTGTGTAGTCTCCATATGATTTTTTCAGATTTAAACTATGTCAGTGGTGTCTGATTTCCTCAATGACTTAGAATGTGGTTTATTAGTGGAGGCTGTGGTGACATTTTGCTGGGGACAGAACATCAGGTGGGTCAGTCCTTGGGCTCCAGTCTTTGGGCCCCAGGGTGGTATACACTAGTACCAGCATTAGTGGGTCCAGGTGGGCTGATTCCTGGTCCAGGTGGTCTGCTCAGATGCCATTAGTGAAAGTTATGGATTGGTGGGTGAATGGATCCTCAGGCCCCTGGGTAGAGAGCATGACATCAACAATGGCAGTAGCCCCCTGGGTAGAGAGCATGACATCAACAATGGCAGGAGCCCTGGTTGGACAATTCTTTTGCTACCAAATAGTCCATGTAGGTGTTGGTGCTGTCTGTTATGGGCTGGGTGAGCCAATCCCCAGGCCTGTAGGTGGTGCGTGCAGGTGGGTATCAGGAGTGGTAGTAGTGGCAATTTGGGTGGGCCCGTCATCAGGCCCCTAGGAGAAGTGCTCAGATGCCACTGATGGTGGATGGGGCAGAAAGGTCCAAGGTCCCTGGATGATGTGCAACCAAGCCTGGTATGCCTGTCCTCAGGCCCCCCAGTGGTGCATGCAGGTACTGCTTTGGGTAGACTGGAGCAGATGGGGAAGTATGCTTGGGTGGGAGCTGCAATGGCTGCACTGCGCTCCACCCCCCTCCCACCCAGGGCGGAGTTGGTTTAAGTGGCAGCAGCTGTAAACAAGTGGTTGGGAAAACCATGCTGAGCTTCACCTTAGGTGGTGGCTATAAGTGAGGTAGCCTTTCCTCGGGAAGTTTTTAAAGGGACCGCAAGGTTGTGTTGGAACCTGGCATGAGTTCCCTTTCGGGAGCAATGCCATTATGTGATCTCCAGGCAGCTCCCTAAGTTGGGATCAGGGCTTGTGTGGGTTGAGGGGCTTCCCATGGTTAGAATTGCAGGACAGACATGGTGGTGGGAATATGAACCATTGGGGGTCTCTCACTTACCCTTTCCTTGCACTAGGGATCTCCCAGGTCCCAGTCAGTCCTAGCCCAGCAGGCTGTCTTGCTTCCTTCCCTTTCCTTGCTAATTGTGTCTTTATTTATTTATTTTTTAATTTTTACTTTAGAGATATGGGGTAAAATTCATGCTTAGGCATACAAACGGTCATCATACAGGTAAAGTTTGATCCCTACTTCACCTGGTTTGGGATCAGGTACCCTTATTGATGAAGTGTGTCCCACTAGTTATATCTTATCACTACTTTGCTGAATTCCAGCATTCTCTCTTAGGTGATCTATTCGATGTGTGATTATGTACTTGCTATTTTGGCTCTTCTTTGTGGAGGAGCTCAGTACCAGATGCCTCTAGGCAACCATCTTAAAGCCCCTCTGATAATTTCAATTGTCCTATCTTCAAGTTCACTGATTCTTCTGCCTGCTGAAATCTGCCTGAGTTTTTCTAATCATTTTTTTCATTCTGTTATACTGTTCAGCTCTAGAATTTTTAAATGATTTCTCTTTACTGTTATTTCTATTTTATTCATACATCTTTTCTTGACTTTCTCCATGTCTTCCTTTAGTTCTTTCAGCATCTAAAACAGGTGTTTTAATGTCTTTGTTTAGTACGTCTGCCATCTAGTCTTTCTCATAAACAGTTTTTTTCCCCCTTCCTTTAGATGGGTCATACTTTCCTGTTTCTTTGTATGTCTTGTGATTTGGGGGATTAAAATTGGACATGTGAATCACATAACGTGGTCTTTCTGGAAACCCAATTTTTCCCCTTCCCCAGGGTTTGCTGTTTGCTGTTTTTGTTTTTGTATCGTTTCTGATTGTTGTAGGCTGTCGCCATCCTGAGGATCAGTCTGAGGATTTAAATTTAAAATCTTCTCGGATCTTTTTTGAGTCTGTGCCATTCCTTGTGCATTTGGGGTGACTTTTATGCAGTTGCTTTTGAATGACCTAGTCTTTAATGTCTGACTCCCAGAAGGGGAAATAGATAGAAATGAAGTGTGAGTGACCTGGGAAGAAAAGGAGCACTGACTTTTTAAATCCTCTGGAAGTTGCTTCAGTTGGAGGGAAGTGGGACTTGCAACAACAGTGATGGGGGTGGAAATTACAACAATGGCTGCCTGCTTCAGTGCTTGCTTCTCTGTGGTAGAAGCAACAATTAGCCATCAGCCATCAGAACGTAGAAGCCCAATATTTGGAGGACAGCATCCTTATTGCCCACCCTGGTTCCTGCAAACTGCTTCAGGAACACATACATGCACAGCTGCCTGCCATAGGCCTGAGAGGTGGTGGATGGGTAGCAGCTGCTGAACTCAGAGCTAAAATCGACCAAAATTCACTGTAACTTGCCGTCTAAGATTCCCCACTGGAAGTTGCAAACTTTCAATAAATTCCAGAGTTCCAAAGCAGTAACATCAGACAGATTCTGCCAGGGTGACTGTTGTCTAGGTGGGGAGATGGATTCCTTGTGCTTCCTACTCTGCTGTATTCCCGTCATCCTCTCCTCTCTCTTCCTCATCTTCTATAAAGTCTTGCAAATAGTGAGCATTCAAGAAGTTTCACAAAGGAATGGCGCCCCAGCTTTCAAACTGTCCAGGGCTCGTAGAGACAGCACTTCACCAACTCCATCCCAGTGTTCTGGGCTAAATTGTGTCCCTGCTCCCCAAATTTGTTTGTTAAAGTCCTAGAGCTCAGTATATCAGCATATGGCTGTATTTGGAGATAATGCGTCTAAAGAGGTCATGTTAAAATGAGGTCATTAAGTTAGGCTGTAAGCCAGTATGACTAGCCTCCTCATAAGAAAAGGAGATTAGGACACAGATACGCACAGGAAAGGCCACTGAGAATACTTGTGGGGTCACCCACAAGCCAAGAAGAGAGTCCTTGGGGAACCCAATTCTGCTGACACTTTGATCTTGGACTTGCAGCCCCCAAAACTGAGAAAATGAATTTGTTGTTTAAGTCATCCAGTCTGTTGTATTTGTTATGACAGCCCTGGCAAACTCATACACCCAGCTGTCATATTCTCTTCTATCATCAAAATCCTTCCCCTACCCATTTGAAATCCTTCAATACTTTGCCAGGTCCCTGCTTCTCTAATTGTGCCCTTGTGTCATGACTGCTTACATGTCAGTGGTCTTTCTCTTGAGGGAGTTTTTAAAATATCTTACAGTCTGGGTGTGGTAACTCATGATTGTAATCCCAGCATTTTGAGAGGCCGAAGCAGGAGGATTGCTTGAGCCCTGGAGTTTGAGACCAGCCCAGGCAACATAGAGAGACCTTGTTTCTACAAATAAAAAAATTATCTGGGCATGGTGACATTTGCTTGTAGTCCCAGTTACTTGGGAGGCTGACATGGAAGGATCACCTGAGCCCAGAAGCTCAAGGCTGCAGCAAGCAGTGATTGTGCCACTGAACTCCAACCTAGACAACAGAGTAAGACCCCATCTCAAAAAGTAAAAAATAAGGCCAGGTGCAGTGACTCAAATCTGTAATCTCAGCACTTTGGGAGGCTGAGGTGAGAGGATTGCCTGAGCCCAGGGGTTCGAGACCAGCCTGGGCAACTTGGTTAGACCTCATCTCTACAATATATCAAAAAATTAGCTGGGTGTGGTAGCATGTGCCTGTAAGTCCAGCTACTTAGAAGGGTGAGGCACAAGGATCGCCTGAGCCCAGCAGGTCGATGCTGGGGTGGCCAAGAGCGTGCCACTGCACTCCAGCCTGGGAGAGTGACTCTGACTCGAAAAGAATAAAAAAAGTAAAGAATAAAATATCTTATTATGGATTTCCATACTTTTAGCCCAGTATTTTTCAAAGTGTGTTTCAATAGAGGAAGATTCATGTTGCATAGAAACAGATTTCCAAGACATGGCCGCCTAGGAGGCACGGGGTGTTAATCTAGACTGATTCGATTCTGCCAGACTCCTCAGGGCATCATAGATCTTCAAGAGAGAAAAAAAAATGACGTGTTCCCCAAATTAATTTTCCATGGGATATTCTCTTCCCTGAGCATCTCTCAGGACTCAATGTCTTCTAAGTCCACTAGCTCAAGTATATGACTCCTAATGGTGGCAATTTTAGAAGGTGGTAACACACACTGAGAAAGATTGTGTGTAAAACAGGCCCCTCAGAGTACGCCCATGTGAAATGACCTAGAATCAGGCTATCAGAGCTGGGAGGGGTCTGCTTGTCCAACTTGACAAAAGAGAAAACGGCTCAGGACTCACCTTAGCGGACAAGCCTTTAGAAAAGCTAGTGTCATGTGAAATGGGGGGGCTCTAAGCCCTGAAGGCCAACCTTAAACGTATCTTCCAGTAAACATATTTTCTCAGGAGTGTGAGAGGTTCCCAGGCACCAGCCTTTCCCCTTCAGACTAAGAACTTCTCGGCGACCATGCCGAGTTCTCTCCTGATATCATACTCCAGCGGATCTTACTGACCCAAAGCCCTGAAAAGTCCAGTGACCAAATCTTCAAGTCCAGTTTGGGGTTGGGCCTGGCTGACCACTTCATTGTAGTGGGACAGCAAAAGCCTAGCTTCAGAACTGGGTTCAAATCCCAACTCTGTCACTTAGTATGGTGTGAAAATAAACCTACTTTATGGGCTTTTTGTAGAATGTAGAATATACCACATGAGGTGATGGTGATTGATTAAAAGGAACGGAGGTGATAGGGTTTAGCCTGGTGCCTGTACACGGGGCCTCGTTAAATATTAGTTCCCATTCTTTCCTCAAAACTGATATAGTTTGAATGTTTGTGTCCTCCAAATCTCATGTTGAAATGTGATCTCCAGTGTTAGAGGTGGGGCCTAGTGGGAGGAGTTTGGGTCATGAGAGCAGGTCCCTGGTGAATGGCTTGGTGCTATCTCAGGGCAACAGTTCTCACTGTATTAGTTCTCCTAAGAGCTGGTTGTTTAAGGGAGCCTGGAATCTCCTTTCTCTCTCTCACTTTGTCTCTCACCGTGTGACATACCTGCTCCCTCTTCACATTCTGCCATGACTCGAAGCTTCCTGAGGCCCCACCAGAAGCAGATTCTGGCACTATGCTTCTTGTACAGTCTGCAGGACTTCTTCTTTGTTAATTACCCAGCTTCAGGTATTCCTTAGAGCAATGCAAAATGGACTAATATGCTAGGGATGTAAGGTATGTGAATATACTCAGACTATGAAATCTCTAAGAGTGGGAGCTATTTCCTGTATCCTGCCCTGTGCAAATCAATTTGTAAAGATGTAATTCCCTCCAGGCACGGTGGCTCACACCTGTAATCCCAGCACTTTGGGAGACAGAGGCAAGAGGATTGCCTGAGCCCAGGGGTTTGAGACCAGCCTGAGCAACTTGATGAGACCTTGTCTCTACTAAATTAAAAAGTGAGCTGGGCATGATGGCATGCGCTTTTAGTTCCGGCTACTTGGAAGCCTGAGGTGGAAGGATTGCCTGAGCCCAGCAGGTTGAGATTGTGGTAGCTGTGTGCCACTGCCCTCCAGCTTGGACAACAGGGTGCGACTCGACTCAAAAACCAAACCAAACCAAAGATAATTCCCCTAGTGGGAAAGTAAGTTAAGCCATTAGGTTAGGGTGTACTGATCTGCTATGTTTTTATTTCCTTTCATTCTCTTTTAGATTGTTTCCTTGGCCATTGTTTTAATGTGGCCTTCCCAGATCAAGAACTGAAATATGACCAACAATCAAGACCAAGTTGCTGGTTTTACTTGTTTGGAAGCAGTTTTAATGGAGATGGTAATGTTTATCGACTCAACACAGGTACCCCCCCAAAATACAAATCAAAATATCATCTTCAGCTGCATAGCAAATATGATTTAAGAATTTAACATCATTTGATCACAACCGTAAATATGTCACCATAAATAAATGTAAATTCATTGTACAAAAATCCCCAACAACTCTTAATACAAATATGATACATTTGACAGTTTCTGAAACAGATTTTTTTTTAAAACTTTTTAAAACCTAAGCACTTAATTTTTTCTGGTTGTTAGACACACAAAAAAAATCAAAAGGTGGGGGTGGGCAGTAATTCCAGGAAGGAAAGAATATTAAACTTGTCTGGTGTTTAGAGATCAGTGCCGCGGCCAGGCAGGGAAATGAAATCTCTCTGCTGAGAGGAAAGAGCTCAATTTACTGGGATCAAATCTCTTGAGGACCTTGTGACTCTGCCCAGAGGGTCAGGTGCAGGGTTATGAATGCAGGGTGGGAGGAGTGGGTTGTTGAAACAGCAATCTCATTAAATGGAAGACCCAGATCCCCACAAAGCAATGATCAGGAATTTGGAATGAATCTAGTCTGTCGGAGAGAGCCAGCAGCTGACCTCAGCGCTGAAGATGCAGAGGCTCTGAGCTAGGAGATTAATGTGGGTGTTAAAGGCATGATCTCCCATGTAGCTTGCCATGTGGGCTAACCCCTCTCTTTTGCCCATGGAACACACCTATGGTCATCAAGAGGAAACAGATAAGAAATCAGAATAGAACGCAGCAGCTCCAGACAGGAGGAACAGCCAGCATCCTCTCTGAACCACCTTCCTTCCCTACAGACACTCTTTCATGGCTTAGAGGAAGCTCAAAGCCCAAGGCTAGCAGAAGGGTTCCTTTGCAACAGTGGTTCTCAAACTTTGTGGAACAGAATAACTCAGATAGCTTGTGGGAAATGCAGATTTCCTGGCCCACTCTTAGAGATTCAGAATTAGTAGCTTTGATGTGTGGCCCAGGAAGCTACACATTCAACTGTACTAATCTCAGGATGGGACGCAAGTGGCCTTTGGGCCACACTTCCTTCGTACTTTCCATGGGGTTAAACACAGACCATCCGATTAAAGGCAACGTTTCCATTCACCTGCCCTGGGGGAGGGAGAGTTACTGTTCTTGCCATTTTATCTTCTTTTCCTCCCTGGGCTGGAAGAGAAGTATCAAATGTCACATTTTATATGTTCTTAAAAGCTGAGGGCCAATGACTCCCTTTGACAATGATGTGCTCTGTAATACCGCATTTATATCCCAAAGGTTCTGTCTTCCTCCACGGCCTCCCCACATGGTGGGGAGTTCTGCAGAGGCCTTTTGGTTCAGCGTGGAAAACGGAAATAAAATATACCCCTGTGAGAGAAGCCATACCCCGATGTCTAACTTAAAGAGCATTCAGAGTACAGGGAGTTGACAGCAAAAGATAGAATGTTGCGAGAATCTTCAGCATCTGGGACACTCAAAGTTCTTATTCATTAACATAGGACTTCTCGTTGGGGGTGTATTTTGGTACTCAAAGCTCACTGACAAGTCTTATTTTTACTCTTTACCTCCATGTCCCCAAGAAGTTTTTGGCCTCTGTGAAAATAACCACTTAATATTGTCCTTCTTGTGGGAGTTTTCCTTGATGAAGATTCTGTGCCAAGAAGTGGTCCCTAATTTGGTTGCTGGCTAATGCTGTGGGCAGTGCCATGACTGATTTGTTCAATGCTGCATTTTCAGTGTGGCCTGGTGCTAAGCATTTGCTTAAGGAATAAAGGAACCCTTCACCATGGTGCTGCCGAGATGGCCTCAAAGTATTCTGTGGAGTTCCTGGCTGCGTTCACACCTGCTGTCTCTACCCTACAACTCTGGCCATCCCCCTACCCCAACTCACTCAGGGAGAGGCAGTTTTGGAAGCTTTTCTGGTCTTTCTTGGGGACTGCCCTAAGAGGGGCATTAGGAGGGAGTTTTGGGGGAGCCTTGTGATAGAACCCCTGATACCTGAGGCAGGAGATGCCACCCGGGGGACTGGAACAGAACCACAGGAAATGAAGGAGTGGTAAACTGAGGCATGATCTTTAGGCCAGGCTGACACTTCTGGGCATGGCCACACTCTTCCCTCAGTCTGAGACTTCAGTTCTGGGTCATATGTAGGTGCAGGGTAGGCGGTCAAGGCCATGGGAAGCAACCACAGATGGGTGGGACTACAGGATGGAGAAAGGGTGAAACTAGGAGCCCTTTCTATAGGTGAGGGCAAAAAGAAAAAAAAAAAGCACACACTGTCCTGTTTCCTTTTTTTTTTTTTCATTGATGCTATGGAAAACCCACCATGGGGATGTCATGGGAGAGCATGCACAGGCCCAGCCCTGGGCGTGGTAGGATGGGCTTGGGGAGGGGCTTGTTTGCTTCCAGGTCCATCCCACACGCCGCCCAGTCGGATCCTGTGGCACGCTGGCGGTGGCTTCCTCCGTCCTGTTCTCCTCCTCTGCCAGGTCGAGGTCTGTGGGACCTTCTGCCTAGCAAGTGGTGGCCAACGACTGGTGGATGGGTGGCTGGAAGCAACGCACATGCTCCACGGTGGAACTGTCTGTCTCCACGGACTTCATGTACTTGTTCAGGATGGCAAAAACCTCATTGTTCAAGATCTGGTACTTCCGGATGCGGTCAGCCATCTTCTTCAGGGGCTGCAGAAGGATGGGGGTGTTTAGGTTAGAGCAGGAGAAGACAGAAAGAGAGAGCGAGAGGAGAAGTCAGGAGGTTGGGGTCTAGAGTCCAGTGCTTTAATGATCACGTTACTCTCTTGCTTAAAGGCCTTTTAGGGGATCCCAGGGCTCTGGCAGTTAAACGTTAACTGGGTCATAATACCCCTCTGCAAGTTTCAAAACTTATTGAAGAGCTCCAGTAATCAAAATGGTGTAGCCCTGGCATCAAGCCAGACATATAGTCCAGTGGAACAGAATAGAGAGCCCAAAGATAAACCATTATATGTATGATCAAATGATGTTTTACAAGGGTGTTAAGAGCATTCAATGAGGAAAGGACAGTCTTTTCTTTTCTTTCTTTCTTTTTTTTTTTTTGAGTCAGAATCTCACTCTGTCGCCCAAGCTGGAGTGCCATGGCACGCTCACGGCCACTGCAGCCTCAACCTGCTGGGCTCAGGCAATCCTTCCGCCTCAGTTTTCCAAGTAGCTAGAACTGCAGACACACACTACCACGCTGGGCTTATTTTTTTAAAAAATTTATTGTCTCACCATGTTTCTCAGGTTGGTCTCTAACCCTTAAGCTCAGGCAAAGGCAATCCTCTTGCCTCGGCCTTCCAAAGTGCTGGGATTACAGGTTTGAGCCATCGTGCCCGGACAGGACAGTCTTTTCAGCAAATGAGACTTGGAAAAATGGATATCCATATGCAAAAGAATAAAGGTAGACACTGACCTTAAGCCCTATGCCAAAAATTAACTCAGAATGGATCAAAGGCACACACATAAGTATCACAACTACGAAATTCTTAGAAGAAAACATAGAGGAAAATCTTTATGACCTAGGACTTGGCAGCAATATCTTGGATATGACACCAAAAGCACAGGCAACGATAGAAAAAAAATTGGACTGCATCAAAATGGAAAAGTCTGGAAAAGGACACACACTATCAACAGAGTGAAAAGCCGATCCATGGAATAAAAGAAAACATTTGCAGCTCACATAACTGCAAGAACGTAGACAAACCGAGACTCTTACACACTGCAGGTGGAAATGTAACATTGTGCAGCTGCTGCGGAGAGCAGCATGGCAGTTCCTAAAACACTTAAACAGACTTGTCACATGACCCAGTGATTCCACTTCTGGAATGTATACTCAAAAGTATATACTCAGGGTATTTACTCAGAAGAATTGAAAGCAGGAGTCTGAGGAATTATTTGAACACCATTTTCCACAACAGCCAAAGGTGGAGGCAGCCCAAGGATATGTTGATGAATGAGTGGAAAAACAGTGTGGTATATAGACACGATGGAATATTCTACAGCCACAAAAAGGATGGAGCGACAACACAGATGAGCCCTGAGGATGATATGCTATGTGAAATTAGCCAGTCACAGAAAGATAATACTGTATGATTCTACCTATACGAGGTACCTAGAGACGTCAACTTCATAGAGACAGGAAGTAGAATGGTGGATCCCAGGTCTGGGGAGGGGACAGTGTAGAATTATTTTGTAATGGGTATAGAGTTTCTGGTGGAGAAAATGAACAAGTTCTGGAAATGGAGGTGGTGGCGGTTGCACAACAATGTGAGTGTACTTAATGCACTGTACACTTAGAATGATCAAAATGATAAATTTTATGTATACAGTAAGTCCCCTACTTACAAATGATTTCCCTTCCGAGAGCATGTTCGTTAAGTCCAATTTGTTTGTAAGTCTAACAAAGTTAGCCTAGGTACCCAACTAACACAATTGGCTCTATAGTGATAGGTTTTAGTACTTTTCACACAAATACATTAAAAGAACACACACAAAAAAACACTTTTACTTTTGCAGTACAGCATGTGGCAATGTACACCAGACACGTGAACTAACTTGTGTGACTGGACATGCAAATGCATGTTCACATCTTAGAAAGGTCGCAACTTGAAGGTTTGTATGTAGGGGACTTACTTTATGAGGGAACCCAAAAAAACCCGGAATTACTTTTGGAAGGGCTGATCCCTTATACTACAGGCTTCCCATAGTAGGTAAGTGCTCTAGGAACCCGTTGACATCAGTGTACCAGCTAGTATTGTTGTGAAAGACTGCGTTCGGCTTCAGTGAATTTTTTCTGGCATTCTTTCAATGCATTTGCACCATTTCATGATGGGTGATTTATGAGTACACCCACCCAAACCATCCTGCATGTTCAGTAGTTGATCACCAAAAACAGCATGACCCCTGTGCCCCACCCTCCCTATTCACCCATCTCGCCTGAGTGACTTTTGTTTCCGTAGATGAAAAAAGTCCTCAAAGGGAAACGTTTCGCCAATGTGGAAGAGGTGAAACAAGAAAAAGCTGAAGCACTCAAAGGTATCAAAGTTGACGAGTTCAAAATTGTTTTGAGCAGTGGAAAAAGCATCTTCAGGGGTCTATTGCATCAAACAAAGAGAACTGGAGGTGACCGAGGTTTAAACATGTAAGAATAAACATACAATTTTTTAAAAATTGTTTTTTTGGGGTTTCCCTGTCGTATTTTAACACAATTAAAAAAAAACCCTTTGTGGGTTGGCTCCTGCCTCTTTCTCTTCTCACTGGGGACCTGAGATCCATCCTCTGATCTTCTTCCATGCCTCTGTTTCTCTGCTGTAGCCACTCCTCTGTCTGGAACATTCTCACGGCCCACAACCCTTGCTGTACCCGGCTCCAGCTGTTGGCCCTTCTGGACTCAGCCCAAGCACCGCCACCCTCTTCCGAGAAGCCTTCTCTGCCCACCCCCCGGCCTCCTTCCCCTGCCACAGCAGCCCCGCTCACCCCACGCCAGCACCTCGCCCATCCCTGCGCCCTGCACCATTCTAGTGTTCAGTGGATGCTTGGACGGACTAGGAACTGGCCTCAGCAGAGTCCGACAGGCACAGGGAAGGCACCATGTTCCAGGCTTGGAGCCCAGTCCTGCCTTTCTGGGTGGCCTGTCGTGGCAGCGGGCTGTGAGCAGGTGACTCACGGCTTCCTCCAAGCAGGTCCCGGGCCTGAGTACCTGCACCAACCCATGGGTGGAGGGTTGGCCTCCATAAGAGCTCCCTCTGAGGAGGGCCTGGTTGTCTTCCCTCCTCCCCAACCCCGCCTCCAGCCTGCTCACCACATTCTTTATGATCTCATCCTTCCCGTCCTGCCTCTGTACTTTGAGCAAGTGGTAACAGAAGTCGAACAGGTCAAAGCGACGCTGCTGGCCTAGCAGGACGATGATGGAACAGCCGGCCCAGTTCAAGCCGTCACCGAAGCACTGCCTGGAAGAGGAGGGAAACAGCTGGAGTGGGAGGTGGGGAGAGGGAACCCCATCTTGGGCCCGCAGTGTAGCTACTAAGCAGGCCTGCCTTGAGACCATGTGTCTTAATCTGTAAAATGGGTACAAGGGAAGCTGTGAGTGAATTCTTTAATTCCAGGGACTGTGTTTATACTACTAGCCCTTCCATCATGTAAGAAAAATCAGCCTCCGTGGTGGCTCATGCTTGTAATCCCAGCACTTTGGGAGGCTGAGGTGAGAGGACTGCCTGAACCCATGGGTTCAAACCAGCCTGGACAACACGGTGAGACCTTGTCTCAACAATAAAGAATAAAAAAATAAAATAAAATAAGACGGGTGTGGTGGCATGTGCCTGCAGTTCCAGGTTCTTGGAAGGCTGAGGCAGAAGGATTGCCTGAACCCAGCAGGTCGAGGCTGTGGTGGCTGTGAGCATGCCACTGCACTCCAGCCTGGGGGACGGAGTGAGACTCCGACTCAAAAAGAAAAGAAAAGAAAAGAAAAATCGACTGTTAGCCACTCCTCTGTCTGGAACACACATTTGTGAGAGAGAGAAAAAAAAAAACTCCACTCCACTCAGCCCTTGAGGTTTGTGGGGCTGATTATACAGGCAGGTCAAAGGAGAATCCATCTCGGCTCTATAAAGGAGGTGGAGGGACACATGTGGGGTGAGGGGCCATTTCCGACTAGGGGCCCACTGGCCACAGCAGGCGGAAGGGGGGAGGGACAGGGCATAGTGGCAGATGCTGCCTGGATGCTGAGTCCTCTTCGTTCTGGGAAAGTCCCCACTGCAGGCCCCCAGCACCCAAGAGACAGGTGAGCAGAGTGGATGGTGGAAGGCCCACCCCTCAGTTGTCTGTCTTGTCCCCTCATGCAGCAGCCCAGCCCACAGCAGGCAGGTGGCCATAGTTCCCATCACTGCTGGAGGTATGTGGGCCCAGCACTGCCCGGAGATAGCTTCACAGAGGCTCGCTCCCTTCCTGTCCCAGTTTCAAACACCCGGTCCTCAAGGATGCCTCCTCTGGTCCCCCATCCCCACATTTTCTTAGAGCTCTAGGCTCCTGGGGGGCGGGCCATGTCTGCCTTCTTCACCGCTCTGTCCTTGACATGGCTGGGTGACAGCAGGAAGAACCAGCTCTGCTCTGTCTTCGCTGAAGAACAGGACTGGGGGATTCCTAAAGGCTCCCGGTATCCATCATAGAGTTTTTTTTTTTGGGGGGGGGTGGACAGTGAAGCTCCTCTTCACAACTCCCAACGAGGTGCTCTCCTGGCCATGCAGTCCACCCAGTTTCCAGGCTCGTGAAGACAAGGCCCCAGAGCCCCAAGGGTGGTGGACCCACATGCTCCCTTTCTGCCTTCAGCCATCTGTGTCCTTTCCTTGGATGTCACCTTCTTTCCTCTGTCAGGGGACTTTCAGGCACCGCTGGGGCTCAATGCGGTCTGTGAGTTGAAGCCTAACAAACCCCACCCCTCTCCTCTGCCACCTACACCCCTTTGCTGCAAAGTAACCTCAGCCAATGGACCTCTATCTGGGTTTCTTGTCTCTCCCTTGGCTGTGTAAACTCCACGGATCAGGGAATGTCTGCCAGCACCCAGCACAGCCACTGACACACTCGATTGCTGTTGGCCACTTCGCCCTGCCTGCCTTCCTGGGATGACCTGCCTTTCCACGGGTGGTTACTTACTCAGCTGTGAACTCGTTGGTCCCCACGGGGATGCAGTAGACGAACTGCATGGCGCTCCAGAGCCGGTGGAACTCCACGCACTCGTCCACATGCATGACGCCATTGGTGGGTGGCGGGCCCCGCCAGATGGGGTCCTGCAGGTAGCTCCGGATGCGGGTCAGGATGACCTCGAACATGGACAGGCCACAGCACAGCCGCTCCTTGGTCAGGAGGTCGCCCTCCCGAGCGATGGCGATTTGCTGGGAACGTAAAGGTAGAGAAATCTGCTAGCCGCATCTCAGACCCCCTTGGCCACCTCCCAGCAGGGATTCCCAAAACTGGGGCTAGCTGCACCTGGAATTCATTCACCTGCACTGATGTCTTACCCGGCACAGGGCACTAACTTTGTAAACCTGAGTGCAACAGCAGGGAATCTGGGGGTAAGTCTTGTGTTAAGTAAAATCCAGGAGCCATCAGAAGAGGATTTAAAAAATTTATGATCTGCCAACATAATGAAATGCTAGATAGCCACTGAAAAGACCAAAGTGATGCTCTTGTTAGCATCACTGCTGTTACCGTAACTCCTACTGACACCTCCTGAGTGTGTGTAATACACCAGGCCCTGTTCTAAACATTTTTGAGTTGTTGACTCCATTCAGCCTCAAGAGGTGAGTACCATTATTATTCTCTTTATAAATGAAGAAACTGAGGCTCAGAGAGGCAACCAGTGAGTGGGAAAGCTGGAATTTGATTCCCAGTTGTCTAGGTCTATGGGTTAAGTTGCATGGCGAATAGAGCAAATTGTGGAAAAGAATGTATACTACAATCTTGTTATAAAGCAACAACGGTCAAGTACAGTGGCTTATGTTTATAATCCCAGCACTTTGGGAGGCCAAGGCAGGTGACCTGCTTAAGCCCAGGAGTTCGTAATTAGGCCGGGCAACATAGTGAGACCTTGTTTCTACAAAAAATCAAAAAATTAGCCAGGTGTGGTGGTGTATACCTGTAATCCCAGCTACACAGGAGGCTGAGACAGAAGTCGGGGCTGCAGTGAGCCATGATCATGCCACTGCACTCCAGCCTGGTCGACAGAGAGAGACCCTGACACACACGCCAACCCCCCCCCAAAAAAAAACCCCAAACAGCAACATATAGTCCCACAAATAAAAGTATATTTAGGGTGTATGTGTGTGTAGAAAACATTTTAAGGAGTTGAACACCAGTTGTGGGAACAGCTGGGCTTGGAGAAGTAGCTAGGATTTTTACTTTAAATATTCCTATACAGTTGAATGTGTTATGATGAGCATATGTTAATCTTTGAAAATTTGCTACCGATCTCACAGAATTATTTCCTCTAGTTAGAATTCCTTCTTTGAGTCAGGCTCGGTGGCCCAGGCTGTAATCCTGCACCTTGGGAGGCTGAGGTGAGTGGATTGCCTGAGCCCACGGGCTCGAGACCCGCCTGGGCAACTTGGTGAGACCTCATCACTACAATAAATTAAAAAATTAGCTGGGCGTGGTAGCCCGCGCCTGTAGTTCCAGCTACTTGGAAGGCTGAGGCGAAAGGATCGCCGGAGCCCAGCAGGCCAAGGCTGTGGTGGCCGGGAGCGGCCACTGCACTCCAGTCTATGCGACAGAGTGAGACTTGAACTCAGGAAAAAAAAAAAAAGAATTCTTTCTTTGGCAACTATAAATAATCTCTATTAATAATTTAAACTAGCTTCTCATCTGGGTCCTGCTACTGCATATCTAATAATCAGCCGGCCAGATGTCAACACACATTACCATATACATTATGAGTAAAAACATCTAGGGTTTAAGTCCCCAAAGCCATCTGCAAAGTAAGATACATATTAACATCTAAGGTCCAAGTAAGGTCTTCAAATTGGGGTCAAAGCTAGAGAGGCTGGCTTCCGAAACTGAGGTCCACGGGGCATTCATGGGATCGGCTCCCCAGGGGGGGTCTTCCCCAAAAGCCCCTTCTACAGGGTGGCAGTGATAACAGGGATTCACTAAAGTCCCTCCATGTTGTTACAGCCCCTAGAGAAGGGCATGGCAAGGGTTCAGTGACTCTTGTACTTGTCTTCTATGCACTCCCAATAAATAGTTTCAGGGGATCCTTGACTTCTCAGCAGACTAAGCCCAAAGATGTAAATCCCTATTTACTCCCTTTCTTTGAACTATATACAGTATCAGTGCAATCGTAAATCTTGTGATTGGCATAACTTTTGCAATGCACATGCTTTAGGCCTTGTAAACTTTCCATACTCTAAATTCACACGCCAAATGTAAAATGCAACTGTAACTTCAGTTCTATAAAATGCTCTGCTGGTGATGTGGCTAATGTGTGGGTACCGACAACTCTGGACTATAAAAGTGAACTGTAAAACCTAGAGAGTGAGCAGAACCATTTTAGAAAGACCTCGAGTCTGGCTCTGCTTCCTGGACTCGAACTCAGAAATAAACGTCTTTCTACCAGTTTCCTGCCCCTTTGATTTATTGGTATCAAGGGGAGCAGTCTAACGTTGCTCAGACCGTACTGTAACAGCAGGAAGGCACCTGCTTGACCACCACCCCTCCACCCTCCCTGAGCTCCCTCCCTGGGGACTCCCAGGAAGAGATGACCTCTAAGTGAATCCATGGAGGGAAATATATCAGGAAACGCCAGCACGGGCACCTGTTAGAAATGTGGGCCATGCGAGCAGTTATCACGACAACTACACATGGAAAGAAGTCTAGGAAAAAGATAAACCAGAGAAGAGTTTGCCAATGTGTGTTTTAGACACAAAGGAGAGGGAATCCTGATTCTTGGTGACTTATCTTGATTTCATAGGCAGAGACAACTTTGAGCAGAGGAGGCACTGCTCAAGGTGCCACAGTTAGCTAGAAATATCTCTTTAAAAAAAATCCTGAGCCATGTGCAGGGTTCTGTTCTTTCTTTCTTTGTTCTTCTTTTTCTGTTCTATTTGGCCCCTGAAAGGGCTAGCCACTTCAGAAAGAGGGTGTCTGGTACAGGGGACATCCTCAGGACGGAAAGGACCCCTGGCTGGATACGGTAGCTCACACCTGCAATCCCAGCACTTTGAGGGGTTGAAGAGGGAGGATCACTTCAGGCCAGGAGTTCAAGACCAGTGTGGGAAACAGTGAGACTCTGTCTCTATAAAAAATGAAAAATTAGCCGGGCATGGCTACTTGGGAAGACAAGGTGGGAAGATTGCTTTAGGCCAGGAGTTCGAGGTTGCAGTGAGCTATGATCATGCCACTGCACCCAAGCTTGGGCGACAGAGCTAGATCCCGACACCCACAAAAAAAAGGAACTCAGTTTGTCTTTAGCCATGACTATTCTCTTTTGTAAATTAGCACAGAGTTCTGGTATACTTTTTAATCTACTGTGCATTTGGTTAGTCTGAATTAATTCTCATGGCCTGACAGTTCTGGTGGAAGGAACTAGAAATATCAGCAATTGAATGCATAAATCGTCATACACACTTTGAACTCTGGTGACCCCACCCACAACAACAAAAGGTCCTTGACTGACATCGTTAGGGGCTTTGTTCCTTTCCTTTGAAAAGCAAAAGTACCTTTCCAGTTCTTTCTGCAAACTATAAAAGTGACTACATAGTCACTAGGTAAAATGTGGAAAATTTTTTTTAGAAAGTTATAAGAAAAATACTCCATAAACTGCATTACTCAGAGATGAGTTTTCTTAAAATATTGATGTAGGATTTGTCTGTGTTTATGTATGTGTGTGTATTCATCTATATTTAATAAAATTTGGATCACACTATATTGCATTTTTGTCTTAATAGATTGGTAATTAAAAAACTCACTTTAATCAATATTTTTAGCAATGTGATATTTTAATGGCTACATAAAGTGGCCACTGATATACCATAATTTATTTAGCCTTCTATGCTTGTTGATTATTTTAAATTGTTTGTAAATTTTCATAATTACAAACAATTCTGAAGCAACCATCCATATATACATAATTTTGTGAACGTACCTCTGAATATTTCGTTAAAATACTTAGTAATAGAAGTAAGTAAGTAATGAGCATAACTATTTAATTTATTTACTTAAATAGAGATGGGGTTTCAATATGTTGCCCAGGCTGGTCTCGAACTCCTGGCCTCAAGTGATCTTCCCACTTCTGCCTCCCAAGGTGCTGGGATTATAGCAGGAGACACTGTGCCTGACCAAGTATAACTATTTTAAAAGGCCTTTCCATGCCTTTAGGCGCAGTGGCTCATGCCTATAACCTCAGCACTTTGGGAGGCTGAGATGAGAGAACTGCCTGAGTCCACGGTTTGAGACCAGCCTGGGCGACTTGGTGAGACCACATCTCTCTAATAAACAAAAAAATTAGCTGGGCGTGGTGGTGCACACCTGTAGTTCCAGCTACTTGGAAGGCTGAGGCGGAAGGATCACCTGAGCACAGCAGGTCGAGGCTGCGGTGGCCGGGAGCGTGCCACCGCACTCCAGCCTGGGAGGAAAAGCTGACCCACTGTGCACCACCCTGCGTAAGCCTGTTCCCTGCGCTCTCAGCGACACTCTGCCATCACGGGGCATTCTTTGCCAACTCGAGGGGTAAAAAATTGTACCTCATTTTTTGAAATTGTGTTTCATCGATTACTGGGAAGGCTGAAGACCTTTTCTGTTTGCTGGCATGATAGTTTTTATGTTGCAAGTTTTCTTTTTTTTTATTCATTTATTTTTTATTATTAAGATGTGGGGTACAATTCAGGGGTAAGTTTTCTTTCATGCCTTTTTTTTTTTTTGGTATGTCTATCATTTTCTTCCTGCGTTGAATAAATGCCTTATAGATTGCTGCAAATATCCCGTTTGTGGCTTGGTGTCATATGGTGTGTGTGCGTGTGTGTGTTAACATAGGCTTTATCCCTTTCATTTATATTCTCTTCAGTCGGGGAGTTTTTCTCTTTCTGGCCTTCTTTTCTGAGTTAACAAGGGAAAGGAGAAAACATTTGAGAAGGCTGACTGAAATCATTTCTGTATGGAGTAGCTTGATTACATTTAGTACCCTTTGAAGGAGAATAATATCTCAATATTCCATCTTCATATAATCCCTTATGTTCTTATGCTTACATTATTCATTCATCAAAACAATCTAGAAAGAGCAGCTCAACTAAGGAAGTAAAGTAGTGATTATCCCTTTTCACAAATGGGAAAACAAAGACCGAGAAATTAAATAGCTTGACTACATCATTTGGGGGTGGATCTGGAACAAGGATCGTGGTCTTTCAGTGATCCCCAGAGTTTTCCTTCCATGCTAGTGTGGGATAACAAACCAGGTCACATCAATTTGTCTCAGAAACAAATGCAAACAACACAGTACTGATCAAGCTTCCTAGCATTAAATGTCACAGAGTTGCCCTGTCACTGACCTAGCTATGAGTACCCTGGGCCCCACCTAGCTTGGAAGCTAGTATTTTGTTAATGTGTCTTTGGTCTAGGGAGTGAGTAGGTTTTAGACTATTTCTTGAGGACCAGGAGACTATAAAACTGGCATTTCCTCTCTCACGGAATGTCTAGGCTTGTGTTTGTTAAATACTAAGTGTTTGACAAATTGAGATTTCTATCAGTCCCAAGGAAAGCATGTTCACCAGAACAGGGAAGGAATTCAGTCCTCTAAGTGGAAACACATGTCAAACCTTGGGCACAAGAGGCTGGATGCTTGGAGGATGACACCAGCAGTGGAGCAGACACACTCACATGTCCCTGGCTTGGGGGATTTCTCCCTAAAAGGAAATCATTTTAGAGGATCTCTTTGGTTCAGCCTCTGAAGGCCAAGAAAGAAAACGTGTGTGCTCTATGGATTTTACTCTATAGGCTCTGAGCTCTCTCTGCAGTCAGGCAAAGAACATGAATACCGCTTAGCTTATAGTCATGTTTTCAGTAGGTGGTTGGTGGCATGAAGGGGACCTGGCTGGGCTGGCTTCCTTAGCGTGACACCCATACCAATGTGGCTCTGCACTGTGCTCCAAATACTTGCCATGTTTTGCCAGAAGAGAGGCCTCCTTCTGCCCTTGGTGAGAACACCAGGAGCACTGGAATGTGAGTCTGTGAGTGGATTTCAATCCTAAACCTTTTAAGCCATCAGCACTGGCTGGTCCCACCACAGTGCCCTTTCTCCCTGAATTCTTCCCCTGCCCACACCCACAAGGTGACAATTGCTTAAATCAGTCTGAAAGGAGACAGCACAGTCTGTTTTGTGCCCCCCCTTTCCCTTCCCTCTTGCTCCCTGCAGTCTCTGAATTCTCTGGAGGCAGAAAGTTAATTTAATTACAGAGTTAACATATGAGCCAATTTTCACTTTGAAAATATTAGCACATTCCAGATAAAGCTGGAGCCTTCTTTGAGTCCCTCCCCCTCTACCCAACCTCTGTCTCTGTCATCTCTCTTCAGAGGTTGCTGCAGTGATAAACTATAAGTAGATTATTCCAGATTTTTTTTTTTTTTGAGTTGGAGTCTCACACCATTGCCCAGGCTGGATTGCAGTGGCAAGCTCACGGCCACCCCAGCGTCAACCTGCTGGGTTCCAGTGATCCTTCCGCCTCAGCCTTCCAAGTAGCTGGGACTACAGGTGCACACCACCGTGCCTGGCTAATTTTTTATTTTATTGAAGAGACGAGGTCTTGCCAAGTTGCCTGGGCTGGTCTCAAACCCGTGGGCTCAGGCAATCCACTCGCCTTGGCTTCCTAAAGTGCTGGGATTACAGGCTGAGCCACCGAGCCTGGCCTATTCCAGATATTTTTAGGAAAAGTTTTGGTTTTGCTTTGTGTGTTTAAAAAAAAAAAAGCAAATGGGATTGTCCTGTGTGAATGGTCACGCAACTTGCTCTATCCACTCAACCATGTGCTTTTGATCTACCCACAAGGATGAATCTAGATCCAACTTTTCCTTTTCATTATGTGTTAAGTAAGTGCTGAGTATGCAAGAATTCAGCATTTAGATGACCACACAGCATTTTCATCAATGCTTTACTGAAAGATGTTTAGGTTGTTTCCAGGTTTTGCTTTAACAAACAATGTAGGCATCTTCTGTTCCTCTGAGTGTTTCTCTAGCATAAATACCCAGAAGTCAATTGCCAGCTCACACGGGGTGTGGAGTTTAATTGTGAGAGACAGTGTAGCAGGATTCTTGACACCTGACAGGTGCATAGTAGATACTTGTTTACATGAGCTGACTTCTTTCTTGGCGGGATACATAGTCCGGGGTGTAGAAGAAACAGGTCTGAGAGGCAGCAAATCTTGTTCTAAACCTGCTTCTGCCACGAGTCAGCTTTGTGATATTATCTCTTCCCTTCTCTGGGCCTCTCTCCTAAAGCACCTTTTGGTGCTTGAAGCCCATTAGATGAGATTGGTACCTGAGGGGTGCCCAGTCGCTCGATCAGAGGGACCAGGTGAAGTGGGGCGTACTTGGCTTCCAGACGTTTCATCCGGACCTCCAGGCGCTCGCCTTCTGCAAAAGGAGCCACAGAGGAGAAAATGAGATTCAGAGCACGCTGGGCAAGTGGGGAAGGGGAAGCTCTCGACTCCCGGAGGACCTAATGACGTATCTACGATCCAGAACTTGTATGGCACCTATAGGACTGCTCTCCTTGGTTCTGGAGAGTGTGAACAGGGCTCACAGGAAAAAAATGTTCTGTGACCAATGTCCAATAATGAAATCATCTACCTTCCATCACTTGAGGAATTTAAACCAAGACTAGGAAGCAACATACTGGAGATGTTCTAGAAGGAACAAGGAGCAAGGTCATTTCCAATTGTGTGATTATTCAGTAGGCATCAAAGCTTTACCCTCTCCCTTGCTGTCTGCAGATTTGAGTTGACTGAGATTAGGAGGTGAGCATGAGGTTCAAACACAAGTTGGCTACTGGGCTGCCATTAGTGGTTTCTTACCTTTGATGTAGACTCGAGGCAATATGTTTTGGAAGGGTGCAGCGTGGAGCAAATCACAGACTTCTTCCTGAGACTGCAGAGGAGGGAAAGAAACAGAAAATAATTTTCATTTTAAAATAATTTTCATATCTAAAAATGTGAACACTGGAGTCAGTCAGACCTGGGTTCACATCCTGGATCTTCTACTTATTAGCTGTGTGACCCTGGCAAGGTTACTTAGCTTCCCTGAATCTATTTACCTATCTGTAAAATGAGAATGAGAACAGTACCTGTTTTAATGGGTTGTGAGGATTCAATAAGAGGATGCATGACCTCATAGTACAGTAACAGGTGTATAATGAGAGCTCAGTACATTTTTAGTATAATAAAAATGTATTATTCATTTTCTTATAAGGAATTTATTGAAGTCCTAGAAAGAATGATGAGATGATGGGCCTAGACTCTGGCTGGTTGGTTGTGTGAGGTCTGTAGGCTCAAAACAGCTGGCTAGGTCAATCTTCCAGTCTATTAATCCAGGAAGATTCTGTGTAAAGGCCTGTGTCTGATTGGTTTTCTCCACATTAGACATCAACCAGTGAGAGAAGGACCAGAACCCAGGCCAGATTGGATCTGGGGGTGATTTGTGACACATTAAAGGTAAGCTTAAAAGCAAACCTACAATGGTTGGAAGGACAATTTTGGTTAGGGCAAGACAGAAGATACATTCTCATGAGTTTATTATCCTGGATCCAGTTCATGAACACTGGATTTCAGAACAAAGGGGCAGCAAGGGGCCTGGAAAAGTCACCCTCCACTGGGGCTTTGCTTTTTCTTATTTAAGTTGTAGGTATTTTAGCTGGTGTGGTGGCATACACCTGTAGTCCCAGCTCTTTGAGAGGCTGAGGCAGGAGGATTGATTGAGCTCAGGAGTTTAAGGCTGCAGTGAGCTAGGACTGCACTACTTGCAGACTGACTGGGCAACAGAGCAAGACTCTATCTCTAAATAAAAGAAAATAAAATCATGGGCATTTGGATTAGGTGAGATCCAGGCTCCATTCAAACTCTGACACTTTGGGATTTGAAGCAACTGAGAAAATCAGGACTGTGAGTGCCCTTGGCTTCCTCCACCCCAGGCATGGATGACACACTGGCATCTTGGGAGTCTGAAAGGCCAGATGTGCAAGAGGGAAACCCCTAAATTCCTTCTTTTGAACTGCATATCAGTCCTTGAAATGGATACCAGAAAGAGAACACTCTGAAGTTCCTTCAGAGGAACCTGGCTGATCTAACATTGTAATTCTCAGCTTCTTGGTCAGATGGAAAATTTCTCTCTTTCTAAGTGAGCTGTTCTCCTTTTCAGTAAATCACACAACCTGGGCTTCATTGCTATATCTAAATGTAAATGCTTTGATTCATCACATAACCTAAAAACTTTGCTTACTGATCATTCAGGCTATTCTTTCATATTCATCTGGTGAATAGCATTGATTGATTTGTATGTGATGAATCAGCCTTGTATTCCTGAAATAAATTTCACTTGGTTATAATGTATTATCTTTTTTATGTACTGCTTGATTTTACTTACTAATATTTTGTTGAGGATGTTTATTCTATATTCATAAAAATTTGATTTGTAGTTTTTTTTCAAATGTCTCTGGTTTTGGTATTAAGGTAATACCAGAGATAAAGCCTCATAAGTTGGGAAGAATTCTCCTCTTTTCTATTTTCTGGAGAAAACTGTATAGGATTGGTACTATTTCCTCCTTAAGTGTTTGGTAGAATTCACAAGCAAAGCCATGTGTGTCTGGAGTTTTCTTTGTTAGAAGTTTGTTTTGTAAGGAGGAATGATTTTTTTTTAAAGACACTGGACTATCCAGTTTATCTATTTTTTTTTTTTTTTTTTGAGTTTTGTGAATTTGTGTCACTAAAGGACTTGGCTCCTTTCATCTTACTATAATTTATGAGCATGGAGTTGTCTGGAGCACAACTTTATTGGTCTTTTGATGACCATAGGGTCTGTAGTGATGTCCTCATTTCATTCCTGGTCATTCATGTTTTCTCTTTTTTCCTTGGTCAGTCTGCCTAGAGGTTTTTAATCAACTGTAGTGGTTCCTTACCCCACTCCCCCAAGAACCAGCTTTTAGTTTCACACTATTTTCTCTACTCTTTCCCCATTTTCAATGTTATTTATTCCCAATCTTTATTTTTCCTTCCTTCTGCTTATGTTGGATTTAATTTGCTTATTTCTCTAGTCTCTTAAGGTGTAAGTCTAGATTACTAATTTGATACCTCTATTTTTTTCTAATAGAATATTCAAGTGATTCTTCCATAAATCCAGCAATCAACAGCTCAGTTCTTCTGGAGACAGCTCAATCCAATTTTGAACAACTCTAATGATTAGAAAGTTTGGTTTTGTGTAAAGCTAAGGTTGCCTCCCAATAATTTCTGCTCTAAATCCTTGTTCTGCTCTTGAGAGTATCACTGAATGTATTTTTCTAGCTAGACTCTTCAGCCACCCTTTTATCTCTCCCCTTTCCCTCAGGGTCAAGCACCTTGTAAGAGCTTTCTACATCTCTCTCCATCTCCTGGTCTTCACTTCTCTTTTTAGCAAATGGAAACATCATGCCCAGCCACACCATGTTATGGCAATGGCTCTAGCAAAGATTACCAAGGACTGCTTTGTCACCAAGTTCAATGGATACCTTTCAGTCCTCACCTTACATGGTGTCTCTAAAAGAGTAGGCACTGTGACAAAACTTTCCACTATTTTGATTTCTCCTTTAACATCTTTGCAGGTTTTACTTCCAACCATTCCATAAATGTTAGGTTTTTTTCCCCATACTTTATCCACCTGATTTATCTTACTACTCCCATGACTTGAAACACTGCTCACTGTCCATAATTAATCAAATCTGTCTCCATCCTAATCTCCAGACCTGAATATCCAACTCCTTGCTGGATGTGCCCTCTTGCATATTCCACAGTGCGATATCTCTAAAGCTGACCTTCCTTTTCCTTATTACCTGGGGATCCTTGCTCACAGAATGGCACAATCAACTCCACATGTGCCCAAGACTAGGGTGCATCTTCTCTCTCTTCTTCACCTCCCAAGACCAATTAGTCTTTATGTCCTGTTGATTTTCATGTCTCTTTATTTTTTCCACATTTCTGCATATTGACTGTTACAATACTATGAGCTCCTTAAGAGTAGGGATGGTGTCTCTCTATGTTTGCCTCTAATCCCCAGTGCCTAACATATACCAGTTTCTCAATAATTACTTACTAAATGAATATTTGTGACCCCATAAATGTTTCTTGCATGAGTAAATAAATTAATTTTTCCAACACGATAGCCTTCCAAGTATGAGAATACTGCTACTGAACTCATTCATTCATCTGACAAATATTTATTAAGCAACAAGCACTGTTCTGGGCTTAGCAGATATGATGTTGAACAAGTTAAACTAGATCTTTGTCCTCACAGAATTTACATTCTAGTTTATAGAGACAGATAAAAACAAGTAAACAAACCAGACTTCAGATAGTGATAAAACACAATAGTTAATAGGTTAGAGAGTGACTGGGAGTGGGGAAGGGGATATACTTCAGGATGGTTAGAAAAAAATCTCTTTGAGGGGGTTACATTTGGATTGAGAATGGATGAAGCGAGGTAGCCAGCCACATAGACATGAGGTAAGGGCATTCCAGGACTGAGGCCCTGGGCAGGGAATAAGTTGGAGTACAGTGGTGAAGGGACACACAGTACAAACAGCAGGGGCCCCTGAAGTCAGGAGCAAACCAGATCAGGTGGGGCCTTGCAGCCATGGGACTAGGTTTGGATTTTATTTTAACCATAACGAGGTGCTACTAAAGTTGCTCCAAGCAGAGGACTGGTACACACAGCCCCACTGCCAGCCAAGTTTTCTTGCCTTTCCCTCTTCTGAAAATTTCAGATGCTCCAAGAAATGCCTAGTTACTGGAAAGTTGCCCATTGCATGAACTACCAACTTTGTATTTTGTTGCTGTTGTTGTTGCTTTGAGTTGGAGTCTCACACCGTTGCCCAGGCTGGAGTGCAGTGGCACACTCACGGCCCCCACAATGTTGACCTGCTGGGCTCAGGCGATCCTTCTGCCTCAGCCTTCCAAGTAGCCGGGACTACAGGCATGAGCTCCCATGCCTGGTTAATTTTTTCTTTTATTGTAGAGATAAGGTCTCACCAAGTTGCCCGGGCTATTCTTGAACCTATGGGCTCAGACGATCCTCTCACCTTGGCCTCCCAAAGTGCTGGGATTACAGACTTGAGCCACCATGCCCAGCCTTCTATTTCGTTAGTGTGGATACACTGGTCTTGGGAGCTGCCACAGGGAATAGTAGAGGGGGAAGAAGGTGTTGGGTCCTCTACACCGAGAACAGTTCTGCTGCTTTATTCATTTTATGTGATGAGCTTTGATTCAGCTTCCTTACAGGCAGATAACATTCCATTTATCCCCTAACCCCCCCACCCCAACCCGAGTTTGCAAACCATAGGGCCTTTGGGGGGCTTTCTACTGGCATGCATGCTGCATGTTCTCTACTTGGTAATGTCATTTATCCATGAAGGGGAGGAAGAAGAGAAGAATGTGACCTCCCAATAGAAGTGGGAAAGCATTTGATAGACGGTCCCAGAGGATAAGCAGCTTGGTCATTTGCATAATGAGTTGGTTACATACTCTATAACATCTTTTGTGGATGGTCCTTGTTTGGCATTCCTTAGCTGAGATCACTGTGACAGATAAAAACACCCACTTGGGAGCACACTAATGCCTGTGTAAGGGATCCAAACATGCTTCCATTGTGGGAGCCCATGGGAAGACTGACCTCCCTCTTGTCTAATCATTATCTTAAAAATCCACACTGGGTCATCCACTCTGCCTGGGAACCCATCAAGCCACGCCCTGCTGGAAAGGCTCCTTGCCTTGGCCTGTGAAACCCAGCCTGGGTTCCCTCCCCACTAATTCCTTGGCTCTGTCTGCTCCAGCCACAGAATCTTTGCTTTCTCTGGAATGTTCCCTAGTCCATCTCTTCTCTCCCTCCCCTTTGCTTAATAATGCCCACTCTTCTTGCAAATCTCAACTCAAACATCATTCCTTTACAGAATACTTCACTGATCCCCTCAATATCTCCCTATCCATGCAATTTCCTTTGTTTTTGTTTTTTGAGTTGAAGTCTCACTTTGTTGCCCAGGCTGGAGTGCAGTGGCACAGACTTCCAAGCAGCTGGAACTGTAGATGCATGCCACCACGTCCAGCTAATTTTCTGATTTATTGTAGAGATGAGGTCTCACCAAGTTGCCCAGGCTGGTCTTGAACCCCTGAGCACAGGCAATCCTCTTGCCTTGGCCTTCCAAAATGCTGGGGTTACAGGCTTGAGCCACTGCACCTGACCGCAATTTCCTTTGTAAAGATTCTCAAAGAAGCAAATCCTTCTCCTTTTCAGCATCTGAACTCAACCTATCTTATACTCTCCTGCATGTGACTGTTTGATTAATATCTACTTCCTCCCACTGGAATTTAATCTCCATGAAGGTAGGGACAATGTCTATTTTTGACCATATTTTATTCCCAATAGTGAGTGCAGTGTCTGGTATACAATAAGTGCTCAGTACCTATGTGGAATGAAAGTTGAGGTTCCTAGCAAACAGAGAATTGAGACTTCGAACAAAATCTCTCCTATTTGGGGACTGGATGTTTTTCCTTATTAATAAAGGAAGCATTTTCTCTTCAGTTTTACTGCTTCCTCTGCATGAACTATGTGAAATATTTTTAAGAAATATTTTAAAGAAATCCTCCATGTAGTGAGGTTTTCAGGTGTTTTTAATTTTTCTGTCCCACTCTCTTCCTTCCAGTTTTTTCTTACTTGTAGGAATTTACTTAAGTTTTCTACATTGGACATATATTACTTTAAAAAATTAATTGGAAAAAAAAAAAGCCCCTGAAAGCAAGTTAGCTTTAAAATAAAGGAAGTGAAATCTTAGTGTACCACTTGGTCCAGCACAGAAAAAAACAGACTTCGTGCAAATAGTATGTGTTTTTATTTTGCTTTAGACTACACTTAAGGACAAATCTCAGAAGCAAAACAAAATGCCAATATAAAAAACACAGCTGTGATGTTGTGAAAGCGTAGCTGACAGGAGGCAGAAGCACCAGGAGTGGTGATTTCCTCAGTCTTTCGGTCTTTCATGGAAAGGAGTCAAGATATGAAATAGTGTTGCCAAAAGAAGTGGCAGCGATGTACGTATATTTATTATCTATGATTACAAGGGGAAACAACAGAAGCAGTAAGTCACATAATCAAATCCTGAGAGGAAGACAGGGAGAGATATAAATGAGCTACAATCTCATCTTTCCAAGGAGGGAGTCAACACGTATTGTCTTGAGTTGCTAATGAACAGAGGCTCTCTTCATGTCATTTGGTGTGATGGAGATAACAAGAAGAAGAACTGGAAGATGGAAACAGGCGGCCTTGGGGACCGGTTTGCAGGTGGGAGAGAATGATGAGTCGAGAATAATGTTTTCCATCCTAAGCTCATCTGTATTACGTGATTTGTTACCGTGAGCAATTGAGAACAGTTTAATTGGAACAAGATGAAGAGGCTGGATTAGATGGTCTCTAGGGGTCCCTCCCTGGAGCAGACTCTATAATAGTAGAATACCTCTGCTTTTCAGGGAAGGGGAGGCAGTGAACGTGACTGAGCACCAACTCTGTGCCGGGTGCTTTACAACTACTTTACGTTTCAGGAAAGCCCTGTGAGCTAGGTCCCCCTCCTGTGAACAAGGACATCAAGGCTCTCGGTGAAGTGACGTTTCCTAACCAGGTCTGCTCACAGCTATTAAGTAAGCAGTCAGGCTGACATTTAGGCCCAGGGCCACCTCACTTTGTTTTCATGGCAGCCCAAGCCCTGGGAAACTTGAAAGACTTTCCCCCTCATTATACACATATAGTATGGAAAAAAAAAAGGTAATATTATCACAAATAGAAAGAGGAGAAAATCACTTAAAATCTCACAACCTGAGAAACGTGTTACCTTTTATCATATCTGATGGGACCATCTCGTTTGTTGATTTGTTAGTTTTTAGTAATAGTAACTAACATTCTTTAAGCTTAAAAAATTGTCATGTATACACAATTTGAAGAAAAATGACAAGAGTTTTGACTTACCTTCTAGCCAAAGAAATAGGAAATTACTGATACTTTGTTTGTTTTTGTTGTTGTTGCTTGAGTTGGAGTCTCACTCTGTTGCCCAGGCTGGAGTGCAGCAGCATGTTTCCGGCCACTGCAGCCTCAACCTACTGGACTCAGGTGACCCTTCTGCCTCAGCCTTCCAAATTGCTGGAACTACAGGCACACACTACCATGCCCCGCTTATTGTTTTTGTTTATTGTAGAGATGAGGTCTCACCAAGTTGTCCAGGCTGGTTGTGGATCCCTGAGCTTACTAAATCCTCTTGCCTCAGCCTCCCAAAGTGGCTGGGATCACAGGCTTGAGCCACCACATCCAGCCGAAATTACGGATATTTTTATCCCCCACTCCTAGAGGCACCCTCTCTATCCTGAATTTGTTTAAATAATGTCTTTGCAATGTCTTGGATTTTTATGAATTTGCAGGTTAATTTCAAAGTATATGACTGGACCACTCATGTGGCCAATTAACACCTACCAATTCCTTCTTCCCTGACTGCCCCCACTAACCAGAGTTCTTCACCCAATCTCAACCAGCCTGCAAAGCCCCATTCAAGTTTCACCTTCTAGGAGCCTTCCAAGACCTTCCAGGCCACAGTGTCTTTTCTTTTCAAAAACTGCTTAAAGTCCTTATTTATCCAGGCCCCCCACTAACCTGTCTGTAGATTGAGCTGTTTAATCCAGACCTCCAGCCCAGGGTCCTGAAGTCAGTGCTTCTGATGGAGAAGCGGGGCAGTGACCCTTGTCTCATGCGATCACTAAGTGAGAGAGAGTCTTTTGGGAGGAGCCACCCTCACTCAGGACCTGCATTTTATCTGATATGAGAGACTGTGGGTATAATAGGATCTAAATAGAACTCAAACAATTCTGGACATTTTCATACTGACTAGGATGGAGCCTGAGCAGAGATGAGGTCATTCTTTCATTCACATAAAAATAGTCGGCATTAGCTCCACACACGGCTCTCGGCAAGCTCTGGCAATGCAGCCACAAGTGAGGCAGACCTGATGCCTGGTTCTTACCAAGATGGGAAAAACAAGTCAACAGGCAATTATAGGAAATGGCATGACTAGGGTGTGCTGGGGGCCATGGGATACAAAGAGAAGCAAACAACCCAGCTTTCAGGGGAGGATGACAGGGAAGGCTTTCTGGAGAATGAAATGCTAAGCTGAGGCCTGACCAGGTTTAAGTGTTGGATGGGAGAGGGGGATGGCACTTGCAAAGGCCCCAATGTAGGAGACTGCAGTGGGCAGGGCTGAGAGCCCATTGCAACTCAGGAAGGAGGGGGGCAGGAGCAGATCAGGAAGAATCCTGTAGGCCTTGCTTAAGAGTTTGGGCACTATGTGGATGGCTTTCACCAGGGAAATGGCAGAGCTGTGGTTTCACCTTCTGGCTGCAAGGGAAAGGATGAAGGCAGAGAGGACAAAAGGAACGCTGGGCTAGTCCAAGCAGGGGACAGTAGTGCTAGGAGTAGAAGCAAAGGAGGCCACAGACCTGAACAGAGGCCACTGACTGATGATTGACTGTCTATGAGGGCAGGGAGAGGGAGAGGACATCCTTGCCGAGCATCTGTAAGACAGCAGCGCTGCCCATGGAGTCAGGACACAATGGGTTTGCAGGCGGGAGGAAGCTGAGGTTGGATTCCGGCAAGGTTAATTTCTGATGTGCGTGGACGTCCAAGAGAAGATGTCTGAGCAGCAACTAAAAAGAGGTCTGGGACCTGCAGAGTCTGGGGATTAGATTTGAATGTGGGAATCCTCAGCATGAGGACAGAAACTGACCCCAGGAGAAAGGAAAGGCACACAAGCAAGAGTGACCCCACCCACCTTCTCAAGGGAACCAGACTCTTCCAGATACTTCAATTCCTCTGACTATCAAGACCAAGAAAGAAAAGTCACACAGTAGCCCTTGAAATCAAGAGGAGACAAATAACTTCTGGACACTGCCATGTCTACCAGCATGTACCCTAAGCGGAGGTGAAAAGCCACCTTTCCAGCCAGGCGTAGGGACGGATGCCACCCTGTGTGAGTGCTGCTGCCTCCTTATTCCTTTTTTCAGGCCACCAAGTATCTATTGAGTGTTATCTGTGCCCTGACAGACAACCCAAAGGCACACAGAGACAAGGATGATGTACTCCACGGAGCCGGAGAGGGCCCAGATCCTACAGGAAGCACAAGGATGTGTAGGACCCTGTAAAAACTGGATTTTAATGACATTTACAGTCTAGTGGGAAGAGAGCCAAGGACACCTGTGACTGAAAAATTAAACATGATCAACTGGGTGCAACAGAAGTTGCCGACAAAGGGATTTGGAGACTGGGAAGAGGGAGAAACGCAACCATGTTCCTTGCAGAGAAAGGTATTAGATAAATGGGTGCTGAGTCAAAGGACAAGATAGCGGGTGAGGAGATGATGGCTGTGAGCTGGGCCCAAGAGGATGTGCTGGGTTGGACTGGCAGGGAAGGTACAGTCCTAGACAGAGGAATGATGGGATCAGAGTGAAATGAGAGGTCTGATGGGAAGGGAGCAGGCATCATTGGCTTGGGCTGTGAGGAAAGGGGGCTGAGGGCTGAGGCAGGCAGGGGCAAGACCCTCAGGTCTTAGGCGACCTACTGAAACGGCCAATTCAAAGTCTCTTTGCTTGAGGAAAAGGAGGGAACAGGGCTCATGGTAACTGAGACCTGATATTAAGCTCTCGGGACTTTACATTTGTTGCCACAATTCAGTACTAAGAACTCCATGAGGATGGTGCTTAGCCCCAGCATTTTTCAAGTGCGGAAACTGAGGCTCAGAGAATACAGTAGCTTTCCCAGAGCTATAAAGTACAGACGTAAAACTTGAATCCGGGATTTCCAAATCCAAAGATATGCCCTTTCCAGAGGAGCCCATGGGTATCAACCTGAAATCAGGCTGAGATGGCCTCATGGGACTCACCCTCCCCTTCCCCTAGGCCTCTGGTCACCTTTGGGGTCTTATTCTGTGTAATGTTCATTGGACTTGATGACACCAGTTCTTTAATTGCAACTGTCTCCCTTTGGATATAGGCAGGGTATAAGTAAATATAACAATGCTTCTTATCCAGGCGTGTAATCCCAGCACTTTGGGAGGCAGAGGTGAGAGGACTGCCTGAGCTCAGGGGTGCAAGACCAGCCTGATCAACATGGCGAGACCTCAACTCTACAATAAATCAAAAAATTACCCAGGCATAGTGGTGCATGCCTGTGGTTCCAGCTACTTGGAAGGCTGAGGCAGAAGGATCACCTGAGCCCAGCAAGTTGATGCTGGGGTGGCCGTGAGCGTGCCACTGCACTCCAGCCTGGACGATGGAGTGAGACTGCAACTCAAAAAACCAAAAAACAATGCTTCTTAATAAACGAAGGAAGGGGTGAGGAACCCGAGCTATGCTTCTAGGGATCTTCTTGCTGAGACTTGGCCTCGACTGTAAGTGGCCACACTGGGCTTACAGGGCAGTCATCTTTTCTAAAACCAACCTTCTCTAAAACCCTGCTCTTTCTCCTGTTCCACTTGCTGAGTTTTTTTATGGTTCTGGATGGGACAAATATCTTTTTCAGGTGGACAAAGGTATAAGGACTCCCCTGTGCCTTTAACAAGTCTCAAACAGGGAATGCTGATTCTAAAACTCTACGTGGCCATTTAGAACCCTCTGTGTGGTATATGTCCCCAGCATGAGTTCCCCTTAATTGTTATTAGCGCTGTGGACCCTGCCCCAGAAAGCGGCTCCTTCTGAACCAAAATGCTGGGCCCTGGGAGGGAGAGGCAGGCCTGCAATACCTCAGCAGAGGCCACAGGGAACGGGCTATGTGACTGGGATGTGAGATTAGCAAATTCATGGACTAGAAATAAAAATGGAACTAAGTTCAAGGTTTAACAGAAACAAGGACCTATGGTCCTAGCGCCATGCTGCTGCCTGGCGAGCTTAACAGTCAGTGTCCTGGGCCTTGCTGGAAGGGACTGCTCTGGCCAAGTGGAAGTGGGCCCTACAGGGGGCAAGCTGCTACTCACATACCAAAGCAGGACAGACACCAGCGCCTGGAATGTTAGGACAGGAGGCAGTTTCCCGGGGTCTTGTCAGGGCTGTGCTTATTTTTTAGGGAGAGGGGTTTTACCCAAGGGCACATCCCAGGGGGTGCCAAACACATTTTATTATTAGTTTAGTTTTTATTTATTTTCTTTGAGACAAGGTCTCGCTGTGTTGCCCTCGCTAGGAGCAGTGATGAGATCACAGCTCACTGCAGCCTCGAACTCCTGGGCTCAAGTGATCCTCCCGCTTTAGTCCCTGAGCAGTGGGGACTACAGGCATTCACAACCATGCCTGGCTTATTTTTTAATTTTTTTTTTTTTTTTTGGTAAAGACAGCGTCTCTCTATGTTGCTCAGGTTGGTCTTGAACTCCTGGCCTCAAGAGATCCTCTTGCCTTGGCTTCCTAAAGTGCTGGGATTACAGGTTTGAGATACTGCATCTGACCTTAAAAATTAATATATTATGATATTTCCAAAGAAGAAGGTGAAATGTCTTGAGGAAGGATATCTTTTTCATGATTTGTCTGAAGACAACATATGTGCTAGGAGTGGCGCTGTGATTGTCTCATGGATCAACCATGATTGAGAAGCAGTGGTTGCTTCTGCAGAGGATTCTCATACCACATTTAGACACAGCATTAACATCTACCATGGACTAAAGGAGGCAACATCAACAACAATATTCTAGTTACTTTAGATGTGTTATTTGACTTGACATTTGTTATCTTCCTCTGAACTGCACCAAATACTTAATTCAGCCTGCAGGCAAAAACTGTCCTCTGAAAAACTATTAAATCAGCAGATATTTCTAAAAATGGCTACTCTAGCCCATTTTCTTTCTGTTACCTATGTCTGCTCTCTCTCTCTCTCTCTCTCTATCTATCTATCTATCTTGAGTTGGAGTCTCACTATTGCCCAGGCTGGAGTGCAGTGGCACACTCACAGCCACAGCAGTCTCGACCTGCTGGGCTCAGGTGATCCTTCTGCCTCAGCCTTCCAAGTTTCTTGGACCACAGGTGCATGCCACCATGCCCGGCTGATTTTTTGATTTATTGTAGAGATAAGGTTTCATCAAGGTGCCCAGGCTAGTCTTAAATCCCTGGGCTCAGGCAGTCCTCTCATCTCGGCCTCCCAAAGTGCTGCAATTACAGGCGTGAACCACCACACCTGGCCAGCTACGTCTTTATGTGCATTTTGAAAAATTAAAGAATGCAGACACACACACACACACACACACACACACACACACACACACACACACACATATTTGCCAGAGTATCACTCTGTTTCTCAGGCTGGAGTGTAGCCTTGACCTCCTGGGTTCAGGCATCTTCCCACTTCAGCCTCCCAAAGTGCTGGGATTACAGGCATGAGCCACTGTGTCTAGCCCAGATACATGTTTTCGAGGAAAAAAATATAATCCTACCACCTGGCACTCATCACTGATAGAGTCTTTCAGGTTTATTCTTCCAGAGTCTTCTATACACATGACATTTAAACATATATTTTAAAATAAGAAGGGGATGTAATTATCTACTTTCTGTAATCTATTTTTATCACTTAGCATATACTACCAACCTTCTACTTTAAATTTTTTTTTTTTTTGGCCTGATTTTAGTTCCCCTACACCCTTTCCTGAATAGCTGTCCTCCTTCTCACAAATGAACACCCACTGAAGGACTGGCTCTCACATCATTCTCTTTCTCCTGTACCAGTTCAGCAGCAATTTAGTGGGTTCTTTTAAAGATCAAATAACATTTCAAGCCAACAGAGCGAATCTCTAATAGGAGAATTTCAGACACTATGATAGAAAATGGAGGAGATACTTTTTGTTTGGTGGCTGAGGGGATCTTCTTGGTGGTCCTTGAATTATAATACCAAGATGGTAAATGTCAAGCGCTGGGGTAGAAACCAAGGACCATGGGATTTGGCCTTGCCCTGATGCAGACCTATTTGTCTATAACTTGACCTTCAAAGTGTGCCACACAGCTGGATTGTGCAGCTAGGGAGAACGTGGTAAGAAGAGATATGAGGCTGGTGGAGGAGGCATGCCTGGATCTTCTGGGCATTGTGGGTCAAATTTGGGAGTTTGAATTTTAAGTACAATGAGAATCGTTCTGTCCATTTCGAGCTGGAGAGTAATACAATCTGATTCCTAATGGTATAAAGACCCTTTTGCCGCGACATGGAGAAATTGGTTCTGCCAGTTTGTCCCCTAATGCTCCACCTACTAGAAACTTCCACCCTTAGTGTGTTCTGCCCTCGGCTACCACAGGGAAAGGCAGTGACCCTCAGAGCAGCTGGCTTTGAGACATTTTTCTTAAATGGAGCACAGGAAGGTATTTTATTTTATTTTATTTCTCTAGGAGTCCCTGAAGTAGAGGGCAAGTTTCCCCAACATGGTCCATGCGAGGAGGGTGGTAGGCAGGTGTGTTCTCTTAGGGCCACTAACAAACCCCATGTGGCATCCTTCTAATTTAGATGGCTTCATTTGCCTTTCTGTGATCCAGAACTGATATTTCTTGATGGTAAATCAAGTAAGTGGTCAGCATTAGAGTCAGAGCTGAACTCGATGCTTGCAGATACATCTATAAATTTTAAAAATGAGGCCAGAAGTAGTCCTGGGGCATAGGTTACCAAGAATAAATCTTACCAACTAGTGGAAGTCACTTTTCCTCCTCCTCACACATCACGACCTTGTGTGCTTAGTAACCCTTTTTCTTAACTTTCTGATCCCGTGATGAGGTTTCCTTTCCCCCTCTCCAACTCTATGTTATGAAAAATTCTAAACTTATAAGATATTTGAAAGAAAAATGATTCTTTATGCCTGTAATGTAAGTCACAAGGAACATTTTCTCAGATTTACTTTAATTTTGTTTTACTAAAACGTTTGAGAGTAAATTGAAGACACTGAGTCAATTCAGCCTTAAATACCTAAACATGCCACTCCCAAACACAAGGACATTCTCCTCCTTAACACCTCAGTGTAGTGATCATATAAATTTGAGGTTTTCCACTGGCTGACCACATGCAGAAGATTGAAACAGGACCCCTATCTATCCCCATACACAAAAATCAACTCTAAATGGATCAGAGACCTAAACGTCAAACCTCAAAACTATAAGAACCTTAGAAAATGCAGGAGACACTCTTATGAAAATTGAAACTGGCAACCAATTCCTGATCAAAACCCCAAGTGTCCATGCCATAAGAGATAAGATAGACAAGTTCGGGACCTCATCAAGCTGACAAGCTTCTGCAAAGCCAAAGAAATCATCAGGAGAGCAAGGAGACAGCCCACAGACTAGGAAACAATATTTGCCAACTCTATGTCAGACAGAAGCCTAACATCTAGGATCTACAAGGAACTCAAACATGCTGAAAAGAAAAAAACAAATAGCCCCATTACAAAGTGGGCAAAAGATATGAATAGACAGCTCTCAAAAGAATACCTATGAGCAGTCAACAGATAACACGAAAAAATGTTCAGCCTCACTAGTCATCAAAGAAATGCAAATTAAAACCACACTGAGATACCACCTAACTCCAGTCAGAATGGCCATCATCAATAACTCAAAAAACAACAGATGCTGGAGAGGATGTGGCGAAAAGGGAACACTTCCACACTGTTGGTGGGAGTGTAAACTGGTGTACCTCTATGGAAAACAGTATGGCAATTCCTAAAAGTTCTAAAAATCAACCTTCCATATGACCCTGCAATCTCCCTAGTGGGAATATAACCAGAAGAACTTAAATCACGCTATAAAAAAGATACCTGCACACTCTATAAAAAAGATACCTATCACAGCATTGTTCCCAACAGCAAGAACATGGAACTAATCATGCTGCCCATCAAGAGGACTGGATAAAAAAAAATGTGATACATATACACAATGGAATATTACGCAGCCATAAAGAAGAACAAAATCATTAACTTCGCAGCAACCTGGATGGACTTAGAGTCTGTAATACTGAGTGATCTTTCACAGAAACAAAGAACTGAGTATCACATGTTCTCACTCATAAGTGAACCTTGAGCAACTGTCGTAATACTATAGTTGACAGTGGCAGGAAACTGTGGGGGCATGGGAGGGGTGGGGAGGTAGGATTGGCATTAGTGGGAATCTGCCTGGGGAAGGGGGGACACACCTCATTAACAAAGGTACCTGTACAATGAATATTTGTATACCTAACCCTGAATTGTAACCCACAATTTTAAAATAAAAAATTTATAGGTGAAAAAAATGTAAGATTTTCCAAATATCATTAGAAATATGGAATGACTGACAGTATATGGTCAACACTAAAATTTCCTCAGTTGTTCCTAAAACATTTTTTTTTACAGCTTTTACAAATTCTAATTGTGATGAGTTTTCTTAGTGTTAATAATATGCAATTGCTCTATAAAATAAACATTTCAGTGATTCCTTCCTCTGATAACTGCCAGGAGCTTGTGTTTCTGTAGAAGTTTCTCTCTGGGAAGAGTTAAAGAGTAAGAATTGCTATTCAGTAACTTTTGGGTGTAGCAAGTATTATGACAATGCTTATTGTTCCCATATTACAACAAGTACTAACAAATTAAGAGAGAAGTAATCATTAGAAAATTAATAAGAACGAAAGTCTAGTGTAAAATTGCTCTCTGGATAAATAAAAGCGAAAAGGTTTTTAGATTAGGATGTAAAAATATTTTACTGTAAGGAAGCCACATCAAAGTTCTTCAAAGTACTAGTATATTATTTCTACATTGTTTTTAGCCTTAAAATTTTCCTTTCACATTATACTTAATTCAAAACTGATGGACCATCAGGGATTTCCACCAAATATCAAAGAACCTTGAGTGTTCCCAACTCACTTGGTCTATGAGGCTAACTGGAGCCTTGATTTCTCTTGGCTAAAGGGTACCACAAAGATACAGTGTACATTATATTGAAAAAAGATTCAATGTGAGCCTAACAATGTCAGATATATGTAGAATGGCATTAGATTCTATGCTCTGTTCCTGAGTGAAAAACTATCATTTGTAGCTGATTTCCTAAGGGAATCATCAATCTCAAACGATATTTTCTTAAGAGCCACAAAAAGACAAATAACGCTAATGCATATGTTTTTATCCTTGTTGAGTGAGTGCAGAGAAAATGAGCTGGAAAACTGGAGATCAAGGCACTCCACAGGGATCACTGTTCTGGTTTTCTGCCAGGTAGGGGCAAGGGGCTGGGCCTAACCAGAGAGCTGAGGGTTCTAAACATTCCCTTATATGGCTGCACATGTTGTTAGTGTGTTTCCGCCACACTGACATGAAGCCCCAAGGATACAGGGCCTGTGCAGTAGGCAAGACATTCAACTTCCCACATCCACCATGACCATTTTTTGCACAAAAAGTATAAGCTGCAGCTTCTAACCCTCATTCGGGGCCAGGGGAAAAGCTTGACTGAAACTTGCTACATCTGTTCTTGCTCCACTCGGCCTCACTTTCAGCAGATCTCTGTAGTCCTGGGTAAATAAGTTTGTCATTTAATCTCACCTGTTTGTGTGGGCTCTGTACACGTGTGTGGTCTTTCCCTACCAACCTATGCCTTACCTGCACAATACTCTCTAAGACTATCTCACTTCCTCCCCTTTCCTGCTGCCCAGATCATCAAAGGGATAATGATTCTGGGTCAGAATCATGTCTGGTCAACTGGGAAAGATCTATAGCCAAGAAACAGTGGCCCAGAAAGTGGCTTTCCCTTCCCCCAAGTTGTATGCCAGTGTCCCCCAAGGTCAATATTTCCCAAAGTGGACCTAGGGATACAAGGAAATGGTATTTAAAAACAGTGAGCCACGCAGCAAGAATGTTCTTTCCTTTTTCAGTTTCCTATCACTCTTTCTGACAACCTTAATTAAGAAAGTCTCCATTTGAAACTGGCAAGTGGTAGTGCTTCTCTAACATTTATTACTCTTGTTTTTAACAGAGAGAGGGAGTAGGCCTCATGTTCAGAGGTCTGGGCAGACAGCCCTTGGAATTCTATTACTTTGTTTTATTTTTATTGAATTTATTATTCTGGTTGCTTTCTGATAATGGCAAGAGGTAGGTTTTTTTTAGTTTTTATTTTATTTTATTTTTTATGGAAGTGATAGTTTCCTTTGAAATAAGTTTCAGTCAAAACATGAGTAGCATTGAATAGAGAGATGATGTAAATAAGAGAACCAGAGATCTGCAGAATAATCCTGGATCAAGTCAAGGTGAGAATATGGGGTGAGTGTCTGAGAAGGGTGACCGGGTTGTGAGAGGGCTTTTGCTTTTTAGTTTCCATGCATTCAGATTGTGTAGGTTTGTTAAGTATGCAAGTATTTCCTTTTAAGGAAAAAACTAATATATGTTGATTGTAATAAATTCCAAAAGTAATTTAGAGTCTAGAGAAAAAAGGGAAAGACCTCTTTTCCCCTACCCCACCTCCATCACAGCCCACAGAAGTAAGCACTCTTCTTAGCTTGGTAAATATTACTTTATAACTAAACAAGCAATTAATTTTATGTGCAAGTATTAGTACTCATATGCTGGAACATAAAAATATCTGGAAGACTATCCTTTAGAATGTGAACAGTGGCTAGCTTAGTGTGACAGAGTGGTTTTTGTTTTTTTTCTGCTTCTTTGAGTTTTCTTCTATCAGTGAATTTCTTCCAATTGTGTACTAGGAAAAAAAGAATTAGAGAGACCATGAAGTAAAAGTAGGAGACAGAGGGTCAGATGTGGGGCTGGAACTATTAGAAACAACAAAGACAACCTGCTGAGCTCAGTGGAGCATGTCTCCATACCTTAGTGTGCTAACCTGGAGAATCTTCAGTCTCTGAGTCATGTCTGGGTTTCATCCCAACTCCTAGGCTCGCTGTGACCCTGGAGAGTCAGCTCCTCCTTGGGGCCTCAGTTTTCCCATCAACAAAATTCGAGGTTGCGCTAAATCAGTGGTTTTTAGCAAGGGGAGGTAAGGATTCCAAAGGAACGTCAGGTAATATCTGGAGACATTTTCGGTTGTCACATCAGAGGGACGCCACTGGAATATAGTCTAAACATGTTATCTAGCATCCTGCAAGCCACAGGACAATCTCCTGTGACAAAAGATTATCTGGCCCCCTTGTCAGTGGTGTGAAGGTTAGAAACCTGCTCTAGATGGTCTCCCAGGTCTCTCATCTAACCAGCAATAGAATCTGTGAGTTTGGGTCCAGACTCTCCTCACCTCCTGAAAGGGCGGTAATGCTTCCAAAGGACTGATGGGAGTGTTACTGTGGCCCATTCCACTATAAAGAGGACAGAAGAAATAAACAACAGGGACAGATGCAGAGAACACTCTCAAGTTTGGGCAGGAGGCCCTGCAGTAAAAGGCAGACAGAATGGCTCTCTCCTTCCCAGGGACTCGGGCCCTCCCTCACTCCTGTGTACGAATAGGGCCCTCTCCTGGTGTGTGTTGGCATAACCAACAGGGGGTTGAGGTCTAGAAAGCCATGTACAATTTGAATAGAAACTTGGTAATTACTTTTTCTCTAATGATCACTTTATGATTTCCCATGTTTGGAAAGAAGTTAATAACAGCATTTCCTTTAAAAACATAAGATACATATATATACTTAACAAATGCTTATTCATTTCAGAGTAGAGTCAACAAGTATTACTAAGAGCCAAACCATTTCTAGAAACTACACAAAAGACAGACGTAGCACTACTGCTACAGATCAGGGGAAGGAGAGCTTTTCCGTAAGTGGTGCTGGGACAATCTGGAAAGAAGTGAGACTGGATTTCCATGTCCCACTAAACACAAACATCAATTGCAGGTGAATAGTATAGGCTTAAAGATCTGTTTTGCCTTGAAAGGCTAAACTCAAAAACTTTAAGAAGATAACATGTCTTTATGACTTTAAAATAGGAATGATTTTCTAAACAAGTCATAAGAACACCAACCATAAAGGTAAAAAAATGATAACCACACTAAACCTTAAGAATTTCTGTTCATCAAAGGCCAAGCCACAGTAATACAGCTGCAATATATATATCCATAATATATACATGCCTAAAAATCATAAGAAAATGATAACTCAATTAAAATAGGCAAAACAAAACAAAACACAGTACTTCACAAAAGAGGGTGTCCAGACAGTCAAAAGCATATGGAAAGGAGATTAGTGTTATTTGTCACTAGGGAAATCAAAACCATAAGGAGATGGCATGACATGCCCTCCAGATTGGCTGTGATTAAAAAGATGGACAAATTCAATTGTTCATGAGGATGTGAAGAAATTAAAACTCTCAGACATTGCGGACTGGAAGTATAAATTGGTACAAACAATTTGTAAACAACTTGGCAGTACGTACTGAAGCTAAACTACTAGATATTTACCTAATAAAAATTAGAGTATACATGCACCCAAAGACATGTATGGAAATATTCATGACATCTTTATTCATACTTAATACCAAACTGCAAACAACCCAAATATCTGCCCAGAGTAAAATGGAAGACTCAATTCGTCTATTCATGCAATGAGAATACATCGAAGTAATGAAAAACAAATCATCTACAACATGGATGCGTCTCATAGACATAATGACAGAATTCACACAGGAAAGAGAAAACATACTGGATAATTCCACTTATATGAAGTTCAAGGACAAACAAAATAACCTCTGGGAATAGATGTCAGAACCATGGTGCCTTTTGGAGCACTGACCTGACAGGGGCATGAAGGAACCACCTACGATAATCGTAAATGTTTTGCATCTAGACCTGGTTAGGGGCGACGTGAGCACATACCTTCATCAAGCTGTACCCTTAGGATTTAAGCATTTGACTGAATGTATGCTCTATCTTAACTAAAACCACCAGAACACCCTATGAACCAGAAAAACAACCCCATAGGCACATGGGTTTCTCTATTAATATCGCACGCTGAGTTTTGAGAAACACTTGTAAGCACCTAACTTAATGAAGAAACTATACTTTTGTCCAAGTGACCAACCTTTTCAATTTCTACCCCTCAACCTATAAATTAATAATATATTAGTCTCTGTTAAAAAAAAGGTAAACTACAAAATAAAAGTATTTACAGCATATACAGCAAGACCCATAACCAGAAAGAACTCTGCAAATCTGTTATCTAGAAAAAGACAAAAAAGAGAAAAATAGGCAAAAGACTTCTCACTTCCTCCTTTCAGTTTCTGTCAGTTTTTTTGAAATTAGCATATGCTGCTTCTATTTTTAAATTACTTATAGGCCAACAGTAATACATGAATACCCTTTCCTTGTACAAAATTAAGACATTCAGATAAGGTAAAAGCCCCTGTTGACTTCTAATCCTGGTTTCCTCTCTAATACCTAGAGAAAATGACTGTCAGCTACTTGGTACATCTTTTTCTCAGTGCAGTGCTATTTTATGGATTTATTTGCTGACTTTACACGTATGACGTCATAATGTGGGTCTTGTCCTGGAACTTGTTTTTAGCTCAGTATTATGTCCTTCACTACTGTTTATGTCAGGATATGCAAAGTTGCCCAATCGCCTTATTCTTTTTACCTGCCTCAGAGTCTTCCCTAAGAATGGATGCTTGCAGTTTATACTGGCTTGTTTTCTTCCTTTTGCTATTAGTAATCCTCTTTCACTGAGAACAACTGGTATACCACTTAAAGGCTTATTTAATTCCTGCTCCCTAAATCTAAAAACTCCAGAAAGTTCATGCCTCATTTTCATCTCAGAAAGCACTGTCTTATCTTGGAGGCTTCCCCAGTTGTCTAAGTCAAAAGCAGAGTGCATACCTTGGTGAGTCCTGATCCTGGCTCTGTGTCCCTCCTCCCTCCTTCTCCGGCCCCCAGCCAGCAAGGACTGGGATCAATATTGGAAACTATGCTTTAGTTCTTCCACCCCTGCTGCTGTCATGCTGTGTGACCTTAGCTGAGTTGCTCCGCTCTCTGGTGCTCTGTTTTCTTACTTATAAAAAGAAGGGTTACAACATTCATACTGTAGGGCAGAGGTCTCCAATGCCCAGGCTACAGACCAGTACCAGTTAGTAGCCTGTTAGGAACTGAGTCGCACAGCAGGTGGTAAGCAGAGGATGAGTGGAAATCTGCCTCCTCTCAGATCAGTGGCATTAGATTCTCATAGGAATGGGAAGCCTTTGTGAACTGCACATGTGTGGGATCTAGATTACGTGCTCCTTATGAGAGTCTAATGACTGATGATCCCCCCTACTACCCGTCTGGAATAATTTCTTCCACAAAACTGGTCCCTAATGCCAAAAAGTTGGGAACTGCAGACGTAGGGGGTCTCTCTCAGCTCTGAAGGTCTTTAATCCTGAGTATCCTGCTGTCCTCAGTGATGTATGCAAGTGACCATCCAGGTAGGGGCACCTGAGAAAGACTTTTTGTTTCCCTGCAGCCCCCATTAACAGTCTGCCTCCTGTCCAAGCACGGTGGCTCACACCTGTAATCCTAGCACTCTGGAATGTTGAGACGGGAGTATCGCTTGAGCCCAAGAGTTCAAGATGAGCCTAAGTGACATAGCAAGAACTTATCTCTACAAAAAAATCCGAAAGTTAGCCAGGCTTGATGGCTTCGCCTGTAGTCACAGCTACTCAGGAGGCTGAGGCAGAAGGACTGCTTGAGCCCAGGAGGTCTAGGGTATGGTGAGCCATGATCATGCCACTGTACTCCAGCCTGGGTGACAGAGGGAGACCCTGGCTCAAAAAAATATTCTGCTTCTTGAAATCTGACGGGGGAAGATGACTTGCTCTCTGAGTCACAGTTCCTCCTGAAAGAAGGTGCTAACAGGAGCCGCTCAGGAGGAGTTGAGGCTTCAGGGCCCTGCCCTTCCCACCTCCACTGTCTCCTGGTACCCCTGAAGCCTTGAGCCATAGTTCCTACTTATCCCAGTGACTGCTGAAGGCTAAGTTGCTATAGCAACCCAGGCCCACTGAATGGAGCTGAAAACCTGCTATCAGGAAGAGGAACAACGGGCTGTCTAGAGAGCCCACTTAAAGGGCTAACAGAGAGGCAGTTATTCCTCACAAAAGAAGAGCAAACAGTCCCCACTTCAGGGCCTTCAGGCCGGGAAGGGTCTGAAAGGGCAGCAGCGGGCCGAGTCCCTGGTTTTAGAGATGAGGACACAGGATGTAATGCACGGGCTCACCCAGTCACACCAACAACAAGAAGCAGAGTCTCTCCTAGGTCTGATTCTGGCTCTTTGTATCACTGCTTCCTTCTCATGGCTTCTCCACCTCTTTTCTACCTCCTTCCCTTCCTCTCCCTCCATTCTCCAGTACCTACTGCCTCCAAGACAGACCAGGGACTGCAGATGGCCTTGGCCTTCATTCACTTTCCAGTGGGTTCCTTTCCTAACAGCCCAGGGCTTTTGAAAACAGTCAGTCAGATCCCCTCACCATCCGGCTTGCAATCTCCCTCACATCTCCTTAAGGCCTGTCCAGCTGCCTCCACTGCCACAGCGCCTGCACTCTGGGAAGCTGAGGCAGGAGGATCACTTGAGCCCAGGAGTTCGAGACCTTAAAGACATTAAGCTCCGACCTCTCCCAAACAGCACATTGCTCCCCAACATGGCCACTGTCCTTTGACCCTGTTACCCTGTCAATTCCTTCACAGTTCCTATCCCGATCTGCAACTACACAATGACTTTGCCTGTCCCCTCTCCAGAATAAAAATAGCAAATGCTGTGTCCCTTTTGTTCACGGTCATTAATCCACCCCCAGCACGGAGCCTGGCTGCGAACTGCCTCTCCACACCTTGTGCTGACCGCGTGTGGGGCCGAATAGATGGATGATGAAAGATGCCCACCGCGTCCTGAAAGTTATGCATTCCCAGGGTGACACCCTTCCCTGTTTCCTTCCACTCCGGGTGGTACCAGTCACCCCCACACCTGTAGGACCGGCCCGCCAGGGCACTTCATGTGGAGAACAGAGATTCACAGGTATGTGCTGGGGAGGAATGGAGAGAACACAGCCCCTGTGAGCCATGAGACTGCGGACACACATAGACGGTCATGTGAGAAGAAGTGTGGCATTGATAGATAGGCACACAGGGTGGGCTTCTGCTCACCATGACAACTACCACAGACTGTTTAGTTGTCACTGCATGTAACTTACTTGTGTTGTCTCTTTCTAACCTTTAAACTACCCTTCAGGGTAAAACCACCATCTCCCACCATAAAAAATGAAGATGACACACATGCTCTCCCCTTAGCCTGTGGCAGTGTCACCTGACAAATTCTTGCTCATTCTCCAAGCCACCTCCTCGGGGAAGTTCTCCTTCAGCCCTAAGATCACATGGGTTCTCTGTCTTATATTCCTGTGTGCACTGTGACCACTGTGCACTCGTCCCTCATAGCTCTTGATGTAATGGTGGACACAGCCTTTCTGTGCAAATGTGGGCAGGACATGAGGCAGGACTGGCTAATGCTACACTCCCAGCAAAGTGCCTGGCCTAGGGTAGCCAAGAAGCAATTATTTGTTTGATGCGTGAATGGAAAATTAAGACCTAGATGACGGCATTAAGGTCTAAGTGCAAATGGTTAATGGGGGAGCTGGGACTGGAAGCCAGGTCTGTCTGACTCTGGAGCCAGAGGCCCTTCCAAGGCTCTCACGATCTGAGCTGTCTGAGAATGGACTAGAAGGGCCCCCAGGCGGGGTGCAGGAGAGGAGCCCCAATATCTGGTTGCAGTGGGAGGTCCCTTCTAGCCTGGAAGTATCCTGATTCCTCCAGGCTCCGGACTTACCAGAGCTTGCTCTATGAGGAGGCAGAACAAGATGGCGTTGCCCACTTCCCGCAGGCTCTGGAACACATCTGTTTTGAGCTCCGCGTACTCAATGATGTCCTTCAACTGGTGGTGGAAGAACTCCAGAATCCCTGTGAGAGGGAGGGGATGGTCAGCGGGAACTCGACACGGCTCAGTCGGGTTTCTGGGAAACACTGATTGGTCTGGTAGTTCCAGACCTGACCTGGGTTAGCAAAGAGCCAAACTGTGCATCCCTCTGTCTGCAGGCCCAGGGGGAGATGTCTTCAGGGCTTAGTACTAGAAAAAGTTTGGGAAGCTGCTTTTCAGAGCAAAACAAAGCACACACACAAATGGAACAGTCCAGGGCCTTTCCCAGCCCATCCAAAAAGTTACCTGAACGCCTAAGGACAGGATTTCATTTTTATAGGTGTTAGATATAATGCTAAGCACTTTATATCTGTAATATCTCATTTAATACTTATAACAGTACCACAAACTAGGCACTGTTACCCCTATTTTCAGATGAGACTCAGAAAGGATGAGTGTCACACCCAAAATCATACAGCTAGCAAGCTAGAACTGAACACCAAGGTTGTCCAATTCCAAATCCCATGGATGCAGCACCTGATGCCTTGGGTTTTAGAAAACAACGCCAGGCACCAAGTCAGGGTCTCCATCTTTCCCTGTTCCCCAGCCCCACATTCAGTCCACTCATCATCAGGAAGGAAACAGTTATTTCTCTGCCAGAGGTTGAGTGGCAAAGATGCCAGTTTCCTGACTCACCTTCGATATGTTACCTGGCACCGCCACTGGGGCCCCAGCCTTCCCCACATAGAGGAGGGTCTCCTGGAAGTGCTGAGTTCATAAAGACCTCTGCAAGCAAACCTAGCTATGCATGATTCCAACATACTCCCATTTGCTACCCTCTCCCAGCTTCCCAGCAGTTGCATGACGTGGGGCTGGCAGGCATCATTTACCTCCACTGATGGGAGACGATACTGGAGCTCAGAGGGATGGAAAAGCTATCTGATCTAGCTGGTGGCAGAGTAGGAAGCAAGGCTGGTGGTCTGCCACCTCACAGGCATGTGAGAGAAGAAACACTCCAAGGCAGGTGGTCAGAACCCCTCCCCACCGTGGGGTGAACCTAGGTCGTTGTCCTATCACCAACCTGGGGAGCCGTACTCATGCCGGGGCAGGCGGCAGATCTTGGGCATCACCTCTATCAGTGTCTTCACGTACTGGAGGATGGTTCCTTGGAGCTGACAAAAGAGTAAGACAGGTGAGTGAGACAGCCCACCACTGCTGCACACATGCCCCTCTATGCAATGCTGGGGCATGGGTGGTGGAGGTTCTGCAGAGACCTGGAGGTAGGGTGCTGCTATCTGAGGGGGACAGGTTCTCGCCTCAAGGTCCTTTATAAGGGAAAATGGGCTTTTGTAAGACAGAAAAAGGAGCTCTCACCACTCTCAGGCTTACAGACTTCAAGGAGGGTACACCTCTAGGTGTGGGGTCCTTCCTGGGGCTAAGAATGCTTACAGGCGATGCAGACTAAGAGCTAAAATGAAATGGGGCTGGTGAACTGTGGAGACTGAGACACACTAACTAATTTAGGCCTGGAAAATTCATAGCACATGTATCCGTCCTGTGTCCAAGGCAGACATCTTTAATCAATTACCACATTTTCCTGTTTTACTTGGATTTAATTTCATAATCCTTAGCAGCCCATGGCTCCACATAGCTGCTGCCAAAGAACTGGAGTTAGCAGGTGAATCCTGTTTGTTATTACCAACCTGTCATACATTTCTTTATTTATTTCTCTTTTGTTATCTCAAATTTTCAGGAAAATCTTTGTTAAGTGTTTTGGTCTGCTTCAGCCAATTTGAAAGGAATTAAATGAAGGCTTAGATGACCATACCTGGGGCAGATTAAGAATAGTGGTAAAGAGATACAGAATTCTCTTGAAGCCAGTGCAGTATTGGGAGTTTGTAGCAAGAAATCCCAAGGGGAAGAAGCATGGTGATTGATTAGAGATGTCTGCCATGGACAAGGGCATGGGAAATGACAGCACAGTGCCATGGATTTGCTGTGCTCAAAGTAGATAATGTAGCACAGCAGGGGAGGATGAGCAGTCACAGCAGGCTCTGAAGGTCAAAATCAGGATTGCTGAATTCAGTCACCAAATACAAGGAGTGAGTTCAGGGTCAGAAAATGGGAGGCACAGCTAAAGATCAAAACATGCACAGAAATGCAACAAAACAGAATGACAGATAAGACCAGAGAACTACAGCAAAGGACTCCCTGGATAGCTTCTGCAGGAAAAGCTGGAATGCTTGGGCTTTGCTTTTCCAGGCCAGGTAAAAATAAAAGCAAAATAAGCAAAATCTTGTTCCTACCAGCCCTGCCTGGGCCTTCCCTTACCAAGCTCTTGACGATCTTCAGCAATTCCTCCATGACCACAGCGATGCCCTGGTAGCCCAGAAGTCTGCAGATCGTCTTGAAATGAGGGGGCCCCACAAAGTTCCTGTAGGAGCTGTAGATGTGACTATAGGCAATGTTGAGAGGCTGAAAAACAGAGGTCATGGCAAAATGAGCAGCTGACATCAGTGGGAGTCCTCCTGGCAGATGGTTTGCTGATAGAAGGGGTAGGAGCCAACATCATTAGTGCTTTATCACTGGACCCCATAAATATGTCTGTAAGACATTGGCCATGAGGAGAGAGGTATGGCCAGTGACCACAGGATGGAGCAGAGGTCACTACATGGAACAGCTGTTCCCTAGTGGAAGAGGAGAAAGGGCTTCCAGGCGAATATCCCTTTCCAGGGACTTCTGCCACCAATGACTGCCCAAACATAAACCAGAACTTTTACAAATTGAGCCATGAGGCAAGGAATAAAATGGCTGATTTTCTAGGTGCATTTATGGCACTAGAAATTAGCTAGAAGAGCCATGTGAAAACGCAATAGCTGTTTCAATGTCCTCTTCTTTTTTCTACTGTTAGTTTTTCCATCTATGACACAGTGGGGTTCTGGGAACACACAGGCTTGGGAGTATGAAACCTTTGCTGAATGCAGGGTACAATCACTTAGGCCTTTTGAGCTTGAGTTTCTTCATCTGTAATGGGGGGTTTGAATAAAATCTTAAAGTTTTATAACTTTAAGAACAGCAGTATGAAGGGAAGGTGTTATGGAAGCTCACACGTGACACAAGTGAAGTGGAGCTGCTCTGCCTTGGTGCTGGCTGGGGGATGAGCCCCAGCCACGGGCTGGCCACTGCCATTATCCCCTGGGCTTCAGGAGACATTCTAACTGCATTAGAAGCATCTCTTTAAGAACGTTTTCTGTCTGACAATATATGCCCTAAGTACAGGGGCCTACATTTGTCTCATTTAGTGAGAATGGAAAGTTATCATCGACCCTAATGCTCTGTTTTTGAAATACTATAATGTATGGAGAAGCTCATGCCTGCCTCCTTTTGTTTTTAATTTTTTTTTTATCTTTTAGATAGCCCAGGCTGCAGTGCAGTGGCATGATCATAGCTCACTGCAACCTCGAACTCCTGGGCTCAAGTGATCCTCCCACCTCAGCCTCTTGAGTAACTGGGACTACAGGTGTCACTTCCACACCCGGCTAATCATGCCAGCCTTTGTGAAGCCCCTCAAGTGCACACTCATTTAATCCACACAACAAATGTCTGTGATAAGTACCATTATCAGCCCCATTTCACAGATGAGGAAACTGAGGCTTGGGGTGGTAAGTAGCTTGTTCAAGGCCACAGAGTCATTTGTAGATGACTGAGCTTTGGTCTGAACCAGGTATGGCTGATTCCAAGGTCCATGATCTACCAATAATGGTGTCCTTTGGGTGTTGAATTCTCACATAAACCATACTCAGCATTTTAGATAAGGTTTCGATTTAAAACCTAGTTCTGCATGTGGTTTTCCCACCTGGAATTGTAAAAATCTTGTACATAGGACATGCAAATATGAGATGGCCACATCCGCCATTCTGTTCACAGAAATGCTCTAATAGTTGCCTAATTAGAAATTCTACATGAATTAAACAGGAATTATAATGATGCTTTTGGAGGACTGCACAATTCCCCACTCCCTTTGGAGCCATCCAGGGAAGATTTAATTATGTTCAGTCTAAGTTTCAAGTTAAGTATGTTCTACTATGGATGGATTATTCTCAACTTTACAGAACAAGCATGACAATTATAGTATGCGTTAATAACGAGGGTACACGAAGTGCATGATTAGAGTTCCCACTTAAGAACAAGGGTTTGTGAAGAATCAGAGCACCCACTCATTCACCGGGCTGAATAACAATTCCTTTGGAGAGCCCATGCCTGCTGACGAGGAAGCTTGGAATGGGAGAAGGAGCAACGTCCTGTACCCAATGCCCAGGAGCTGTCAGTGAGGGGCATTTTATGTAGCTTCTCATTGTAGGGGCCAGGAATAGCTTAAGTAGAGAGGGAAACAGAAGCGACTTAAAAGTGTAATGTTCATGAAAGTCGGTGTTCACAAGCCCTGGAAGCATATGCCTTGTCAAGTTGATTTAGCCAACATGGGGTCTGGCCCATACGATCTGTTTTAGTGCCTCTGAAAGAGGTCACCCTGTCAACAGGGCTGGGACCAGAATGAGGTGTATGAGGCGTGCAGGATGCAAAATGCTAGGAGGTGCTTACTCTCCTGAGCAAGTGCAACTCAGTTCTGGCCCTGTTATCAATGCCCCCATTCTGCACTCTCCTGCCTCCCTCTCCAGAGATGAGGAATACATAGAAAACACCAAACAAACCACAGCTGATCTCTGGTAGGAGTAGGAGATTGACTGGAAGGGAACATGAGAGAACGTTCTAGGGTGACAGAAAAGCTTTCCTGACTGAGTTGTTGACCACATAGTGTGTTTGTTAAAACTCATAAAACCAGGCCAGGTGCAGGTGCTCACACCTGTTATCCCAGCATTTTGGGAAACTGAGGCAGGAGAACTGCTTGAGCCCAGGAGATTGAGACCAGCCTAGGCAACACAGCCAGACCACTTCTCTACAAAAATTCAAAAAATTAACCAGGTGTGATGGCATGTGCCTGCAGTCCCACTTACTCGGGAGGCTGAGGCAGAAGGATCGTATGAGCCCAGGAGGTCGAGGCTACAATGAGCCATGATCATGCCACTGTACTTCAGCCTGGGCGACAGAATGAGACCTAATTCAAACAAACAAGCAAGCAAACAAACAAAACAACAACAACAAATAAAACTCTTAAAACTGTATGTACACTTATGATATGTGCCTATATGGACCAGATGCTTGTGTCCCCCCAAACTCATGTGTTGAAATCCTAACCCCCAATGTGATGGCACCAGGAGCTGGGGTCTTTGGGGGTGATCAGGTCATGAGGGTGAAGCCCACCTGAATGGGATTAGTGCCCTCAGAAGAGGAGACACAAGAGCTTTCTGTCTCTCTCTCTTCTCTGGCCTGTGTGGATGCAATGAGAAGACGACCGCCTGTAGACCAGTCAGTGGGCTCGACTAGACGTCAGATCTGTTGGCGCCTTAATCTAAGACTTCTCAACCTCTTACATGCTTGGTGTTTAAGTCACCCAGTCTATGGTATTCCTGTTATAGCAGCCCCAACTGACAAAAACAGTACATTTTACTATACATAATTATACCTCAATATGAAAGTAAACTAGAAAACTCCACTGGGCTATGTCATAGCCTAGTTTAACAGCCTAACATTATTCTCAAAGATTAAAAAAACAGAACCATGTTTTGAATTTTCGCCTGAAGCGGCCTGCAGCTCAGACCTGCACAGGCCCTGGGGAATGGTGACCTGGGTGTGCTCTTAGCCAGGGGGGCATCTGATGGAGCTTGTGGGCTGCCCTGATACCTTCTCACTCCCCACCCACACCAGGTACTCCGGGCTTGTCCTGAGAACCCCTTGAAGCTCTCAGCACATTCTCTCCTCTGTTCTCTTTTCAAATATCCTATGAAAAGAATTTTTAAGTAGCAGGGAGTTTTCAAATGGATCTCTCTCAAGGGAACAAAAAGCAATAAGCTACTTTTTTTTTTTTGTCTGAGTCTCTGACTTATTTTCTTGCTCTGAGTCTAGAGGATGGGCTGTGGGGTGCGCACACCTTAGTTCGAACCCTAGATCCATAAATGTACTGACTAGGTGCTCTTGAGCAACTTATTTAAACCCCCTAAGCCCTGGTTTCTCCTAAGTAAAGATAATACCAAATCCAACAGGGCTGTTGGAGGTTGAAATGTGACCAAATAGATAAAGCACTTAGCATGATGCTTGACGCATTGGACGCTCTCACTGCCAGAACAACCGTGAACATTACTATGATAACTTGGTTGGTAAAAACTAAGAAAATATGGCTGGGCATGGTGGCTCAGGCCTATAATCCCAGCACTTTGGGAGGTCGAGGTGAGAGGATTGCTCAAGCCTAGGGGTTCGAGACCAGCCTGGGCAGCTTGGCGTGACTGCATCTCTACAATAAATAAAAAAATTATTCAGTTGTGGTAGCGCACACCTGTAGTTCTGGCTACTTGGAAGGCTGAGGTGGAAGTATCGCCAGAGCCCAGCAGGTCAAGGCTGCAGTGGCCATGAGTGAGCCACTGCACTCCGTCTGGGTGACAGAGTGAGACTCTGACTCAAAACAAAAGCAAAAACAAAAAACTAAGAAAATATGCTTCCTGGCCAAATTTCCCCAGCATCTTTGGCTACAGTTATTGTTCTCTGATTGTAGACAGGGGAGTGCATATGTGGGGTATAATTTTATATAGCACGGTGTGTGTCTCACAAGAGGATATGACAGAGATCAGTGCTGGGACCAGCTGATGGAATCCACCCCAAAACGCAGATTTCACTCAATGTTAAGAAACTCATGGCTGGGTGTGGTGGCTTACACTGGTAATCTCAGCACTTTGGGAGGCTGAAGTGGAAGGATTGCTTGAGTCCAAGAGTTTGAGACAGCCTGGGCAACAGAGTGAGACCTCATCTCTACAAAAAAACTTTTAAAAATTAGCCAGGCATGGTGGCGCATGCCTGCAGTCCCAGCTACTTGGGAAGCTGAGGAGGAAGGATCGCTTGAGCTTGTGAGGTTGAGGTTGCAGTGAACTGTGATCATGTCACTGTACTCCAGCCTGGGTGACAGAGTGAGACCCTAACTTAAAAAAAAAAGAAAGAAAAAGAGAGCCTCATAAAAATGGGAGATGCCCAGGAACAGACTGTTGGGTGGGGTCTCCCTTGCTGCATGTGTCTGAGTGGAGGTGGAGAAACACCACATACGGTTGTCACAAGGGGACCTGCCTAAGACAGGAGGTGGAGACAGATGTGCTCTAATGTTCCCTCCAGAGGTTCAGCCTCCTGGATGCTTATCCTTCTAAGAAGCCTCTTAAACCCTTACCCCACCCAAGGCTTCCAGTACCAAGCTTCTCTTAATATGTCCTAGCAAGCACAAATATATATATGTTTAGATATATGAAGATTATTCTGCAGGTTTTCCCAGTTCTAGGGAGAGAAGAAGAATTTAAAACTGACTTACCACAAAAAGGTTTTAAAAATCACCTCTACAGGCCTACTTGGTGCACTTAGGTCTCGAGACCTCTGTTTGACATTTCTACGTCAGTCTTGGATTCTTCCGGTCTAGACCAGATGTTTAGGCCTCAGTGGATGGCCCAAGCTATATTTCATGCAGGAAGGACTGGCATGAAATGAGAATTCAAATCCTCCTTCTAAGCAAACAAGCTTTCCCTCAATCCCACTCTTATTCCCCAAAGTACATCACACACATGCAAGAGGAAATACACAAGCAAGCTGAAAAGTGCATGCACACGCACCCCCGGAGGGCACCCATCTGACCTGCTGGCTCAATAGGAGGCTGGGCCCTATTGAGAAAATGTGGGAATAGGGAAGCCTGGGCATTTTCTGAGGTTTGGCAAAGAAAAACAGGAATGCAACAGGACTTGAGACATTGGAAACTTGCCACTCAACCACTTCTGCTAACTAACTCAGGTTCCAACCATCAGGTCTCACAGGAAACTATCATGTATCCTACCTGCTCAGGATGCTCACCTAAAATCAAGCTTGCTTAAATCCATACTCTGCAACATTCATGAGATCTCAAGAAATAAACAATCCTGACTCAGGAATTAGAGCCGTCTCATTAGTATGGGACACTCACCTGCATTTTCTTAAAAAACAAAACAAAACAAAACCCCAGCAGAGAAAAAAATATGGTGAGTTTGATCTGTCAGATCCTGGGCATTGTAATATTATCTGCAGACGGACTTTAAAAAAAAATGTGGTAGACTGGGTTCAGTGGCTCAGTCTGTAATCCCAGTACTTTGTGGGATCAAGGTGAGTGGATTGCCTGAGCCCGCAGGTTCGAGACCAGCCCAGGCAACTTGGTGAGACCTCATCTCTACAATAAAAAAAAAAAAAAATTAGCCAGGCACGGTAGCACGCACCTGTAAGTTCCGGCTACTTGGAAGGCTGAGGCAGAAGGATCGCCAGACCCCAGCAGATCGACACTGGGGTGGCCGTGTATATGCCACTGCACTCCAGCCTGGGTGATGGAGTGGGACTCCAACTCAAAAAAAAAAAAAAAAAGTGATAAAATGCATATAACATAAAAGTTTCCATTTTAACCATTTTTAGGTATTGAATATAGACCTTTACTCCTAAGGCCTCTCTCTCACCAGATGGTACACAGCCAGCCACTCCAAACAGGGAGGTCTATTTATTTAGCAAACTGAATTTGTAAGCAAACTGCATCTCTGCTTTCTGGAATCACAATTGCTGTTTTCAGAGATCCCAAGAGGAATTAAAACTTTCTAATTTCCTGTTTTCGTTACAATTTCTCTAATGAATACTATTGGCCCACAAACACAAACACAGCTCTCTAATTTAGGTGGGAGAACAGCGGCTCAACTCTCCAACATCACTGCCAATGAAGTCGGGGTAAGTGAAGAATACAGCAGCACTGTGGTGTGAAGGACTGACCAATTCTCAGTTCCAAGTCCAAATCCATTGCTAGAGCTTGTGCTTGTCCTTTCTCTATGTTTTCGTGTGCTGTCAGGCTGGGGCTGCGACATCTGGGTTCCTTCTTGGCCTTCTCAGCTCAGAGATTGAAAGATCCAAGGTGGCTGCTGTAGATTCCATGAAGGATGTGCCTTTCTTTGCTGAGACACAAACAAAGTGCTGGGGAAAAGGTGAGAGGAGAACAGAAACCGAGCGTTCCATTTCTGAGATTCTATATTAACATGATGCTACTTAGAGATGCTAACGTTTTTGAAGGAAACCAGTGTCATCACTTTTCTGTACCCATATGATGACACACAAGTACGTAATGCTTCTCTGCTCATGTTTTCACATATTAATTCCTTCATACCTGTCCATTCATTCTGTGGCTGCTCTAACAAACTGCCACAAATCTGATGTCATAAAACAACAAGAATGTATTCTCTCATGCTTCTATTAGTCATAAATCCAAAATCAGTATCACTGGGCCAAAAACAAGGCATTGGCAGGGCCACACTCCCTCCAGACACTCCAGGGCAGATTCTGTTTCTTGGCTCGTCCAGTTACCGGTGGCTGCTGGTGATCCCTGGCTTGTGGCCGTACTGCTCTAGTCTTCAAGTCTCTCTGCCGGGTCTCACTTCGCCTTCTCACCTTAGGAATGTAACCTCCCTCTGCTTCTTTCTCTGAGGACACTTGTGACAACATCCAGGATCCACCCTGATAATCCAGGATCATCTTCCCATCTCAAGATCCTTCAGTGAATCATGTCTGCAGTGACCTTTCTCCAAAGAAAACTTCAGTGACAGATTCCATTATCAGGACTTGATGTCTTAGGGACCACTCTCAGTCTACGACAGCACAATAATCCCCATTTAGCAGAGAAGGAACCTGAAGCCCAAATGAAATGAAGTGAGCTGCCTGAGGTAAGATACAAGGAGAAAGTCTGTCATATACATACACTGGTTGCCAAAATTACAGAAGCCTCTGAACTTGCAGGTAAGGCCATGGAGGCTGGAGGTAGAACCATGTACACACAAGAGTGAGGAGGTGGGTGCTGCTGCTGCTGGTGGTGTGATGGGGAGAGTCACCTGGTCAGCCCAAGTGGGAAGTGCTGGCATCCAGGTGTGTGCCCACCTGAGCTGTGTCCAGCCTACAGTCACCAAGCAATGGGTTCTGGGCCTCAGGGACTATGATGGAATGGGGAAGACACTGTGAAGGTATGACACGTTTCCCTGAGATCAAATTGTGGCACAGACAGGGTTATCATTTAACTGGTGACAACCACGCTCAACAAAAGATTGCACCAACAATTTCTAAAGGAAAAAAAAAATCACTGGGAAATTATTGGAATAATTGAACGAAAGATTGGTGCTAGAATCTATATCACTTCAAAGGTAGTTTTACGATGAACTATATGTAATTTACTTTATTTAGAGAACCTACTTTTAAAATTTTGACTCATATATTAATTTTGGTTACTGGACCAGTTGTTAAGCTTCGTTTGTTGTTTAACATTTAACATCACCTGCAAGTGACAGCTCTTGAGCAGGTCGCTTGGGCTCCAGGGCAGGGGACATTCAGAAGAAACACTTCTTGGCCGTAGTTCTCCAGGGGAGTTGATATTCTCGGCAAGGTCTTGTCACTCTTTAGCTGTTCCCATCTTTCTAGATCCCCTGTACTGTGAAGTTCTGTCTCTGCCTCTCAAGTGAAGCCGACTACAAGACAAAGAGCTATCGCAACCTGAAGAACTGCAGGTCATGAGATGGTGCAAGCAGAGCAGCAGTGCATCAGAGAGGCCGGCCAGGAGCCCTGGCTCTAGTGACCAACAGACTCAGGCTGAGAGCAACGCTCTGCCACCAACCTGGCAGAGCTTCTGTCTCTCCCTCTGTACCGTGTGATAGAGGGCTCGGCCTGTCTTAGGTGTCATGTGGGTAAAATGAGAAAACACCTGTAAAATGCACTAAGACACTCCCAGGGGTCATTTCTGAGTTGTATGATGTGAGTTTTACTGTCACCTTAGAACTTTTCCATATTCTTTATTTACAATGAGCATATACATTTAAAGAACAAAACCAATAAAGTTGGTTTCAGGGGAAAAAAAGCAGGGAAGTGCAATATGATGCAGGGTGCAAGCCTTGCTCATTAGAGGTCCTGGCTGAAGCTATGGCTACTTTAGGACACAGCTCTGCCCCACTGGCCTTTTCTTAATAATAGCAGCTGCTATTCCTAACCCAGCACGTTATACACACATGGGTTCATCTCACTGTTCTAACATTATCAGGCAGGCATTGTTGATGTTCCCATTTTACAAATGAGTCAGCCAAGGCACAGAGAAGTGTGGGGATTTGTCTGGGCCATACAGAGAGGATCTGGGAATTCCAGGGCCTGGTCTGTGAGTATCTGCTTCCCTCGTATGCGAACCCAGCCTTTGAAGCACGCCGCCTTCAGGAAGGGCGCAGGGGCCCTGCTCTTGGCTGACTTCTTCTGGCAGCAATTGACTACTGGTGTAAACCATCTGGGGGCCATGTGGCCTGATAGCTGAAGAGGCTACCACGTGGACATACTGTGGAAGGGTTGTCCCTGATGAAGGAGAAGGAGCAGGCTAGGTTATTTCCTGGGACAGGTGTCCCCAGATTCTGCATCACACTCATGAGGGGCTGCACTGGCTCCTCTGGGTACCGCTGGGGTGCAGAGGCAGCTCAGAGGCATGGTACAAGCTCTGGGTTTGGAGTCAGGGTCCTGGTTTCCACTCCCCACTCTGCCATGCAGCAGTCAAGCAGCTTGACAATCAGTCAAGACAGCCCATGCCCTCTCTTGGAACCGTGAAACAAGAGGGTTTCTAAGCCTCACATTCTTTGAGTGTCTTAATTCCACAAACAAAAAGCTCACGTTTAAAAATGTCATCCAGGAACATTAAAAATAAATTCCCATTCTCCGTGAAACAAGTTCCATCTTACCCCTCCTCAGGCTCCCTAACTCTGGTATTTTTATTACCCTCAAAATAGCCTTTTCAAAAGGTACCTGCTAACAACTACACTGACCTTTCTGTGGAGAGGATGCTTTCATGCTCTGCAGGAAGTCCCCATTAGCACTTGGGAAGAGACACGCTGTTTGCATCACAGCAGAAGTCAGACAGGCCCTGGGAGGACTGAACACCATGGCAAAACCAGAGAGACCATCTGACCAAGGATGTCTGGGACACCATGTCTCCCAGACAGCCTCAGTCAAGGGTAGGGTCATGATTCACAGGCAGCTCTCCCTCTTTTTTTCGGCGGAGGGGAAATGGGGTCTTGTTATGTTGCCCAGACTGGTCTCAAATGCCTGGACTGAAGAGATCCTCCTGAGTAGCTGGGATTACAAGTGTGTAGCACTATACCTAGCTTTCTTTTCTTTGTGATTGTCATTAACATGGATCACAAGGAGACCATCATGGGTTCACTTGGATACTCTGGTCAAGAACCAAGAAGAACAAAGCTGACTTTTGAAAACACATAATTAGTGTAAAATCATTTGGATTTAAATCCAACTGAGCTACTTTCCATCCTCTATTTCAGACATGCTCTGTGATCTCCTCAGTAGAAGGGTGGCAATGCATTCTTACAGGTGGAGGGGAACAGGGCGGGGTGGGATCCCTGAGGCAGAGAGACCTCTGTGGGAAGCAGGAAAGACAGGGAAGCAGTCAGGGTTCTTGAGAGGACTGGCGAGAATTCAATCTGGGCAGAGGAAAGTTTCCATTTCTGGCATCAACCCCAACTGGTAGATTGGGAGGCATGTTCTTAGGATGCCTGTGTGTGAGAACTCTGGGGCATGTCTAAACCCACCTGGCGGGACAGCTGCCTGAGATTTCTCGGGCTGCCTGCTGTAACAACAACACATGTGGCGGCTTGAAGTGACAAAAATGTATTCTCTCACTAATTTGAGAGGGCAGAAGCCATGTTCCCTCCAAAGGCTCTAGGGGAGAAACCACCCTTTCCTTTCCAGCTTCTGATGGTCCCTGGCATTCCTTGGCTTATGACAGCATCCCTCAATCTCTGACTCTGTCTTCACATGGCTTCTGCCCTTTGTGTCTCTCTGTGTATAAATCTCCCTCTCTTTTCTCTTATAAAGACATCAATCAGTCATTAGATTTAGGGCTCACCCCAAATCCAGGATGATTTCTTCTTGAAATCCTTAACTACAAAGACTACTAGTCTTTGCATCTACAAAGACTATTTCTGGCTGAGTGTGGTGACTCACACCTGTGAAGACTGCAGCAAAGCCACAGAACAACTGTCTACCACTCTAGAAGGCCAAGGTGGGAAAATCACTTGAGGCCAAGAGTGTGAGAGCAGCCTGGGCCAACACAGTGAGAACCTGTCTCTACAAAAAAATTTAAAAATTAGCCATGTGTGGTGGTGTGTGCCTGTAGTGCCAGCTACTCAGGAGGCTGGGAAGGTTGCTTGAGGCCAGTTCAAGGTTATGATGAGCTATGATCATGCCACTGCACTCCAGCCTGGACAACAGAGTGAGACCCTGTCTCAATCCTTAGCTTCCCAGATCAGAGGAGATCTGCTGGATTCAGGTGGCGTGGCTGTAGACGAGACTCTGTCTCAAAAATAAAAACAAAACCCCAACTCTATGAGGGGACCCCCCCAAAATTGGAATTATCTTTTGGCGGGCAGGCCCCTTGTGGTACAGGCTTCCCCCACTAGGTTAAGTGTTCTAGGAACCCATCGGCATCAGTGTACCAGCTAGCATTGTTGTGAGAGGCTGTGTCCAGCTTCAGTGAATGTTTTTTGGAGATACTTTCAGTGCGATTGCCCATTTTGTGATGGGTGTTTTTTGAGCACACCTGCCCACATCGTGTTGAGTATTCAGCAGTTTTTGACCAGAAACAGCATGACCCTCATGTCCCACCCTCCCTATTCACCTAATTTAGCCCTGAGTGACTTTTTTAATTTCCCTGGATGAAAGAAGTCCTCAAGGGGAAACGTTTTGCCAAGGTGGAAGAAGTGAAACGGCAGAATCACTAAAAGGCATCCAAATGGACGAGTTCAAAAACTGTTTTGAGCAGTGAGAAAAGGGTCTCAATAGTTGTATTGCATCAAATGGAGAGTACTTTGGAGATGACCAAAGTTTAAACATGTAAGATTACACAATTGTTAATAAACAAATCGGTTTTTTTGTGCATGTCAGGTCATATTCTCAGGTTCTGGATGGATACATATTTTGGGGGCCATTATTCAACCTTGTACAAGTGCCATGATGGTTTAGTAAGCTTGACACGCATTTGGGGCTGGGCAGGGATCGTGCTCATGCCTTCTATCAGCCATCCTGATCCAGTCCAAGCCTGTAACTTTATAGATGATCACAGAACTAAGGCCCCGACAATCAAAGGGTCTTGACCAGTGCTATATAACTAGGTAATGCCCCAGGAGACAAGAAGAAAGCAAGTCAAAGACACAGAATTGGGGTAGGAGGTAGGGAGAGGGAGGTGAAGGCTGCTATTTCGACTGCGTAATAACTGGGAAGGGCATCTCTGTGTTGAAAACCTTTGTCCAAAGAGGATCTAGATGGGGCAAGAAGACAATCATCCAGGGAGGGAGAAAATGTAGGAGTGTTAGAAGAATTAGAACCGCACGGAGGGTCTGTTTGCAAGGGGGAATGTTTGCCTTTTTGTGGCCAGATGCTCGAGAGCTCCTCTCACTGGGCAGAAGCTGTTCCCAGTTGGTCCCCGGAAACACTGTGCTACAGATGCCTGCTGGTTGCCATGGTGAATGATGCTGATCTGAAGAAGTGAATAATGTGAGCGCTGGGGCGACAGTGGGATTACTCAGTGGTGAGAGAGACAACCAGGAGAGCCCAGAGCTGAGGAGGGAGAAGGCACCATTCTGTCAGCTGTGGCCCACTCCACCTTGGAGGGCAGAGCTTGAGCCAGACACCCAAGCATCAGGTAAGAGACATAGATGGCCCTTCCTGGACATGGAAAAATGGCTGTTCCTTCCACATTCTGCTTGGACAAGGGCCACGCAGTGGTAAACGAACAGTTAAAAATAGGGGGAATTCAGAAACAGAAAAGGAGGGGGAAAAATGAGGGAGATGGATCTGGCCCTACAAGCTGAGGAAGCTGCGAATGTCTTGACAGAAAGCTCTCCAAAATGTCTGCGGTTGGGAATTCAGCCTGTAAAGACAGCCAGTGTCAGATAGGAGGCAAACAGATGATTTGGGTGTGCCAAGAAACAGGATTCCTTATTGCTCCTGATGGAAGGGTTGAAAGGTGGCGTCTCTGTATCATAAGTAATGAATTAGGTTCTCATTGTGGTCGGAAATGCGTCTACAGGGGTGCGTGAGGTGGGGAGGATGAGTGTGTACAAGAGGACCAGCAGAGAGCACAGACATTCAGCCTCCTCCATGATAACCTTCCCTGGAAGGATCTGAGCATACTTGTCTCACCCCTATTGTCCCCATTTTCTGGGAAGACATTTTCAGCCAAATGGAGAGGGACTATTCCCCCTCCTAAGCATCTTAGATCACTGTCGTCCTTAGAGAACAACAGGGTCTGAGGAATCACTCAAGGCTGTGCACCTTTCTGTCGCTTGATTCCCGTAGAAGTACAGGCACAAACACAGCAGGGTGGGGGGTATAGGGGGGGCGCAAAAGGCAGGTCATAATGGCAATCGGTTTGGCTTAATATTCAATTTAGGTAAAAATCCAAGCGACTGCTTTTTACTGTGTCATTGCAAACTAAACAAAGCCGTCTGCTTCCTGTGAGAGAGGAGGGGCAGGGGACGACAGAGGGGGACACCTTTTTGTGAATATACATAGGTTGGTGATGGCTGTCATTGGATTTTTGATTAGGGAAGATTTGGGGGAGGGGAACTCTTATCTCTCAGATAGGATTAAAGAGAAACTAAAAATTTTCAAGATGGCTCTCTCTTATCAAAGTGGGAGGCCTGGCAGTCCAGAGAGGGCTCGTTTGATTTGTCTGGAAAAACAGCAACCAGCCATCTGTACCGGCACCTCATTCTGCAATAATGTTCTGTTACTAAACCCTGCAGCCTCGCATTTGGAAGTGCAGTAGTTATGTGGCTAGGAGTCTTCTCTCTGCGTGTTAGCTGGGTAACCTCAGGTGGCTCATCTGTAAAACTGGAATCTAGCTCAGAGAGTGTCATGAAACATAAAGGAAATGTATTACTGTAAATGAAGCATCTAGCATCACCTGTGATACAGCACCCACTCACTGTCAGGGGTTGCTACCATTATCAACATTCATAATGCCAGAAGCATTAGATACTAGCAGTTATGCTGGTATTAGAAGCTGATTATCTTGCCCTAGGAAACTAATTTCCTGGTTCCTCTGGCTTTGAGAAAACAAAGCATGAGCAGAGGCTCTTGGGTGAAATCAGCTGCCAATGAGTGACAAAGTAAATCTCCACTCACCATGGGCAATAGAACTGGGAGTCTAAAAAAAGCAGTGGGCAGAATGTTCCAGATCACTGAACTCACAGCACTTGCAGCAGAAGCAGAAGGTCAAGGAGAGGAATTTCAGGTGAACCAATTGCCTGACGTGAGGCCACAAAACTATGATGTTGAAGGTGGGGCCTCTGAGGTCCTACCGATTTCTCCTTTTACACATTTTCTTCTTCTTTTTACAAAGGGGATGAAAACAATGCTGTGTCTCAGCCAGGGTGGGATGTAGCTGGGGTCACATGGGTGTGTCTTCTTTATGGCACGAAGGCCACCAGCTTTGGCAGGGGACACCCCCGGTTTGAACGTTTGTTCTGCCATTTCCTTGCTATGCCTAAGTAATGTAACCTCTTGGCCTCCGCTTCTTTGTCAAATGGGTGGCAATACGGATACCCAGCTCAAATGCTCAATAGATGGTAGCTATGGCCATGACTATGATCAAGAAATACTCAAATCAGGGGATGTCACTCTTCACTTTGATTCTGGTTCCAGAATCGAGATGAACATCGAGGTTGGGAATGTTTCTTATACGGGAGCCATCATCTCCTGGTCATCCTCGAAGCCCTGCCTGGAGGACTATTACCATATAATGTATAGGCCCAACTGGAACAGCATCTTCTCTGGCTATCTTCACTACAGCTTCCACCACGAGGAGAAGGTGCCTCGAACCATCAGTTCCGTGGTGCTGGAACACCTCGCCCCTTCCACCCTCTACTTCCTGTGCATCAGCTGTAAGAAGGCGGCCTTCTCCTACAGGCCCAACTGCATCATGTTCCACACCCTGGATAAGAGTCCACTGGCAGCAGGGGGGTCCCTGGTGGACCCCCAGATCTCCCTTTGGGTGCTGATGGCCATCCTGCTGGCCTGCTTCACGGCTGTCTTGGCCTTCATCTGCCTTCAGTTCTGGTGCATCCGCTGCCATGAGCCTCGGTGGTCTTACAGAGCTGGCCACATGGAGGAGGCCAACGGGTTGGTGAGATGGCCCGAGGAGGCCCCGGCTCTGGGGCAAAGGGAGGAAGACCCGCAGGGGCTTCCACTGGTGGAACTGCCACGTAAGAACTCCAGAGCTGGGGCCGAACCCGATGCTGAAGCCGACCAGGACATCCCCGATGCGAGGGCCTTGCAGAGGGAGGGTGGTGACCGACCCGCTGTACTGCCCCATTGTGGGGAGTGAGGCGGGGGAGGAGACGGCTCACATCCTGTAGCCTAAAGCTTTCTGCACAGTAGGTCTTTTGTGAAAGTGTGTCTGAAGACTACCCATTTCTCTCCCCTCAAATGTCAGTGCTATTGGGCGTCACCTGGGTTGGATGAATGCCCGATGACAAAACGGCAAAACTGGGAAATGCACACCCCAGGCTGCGCCAAGGAACAAACATGGCATCTCTGCAGCAGTGTCCATTAGCGTGACCGGGTTAAGAACTGAAAGCATTATTTTAACATTAAAACAAACGGGAATATATTATAGAGCAGAAAGTAAAAACGTGCATGACTTAAATGAAACCCAACACTTGAAGGAAGCATTCGGGCTGCAGGTGGGCTCTGTGAGGTACACTTTCGGGCTAGGTCAATATCCAATCTTCTCTGCCATTGGGGGGATTATTTTGAAAACGGTGAAAAGCCTTGCTCTGGAGTGTTTTCCAACTTTCAGGCACTTACATGCCACCTCATACCCCACCTCTGTTTTTATGCCATGGACTATCTTTACTATTATTAATGATACTTTTCTTTAAACTCATTTCTTAAACTTATTTTCAGAGATAACACTATATTACTCCATAAATGAAAAACCAGCACCCTCCTGCTATAAATAGAAGGGAAGGGACTTGAAAATAAATATAATGAAAACAAAATAATATTAAATTGAACTTAGCTTCTATTGCCTGCCAATGACTGTGAGGTTAAGCCTGTTCGCTTGTTTTTGATAAAAAGGGCAATCCACCAGATATTACAGGCATAGTAGCACCGAGATTAGTCTTTCTCCTTAATCTATCATAAGGTTGAAAAGAGAACTGAAAAGCATGGTGTTGTTGTGACTTTGTGAGTCAATGCTAGCTAATGCCAAGGCTGTGAGTCATGTCAGATGCTGCCTGTCAGCTTTCCTTGATTTGAGAAGATCACCTTGACCAGGTTGGCTGTTTTGGAAAGACACCTACACTCTCCCCCAGCACCATCCTAAGACCTTCCAGTGCCCTCTTGTATTTATGGAGTGTGACATCCCAGAATCACAGGATGACACTGCAAGGAATCTGCCGAGAAACAACAGGAGCTGAGAAGTCGAGATGGGAAGCCCCACGTCCCTGACTCCCCACCCACCTCCATGAAGTAAGTCCCCACCTGACAGTTCCCGCTCAGCATCCAGTCCCCCAGGCCTGCTCTCGTCCCCATCCCTACTAGCTGTGAATGAATAAAGATGTATACACTCGCAGTTGCTTCTGCCTGAATGTCACTGCTGCCTTGATCTCCATGCCTTCTCACTGCTCTGAGTCAGGGAACACTTTTCTTTCTGCTTTTTCTCACCAGCCCACTTGCAGATAGGGCAGGGTGGGGCTACTTACCTTGGATCCATAGAGGTAATAAGGCTGGACATTGGCAGGCTTGTCTCGTTGTGGTTCTTGGGTGAAAGGAATGGCAGTCCGGACAAAACTAGTAGAGCAGAGATGGGGAAGAATTACCTAGGTATTATTATTACAATATTACTATTCTTCATGAGAAACAACTAGCAGGAGCCCTGCTTGAGCAGGTGAAGGTTCACCCTGGGACAACAGCACAGTTTCTCAGGTGGATGCCTGTAAAGGTACTAAACTCTTCTGACAAACTCCCTTGCTTTTCCACAGTTGGGAAAACTACAGCCCAGATTCCCAAGCTCAACTTAGGGCTTGTGACTGCTCAGAAGAATGCTAGGCTAAAGAGTAAGAGTGGGCAAACCTTGAAAATAACCTTCCCTGGGATCCATCTCTCCACCTCCAGTTTGGTTTCTCAAGAGCAGGGTTCAGCAAACTCATTGTCTAAAGAGCCAGGCAGCAGCACACATTGTCAGCTTCGTAAGCTGCATGGCAAGTACTCAACTCTACTGTCATAGCATGAAAGCATCAAGAGACAATAATAAATGGGCAAGACTCAGTTCCAACACTACTTTATAAATTTCAAATAATTTTCACTTGCCACCAAACATTACTCTTCTTTGGATTCCCCCCTATCAAAAACATCAATACCAATCTCAGATCATGAGCTGCACAAAAACAGTCAGCAACTAATGTGGCCTGTGTAGGCCGTAGTTCGCTGCTCCCTGCTCAAGAGTGTTAAAAGTCCTAAATCTTGGCCAGGAGCAATGGCTCATGCCTATAATCCCAACACTTTGGGAGGCTGAGGTGGGGGGATCACTTGAGGCCAGGAGTTCAATACTAGCCTGGGCAACATAGTGAGGCCCTGTCTTTACAAAAATCTTAAGAGATAATAAAAATTGGCTGGGCATGGTGGCGTGTGCTTATAGTCCCAGCTACTTGGGAAGCTTAGGTGGAATGATTGCTTGAGTCCAGCTCGACGCTATAGTGACCTATGATTGCCTCACTGCACTCCAGCCTAAATCTAAACAGAGATGGAAGTCTCTCTTGCTCCAGTGTGTGGATTCAGATGCATTTGTGGGTTCCTCCCATACCCTTCCACTCACTCAACACATAATCATTTAATATGGGCCCTGAGCTAGGTCCTGAGGACACCAAGAGGATCTGCAGATACATACATTTTTGGCATCCTTATGTACTTATTTTGTATATGAACATGTTTTACCCCTTCCACCAGGCTATAAACCTCTAGGGGATAAAGGATCAGGCCTTGTCTTTGCCTTGTGCCTGGCCCACAGCCATATGCACCTTGCAGGAGGCAAGTTCTCTGCCATGATGTGTGAGTTCTGCAGATATTCACCTGTCTTGCATGCACACATTCAGATATGTGGATGTCCTTACAAACGTATACTTTGACCATGTCACTTTACTTCCTCAAATGGTACCAGGTTCATAAGCCCATGGCCCTGAGTAGCGTCTGGAGTACAGCAGGCGTGGCCTGTTCCTGCCTCCTGTCTTCTCTTTCATGGCACCATCCCCACCTCACTAGTTTTACCCTCACTGACCTCTCTGTTCCTTAGACTTTGCCTGGAAGATGCTTCTCCTGCTTTCTCATCTTATTGGTTCCTACTCAGTTTGCATTTGTTACTTCCTCAGAGGAGGCAAATCCCTGGAGGTTTCGCATCAGTCACTTCCCAGACTGGATCAGGTGGTGCTATTGCCTCTCCCATGGCCCTGTGGACCCTCTTTGTTTCCTTATTCACTGTGTAATGTACATTTGTCCTGCGACTATCTGATCACCCGTGTCCTCCTCTAGCCTGAAGGCTCAAGAGGCAGGAAGGCCTATACCTTCCCACATCCTGGCCTCTAGCACAGAGCCCATACCCAAGAGGAGCTCTGGAGGACACCTGTCATTGGAACCCACTGACATGGGTGCTGGGCCTAGTGTGGAGGCAGTGGGCCAACCTCTCCCACCCCGACTCCCACCTAGCCCGGGCCCTCATGCACAGGGATCCCTCACCGGTTTGTGGACCCATTGTAGCAGTAGTTGGGGAGAAAGTCAAAGTTCAGCTCCCAGAAGACGTGCAGGGTGATGCGGCCATAGGGGGCAGACACATTGTGATTGGCCTCCCGGAACATAGCGTCGAAGCTGTCCAGAGTCATGTGCTTACAGAGTAGCCGGTGTGTGAGCCGGTTGATCTCCAGCAGCCACTCCAGCTCCTGCCGAGAGAACCCGCGGCTGCTGAGGACTCGCTCGGCAACCCTGCACTGCGTGCTTTATCTTACTCTCTTCATGCAGGTGAGTGCCCTCGGCAACCTCCTGACCGCCCACGTGGGGACCAGGACCCCCACAGTGGCATGTGACAATGTTCCCTTCTGGGAAGTGGAAGGACTTGCCAGATTATGCCGAGGGAGGGCAAGTCCAGGAGAGGGGGGCTACAGTCTGCTCCCTGGAAGGCCAAGGACCGTGTGCAAATCCCTGTGGGTACCCCTTTGGTCGAGAGCATACTTGCCTGCTTTCCAGTTTCTATCTTGTTGAGGAAAAAGCAATAAAAAGAGCTACCACACTATACTCAGTGGTCTATCACAGAAACATAGAACTGAATGCCACGTTCTCACTAATAAGCAGACCCTGAACAATCTTAATACTATAAGGAAGGAATTGGCAGTAGTGAGAAACTGCAGGGGGAGGGGCACACCTCATCAATAAGGGTACCTGCTCTCAAACCAGGTGAAGTGAGGACCAAAGTGAGGCCCAAACTTTACCTGTACAATAACCATTTGCATACCTCATCCTGAATTGTACCCATCTCAAAAAAAGAAATAAAAGAGCTACCACTTATTAAAGACTTACTATTAGGGTGAACCAGACGAAATGGCTGTTTTTTTAGGCCAAACACTGAGAAATGCTGTAATTTTATATGGCTCAACCTAACTCATATTGCCAATTTTATGTGTCAACTCATTTAGTGCTCATCAGAGCCCTAGCAGGTCAGTATTGATACTGCCCTTACTTTCCATATACAGAAACTCAGGTTTTGAGAAGGAACTTGGCTTTAAACCCAAGAAGTTGGGCTGCAAAGTACAGACTCTTAACCACCATATGCTACAACTTCTCTAGACATTTTTTAAAGAGGCAGGGGCAGGATCCCCCTTTGGACTGCTGGCCCCTAGAGGGGTGACACAGGTTGGCAAAGGCGTGGCTATAAGCTGTGGGCAAGCAGTCTTCAGGCTGCTCATGATGGCCAGGGACTTCCATGTGCTGTGGCCCTGATTGTTTGGAATTCCAACTCCCGGCAGAGAGCAGGATCAGAGGGAATAATATCTGCATACGGTGAGACACTGCATGTGTTGGGAATGAAAGAAGAGCGGAAACCACACAAATCCCCTGCTCTGGTCTCTTGCTGTCCTGTAACTTCTCTATCATTGCTATAAAAATCATGCACAGTCTCATGCAGAGACAGAAGACACCACAGCCATGCCTGCATAGCTTGGGTCAAGGCGTCTTTTGAGATAGGCACGGCTGTCTCTGTTTCATAGAGTGGAAAACTGAGGTCTGGAAGGTTATGTAACTTCCCAACGTCACACAGGGAGTATATAACAGGGCTCAGGACATGAATCCAGGGCTTCTGATTCCAAATCATGCATTCTTGGCCCCTGTGACCTGGTTCATTGGAATAAGGATGCAAGAGCTATGAAGTGCTTTGAAAGGTAAAGATGGGTTTATAATATAAAGGCTGAAAGAACATCAGCTGAGTGGGATGGCCAGGGGGTCAGCTCTAATGGCTGGGGCATGGAGCTAAGTAAGCTGTCCAAGGCCACAGAAGGCAGCCTCATGCCAGGGATTCCGTTTCATTCTTGTCAGCCGCATTACCCTGGCAGAAGTCCAGAGTGTGTCAGGTGGAGGCCTCAGACCATGCTTCCAATTTCTGGAGTTCTGCCTCTCTGGAACTTAAGTTCTGTGGCTCTAAACTGGGGGCAGAGGACTGGTGGAAAGCTTGCAGATGGAATGGCTACAGAGGCCAGACAGGCCAAGTGACTGAGAGCGTGAAGAGGGCGTCTTGGGGCTGGGTTGTTGGCCGCAAGTTGGAGGGCCCCTGCCCAGGTGAAGGTGGCGCCACAACCCCGGGTAACCCATCTGATCGTTGCCCCTATGGAATGTGGGCTTAGGGAGGACAGATTCTGTAATTTTTCAGAAATAGTCAGAATCTGGATTTCAACTCTGAATAGCATCCAGAAGAATAAGCTCCCAGCCGCCATTCACCGTGAAGCAGAAAGGCAGAAATACGGAATTGGCTCTCTGCTTCTGTCCCTCAGGGCCTGGCCAGCTCCACTGTGCCTTGCTCCCATTCATTTAGGATGAATGATAAATACATGGATAATAAATAACGGGAGTAAATGCTGATGAGTTTATTCCTAAGACCACACAGTCCCCTGGCACACCGTAGTACCCTGTTACCAGGATCATAACTGCAGATGAGAAACCAGGGAACAATTTCTGTTCCACTGTTCTGTGACTTTAAATCTTCCAAGTGCACAATTAGTGCCTACATGGGAGACCAAAGGATATGCAGAGACTGCTAGAACAGTAGGTCTTCCTCTTCCTCCACATTATGCAATCCAAACTATATTCTTGCTAAATATTTTGGATTTGTTTCTCTGGCCTTCAAATCAGGAGAGTGCATTTGCCTGCTGGATGTAGGCCCCAGTGCCCCAGGCACAGAAAGGCTTTACAAGTTCATGTGGGCGAGTTAGGTGTCTCCTAAGAGAATCTCAGCTTCCCACAGCAAAGTTAGTTTGCTAAAGGGCAGCATAGAAAAGCAGAACTGGGGAAATAAAACACACAGATGGGCAACTTCAGAGAAGTAGTGGAGAGAGCACTTCACTACAAGTGACAAGACTTGAGTGCTAGCCATACCCAACTGTCAACCACTCTGTGACCTCAGGCGAATGAGAAGAGCAGGGGTCTCAAACTCAGCACAGTGAAGCCTGGAAGGTCACACACAAGAGTGACGCATGCCATGGGGCCTGAGGCAAGCCAAGAAAGCACAGCCCCCTAGCGGGAACTTCTAGTCACTTCTTGGCAATCGTTGTCATCTGGGAATACTGTTCTGGTGTTGCCAGTTTCTGCAGTTTTATTCAAATTCTTCCAAATGTTAAATGTTGGCTGAACATTACAAATACGCTGGGTAGCCTAAAAAAAAAAAAAAAAACCACAGCCTGCAGGCTGCCAGTTTTCAACTTCAGCATCAGTTCTCACCAAGACTATTTGCCCAGCTGTGCAGGACAAGGGCGACTAGCTCCCCAAATCCCTGCAACCACTCCCAGCTCGAAACCTAGGTACCTCCTCATCTCAGTAGGGTGTTTCAAGGTGGAGGGAAGGGTTGCAAGGAGCACATTCCTCGTTCTGTCTCTTGGAGGAAGAAAAGGCTTCTCAGCCAGGGTGAGTGGGGTCGTCCTACCCTCAAGGAAAATGCTTTCCTGGGGTCTCCTCCTCAGGGGCTTCCCAGGAAGTGGGTGTTCTCCGGGGAGTTGTTGCCCTCTCTTGATAAACACGGACTTCCACTGCTTGTTTTGATTTTGTTCCCAGCTAAAAGAACATTCAGTGCCTTTTACAAGGTAGAAAGAGGGCATGGAGACACACACACCCAAATAAATTTTTTCCACAATGTGCTCGTTACTAGAAAACTAGAAGATATAGATACAAAAAAGAAGAAAACAAAAATCCCACCACTTGGAGCTAATCAGAACTAACCTTTTGGCATAAACAAAGAAAAACCATTTCTCAAAATAGAGGTGGACGGATGGTTTCCCGGAAGAACGAGTGCTGCATGATCAACTCTTGAAGCGAATGGTTTAGGATGTGGGTGGGGCAAGTCCCAAGAAATGCTGCTGAAAGTTCACCCCGAGAGCATCTCTTTTTCTCTTACCTTTTTATCATAGCTGTTATTTATAAAGTGCTTACTATGTACGAAGAACCATGCAAAGCTCTTTCCTGACAGTATCTCATTTTATCCTCATAACAATCCTAAAGCCAAGCTCAGTGGCTCAGCCTGTAATCCCAGCACTTTGGGAGACCAAGGCAAGTGGATTGCCTGAGCCCATGGGTTTGAGACCAGCCCAGGCAACCTGGTGAGATCTCATCTCTACAATAAATAAAAAATTATCCAGGTGTGCTAGCACGTACCTGTAGTTCCAGCTACTTGGAAGGCTAAAGTGGAAGGATTGCCAGAGCCCTGCAGGTTGATGCTGGGGTAGCTGTGAGTATGACACTGCACTCCAGCCTGGGTGACAAAGTGAGACTCTAACTAAAATTAAAAAAAAAAAAACCCTAAGAGGTGGATACTAGTATTTCCTCCACATTATAGATAAGAAAACCCACTTGGAGATGATATGTGACTTGCACGAGGCCACCAAGCTAGTAAGTGGCAGGGTCAGGACCAGGATCCCATATCTGTCTGACTCTAGAGTCATAGCTCATAGTCACTTTAGTTTTTTACCACTCTGTCCACTTAAAAACAACCCTTTTAGTCTGAAATTACTTCAGACTTACAGAGAAATGATAAAAACTGCACATCCAGCCCATCCTTTACCCAGCTTCTCCAGTGTTAACGTCTGGCATAACCAATGATCAAATGTCTGAAATTAACTTTGGTACAATGCTATTCACAAAATGAAAGGCTTTAGTCAGATTTCACCACTTTCTCCACTAAAATCCTTTTTTCTATTCTAGGATTCAACCCAGAATTCCATGTTGCATTTATTTGTCATGTTTCCTTATTCTTTTCCAATCTATAAGTTTTCAGCCTTTGTCTCTCATGACCTGGACAGTTTTGAAAAGTATTGTTCACTTTTTTTTTTTTAGACTGGAACTTGATTTGGTTCAACTGATATTTTCCCATCATTAGACTGAGATTGCGCATTTTGGCAAGAATATATGATGGCAACAATAATATAACTTACTGGTGATATTAACCTTGATACCTGGTTCAGATGGTGTCTGCCAAATCTCTCCATTGTAGAGTTACAACTTTTTCCTTGGTAGTCAATATCTTGTGGGAGGTAATTTGAGACTATGCAAGCATCCTGTTTCTTGCAAGTATCTCAGAGATTTCTATGTTTAAAAATGTATTTTTATTGTGGTAAGATATACATAACACAAATGCACCATTTTAGCCATTTTTAAGTGTATTGTGGCATTAAGCACATTCAAATTGTTCTGCAACTGTCACTACCATTCGTCTCCAGAACTGAAACTCATATTCCTCACCAGAAACTCTATACCCATTAGCCCCTTTCCCTGATAACCACAATCCTACTTTATGTCTCCATAAATCTGCCTACTCATATAAGAGGAATCAAACAATATTCTTCTCAAAGTTTTGCCTACTAATTTTAGCATCCATTGACAGACCTTCTTTACAACAATTATTATTATGTTCTAATGGCGATTTTCTATTTCCCATTCCTTCTACTCACCTGATTTTGAAAGTTTTGATATACTTGAAACCCAATCAACCAAGTTTATTCTAATTCTTGGAGAGAAAGAACTAGTAGAGAACAGTTTGGACCACTGTTTTCTAGGAGAAAAGGTAGGCATATTCCATGCTTGTACATCAGGACCCACTATATAATTTGCAGGGTTACAGTGTGTATGAAAATGTGGGGTCCCTTTGTTTAAAAGTAAAGAATTTCAAAATGATGACAGTGGGGCATTAAACCAGATGCAGAGCCCTTCTGGGTGCTGTATTACTGCGTGCCCAGGAAGTCAAGCCTGTATTATTGTGTGACCTTCCCTAGCTTCTTATTACTGTAAGTATCCCTGTATTACTGTGTGACCAACTAGCTCAGCTCTGCAGGAGCGTGAGCACTAACAGCTGTGTCTGAGGGCTGGCCTCTCTTGGAGATCTCCAGAAGAGCCCCTCCATACCCATCCCCAGGCAATCAGGAGGGTAAGGCTAGTCTCATTCTGTGTCTTTTCCCCTTGCTTCATTCAGATGGGAAGGAGACTCAGTGTTTCTCTTTCACTGGCCCATCACTAGGTTAACAACCATGCCCAGCTAAGCTTGCAGTCTGAGGAATCCCAAATGAAAATCCCACTGGCCCCCAGACTCTCACCACAATGGAGGTCAGGTCCTCGCTCTCAAAGCGGCTGATGGCCTGGTCCAAGGATTTATACATGGCAGCAGAGATGCGCTGCGTAATGAGTCTGTTCAAGTCGATTGATCTCCCCAGCAGCTGGATGGAAGAGAGAGAGAGAAGTTACTTAAGATCTACACTGACACCTTGACAACTAAATACCTGCACTGATATAGTTGGATTAAAATTATAAAGGACACTATAGGGACAAACGGGAACTGCATTTAGAAAACAGTGTTGCTAAATTGCCTGAGCATAATAATTCTATTTTGGTTTTATAAGAGAGTATTCTTGTTCTTAGGAGAGATAGGCTGAGGCATTCAGGGGTGAAATGCCATGATATTGGCAACTTACTCTCAAGTGGTTCAGAATAAAAGTATGTATAAACACACACAAACATACTCACCCATTGTATATGTGTGAGAGAGAAAATATATACGTGAAAAAGAGAAGGTGAATTAAATGTGGTACAATATTAATTAATTTGGTTATAGGGTAGATAAGTATTCATTGTATCATTCTGTTTCTTCTTTTTTTTTTTTTTTGAGTTGGAGTCTCACTGTGTTGCCCAGGCTGGAGTGCAGTGGCACGCTCATGGCCACCACAACCTTGACCTGCTGGGCTCAGGAAATCCTTCACCTCAGTCTTCCAAGTGACTGAAACTATAGGCACGTGCCACCATGCCTAGCTAAGTTTTTTGATTTATTGTAGAGATAAGGTCTTGCCAAGTTGCCCAGGCTAGTCTCGGACCCCTGGACTCAGACAATTCTCCCACCTCAGCCTACCAAAATACAGCTCTCACTGTATCATCTTTCTGCTTCCATATAGGCTTGAAATACAAAAAGCTTAAGAAAAATATGCTTCATTGAGTCTATGGGAAGAAGCTCAGGGTGGGCTCTAGCTTCCATAAGTGCTTCTCCTGACATCCTTAATTTAGCCCTGAGGTTCTTCCTACATCTTTCCTGTGCTTGACTCAGTCACCAGGGAACAGCAGCCCTCAGCAAGGGCCTCCTTTCTACCTTCATGGGGGGGCAATTTAAAAGTAATAGGATGAAAGACCAATTATGGGATAGAAAATACAGCTTACGATGCTTCCACTGGGACACACATAGGCATTAATACAGATGCTGTGCAGATAACGATGAACATTTATTGAGTGCCCGCTGTGTCCACAGCATTCTGCTAGGTGTCACATGACTATTCTTATCTAGTTTATTTTTCCTACTTCTCTTTTGGGATAAATTTTCTACTAGCTGACTAGCCTTCTTACAGCCATCTCATGCAACATAAAGCCCTCAGTATTTAATATCCTGTGGCTGATTCTGGCTGCATCGTAACTAATAGCAATAATCTCCTGAGGCTAAGGGAAAGCTCTCACAGAGCCCCCCGCTGTTGGCAGGAGTGATGATTCTTTTTCTTTTTCCTCTTAACGCTTCTTTATTTCCCTTGAATTTCTCAAAGCAATGGGGATGTCCAGGGTTTCCAGCATGAACTCTTTCCTTTTCATGCCGGGCATGGTCTCAGTCTTGGCCCTACCCTTTTGCAAAGACCAGGACCACGTAAGATGAACACAGACATCACTGCAGAAAGGCCATTTCACCAACTGTGTGGCCAACAGCCGGCTTCCAGGAGGGTTCGGCGTCACTGGGGCATCTCTTCTGTTGCCTGCCTGTCTCACGCAACATTTTTAAAAGGGGAGATGTCTCTTGGCTCCCAACAACATTTCCTCTACATCTGGGGTCCAATATTCACAGAAACCAACCCCACCCCCCAAATTCCCAATTTCTACCCTGGGTTCAACCTGACATACTTCTTTTCACAGGTGCCATGGTCCTCCTTCACTTAGAACAGCACTTGGGGCCTGTTCAAGGACAGATTTATCTATTTCCAAGTGGCAGTCCTGCCTGGAAGAGTGGGCAGCAGCTTATGATGGGAAGACAAAGGCTTTGGGGGCCATTAGCTATCCAAAGTCAGTGGCAGATGGGTGGAGAAGCCTAGAACTTGGCCCAAAGGAAGCCCATTGCATCTTTACTGTTTGTAAGATTCGGAGGCTGTGCTACACCTATGCTCAGAAACCCACACTGGCAATGCACAAGGCAGATGGCACCCAGTCCCGATTCCTGATCTCTATGTGAGCCCCACAGGTACTCGCTCCTGCCCGTTCCCACTCCACAGTGGTGTCCTCTCACCATACCTGGACGTGTCTCTGTTTCAGCAGCGTTTCATAGCGGTTGGACGGGGGGTATGGAATGATGACTCCATAATTCTTACATTCTGCACGAAAACGTTTATCCAACAGGACACTGGGAGGGACAAAAGTCAAATGAGGTCAGTAAACAGGACAGAGAATGGCTCTCAACAGCCCAGCTATATCTATTTCAGACCACAGGATATATCTAAGAAGCACTACTTTATAGATTTTTTTTTTTTGAGTCGGAGTCTCACTCTGTTGCCCAAGCTGGAGTGCAGTGGCATGATCACTGCTCACCATAGCTTTGATCTCCTGGGCTCAGGCAATCCTTTTGCCTCAGCCTCCTGAGTACCTGGGACTTCAGATATGCACCACCACACCTAGCTAATTTTTTGTAGAGAAAATTCCTCTATGTTACCCAGGCTAGTCTTGAACTCATGGCCTCAAGCAGTCCTCCCACTTCCACCTCCCAAAGTGCTGGGATCACAGGCATGAACCACTGCACCTGTTCAACTTAGATATAATTATTTTTAAATTTCTTTTCAGCCACAGAAGCTCAGTACATGAAGCAGAGTTTCTAAGTTAGAGATGGGCAACACTAACCAGAAGATAAATCACTTTTCTCTTTTGTTGATCTACCACAAAAGCAACTGAACGCATGCCTGCTGTACCCTGGGAAGCATTCTGGGAACTGAGGATATAAAGCCCCTGTCCTCAGGGAACTTATGCTTTGTGAAAAGAGACTGATAATACATAAAAAATGAGCAGAGACGACAATAAACATCTGTATAATATGTATCACTTAGAGGTATTTTAAACATACATATACATATACACATTCAAGTCATATTTATTTATTTATTTATATTTATATTTTTGAGTTGGGGCCTCACTCTGTCATCCAGGCTGGAGTGCAGTGGCACAATCATGGCTCTTAGCAGCCTCAACCTCCTGGGCTCAGGCAATCCTTACAACCTCCTGAGTAGCTGGGACTACAGGCACACGCCACTACACCCAGCTAATTTATTTATTTATTTATTTGTAGAAACAAGGTCTCGCTATGTTGCCTAGTCTGGTCTTCAACTCCTGGGCTCTGCCAATCTGTCCCCCGTGGCCTCCCAAAGTGCTGGGATTACAGGCGTGCCTGGCCTCAAGTCATTTTTAATCTCATAACAACCCTATGAGTTAGGTGTACAATTATTATCTTTCACATTAAGGCATACATTGCAGAGTGATAAGTGCTTTGAAAATTATAAAATGGGATCATTTGGCAACAGGGGAAGTTTCTCCACAGAGGTTTTGTTGAACAGAGACCTGAGTGATAACAACAGAATGAGCTGGGAGGTGTGATATCACAGATACAGCAAGTCCGGTATGTTTGAGAAAAGGAAAGTTGGCCCCCATGGATAAGGAGTAGGGCCTGCTGCAGAGCACAGTGCAGAAGGAACAGATGATGTTAGTCTAGGAGCCAGACCACATGGGACCATCCAGACCACAGTAAAGAGGCTGGATGCTTTTGTAATTGGAGATCACTTCAAGGTTTTAAGCAGGAGAGAGACACACTCTAAACGCATGCTGTGCAATGTAGCAGCACCAGCCACACGTGCCTACTGAATGCTTGAAATGTGCTGGTCCAAATAAGGATGTCCTGTAAAATACATACTAAATTTTGAAGATTTAGGAAAAAAAAATAAAAATAACTCTTAAAAAATTTTTATATTGGTTACATGTTAAAATTATAGTATTTTGGATATGTCAGGCTAAATAGAAATATGTTATTAAGTTTAATTTCACTTGTTTCTTTTTCCTTCTTTAAATATGGCTACTAAAAATGACATTTATGGCTCACATTTATGGCCGCAATATATTTCTAATGGACAAGACTGGCATGGGTTGTTCTTTTCCTCCTGGGCTTTCTCTGAATCCTCCCCACCACCCCCAAACAGCTTCTAGAATCTACAAATAACTCAAACAAATCAGCAAGAAAAAAGCAAATGATCCCATTAAAAATTGGGCAAATGACATGAACATACATGAACATAAATCTCTCAAAAGAAGATACACAAACGGCCAACAAACATGAAAAAATGCTCAACATCACTCATCATCAGAGAAATGCAAATTAAAACCACAATGAGATATCACCTTATCAGGATGGTCCATTATTAAAAAAACAAAAAACAACAGATGCTGGCACAGATGCAGAGAAAAGGGAACTAACTCTTATACACTGTTGGTGGGAATATAAATTAGTACAACCTCTATGGAGAGCAGCATGGAGATTTCTCAAACAACTAAAAGTAGATCTACCATTCAATCCAGCAATCCCACTACTAGGCATCTACTCAAAGGAACAGAAATCGTTATATAAAAAAGACACCTGTGCCCGCAAATTCATTGCAGCACAATTCACAATTGCAAAGATGTAGATTCAACCTAAATGCCCATCAGCTGATCAGTGGATAAGCTTCCAGACACTTTTAAAAACCACTGATGACACAGGGAAGGATAAAAGTGAAAGTTCTATTCCAGATGAAGGAAGACTCAGGGTTTGACAAACCTAAATCTGTTTATACAGACAATAGATTGACATATTTGGAAGCAGAATTGTCTTAGAGCAGCTGGAAGCCTAGCTTGCTGTCGGAATTCCACTCCAGGCAATCCACAGATGCTTATTAAGTGACTACTTTCATGAAGAGCTGAATCCTCTGTGCTTTCCCCGAAATCATAAACATACGATCTCTATGCTTCCCATCACTTAAGAGTCATTTTTATTCAATGCACATCCTGTGTTAACAGAAACTGGGTGTGCTGCCCCTCAGCTCTGATTTTGACACACATCAGAGCTATTCTAGCTGCTGAAAACAAAATGCAGCACTTTGGGAGCCTGAGGCGAGACGATTGACTGAGCACAGGGGTTCGTGATCAGCCTGAGCAACTTGGTGAGACCTCGTCTTTACAATATATCAAAAAATGAGCCGGATGTGGTAGTGCATGCCTGTAGTTCCGGATCCTTGGAAGGTTGAGGCGGAAGGATCACTTGAGCCCAGCAGGTTGACGCTGGGGTAGCCGTGAGTATGCCACTGCACTCTAGCCTGGGAGACAGAGCGGGACTCTGACTCAAAAAAAAAAAGAAAGAAATGGAAGCAAATCCTTTTCATAGAGAGAAAAATGATTTATTAAGGTGAGGAACTATCTTTGAAATTATTCGTTTGTACATTTGGAATTACAATAAAATTAGAAATATGCATATGTATAATTTGAGTTTTTTCTTAACCGGTACTATTACAAGTTCTTGAAACCCCCTGACTCATGCAGGTCTAAATCAATATATACCAGCAATATCAATGAGCCTCTAAAGCCTAACACATCTCTGATCCAGACTTCTCCACCGGCCTCCTAGCTCACCCATTCTTGCTCACCTCCAACCCATTACACATACACACACACACACACATACACACACACACACACACACACACACACACACACACACACACACTCACACACACACTCACACACAGTTTGACTTTTTAAGAGACAAGGTCTTGCTCTGTCATCCAGGCTGGGGTGCAGGGGTGAGATGAGAGTTCACTGCAGCCCCAAACTCCCAGGATCAAGGGATCCTACCACCTCAGCTTTCCAAGTATCTGGGACTACAGATGTACATGATCATGTCCAGCTAATTTTATTTTGTATAGATATGGGGCCTCACTATGTTACCCCAGGGCCTCACTATGTTACCCCAGCTAGTCTCAAACTCCGGGCCTCAAGCAATTCTCCTGCCTCAGCCTTCCAAAGCACTGAGATTACAGGTATAAGCCTTTGCAACAAGTCCTCAGTTTTATATTTTTAAGAAGGAACTTTAAAAAGTGATACCCAAATCAGGTCACCGTTGTATTTTGCAATGATTCCGTGATGTTCCACTCCTAGGAAAAATGTCTGAAGGCCAGTGTGACCTGGCTCTGCCTACCTCTACAGTGTTATTGGACAGCCTGCCCCCTCTTGTGGTCATGTAGGAAACACCAACATGTATTAATTCACAGCAATTCTCTCAACAGCCCTGTGAGGTCGCCATGCTGTAGTCGTTTTACTTCCACCACAGGGACTTTGCATAAGGAGGTCCTTTCACCTGCAATTTCCCGCCCTATCTTCCATCTAGTTTTACTTCACTCCCACCAACTTCATAGGAACTCAGATGCTGCTTCCTCAGGATGGCCCTTCTAATCCCCTACTCCCCTGGCAAAGACCAGTTCAGGTTTAACTGTTATATGTTCTCATGAACTTTTCCTTTATGGAGACCATGCAATCTCCCTTGCCACTGTGCATTCATCAATTTTTAATCAATTTCTGCCTCCCCCACTGGACTGTAGGCTCCGTGAGGTCAGCACCAGCTCTGCCTGGTTCCTTTCCACTATATTCTAGCACCCATGGAACAGCTCAATTTTCCTGGGGAGCTACAGAAGAGAAGAGGTTTTGCAGCAGAAACCTTGCCTTCCAGGTGGCAGTCTTAAGATTGCTGTTCACAGTCCCGGGCTCTCATACCTGCCGGCCATGGCTTTGTAGTAAGCAAAGATCTGGTCCGCCAACTTGTAGACAAACTGATCAAAACACAGGTTCACCTGGTAAAGAGGAAGCAGAATACATCAATGGTGCCTGACTAGTTTTATCACAGAAACTTAGGCCACCACAAAAGAACAGTTGGGCAGGATGGCCCAAAGCGTGTTTGGGGGCCAGATGTTTGAAGGGGGATAAAAAAGATTCTGTGGCCGAGTAAGTTTGGTCCCTCGCTTTCAGGGTCCTCGATTAGTCAACAGGGAAGGCAAAGTTCAAAAGGGCTGTTGGGGAACTGGCCTCCCCATCACCACCCTGTCTTCTGCTGCTCCGGGGCAGATTGCTTGGGAAAGGCCACAGCAGGCCTTCCCAGATCCACAACTGTTCACATTTGATGACTGACCTTGCAGTCTTTCCAACTGCCTCTCATGACAAGACTTTCTTGTCTCTTCCTGTCATTTTACCTTGCTTTGCAAATTTGACTATGAAGGAGTTGACAGTCATAAGACATTTAAAAGCCGCTTTCTTCAAACTTGGCTTAAATACCTTTACCTCCTAACGAGCAATACTTCCCATTTCATCACCTCAGTGGCAGACTGTGGTGCTCAGGTGGGAAGATAAGTTTACACCTGACAGAGAGAAGCAAATCAAATCTTTTGATACTGGTGAGAGCGGGAAAAGGCCATGGGTGGGACTTTAAAGAGATGGTGCTGTAACAGCAGCCAGGCATGAGTATAGCATCAAAGGAATCAGATCACATTTACGTGATTAATCTTTGATTTTTCAAATCACCTAATCCTCAGTTCCATAAGGGTAACTCTTTTTTGTTTGTTTTTGAGAAAGGGTCTTGCTCTGTTGCGCAGGTTGGAGTACAGCGGTATAATCACAGCTCACTACAGCCTGGAGTGATCCTCCTGACTCAGCTTCGCGAGTAGCTGGGAATACAGGTGTGCACTGCCTCACCTAGCTTTTTTTTTTTTGTAGAAATGAGATCTTGCTTTGTTGCCCAGGCTGATCTTGAACTCCTGGCCACAAGCAATCCTCCTGCCTCGGTCTCCCAAAATGTTGAGATTACAGGTGTGAGCCCCTGTACCTGGCTCAAGGTTAACTATTCAAAAGCTTTCATATCTTTTATCTTATACTCCCACGTATCATGCAGAACACAAAAACACAGTGCTGTGTGTAGTACCTTCCTCATATCCAGGTAGCTGAGGCCTCTGCCCTGGACTCTGAGCGTCAAGGGTCATCAGTGGACCTTCCTCCAGGGTCCAGGTGGGGGTGGGCACTCAGACCCCACTTCCCCTTCTAGAACCAGCTCTGATAGCCTTGTCCAGATGACTCAAGCCCATTCCAGGGCTATGTGCTCTTTTCCCTGTCTCCACCCCCCCAGGGGTGGACTGCTTTGTGGGTGTGTGCACCCCCTAGGCCTTAGGGTTGGCCAAGGTAACACAGTTTTTTAGCAGAGGTGACAGCCAGAGCTTGGGTATCTGTACACCCATACACGAAGTCCTTCACGGTGCAAAACAAGAGTATGGGGATGGGGAGAGAAAGGAGGCAGCCCTGAGCGGGAGGTGTCAATGTGTCCTGCCCACGCTCTCAGATGTCACATAGTCCTTTCTCACGGTCATGATTATGAAGATCACCCTCCAAAACAAGGCATTGACCCCTCACTCTGTGCTGACAGCAAAAGCTTGGCAAAGTCCAGAATCTTGAAGCAAGGTTACAGGCACAAAAGCAGAAGCCCTCCACTTGCCTCGGCTTCAATCTCATCGTACAGGAACTGCTTTTTGAACTTGGTCAGGGCGTAGTAGGCGCTGTCGTTGTACAGGTCCAGGGGGTAGAGGACGTACCTGAGGGGGAAACACAGTCAGAGCTTACTCATGACCCTCCAAGGCAGGCTGATACTAGATTAGAAATCTGCACAAGTTCAGAGTTAGGGGAAGAGAGGCTTCAGTCCTCTCCAATGTTTCCAGAGCCTCCGCCGCTTTGGAACTACTTCATGGAAAATCAAAACTCCATAATGCAAATAAAACCAAGACCTGGAAAAACTCATCTGGGACTAAAAGGTATCAGATGACAGTTAAGGATATTAACTTCCTGACCCTCTGAGATGACTATTTTCTGAGCACAGCTGTTGGAGTCTGACATAGTATAGGAAGAGTGGTTGGCCTGGGAGAATTCTGAATCCATCTGCAAGGCTGAGTTGGAAGATCTCATGCAACTGAGCTTTGGTCTGAACTCTGTCCCCGGAGGGACACATGCCTCATCTCTAGTCAACTAAGTACTTCCTTCTGGAAAGAACAGAACTCACTGGCAAACTGTCCTCCACCTGCACCCCGGGGAACCTCCTGCTGGTCCCACCCTGCCTCTTACTCCATCATGGAAGGTTCTTTGGTTTCCAGGATGTGATCCGTCAGAATCCAGGGCATGGACATCTCAATGGGGAACTGGATTCGCCGGCCCATGGTTAACTCCAGGAAGAATTCTCGGAACCAGAGTTGGGAGAGATCGCAGCACTGCTGCAGGGCTTCTGAAAGCGCAAGAGACGGAGCCTCGGGTTACACACAGGAAGCCCTAAAGATCTTAGTTCTTGGTGTTTTTATTACATGTTTATTGTTATGATTGCCACCGTGGTAGGCACACAGAGGTTCTAATATTGATCAGCAGGTCCTACTCTCTTGTACTTGAAGGCAAGCCTGACATCCACTTGGAAAATAGCATTTGTTAAGAGGCCATGTGATGGGGGCAGATGTTTTAGAGCTTGCAGAAGCCCCCATAATTCCCTTCATCCCTCCACAAAACCATCAGAAAACCCACAATCTAAGTGTAAAAAGTGTGCTTGTCCTACAGACACAGTGTCAAGACAGGCCCCCAAGTGCCTGTCTTCAGCTGGACCATGGCTCCTTGACTCCTTGTGTGTGGTAATTCCCAGATCCTGTCCTGTTTGGAGGCCTTGAAGGCCTTTCTCATGCTACTCTCTAATGGAGTAGCTTGTATTGCTTAATAAGATAACTCTTCTCAGTACCAACAAACACATTAAGACACTCCTGTACCTGGGATGCTACCCTTCCTCTGCCCTTTGCTGTCCAACTCGGCTGTCATCCTGCTGAAAGGATAGGAAGAGGGAAGGACACAGGATCGGATGCAGCGGGGAGCCTCCCCTGCTGGAAGCAACAAGTATTAAGCTGCAGAAGGCTGATCTAGCACCTCATGTGTATGTCTGTACGTATGTGTGTGTTCCTAGTTTCAATCGCCCTCTTCCAAGGACTTCATGACACGTTTGCCAAACATTTAGCTAAGTCAGAATAGCTGGACCAAACCTGGCTTCGCCTGCCTCCCAAAGTCTAGTAGAAAGTGTGTGGTGTGTTCTAGGAGGCAACATGTACCCCCAGGGGTCAGAGATCACATCTCTTTGCAAGTTCTAGCCTGTGGGCCTCAGTCGCTCTGGAGCCCTTCCCCCCTGCCCCCTGCCCCCCGTGGGCGCTGCAGCTCACCACTGATGTTAAGCAGGTGCGTGAAGAAGAAGGACTGCTTGTGGAAGTCCTCTATGGCAAGCACGATGGGCCCATCGAGGCTGCTTCTCAGGGTCTTCTTGGAGCCGCTTTTGTCTGCGATGAGCGATTCCAGCATGGTCCGCACCATGTACAGCTTGAGAAAGAAAGTATGAGGAAAGGTCAGAAGCCACCCTCCATCCCGGCAGAAGAGGTTGCTCTGTGCTGCATTTTTTTTTCTCTTTTTTCTGCAGATGCCTGCTCTTAAAACGCACTGTCCTAAGGAAGCACCGGTTTGGGGTTGGAGAAGTAACTTTAGAGCCACGAAAACCTACAAGAGGGAGACTGGCCGGCCCAGGCCCCACGACATTGCTGCACAGGCAGACTTGGTCACACCAGGTAGCTCAAGGCCCAGGGAGAGGCTCCGTCAGCTGTGCATGGCCAAGGGTGAGGGCATCAGAGGAGAACCTCATTCTATGTCACCCCAGAGTCACTCCCCGTTTTCCAAGATGGCCACAGGCGCCATGGGTGGAACACCGGATTGGGAGTCAAAAGACCAGGGTTCAAGGCCAGGCACTGCCACTGACTTGCTGTGTGACCTTAGGCAACCAAGCCCCCACTCTGGGCCTCAGTTGTCTTATGTAACATGAGGAGGTTGAACCAGATGCCTTTCCACACCAGTCCCTCTCAGTTCTAACAGGTGAAGAACTATGAAATGGGATGAGATCAGAATGAGCCCCCTCCCACACCTCAAGCGTGTTCCCTCTGCTCCTGAGTGAGGGCACCCCTGGTGGCGTCGGCTGCATCGCACAGCCTGCCGAAAGCTTGGGTGGAAAGCAGGTTAACGTTGGTACTTACACAGGAGGCTACTAGACAATTAACTCCTGCTTACAGAGTGCCTCGAGTGCAAAGGAGGCAAGTGCGGAAGGGTTGTTCTCTTTGCTAATCTAGATCTCTCCACATCATTTGTCTTTGAATCTTAGGGCCGGAAAGGGTTGAGGAGCCAGGCTAGTCCATTCCTGCCGCATCCTCGAGAAGGCTACCCCAACCAACCCAGCCAGGCGGTGTTATACCAGGGATCGGCAGCCTCTTCGGCCCTGTGTGCCACCAGTGGGGTGAAACAAAGCCCTCGGGGACCACTGGCAGGCCTAAGACATAGATAGGAGAGAAGGAAGAGGGAATGGGAGGGCAGGAGAGACAGGGAAGAGGGAGAGAGAGAAAGAGAGAGAGAGAGAGAAAAGCAAGAGGTATTGTATACGGTGGGAGAGCCGCCGCGACTGCTGGGGCTGCCTCTGGGACGCTCCAACCTCCCAGCACCACGTCCATCCGGGAGCTTCTCTAGGACCATCCCCACCACGGGCCTGGCACTGATACGGGCAGTGCAGCCATGGACACGCGCGACACACTGCCCCTGCCATAGGCCTTCCCCTTGTGGCAAAGGAACCACCATGGCTGCCAGTGCAGCCTATCGGTGGGCATGTCTTGCTGGTCCCTGAGAACGAGAAGCACTCTTCTCATGACGGCCTTTCGAGTCCTCATAGGAAGGATTCATCGAGTTCAGTCTGTCGTGGTACTGACTGACTTACAGAAAACCGTATCTGAAAACAGGTTCCATCCAAAGAGGGTGAACTCTTTCCCCGTCTACTGTTATTTAAAGAGCATTTAATTTGTGAGAACAGTCTCCATCCCAGCTGTGCGAGACGCCCAAGTCTACTGTGTTCCGGAGGCCGTGACAGAGCCCTGGTGGGAGTCAGGAGACCTGGGTTCTTGTCCCACCTCCACCTGGGACTCACCTTGTGACTTGGACAAGTCACTTCCTGTCTCTAGACCTCAGTTTCCCCATGTGTAAGATAGGGGAGGGGCTTGCTTTTCTCTAAGAACGCTCCCAGCTCTGGCTGTCTATTTGTGCCACCTAGTGTGACCTGGTGGCATCTGGGGGCAGAGGGTCCCTGTTGGTGACCCTCTGCCTCATGATATCTATGGAAATACTCCTTCCTCTCCTCTCCCTCTCCTCCTCTCTCTCTCCCACCTTCTTCCTCTTTCCAGTTCCTCCTGTGCCTTGTCTGTCTCTTCCTCTCTCATATCTTAGGACTTACAGAAACTCCTGCCCACCCCCGACAGGGCCTCTGGGTTGGAAGGCCTCTGTCCCTCGATACTACACAGACCTGGAGACACTTTCTTGGGATGCTCCACACCCGCAGGTGAGATGAATGCACACTGGCAGAGGGCTGTGAAGCCAAGGAAGTTAGGAAGGCCCTGCCGAGAACCCACTTTGCCCCTGCCCCGGCCCCCCACCCCTTGCCCAGACATAGACACACACACAGGGAGGAGGGTCGGGAGGCAGACCTCAGGCGCCTCATCTTGGACGACTCAGAGCAGAGAGAGGCCAAGAGGCCACCTGACGCTGCATGCTTGGCCAGGGTTCCTGGGCCTGAGAGACCCCGGTTGGAGGCTGCAATGGACCATTCTGCTTTCTTCATTACCTTAAAGAGACTGCCAGAAACTATTTAGCCATAAGCAGCTGGCAAGGATTTAACTAAGATGCCCAGATTATATTTACTCTTTTTTTCCCTACAATTTTATGATGGCTTTGGATAAGCCACAGGCAGCCTCTTGTACAAAAATTCCAGTGGGCAACTCTGAATATTTTGAATCCTAGACCTTCTCTAAGGGGCTTAGGGCTTTTGATACTCTGGGAGGAATAAGGGATGTTTTCAGTAACATTATCTCATCCAAAGTGTTCATTTTTACAGAGAAAATAATCAGAGCTCAGAGAGGACATAATGCTTGCCCAAGATCACACAGCAGGTCAGAAGTAGAACTTGTGAATTTCCAAGGTAGGATATCAGTGCAGGGGAAGGAGCCAGGGCTTATTAAAGAGGGACAGGATAGATGCATATAGATTCCATTTAAACTCCTCCTGTACTTTGGAATGTGTACTTCATAGGACTAGAAGACAGTTGGGTTAGGTGGATATGGTATTATCCCTATTGGCCAGATTAGACAACTGAGGCACAGAGAGATCGTGCAACATGCCCGAGGTCACATAGGTATCTAGGACTAGAATCCAGGTCTCCTGAATCTTAAGCCAGTGGTCTTCCTTCCTATATCAAAACAAGATGGTGGGATAAGACCAGAGTGGTTGCTCAACCCTGCCCCACCTGACTGAGGACCCCCAGTTCCACTATCCCGTGGCCCAGCCACAATGACCCACCATGGCCCAGCTGGCCTCTGAGCCAACAAAGCTGGCCTGAGCCTGGGGCCGCTTACCTGCGTGCTGGATGGCCCCACCGCACGCCGGGGCACCTTGATGTCAAATCCACCTTTGGGGTCCTTCTCCCCTCTCAAGCACGGATCATTGGGGGGCTCTCGCCCTCCCTCCCAGTCACAGATGGTCTTCCGAATTGCCTGCAGGACGCTGGAGAAAGAAGAACTGAGACTCAGACCAGGTCTCACCACCGGAAGGAGGTGCTGCAAGCCTGTGTTTCTAAGCCCATGATGTCCCAGGACCATCTGCGTTTGAATTCCTGAGGTGCTCTGACACATGCTCATTCCTGCCTCCCATCCCCCGAGATGCTGGCTTAACAGATTTTAGGTGCAGTCCAGAAATCTGCATTTTAGCAAGTATCTGAAAACTCAGCTGTGAGTCCATGATGTAAGACAGAACTTGGGTGAGGCAAGATGATTCTTTTTCCTTTTGGTTACAGGGAAGACTCATGAATCCAATCAAATCTCTGTAGAGTTAAAGTTTTAAGTAATAGTTTAGATGTGTAGCATACTGACTCCACTTTGCCATGTGCTTTGGTCTACAGGTGGACTATTTCATTTCATCATCCAACAGGCTATGAATGAAGTCGGTACCATTATAACCCCATTTTACAGATGAGGAAAACTTAGGTTTGGAGAAGGTTTGTCACTTGACTAAGTTCACAAACTAGACAATGGTGGCTAAGGGAGTCAAACCAGTGATGAAGGCTTAATTCATCCCAAATGTCCAGTCTCCTAAGGAGGCCCAATGGAACTTGCTGAAAGGATCTGTGTGTGTTCAGAGGCTAACCTGGAAGCTTACTGAGCAGGAAACTTCCTCTGTAGCCTGTTCCTAGCACTGTTGACTTCTGACATGCCCCTGAAAAGGGCTATCTGAAGACCCACCTGATGAGAACGTTCTTCTTCTTGCGTACTGCTTGTCTCAATGGCTCACGCAGTGTCACCTGGGCAAAGTCCTGCAGGGCCGCATAGATGGTATTCCTGATGGCTTGGTTGAAGACACTCTCCATTCTGCCCATGAGCACCTGCAGGCCTTTGATCATGGCAATCACCTGGATGGGCACAGATCAAGAGTCAGGCTCACCACACCTCGGCACACCAGCCTGGTCACTACCCGTCAGCACCTTGCAGGGGGAGGGTGTGTGGTGTGAGATGTCCAGAGGCCAGGGCTACTCAAAGTTTGGGTTCATGGCTATGTAAGAAACAAGTTCCACTTCATTGAGAAAGCCTTGCTATAAAACAAAGGTATCAGCTTGACTGACTGGTATACTTCATGATACAATTTATTTGCATCCTGGCACAAGTTCCCGATTTTATGGCTCGACTGGTGACACAACTGGTCCAGGGACCACATTTTGAGTAGCACTTTGGCTTTTGGAGGCCTTTCCATGTATCATGCACCCACAAACCATGTCAAAAAGAACTTTTTTTTTTTTTGGTAGAGATGGGGTCTCACTATGTTGCCCGGGCTTGGCCTCAAGTGATCTTCCCACCTCAGCCTTCCAAAATGCTGGGATTACAGACATGAGCCACCACACCTGGTCCTCAAATAGAAATTTTTTTTACCATAAAATTTTCAAAAAAATTTTGACAATCTTTGTTTCTGTGATCATTTAGCCAGATACTGCTTGGGTTTATAAAAACAAAACTTCTCCTGTAGAAATCTTGGAGGAAAAGCCTCTGCTCTTCTGTTTACCTCCTCCCTACCCCTCGACTTCACATCTGCTTGGAGAGACAGGATTCAAGTGTGTGCAATGAAAGCCACCCGGCCCAGGATCTCTCTTATGGGGGTCTGTGGCCTCTCTTCTGGGTTCCTGCCTTCTCATCCCACTAATTATCTCCTGCCCATGCTGAGGAAGGGAGGCATGTATCTGCAGCTGCTTGACCTACTGCCCTGAAGTACATTTATGAGATGGAAGGAAGAGGAAGACAGTGGAAACCTTGAGTGGAAGCCATATTCTCTAATTCAACTTAACCAGAAATAAATTAGATCTTTTTTTTTTTTTTTTGAGTTGGGGGTCTTACTCTGCTGCCCAGGTTGGAGTACAATGGCACAATCACGGCTCACCACAGTCTTGACCTTCTGGGCTCAGGTGATCCTTCTGCCTCAGCCTCCCAAGTAGCCGGGACTACAGACATGTGCCACCATGCCTGGCTATTTTTTTGTAGAAATGAGGTCTTGCTATGTTGCTCAGGCTGGTCTTGAACTTCTGGGTTCAAGCAATTCTCCCGCCTTAGCCTCCCAAAGTGCTGGGATTACAGGCGTGAGCCACTGCGCCCAGCCAAATCCGATCATTTGACCCCATGAGCCTCTACTGTTGATTTCTCAATTGACTCAGAATTCAGAGGGAAAGTCATCCTCTGCACAACTCCCACACACATCACACCCATAGTGATGTGCTCCACCTTCTGCACCAGGCTGGAGCATGCAGGGACAGGCCCGCAACATTGGGCACACCTCACGGTTGGTGCCTGGGCCACGGTGGGAAGATGAGAAATTTTGTTGAAAAGCAACAAATAAATGAATGAATGAGCTTAGATCCTAAGCCTCTTAAATTCTCTAACACTTAAAGGAAGAAAAGTAACATATGAGGTAGGTGGAAATAGTGTGAAAATGGAAGTTCAGGGGGTAAGGATTTTCACTGGAACTAACAGTAAAATGATTTTGCTGGTGAGAGGCTTTAGTGCAGAGAAGTAATGGGTGAGAGGCATGGAGGACTGTTAGATCAACAGAGAATCTGGGCTCTCGGTTAGAGAAATTAGGACACATTGGACAAAGAAAGAAACAGATCATGAAGATGCTTCAGAATAACTTCAAATATTGTAGAGTGCGCAGATCTGTTGGACCTAAGGAAAAATATTTGCAACTTGGGGCTACAGAAAGATTTCTTAGCTGAAACACAAAACCACAAATCTTTACAAAATAACTGATAAATTGGACTTTATCAAAATTAAAAATAGGTGCTCTTCAAAAGGCACTCTGACAAAAATGAGAAGGCAAAATCACTGACTAAAACAAAAATCTACAACACATACATGACTAAAGACTTGTATCTAAAATGTAGAAAGGATTTTCCAAATTCAATAAGAGAAGACCGAAACCCAATTTTTAGAAATGGGCAGAAGACTACAATACTTCACAGAGGAAAATATATAAATGGTCAATAAGTACATGAAAAGATACTCAATATAGTTTGTCTTCAGGGAAATAAAACTAAAACCTCAATGATATTTGACTGCATACCCATTAGAATGACAAAAATTAATAAGATTGACAATATCAAAGACTGTGAGGGTGATGAACACCAGGACTCTCACATACAATTGGTAGGAATATAAGATGGTACAACTACTTCAGAAAACTAGAAGTTTCTTAAAAAGTTAAACATACCCCTAAAACATGACCATTCCAAGACAAATAAAAATTTATGTCCACACAAAGACTATTTATACTCAAGTAGTTAGAGCAACTTTATTCAGAGTTGCTAAAAGCTGGAAATGCCCCATGTATCAAAATTAAAAGGATAAACAAATTGTAGTATATCCATACAATGGAATGCTACTTAGCAATAAAAAGGGGCAAATTATTGATACACAAAACAACGTAATTGAATCTCAAAATGATTAGGCTAAGTGGAAGAAAGGAAATAAAAAAAATATATACTGTATGATTCCACTCACATAAAATTCTAAAAAATACAAATACATCTATGGTAATAAAAATAGGTAAGTGGTTGCCTGGGGCCAGGGGTGAACGCATAGGGATTGATTACAAGGTAGCAAAACAAATCTTTAAGGGCAGGTAGAAATGTTCTGTATCTTAATTGTGTTTGTAGTTATACAGGTGTATACAACTAGCAAAAACTTTCTGAATTATATACTTTATATGGATGAAATTTATTGAATGTATACTATATCTCAATAAAACTGATTATAAAAAACTATAAAATCCTCATGGGGATATCACATTTATGACTCAAGAGCAGGGAGCTATAAAAAGGAATATGCAGAAAACAAGAAAGAACTTTTGGACATTAAAAATATGATAGCCAAAATAAAAACTCCCAATAAAGTTGAAAGTTGAATTTAAGGAACTATTCCATAAAGCAGACCAAAAATAAGTATGGTATACTAAGAGAGAAAAGATTAAAAAATTAGAGACTAGATAATGACAAACAGAAAACCCAGAAAGAAAGAAGAGAGAAAACACAGGAGAAAAAATTGCCTAAATTAAAATATGAACAAGGAAATTTCTCAGTCCTAAAGGACGTGTGTTTCCACATTGAAGTGGCCTATTTAGTATACAAAACAATGAATGTAAAAGGCCCTCATCAGAATGTCTCAGAGTGAAATTTCAGAAAAGCAAGGATAAAGAGATAAGCCTATGAAATTATAGAGATAAAAAAGAGAACAAAGTTCAAAGACTTACATTTCCTGACTTTGAAATTTACTACGAAGCCATAGTATGCAAAACTGTGGTACTGGCACAAGGATAGACATACAAAGCAATGGAAGGAAACTGAAAGTCCAGAAACAAACCTTCACATATATGGTCAATTGATTTTTGACAAGATTACTACAATTCAATGGAGAAAGAATAATCTTTAAAATAAATGGTGCAGGGACAAATGGCTATGCACTTGCAAAAGAATGAAGCTGGACTCCTACTTCATATTATACACAAAAATCACCTCAAAATGAATCAAAGGCTTTAATTTAAGAGCAAAAACTATAAAATTCTATATTTTTTTAAAATTGGAGTCTCACTCTGTCACCCAAGCTGGAGTGCAGTGGCACACTCACGGCCACCGCAGCCTCGACCTGCTGGGCTCAGGTGATCCTTCTGTCTCAGCCTTCCAAGTAGCTGGAACTACATGCACATGCCCAGCTAATTATTTGATTTACTACAGAGATGAGGTCCCATCGAGTTGCCCAGGATGGTCTCGAACCCATGGGCTCAGGCAATCCTTTCACCCAAAGTGCTGGGATTATAGGTGTGAGCCACTGTGCCTGGCTAAAAACTATAAAATTCTCAGAGGAAAACACAAGAGTAAATCTTTGTCACTTTGGATTAGGCAATGGTTTCTTAGTGAATATGACATCAATAGCGTAAGTGAAAACAACAAATTGGACTTCATCAAAATTAAAAACTTTAGCACTTCAAAGCACAAAGCACCACCTAGAAAGTGAAAAGACACTCCTTGGAATGGGAGAAAGTTTTTGCAATTTACATATCTGATAAAAGATTTGTAACCAGACTATATAAAACTCTTACAACTCAACAACAAAAAGATAACCCAATTTAAAAATGAGCAACAAAGTTAAATGGACATTTCTCCAAAACTAGACAACCAATAAACACATGAAAAGATACTGAATATCATTAGTTATAAGGGCTATGCAAATCAAAACCAAAATGATATAGCGTTTCACACCCACTAAGATGGCTAAGATGGAAAAGACAACAAGAAGTGATGACAGCACTGTGAAGAAACCACAAACCTACAGTTGCTGGTGAAACCGTAAAATGGCACAACAACTTTGAAAAACAGTCTGGCAACCTCTCAAAATTGTAAACATAGAGTCACTCCATGACCCAGCACTCTATTCCTAGGTACACACCTAGGGAAGGGAAATGAAAACATATTCCCACACAAAAACCTGCACATGAATGTCTGTATTAGCATTATTCATAACAGCCAGACAGTTGTAACAACCTGAATGCTCATCAATTGATGTATATACAAAGGTGAGCTGGCCATACAATGGAGTATTATTCAACTGCAAAGGAATAGAGTGCTACATGTGACATCATGGGTAAACCTGGAGAATGGTATGCTAAGTCAAAGAAGTCAGTTACAAAGGACCACATATTATATGATTCCATTTAGATAAAATCTCCAGAATAGACAGATCTGTATATACAGAAAGTAGACTGGTGGTTGTCAGAGATTGGGGGTAGAGGGGGAAATGGGAAGTGATGGCTAATGGGCATGGGTTTCTTTTGGGGGTGACAAGAATGTTCTACAACATTCGACAGTGGGATGGTTATACAACTTTGTGAATATACTAAAAGTGGCTGACTTGTTTAAAAGGGTGACTTTTATGTAAATTATATCTCAATAGAAATGTTATTTTAAAACTTCTACAGGAAAGAAACAAGGAATCAGGGATTAGAACAGAATCCAATTTTTCAAGAATAACACTAGAGGCTAGAAGACAATGAAATAATATTTTCAAAAATTTGGAAAAAATATTCCTAATTTAGAATTATGTGTGCAGCCAAACTACAAAGTAAGACTAAATAAAAATACTGTCAGACAGCCAAGTTCTAAAACATTTTTCTCCTGTTAATGCCTTTCTCAGAAAGCGATTGGAGGATATACTGCCTGAATACAAAGAAAGAGGCAAACCCCCAAGATAACGAGGAGACTCTTGGAGCAGTGGCTGGGCTGGTCTAAAGACAAGCCAGTGCAGATTGGAAAGGATTTGAAAAGAGAGCTTCAGGAGAAATGGCTCCAAGAAAAAAAGAGTAACAGAACTCATAAAATAATGATTGTGATGGACTATTTTGTAAGGAGTTTGACATTTTGTTGGTATGTTTGATGTTACCTTTTTGGTAGGTTCATAAAAGTAAAAAAAAGTAAGGCATTGGTAACTCTAGAAAAAACAAAGTTGTGCAAGAAAATAAATGAATTCACATTAGATCATGTGACTTGGTGATGAACAATAGTTATTTGGTTATAATAATATAGGTAATTATTGATTTTACCAAAAAGTATGAAATTGCCACTATGGGAGGATGGGGGAAGGGAACTGAGTGTGACGGGGGTGGGGTGGGAGGTGGGGATGAAAGGGTGATAAATCCTTATCACCCCAAGTAGATAATGTTAATAGAAAATGTCATTTCCATTAATAGAAAATGTCATAGTTGACAAAAACAAGAAATGTTCTCATAAACCTGTTACTCCAGAGAGAAACAACAGAAGAAATAGCTTAACAAGTTGAACAATGTTTCTTATTTGGGGATTCAGGGTGGAGTGGGTGGTAGAAGTCACTACTTTTGTTTTATTGTTAAAGGTCACATAGAACTATTTTTCTCTTTAAACCTTTTAACCTGTTTTACTCATGAGATGCAACTCATAAGATAAAAACCTCTCAGTGAGTACTTAGGTAAACTAAGGACTAAAAGGAAATATAGCAAGATGTTCCTGGTGGTTGTATCTGGACCATGACATTAGGCTGTGGGAAGATGAGTGGGCATCTCCGAAATCACCTATGGCACATGTGCATTCCTCTCAGTAAAGAACACACACACAGACAATTTTACAAAGTGGCACGTGCCCTCTGAATGTCTCATTCTAAAGAGTCTTGAGGATGGCTTTCACTTCCAGTGAGGGTGACTGGGAAACTTTTCTTCCAGGTTGATTATTAGCAACAGAAGTGCCAAGAGGGACCGGGGCCACTCAGGACAGTGTCAAGTGTGACTATAATTTTTCTCCTTTCTGAAATTATTCCACAGAATCTCCGTGCTTTACAGTGAAGCTTGGAGACCAAGACAAAACTCTCACCACCCACATCTGTATGATTCTTTAAGTTTTAAAAGTTCATCTACATTCATTATCTTATCTGACATTTACAGTTTGATTCCCAACAATAATCCTAGGATGGGAGAGGAAGCGAGAGACTACCAGCTCCATTTTACAGATAAGGATGCTCAGGGAGTTGAAGTAACCACAGGGACCAGGCTAGGACCAGGACTCTAACTTCTAGACTTGTAGGTTTCAAATTAGTCAACCAAGTGGTAGCTGTCACTTACAACCTAGTATGAAGGAGTATTCCTCCCAAACAGAAATACTATTTTGTAATCAAATAAACAGAAAAAACAATTCAAATGCTTATGAAGGAGAAAGAATCCTTACTCCAGAAGTTGCTGGTACACATAATATTAATATTTATGCCCTTTAGTTTTGAACAAATATATAAAAGTATATTAATTTTAGTATAAGTGGAATCCTTTTGCTTGCTGTTCTTTTTTTGGTCTAAATTGTTTATATTTAAATTTTCATTACTTTATATGTTGATATGTATTTAGATATGTCACATATTTCTTTACATATTTTTATGTTCATATTTATGTTTGTATATTTATTTCTAGATATATTTCTACTTCTTTCCTATATACATGGAAACTCCAGATATGTTATTGTTTAACTTTTTTTTTTAACTTAGCAATATACTGAGCATAGCTTACCACAAAGGTATATCTTTCTTAGAGGCTGCATAGTATTCAACAATATCACTGGATATTAATTTAAATGTCCCATAGTGAAGGACATTTGAGTTGTTTCACACATTTTGGTATTGTAAACAACATTGTGATAAGCATCTGTCTCCACAAAGCCCTGCACAGTTGGCTTATTTCTCTAGGATATGTTCCCAGAAGAACTTCTTGGACAAAGGGTATGTACATTAAACATGTAAATACATATGATCAGACTGCCTGTGTAGAAAGTCTATAAAATATAGACTGATCACAAAAAATATCTGAAAAAGTCTATTCCCCACACTTCAACCTGCAACAGGCATCACCCATCTTTCAAATCTTTGCTGTCCTGATGGGTAAACACTATACCCCACCTTATTCTAATCTGTATTTCTTGGACCTCTCATCAGTCTGGGCATCTCCCATTTGTTTTCTTTTGTTTCTTCTGTTGGTTTCTTTTTGCCCATTTTTCAAGTGGATTTTTCTTTGGATTTTTAAGAACGAATGAGTTGCTAATCATTCTTGCATAACTTTTGACAGATTAATTCAGAAGGGAAGAGGGGATTGGGAAGCACATGCAAATTAGGACAACTGATTGCTGTGGTCTTGCTCAGAACGGCTCTGCAACCCCCACGAGCAGCATTCTTGGGAGGGTGAGACGCAGGGGTCGGCACCTACCTCTACGAAGGCAAACTTTTCCTCACTGGTGTAATTGTAGCGCGTGGCTCTCTCGTACTCCTCTGCGGTGCCAGGGCAGTCCTTGTTGCAGAACTTGTCTGTGGGGTGGACCAGCTTCCACGAGTACTGGGGAGAGTGGGAATAACCCAAATGTCCATCAATCGGTTCATGGATCTGTGCCATGGAATATTATTCAGCCACAAAAAGGGAAAAAAGTACTGATTCACACTACAACTCGGATACACTTTGAAAACATGTGAAATATAAGAAGCAAGATACAGGCCAGGATCGGTGGTTCAGCCTGTAATCCCAGCACTTTGGGAGGCCAAGGCAAGTGAATTGCCTGAGCCCGCAGGTTCAAGACCAACCCGGGCAACTTGTTAAGATCTCGTCTCTACAATAAATCAAAAATTAGCCAGGCGTGGTAGCACACGCCTGTAGTTCTGGCTACTTGGAAGGTGGAGGCAGAAGGATCTCCTGAGCCCAGTAGGTCAAAGGTGCAGTGGCCATGAGCATGCCACTGCACTCTAGCCTGGGCGATGGAGTGAGACTCCAACTCAAAAAAAAAAGAAGTTAGACACAAAAGGCCACATATTGTATAATTCTATTCATATGAAACATCTAGAGTAGGAAACCTATAGACATAGAAAATAGACTGCCTAGGGCTGAAGGGCTGGGAAGGTGATAACACATCTCTTTTCTTTTTGAAGAGATGAAAATAGTTTAAATTTGACTGTGGTTATTCAACTCTGTTAAAAACCAATGAACCGACACCTTAAATGGGTAAATGGTATGGTATATGAATTCCATCTCCATAAAGCTGTTAACAAAGAGTGCTGGGAAGAAGAGACAGACTCCAGGGGACAAGGCCCACATGAGGCTCTCGCCTGGGGACACCTACCACCTCCATGACGTGTGCGCTCCACTTGGATAACAGCTGCAAGCCCCTCAGGGCCAGGTCGAAGAGCTCACGATACTCCTCGTCTGACTTCTGGCTGTCCAGCCCCGAGCCCGTCACCACCTGGGGGACACTGACTGTCACACTCACTGTCCGTGTGTCTCCTTCTACACATTATTTCATTGACTCCCAGCAAGAACACTACAGGGAAGTGCTATTATTATACCCCCTTGACAGATAAACTGAGGCACAGACAAGTGCCTTGCTGAAGGCCATGTGGCCCGTAAATGACTGCGGACTCACATCTAGGTGGTGTGATGCCACAGCCCCACTCATAACCACCCTGGTGCATGCAAGGGTGCGCCCTTCAAATTTTTTTGACTGCACTCACAGCAGGAAGTGCAAATTATATGGTAACTCAAGAACACATACCTATGTTGTGATATTAAATATGTATATGGAACAATATTTTTCACAAAGCAATCTTAGTCTTAATACACGGGATCTTCTCTGATGTTCTATTTCATATAAAAATGCTAATCACAAACCACTAAAGTTATTTCACAATTCTTTCATTAGATGTGACTCACTGGAAAGCACCAGTATAGGCAAAAATCTGCCTGTGTGTATAATATTCCACAATGAAATATAATATGTATGTACATGTGCATATGCACAAACACAATATATGTGCATGTGTGTATATTACATACACATGTGTAATATACAGTGGTTCTCATTATTGGAGGAGTCTCTGTATTTGTGAATTTGCCTACTTGCTAAAATGAATGTGTAACCCCCAATCAACACTTGCAGTGATTCCTCAGTCATCTGCAAACACGTGCCTGCTCCCAGCTGAGGTCAGACAAGCTGACTCTTGTTTCAGTTCTCATTCTGTAAAAAAGTGTCTTTTTGTGGTTCACGGTACCATATTTTCCAAATTTCTGTGCATTTTACTGGTGATCTAGAAATTTAAAAGGATCCTCAAGCTTAGGGCTAATGTGCTGTACAGTGTTACTACGTGTAAGAAGGCTGTAACATGCCTCATGGAAAAAGCACGTGTTCTAGTCAAGCTTTGTTCAGGCATCAGTGACAGTGCTGCTAGTCATACATTAATGTTAATGGACCAACAACACAAAGTGTCTTTACACAGAAGCATATATAAAACAAGGTTACCTATCGGTCAGTTGAAGAAAATGTTGAGACCAGAGACTCACAGAAACAACTCTGTCTTTCTCCTTGGAGCAATGATTCAGTGTTTGCTAATTCAGAGTTGGTGGCCACTTTATAGAACATAACTATTGTGAATAATGAGAGTTGACTGTATATACACATGTATAAAGCACATAATTTCAAAAAATATCTGGCCAAACTTGCTTAGACCACACCAAAATATCCAAACCAAGGAGTCCTGCCACTCAAGATAAGCTACTCCTCTAGCTTTAGTTCAGAGGATCGGCACAGCTGGTTAAGAAACCTGAAAGTCTGGGCTCGATCTTGGTCCACATGGGCCACTGGTCTCATGATCACACCGCATGCATTTATTAGCCTGTCCCCATTTCAAACATGTTGCTTGTGACCAAAGATGGTCCCTGAGTTTGCATCTGGAAAGTGCAATCACTACAGCCACCCACCAGTCATGTAGTGGAAGCAGTAATGCAGCCATCCATGAGTGCTGGGTAATAAAGGAATGGAAGACAGGAGTCACGTTTACCAGACAACACGTGTATATTAGAAGGGCATATGTGGGACAAGAACCAGAAGAACGTACATATCCAAGTATCAATCACAGCTGGCTCTGGGACAGTAGGATTTTATGTGATTTTCTCTCCTTTTACCTATCTGTGTTTTTTTCTGAGCTTTGTGCTTTATCATGTTTCCATATTTTTAAAAAATTAAAAAGAAAAATTCAATAAAATATGATTATTGGGAATGTGGGAGGTTTTTCTGGCCATCCTCTGTCCCTAATTGTATTTTTTTAAAATAACCTATCACTGTTTAAAGGGATTTAAAGGAGTTACGAGCCTGAGTGTTCAGAATGTTGCTCTCCTGCCATCCAGGGTAGAGATGGTTTGGATCACGTACAGGCAGAACCAGCAGTTCCTGGCCCGTTCTATCTGCCAGGCACAATGCACACTCCAGGCACCATATTGTTTCATCTTCTCAATAAACCTTCCAGAATAGAAACTATTACTACCCCCATTTTACAGATGAGGAAACTGCGGTACAGAGATGTTGAATAACTTGCAAAGGGCAGCAGCAGGACCAGAATTCACCCTAGCCTGACTGGCTCTAAAACCAGGGCTCTTGGCTCTTCGGCCCTCCAGCCTCTGCCATGTGCTCCCTCCTTCCTCCTCCTCTCCGGCACTCTGCGGGGCCGTGTTCCTCTCCCCCTGCATCCCCGCAACTAGCATGCTCACCTCACTGTTGCTGTAGCGTGCGAGTTCAGAGATGAAGCGGATGTGGTCATCCCGGATCTGTACCATCTGCTCACAGATATTGTACTGGGGGCTGATGCTGCTCTGGGTACACGTCCACCTGGGCAGAAAATCACTGGTCGGAGGGGTCCAGGCCTCAGCGCCTGGGCAGAATCGGCACTAGCTGGTGCTCAGTCCACATGGCCGGCTGCGCTGGGTAGCAGCAAAAATCATTCCAACTGGGCAGGACACTGTGGGGACATAGACCTAGCAGAACATCCTTCCTCCTCCTGGGCTGGCCTCCTTTATGACTCAATTCAGGCCTTTCCAGAGACCTGGTTCACAGTACTTACCAGTAGGAGGAGAGGGGAAGAACCATTGCCCCTCTAGGGCTGCAAAGGGCTGGGATCTGAGCAAAGAAAAAGCAGGGCGGACAACCTTGGAAATCCCTCTGCTGACTCTCACGGCACTGGCACGCTGCGGCTGAAGCTGATTTGGAGGGGCCTTGGGTGGGACAGTGCTTCTGCTAACAGTGATCTGGCAACACGGAAGCACCCCATGGAGAGGGAAGCCAGGGTCATTCTGAGATCAAGGTTGGCTCCAGCCCTCCACTGAACCTCTCTTCCTCTCCCCCCAACTTCTCTTTCTCTCTCTCTACCCCCTTTCCTCCTTCTCTCTTCCTCTCTTCTTTCCCCTCAACTCTTCTTGGAAATATGTCACTGGGAAAACCAACCTGGATTGGAGAAGAAACGATCGAGTGAAAATCTTCACTCTCCATCCCCAAGAGCAAAAGGAAACCCCCTTTACCCTCTTCTGCCGTTGGGTGCTGGTAACCCAGCAGACAGTCTGCACGAGCCCCAGATGAGGCAGAGAGACATTCTGGGGGACACTTTACGTTTCAAAGGAAGCCCTGAAGTGGTCCTCATAAAAACAGCAGTATGACGACAGCCTTTCTCAGGCATATCCTTTGGTGTCACTTTTGAGCTACATGTGTGGGGACAGGGCCTCTCTGACACCACCCTGCACCCCCCAGCCTCCACTCCCAACCAGCTTCAGGTGCAGAGAAGCCACGCATGGAAGAGCGAGGAAGCCAAGGTCAGCATTTTCCCTCTCGGCATTTCCTGCAAAACCTCTCCACACACTCACCTCCAGAAGGTGATGAGACTGAACTAGTGTTCCTTGGGGACATTCATTCGCAGGGGCTCCAGGCAGGGGAAGGTCAAAGACTCTCCATCTGTATCTTTTTAAGAGACTAACACTCTCATCCTTGACTAAAGGATGCAGGATCTCCCCACCTCCACATGGAAAGGCCACACTCACCCAACTTAGGGTGGGGCGTACCCAGAAGGAACTTTCCTAACAGCCTCAGGGACCAAAGGAGCCATGAGTGGCCAGATGCCCCTTGACTCCCATGAGGCTTCACATAGATGACCTGTCATCAGCTTTATACAGTGACCTAGATGAGCCTGTCAACCCCCTTCATAGCTGGAACCGTCCAGCTAGACACTCCACAAAGGACTTTCTGCAGGAGCACAGAACTCTAGCAGAGGATCTGGGTGGGGAAGAACCATGCCACCTTTTAGCACCTGAGCACTGAGGGCTGGCCCTTCCTCCCTGCTCCTCAAGGGAGGGAGCAGGACTCCTGCTGTCCCACTGCAGGGAAGCGTGGGTCACCACTGGACCGGGCAAGGGGCGTGCTGTGCTCTGAGCCCTTTTGAACCTGGCAGCAAAGTGTGGACGTAAAAGGGCTCAGAGCGCCCTGCACGGTCCCCCTCCGGCCCTTGCCGGTGTCCTCACAGAATCCATCTGCCCAGGACTCTGGGAAGGGAGGAGGGGCTGAAGTGGCCCCTCAGCTCCCTGCCCGGGCTGGGCATCCTCGCGGGAGCCGAGAGACATTACGGCAGGCACTCACTTGGACTTGTTCTCTTCATAGTGAGCACTGGTCTTAATGTATCTGGCCAGCTCTATCTGCATGTCGCCGAAAAGGGGCACCACCTGCAGCTGCTGCAAAGGAAGCAAACATAGCTTGTGAGAGGCCAGGGTGGGGCTAGGGCGGCCTGCGAAGCCATCCTGAAGGGGAGGCGGGCCTCTGAGCGTTCCTGCAGCCAACTCCTCGTCTCTGCTTCTGGGGGTGCTATGGTGTGACCCTGAAACCCACAGGAGCCCCAGCCTGTGTTCAGGTCCTGGCCGGCCTCCAACCAACTCTACGTTCCAGGAAACAGCCCGGAGAGGCAAAGTGACTTGTTCAAGGTCACCCGGCTGGCAGAGAGGATGAAGGCCGACCAGATGCTGTGCTGCCCTGTGTGGGGTCCCTTCTGTTCTCTGTTCTCCAGCTCAGAGGATTCTTGCAGCTCTGAACTCTAGACTAGAAGTGGGTGCCGTGCTGACCGGGTGTGGCCTTCTGGAGAAACCACACTGTGAAAGTAATTAAAGTCATAATAATACCTAACACCAGGGGACAGACAACTTCCAAGCAAAGGCTGGGGCAAATGCAGGGTGGGGGGTAGGGGGGTTATCTGCTGCCTGCTTTGCAGGCACTAGGAATTGTGCCAAGTACTCTAAAAACAGTACCTCAAATCACGTTATAACCCTGTGAAGTCAGGACTGTCACCACCCCCATTTCATAGATGAAGGGGCCGGAGCTTAGACAGCTTAAGTGATTTTTCACAAAATCAGACCAGCTATAAATCAGGGAGCCCAGATGACAACCCAGGGCTCTGACTCATCTACAGAACCCTCCTGAGTTCTCGAGGGAGCCCTACAGAGCAGGTACCCCCAGCACTCATGTTTCTCAGGCAGGAGAACTCAGCATTAGGGAGATTTAGTGACCTTCCCTAGGTTATCCCCCTCTATTAAGAGGCAGAGCCAGTCTTACACCCAGGCCTGCCTGTGCAGAGGCTGAATTCTTCCCTCCCCACCCCCTTATTCCTGCCGACTTAAAGCCGACTGTGCAAGGATCTCCCCAGAAAAGCCCTGTTTCCATTTGGGCAACTCCAGAGAAAAGTGGAAGTTCCAGCCTTGAAAAGAAGCCAGGCAGAACCTCAGGACTCCTCTAGGTGGCGTCTGCCCATTCACTTAACCTTGAAGAGTTCAGGGGTGAGGAAACCCAGGGGCCCACCTGGTGCCTTCTATACATCTTTCAGGGCTTTTGCTGTGATTGTGAAACTAGGCTTTCCCATGTCGGAGCCCTCAGGCCCACTTCATGCCTGCAGGGTCCAATGCCAGAGTACCTTGATGGTCTGGAATTTAATTCCAAAGCATGGAATCCCCTTGCAAAAATCCCAAAGGTGGCTGGGTATGGGGGCTCACACCTATAATCCCAGTCTTTTGGGAGGCTAAGGCAGGAAGATGGCTTGAGGCCAGGAGTTTGAGGCTACAGTGAGCTATGATCGCATCACTGTACTCCAGCCCGGGTGACAAAGACCTTGTCTCAAACAAACAAATACTCAAAGATTTAATTTCACTGTAAGTTTTTAGTTTTAAAGCTCTGGGGCCGAAGATGAAATCTCAGAGGTACTGAAATGGACTGAATGTACGATGGGCACAGATGAGGCATTCTGCCTGGAGGTGAGGGTCAGCTGAGGGGGCCTCCAATGGGCCAGACTGTGATTCTGCAAAGGTGAATCAATTTAAAATCCAGTCTTTGATCATCCCGTTTCTGTGAGCTCCAGTTTATATCGGAAATTAAAGCCAGCGGTGTCTTCTGGGATGTACTTCTTCCTTTGGGTGACAAGGGATTTCCAGAAAAGAGAAAAGCAGCAGCATGCAGAAAGGATGGCAGGGCCTTCCAGCCAAATCCCATGGAACCATGTTTGGCCTTCCAGGGGCAGCCTTCCACAGCACAATTCCTCCACCAATGGCAGTTGGAGACCCTGTCGTGGCCATTCTCTTCCTCTTCCTCCTCTTGGGATTTTTGGAGCTATAGTTCAATGAACAAGCCCCATAGTTTTCTGGCTAACTTCATTCTTTCCCCAAAGACATCCTGGCTCTGGTGATCCCAGCCCCCTGCCCAGTTCCAGCCCCAGTTGCTGACCTTGAAGAATTTGTCGATTTTGCTAAGATTGATTCTCTTCTTGGCATCCAGCTTGTAAATGTTACTGACGTTTCCATCCATCAGGTAGAGGCCAAAGCCCATCACCTAGAACAGGAAGGGGCAGAGCACAGAAACGAATCACATCCACTGGAAATGTGTATACACACACACTGTAGAAACACACATTCTATTTTAAAAATCCACATATCTTCAAGCAAGGACAGGAAACACAGGCCTAATCTCAACCAGAAATTTCATATGTTACTCTGGCAGCCACTTCTTCAGTCCTTATTATGGGCCAGAGTCTGTGCTTAGGGCTTTGGCAAGCATAATTCTCCCTTCTCACAGCAATCTTAAGTTCTACACAATAACCATATTATGTAGATGAGGACTCAGAGACACAGAGTGAGACAGCTGGCTAAGGTCACACGGCTAAGTTGCAGACACAGGAGCTGACCAGGATCCATCGACAACATTTCTGCATTTGGGTCCTTCCCGAGAGAAAGGCCTGAGTCTAGTTCCTTGCTGGGTCACTGGGACACCGCACATCACAGGCGCTTGATGAAGACTTGCTAACAGTGATTGAAGATAAAAATATCCACCCTTTCCCCACAGAAACGACCCCATAAAGGTTCTCCGGAGCCACCAGTGACTTTTTAACAACAAATCTCTTCCTGGAAATGCCCCATGAGTGGCTGGTGCTCTTGATTCCCACCCATCTAACAGTCTCCTGATTGCCGGCTCATTTTGCTCCTTTTCATAAGTACAGTGGAAGGAGCCCAAAGAGCTGCGTGGCCATGGACAGTCACTTCTCTCTGTGCCTCTATTTCTCATCTGACACTAGGGGGTGGACCAGAGAGGTAAGGGTGCTTCCCCTGTGGGTGCATTTTGTCCTGCAGGATGAACTTCAGGATGCTCTGTTTCAGGGTGGATGGTGCCCCTTTATTAACTGACACAAAGAAGAAAATACCCACGTGGGAGCCAGATGGCAGAGGGCGGGAACCCAGAGGGAGGCAACAGAAAAGTCAGGTGTGGAGGGATTAAAAGTAGCTGAAAGAAGGGCCTGAGGATTAGAAGGCCACATCTGAGGCTGCTCTGTGGACGGGAATGTGGTAGCCTAGTCTGTGGAAGCAGTACGCCTGGGGAGAAGACAGTTACCGCACAGGCACGGCGCTGGAGGTGAGGGGGTGGCCGGATTTTGGGTGGCTTCTCTGGATTTCTGAAGGTCTGGAGGAAGCCAGCATGAACAAGTCACAAATCTACCCCATATACTTTATCGAGGTGCTATGAAATGTAACAAGGGACATCAACACAGGGCTGGGATGCTTAGAAGAGCAGGGCTGCCAAGAACGAGGGAAAAAGGAAAACTCATCTGAACTTCGAGAGCTGAGGTTCTGGAGAAGAAAAAAGAATTGGGGCAGCTTCTTCATTCCAGCGCTACAACTGTTGGGTGGAAGAAGCAACCTAAGCAGCTCCCAATGGAATAAAGGCCAAAGAAATGAAGGCTCATCCATGTGATTGGCACTAGTTAATAGCTGCATAATATTCCCATATTTATCCCATGCATTTATCCCATATTTCATCACATGGGATAAAATGGATACACGCTTATATGTGTTGCAAATTTTTAATGCTCTACCATATATTTGAGAATTTCCACAATAATAAATAGGATGGCAATTTTGGAATGAAATGTGTAAACTGATGGAACCATTGTGATCATGTTGGCAAAATACAGCAAAAGCCTGAAGATTCTGTCTTCCCTTTGGATGATCAATTTCTTTCCCAGGAAGTTTGGCTTGATAAAAAGATGTGAACCGAGACTGTGTTACAAGGATGGTCAATGCAGGTTGGGCACGGTGGCTCATGCATGTAATCACAGCATTTTGGAAGGCCAGAGTGAGAGGACTGCTTGAGCCCAGGAGTTTGAGACCAACTTGAGCAACATAGCAAGACTCCATCTCTACAAAAAATTAAAAAATCACCCAGGTATGGTGGTGTATACCTATAGTCCCAGCAACTCGAGAGGTTGAGGAGGGGAGTATCAGTTGAGTCTAGGAGTTCAAGGTTGCAATGATCATGCCATTGTACTCTAGCCTGGGCAACATAGTGAGACCAAGTCTCATAAAAAAAAAAAATCAGCCAGGTGCCATGGCTCATGCCTATAATTCCAGCACTTTGGCAAGCAGAAGAGGGAGGACTGCTTGAGCCCAGGAGTTTGAGACTAGCCAGGACAACATAGTGAGATCTTGTCTCCAGAAAAAATAAAAAAAATTAAAAAGTTGGACATAGTGGCATGTTCCTGTAGTCCCAGCTACTCGGGAGGCTAAGGTGGAAAGATTGCCCTAGCCCAGGAGGTCAAGGCTGTGGTGAGCTAAGTTCATACCACTGCACTCCAGTCTGGGTAACAGGGTGAGATCTTATCTCTAAAGAAAATAAAACTAGGGGACGAAGAGGAAGATGGAGACCTAGCCAGCCAGACTATGCAAGTCCCAGTGTAAGTGAGCGACTGTTCGGAAAATTCTTTGTAAGTGTTGGTGAATGAGCGTGTAAGTGGCTGGTTGAGTGAGGGCTCGGGAACTAGCAGTCACTGCTCTCCTGGTAAAGCAGCTGGTGCTGCAGTTACTCAGCTTGGACCCTAGTGCTTCTCAGGAGACAGAAGCTGAGAACCATTTAAAAAAAACTGACAAAAGTCTTCCTGGGAAGAAGCTGTGGGGAGAGACCGCAGGCTCCAGGCTCTGCCTCACCACCACAGCACCTGGCCAGACACTGGCAGCAAGGGCTGGGGAGGGAGCCCAGAGACAGAGCCCCACCGGAGAAGACAAAAGAGGCACCCTGCCACCATCTTGAAAACAGGGCAGAAAAGTGCTCCGGCTTGCTCACCACGAAGCAACAGACCTGATCTCTGTGACCAGTGGGGCCAACTACTCAGGGGTTGATCATGACCCAGAGGGAATTTCCTGAAAGCACTCTGGAGGGACAGAACAAGTGCTGAGTCTCAAGTGCCCTCCTACCCTGACTCAGCTGCAGGACAAAGGACGTGGCCAGGAAAGGACAAGGAAGACCTCCAAAGAGGCCAGCAGCGAGTCCCGGGCTGACCCAACCCTCCTCCCCAGCAATCCTCTGAACGTCAGACCCACAAGGCTGGGGCAAAACTGAGAGGGAGGAACCCAGGTGGAGCCTGGATGTTAGCCGCAATAGGAGGACTCCACTCTAGGCTAGGCCTGGCTGAAGCACCTCCCGCCAGTACCCGGGGAAGAAACAGTGCCGTACCTCCCCACCAGAGGGGATCCCCCTGACCATACTAGAGTGAGAGGGGAGGACTGCAGCCTCACCCCCCCCACTGCCCCCTCCACCTTCCCTGGTCCAGACACCAGGGAGAAAGTGAATAAGGCCAAGCTCTGCTGGAGACTGCAGAAGGGCAGCTGAGAGGAACAAATATGGAACCTGCCACAAGAGGGCAGGGTTTAAAAAAAGGTTTTTTTTTAATTTTTAAAATTTTTTGCCTGTTTGTTAGTTTTTCTAATTTTTAAAATATTTTTCCTTTGTGCATTAATGTGTATGTGAGGGTTCAATCTGCATCCACCCTTTTTTTCCCCTTCTTTTGTTTTTTGTTTTCTGTTTATGTGTGTATGTGAATGATTGACTGTTCATCTTCAGTTTTTGTTGTTGATTTGTTTTTGCTCTTTTGTTCTTCTCTTCTTTTAAGTTTAATGTGTGTAAATATATGTGTGAGGGTTCAATCCAAATTCCTATTTTTTTATTATTATTTTTTTCCATTCTCTTTTTCTTCTCTATTCATTTTGTGCTGGGGGTGTGTGTATGTGTGTGTGTGTGTGTGTGTGTGTGTGTGTGTGTGTGTGTGTGTTTGGTTTTCCTGATTTTTTTGTGGTTGTTGCTTTTTTGTTTTGTTTTGCTTTGTTATTATTCTAGTTTGTTTTGATGTGTGTGTGTGTGTGTGTGTGTGTGTGTGTGTGTGTGTGTGTGTGTTCAATTGTTTTTCGCTTTGGTTTCTGCTTTCATTGTTCATTGTTTTTTTTTCATTTTATTTATTTTTAACTTTTGTCCATCTTATTTCATTCTACTTTTCTCTGTTCTCCTCATTGTTGTTACTGTATCTTGGACTCAGGGGGTACACACATGTACCCACTGCATTGTCATATAGAGTGGTGGTGGGGAGTGGGTCTCAGGGAATCCATACCACAATCAGGGAACACTATGATTTGAAGTAGTTTCTGAATCCTCACTTCCCATCCTCTACCTTATTCAACTTTCAAAACTACGAGAGACAGCAAAGCTTCCCACCCACAGTTCTGTTTCAAAATAGAACAAATCCAAAGTCCAGTGCAGGGAAGAATAGAGGGCTGAGCAAACATCAGAAGTGAAAGCCTCTCCCACTGCCACTGAATAAATGGAACTAAGGAGAAAAGAGAGAGATCTGTCACAAATGAGAAAACCAACAAATAAAAAACCAACAGGTAATTTACAGTATAACAAAGAGGAAACATCTGAAAAATCAGACCTCAGAGCACAAAAAATGGAAGTCACCAATGACTGGCCCAGAATATGACAGGGATTAGGGGATGGATGGAAAGAATGAATAAGACTCAAGAAAGACAAGATACAACACTGAAAGAACTTGTAACAGATTTGGGCCATAAAGAATTTCATCCAGCAAATAAATAACAAGATGACAAGCATGGAAAGCAGAATTAATCTAGTAGAAGAAAGACTCTCAGAACTTAAATATGGAAATAACCCAATCTGTAAAAAACATAGATATAAAACTCAGAAAGAACAAAGCCTACGAGAGATGTGTGATTACATTAAGAGGTTGAACCTACACCTGATTGGGATCCCAGAAGAAGAAAGGGAAATGGAGAACACCTTGGAGTAAGTATTCCAGGAGGTTATCCAAGAAAACTTCCCCCATCTCACCAGAGATGTGACTATCCGAATACAAGAGATACAGAGAAACCCCCCCAAGACATAAAATGAGAAGACCAACCCCTAGACACATTGTAATTCACCTACACAAAGTAGGCACAAAAGAAAAAATTCTAAAGGCAGCAAGAGAGAAAGGTCAGACTACCTACTGGGGAAAAATCAATCAGAATAGTAGCAGACAGCTCAGCAGAAACACTACAAGCAAGAAGGGACTGAGGTCAGTATTCAAAGTCCTCAAGGATAAACAATTTCAACCAAGAATTTCCTACCCAGTTAAGCTCAGCTTCATCAGTGATGGAGAATTAAAGTCCTTCCCAGACATCCAATCCCTAAGAGATGATGCAGCTTCCAGATCAGTTCTACAGGAGACGCTTAAAAAGGTATTAAGCACAGAAGAAAGAAAAAAAAAAAAGAATGACCTCACACTTCCCAAGAGAACAGCAGAGCACAGAATCAACAGAGAATACGTCGCAACAGCAAACTTGAAAACACACACATACATCAATCCCAAAGCTAAAATAAAATAAGCAAACAAAGAAAAAACTTTATAAGAACCTCATGACAGGGATAAACAATCACATTTCAATAATCAGCCTGAATGTGAATGGACTAAATGCACCACTGAAAAGACACAGAATGGCAAACTGGTTAAGAAACCATGACTCCATTACTTACTGCATCCAGGAAACTCATCTCACCACAAGAAACACACACAGACTCAAAGATAGAGGATGAAAGATGAGTGTCCAGGCAAATAGATCACAAAAGAAGGCAGGAGTCACAATCTTAATATCAGACAAAACAACATTTAAGCTATCAAAAATTTAAAAAGACACGAAAGGACACTACATAATGATAAAAAGTTCAATCCGTCAACAAGAAATATTCATCCTAAACATATATGCACCCAACACAGGAGCACCAGCATTTATAAAGCAACTACTAAGTAAACTAAACAAAGATATTGACTCTAACACTACAATAGCTGGGGACTTGAATACTCCACTAACAGCCCTAGACAGATCATTGAGGCAAAAAAATCAACAAAGAGATCCAAAACCTCAACTTGACACTTGACCAAATTGACTTAATAGATACCTACAGAATGTTCCATCCAGCAACCACAGAATATACATTCTACCTACCACCACAAAGAATGTACTCCAAGATTGATCACATTCTTGGCCATAAAATAAGCACAAACTCCATAAGGTTGAAATATTGCCATACACCTTCTCAGACCACAGTGGAATAAAAATAAATATCAACACCAACAAAATTTCCCCAAAGACATGGAAACTAAACAGCATGATGCTGAATGACCACTGGGTCAACATCGAAATCAAAACAGAATTAAAAGATTCCTGGAAACAAATGAAAATAAAGAAACATCTTACCAAAACCTCTGGGATGACATGAAAACAGTTCTAAGAAGGGAATTTATATCTCTACAGACATACATCAAGAAAATGGAAAGATCACAAGTTAACAGCCAAACAAATCACCTAAGGGAGCTGAAAAGACAAAACCACCAAAATCCTAAGTTTAGCAGAAGAATCCAGATCGCCAAAGTAAGAGCCCAAATACAGAACACAGAAGACAAAAATACCATACAAAATATCCACAAACTGCTCAAAGAAATCCAAGAAGACACAAACAAATGGAAAAATATTCCACGCTCATGGACTGGAAGAATCAACATTGTTAAGATGTCCATCCTACCAAAGGCTATCTACAGATTCAACCCAATACCCATTAAGTTACCAACATAATTCTTCTCAGACCTGGAAATGACAATACAGAAATTCATATGGAAACATAAATGACCACGAATAGCCAAAACAATCCTTAGCAAAAGAAAAAAAGCAGGAGCTATCATACTTCTAAACTTTAAACTTTACTATAAGGCTATAATAATCAAAACAGCCTGGTATTGGTACCAACAGCCTGCATACAGACCAATAGAACAGGAGAGAGATTCCGGAAGCAAAACCTCAATTTCTCAACCAACTCATCTTTGACAAAGTCTCCACCAACAGCCACCAGGGAGAGGAGAACCTATTTAGTAAATGGTGCTGGGAAAACTTGCTGATCACATGCAGAAGATTGAAACAGGACCCCTACCTATCACCATACACAAAAATTAACTCTAAATGTATCAAAGACCTAAAGGTAAAACCTCAAACTATAAGAACCTTAGAAAACACAGGAGACACCCTTATGGAAATTGGAACTGGCAACCAATTTCTGATCAAAACCCCAAGTGCCCATGCTATAAGAGGTAAGATAGACAAGTGGGACCTCATCAAACTAGCAAGCTTCTGCAAAGTCAAAGAAATCATCAGGAGAGCAGGGAGACAGCCCACAGAATGGGAAAAAATATTTGCCAACTCTATATCTGACAAAGGCCTAACACCTATAAGGATCTAGAAGGAACTCAAACATGCCAAAAGGAAAAAAACAATCTATAAGGAACTCAATCTATAAGGAACTTAAACGTGCCAAAAGGAAAAAAAACAAACAGCCCCATTAAAAAGTGGGCAAAAGACATGAATAGATACGTCTCAAAAGAAGATATACGAGCAGTCAACAGACACATAAAAAAATGCTCAGCCTCACTCATCATCAGAGAAATGCAAATCAAAACCACACTGAGATACCGGCTAATCCCAGTAAGAACGGCCATCATTAATAAAACAAGAACAGATACTGGTGAGGATGAGGAGAAAAAGGAATCTTCTACACTGCTGGTGGGAATGCAAACTAATATAATGCAACCTCTTTGGAAAACAGTGTGGTGATTTCTAAAAGAACTAGAAATTGACCTTCCATATAACCCAGCAATCTCTCTATTGGGAATATACCTGGAGGAAATCAAATCATTCTACAAAAAAGATACCTGCACACCCATGTTTACTGCAGCACTATTCACAATAGCAAAAACATGGAACCAACTGTGCTGTCCATCAAAACTGGATTAGATTTTTTTAAATGTGGTAAATATACACAATGGAATATTATGCAGCCATAAAGGACAAACATATGGACTTCGCAGTAACTTGGATGGATTTAGAGTCTATCATACTCAGTGATCTATCGCAAAAACAAAGAACAAAGTTACCATATGTTCTCACATACGCGGATCTTGATCAATTATCATAAGACTATAAGAAAGGGATTGGCAGTAATGGGAAACTGCCAGGGAGTGAGGGAGCACACCTCATCAGCAAGGGTACCTGCATAAAGAACATTTTGTATTCCTAACTCTGAATTGTACCCCACATCTTTAAAAATAAAAAAAGTGGTGTGTGTAGCCGCCGTCGCGCCGCCGTCGCTCTCCAACGCCAGCGCCGCCTCTCGCTCGCCGAGCTCCAGCCGAAGGAGAAAGGGGGTAAGTAAGGAGGTCTCTATACCATGGCTCTTACAAAGCCGACTGCCCGCAAATCGACCGGTGGTAAAGCACCCAGGAAGTAACTGGCTACAAAAGCCGCTCGCAAGAGTGCGCCCTCTACTGGAGGGGTGAAGAAACCTCATCGTTACAGGCCTGGTACTGTGGCACTCCGTGAAATTAGACGTTATCAGAAGTCCACTGAACTTCTGATTCGCAAACTTCCTTTCCAACGTCTGGTGCGAGAAATTGCTCAGGCCTTCAAAACAGATCTGTGCTTCCAGAGCGCAGCTATTGGTGCTTTGCAGGAGGCAAGTGAGGCCTATCTGGTTGGCCTTTTTGAAGACACCAACCTGTGTGCTATCCCTGCCAAACGTGTAACAATTATGCCAAAAGACATCCAGCTAGCACGCCACATACGTGGAGAGCATGCTTAAATCCACTATGATGGGAAACATTTCATTCTCAAAAAAAAAAAATTCTCTTCTTCCTGTTATTGGTAGTTCTGAACGTTAGATTTTTTTTTTCCCCCATGGGGTCAAAAGGTACCTAAGTATATGATTGCGAGTGGAAAAACAGGGGACAGAAATCAGGTATTGGCAGTTTTTCCATTTTCATTTGTGTGTGAATTTTTAATATAAAAGCGGGGATGTAAAGCATTAATGCAAGTCAAAATGTTTCAGTGAACAAGTTTCAGCGGTTCGACTTTATAACAATTATAAATAAACCTGTTAAATTTTTCTGGACAATGCCAGCATTTGGATTTTTTAAAAACAAGTAAATTTCTTATTGATGGCAACTAAATGGTGTTTGTAGCATTTTTATCATACGGTAGATTCCATCCATTCACTATACTTTTCTAAGTGAGTTGTCCTACATGCAAGTACATGTTTTTAATGTTGTCTGTCTTCTGTGCTGTTCCTGTAAGTTTGCTATTAAAATACATGAAACTATAAAAAAATTTAAAAAATAAATAAAATAACAAGTTTTTAAAAAGAAAAAAATTAAAAACCAAGCATGTTCAATGCAGTTTAGGAAGAAAATATATATATTTTCCAGTTGTAGGGATTTGTTAAATGACAACATCCCCATACAATGGAATACTTGGCAGTCATTAAGCATGAAATTGCAGAAATATCCTTAATGACATCTTGGAAGGTAAATGTGACATCTTAAGGGAAAGGAGCCGGTTACAAACCATGATATGTAGTAAGATCTGTACTGATGTTTAAGAAAGAAAAAAACACTTTTCTAGGGATGATTTATAAGATGGAGGTAAGGGAGCCCCGCCCGCGGGAGTTATACCTTGAGGAGCATGTGTTTCTCGCTGGGGGTCAGGTACATCTTGTTCTCATAGTAATCCACGCAGATGTTGACAATGTCGGCCAGCAGCTCCTCGTAGCCCGGGATCACTTCCAGCTGCTGATGGAGACACTGAGCAGCAGCGCCGCCCTCGGTTAGGTTGGGCAGCGCAAGCGCACTGCACCCGCACCACACCCGCAGAAAGCCTACAGCTGTCGCTGCTGACTTAGCACCAGGACGGCTCTCAGGGGGAGGGAAGCCTGCATGTCAGTGCCTGAATCCTCTCAACGCCCTGCAGTGGCTGGTCAGAACTCTGCACACCTCCTATGGCAGGGAATTCACCCCCACCCCCCGGGGTCCTCCATTTTATTCCCTGGCAGTTCTGATGGTTAGAAAGTGCTTTCTTGAAATCAAATACCATGTGTTCTCACTTATAAGTGGGAGCTAAACACTGGGCATACACGGACATAAAGATGGATATAACAGACACTGGGACTCTCAAAAAAGGAAGGAGGGAGGCAGGGGGCAAGGCTGAAAAACTGCCTACTGGGTACCATATTCACTATCCGGGTGGCAGGCTCAATAGAAACCCAAACCTCAGCATCACACAATATACTCATGTACCAGACCTACACAAGGAACCCAGAATCCAAAATTTTTAAATGACAAAGAAAGCACTTTATTGGCCGGAGCTGAAAAGCAGTTCAGCTTCACAGCAACAGGCTTCGAGTCATTTCTGCTCAGTTCTCGGCATGTGGACTTATCTACAACATCTCAGGTGATGGCAGGGAAAACCCACTCAGGGGAGGGCTGGGCTGGCCGGGCTCTCCCTCGTGGCAGGACACAGCAGTACAGGACTATCTCCTGTTAGAGAAGAGTCTGAGATTCCCCACGCCAGGCCCTTTCTCTACAAAGGATCAACTGGGCCCCTGCAGGGCATCCAGTGGAGGGTATTGTTCATGCTCCCCTCAGGGAGGGGGGCTGGGTCTCCAGGAAAGAAAACCTGGAACCCTGACCACCCAGCAGCTCCTGTGGTTAACAGAGAGTAGGAGGGGTCCTTTTACCCAGAGTCTTGGAGATAGGGATCTGAGCCTGAAAACCTGGGCAGGTGGAGGGCCCCTCTCAGTTCTGGCCTGGGTCCTGCAGATGTTCTTGCTGATGCCTGTTTGGGTTAAACTGACCAAGAGCAAGATGGATTCCATCATGTTGGACAAAATGGGAGAGCGACAGCTGAGGGGGTTCCCTGGCGAAGCAGAGGCAGCAATAACAGCTATGTCTTCCTATGTCCTCACCATTTGTCGGGCTCTGCATGCTAGGGGCTTTTTATATAGAATATCAGTTATTTCTCATGGCAATTATGAGAATGAATAGATTCTCATAATAGTCTCAAAATAACAGGTTCTTTCAGGTGAGGAACCTGAGGCTTAAACTTTGCCCAAGGTCTCACAATGAATTGGGATGCGAAAACAAGGCTACCTCAGTCCTGAGCCCACCCTCTCAGTCTCCACACTGCTGCAGAGCAGAGCACTGGCTACAAGGGCTTTCAGAGAATGCAAACTGCAGAGGACGAGAGGTTCATCTGTGGGCGGGAGGGGAAACTGAAGTCAGCGGAGACGGAAGCTATGGACAGAGCTTGTCTACTTGGACTCGTGGTCCACCCACCCTCTCGACCTCTGCCTGCCTGTGTCCCCGAGGTGCCAGGATTAATAAGAAGTCTGCTCTCACCTGGGTGATCCTGTTGTGGTTGGCCAGGAACATGGAGAGATTCTGTGACTCCTGGATGGACTGGGGGTCCGCCATCTTCCTCAGGAACTGTGCCGCCCTGAAGTGCAGAGAGCAGGAGCTGCAGCAGGGACCACCCAGGCACAGCAGCCTAAACCATGCCTCATGGGCTCCCACTCCCCCAACCCAGAGTGACGTCGTCCCGGAGGTCAGGGAGCTCTGAACACCCCAGGCAACTCTAATGTCAAAGCAGAGTGTGTGCTGAAGTCATTCCCCACAGGGCTGCTTCTACCCTTGCAATAAGGGTCTCTGAAATTAAAAGGCAAGAACGTACCGAAGGCCTCCGAAATCTCAGAAAGTTCAAGGGAAACTAGCATCCCATCAATAGTCAGAAGCGGTGGGGCAGAATCATAAGCAGGATGCTGGAATGCACCTGTTGTGTGTCCTGTTGTTTACAGGCAAGCCTCAGTGTTTTTACAGCAAAGCACTGTATGGAAAATGGGAGTCCCAGCAGGACTATGGGTGCAAGGCTGGTGGGTGCAAGCAGGACTTTGCAGAGGAAACCATGGCTGCCTGATGTCCCAGCCTACCCTGGAGGTGGTGCTGCTGGCATTCCCATGAACTGTGAAAATGGCCATGACACCCACCTCGCTCATGAACTAGCTGGGCTGTGGAGGATGTTAGCGGTGATGCAGGGAGAATTTGGGGGAAGACATTGCACCCTGAGCTGCCTATGAAATCGGTGTGAAGGTGCCACTTCTGAGTCAGCCTTTTTTATTTTTCTTTTAAAATAGAAACGAGGTCTCACAATGTTGCCCAGGCAGATCTCAAACTTCTGGGCTCAAGCAATCCTCCCGCCGCAGCCTCCCAAAGTGCTAGCATTACAGGCATGAGCCAACCAACATGCCTGGCTCTGAGTCAGCCTTGAAATGGGCCCTGCCTGCTGGGCACCCCAGGCTTCATGGGAGGATAAATGGTGAGAATCAGCCTGTTCTCTCCAGTAACCTTGGAGCCCCAGGAGGATATGGCTAATGAGGGCCCCTCTTTATCAGAGACACAGCAAATCCTTCCCAAGACACTCTGGGGCTCATGGAGCCTGTACCAACATGGAGAATACCTGCTGCTTTGGACTGCCCTTCCCCACTTTTGAGTGGCTATACCCTGATTCCTGGGGAGGAGTGACCCCTCCCCTGCTCTCAGTCCTTCTTTCTTGTGAGCTGACACATACCCCTGACTTCAAGAACAGGTGCTGGCCGGGTGCTGTGGTTCACACCTGTAATCCCAGCACTTTAGGAGGTTGAGGCAGGAGGATCACTTGAGCCCAAGAGTTCTAGATCAGCCTGGGCAACATAGCATGACCCTGTCTCTACAAAAATTAGTCTGGCATGGTGGCATACACCTGTCACCCCAGCTACTTGAAAGGCTGAGATGGAAGGACCATCTGAACCCAGGAGGTCAGGCTACTGATCGTGCCACTGTACTTCAGCCTGGACAACACAGTGAGACCCCAACTAAAAAATTTAAAAAAAAAAGAAAAGAACAAGTGTCAATCAGAGTATCCCCAACCTCTTTGAGTCTTAACATGTGACTCCAAGGCAGTCCTACCCAGGACCTCACAAAAGCCTTTGGGAGGAGGCACATCCCTTCCTTCCTCAGATGCCGAGGTTGCCACATTGGCTGAGTGGAAGCACCGGAGTCCACCCTAGGCCTGAGGATGAAGCCGACACAGAGGAACATGAAGCCGAGAGGAGGAGAGGCCCCAGCTGATGTCACCCTCGGGGTGCCCGGGGTCAGGTGTGCCTGGACAGCCCAGGCCTGTGAGCCCCCTCATTCCCTTCTTTTACACAGCAGTTAGAATGGGCTTTCTGATTCTTGCAGAAATGGACCAATGTAGCCATTTCACAACCCTACTGGTCCCATGGTGCATGGGGCTACAGAAGCACTGCTGCTCCACGGATGGGGAAGGAGGCTTTGACTCTATCTGGAGACACAAAGCTCTGCAAAGATCAAGTTCTCCAAAGCCCAGCTCGGGGCCCCGTTCCTCAAGCTCATGGAATCAGGCCCGGGGGGATGGCTTTCCCTTGGTGGCCTGGGAGGAGGGGTCCAGCTAGGGGACAGGGTGGGGTGGGGTGCCCTGACCTCTTGTAGGCAGAGTGGTCGTTCTTGACACTGCACTTCATGTTCTTCAGCTCGTCCAGGACGGCGAACATGTTGATGAACTTGCCCAGGGTCAGGAGGTAGGCCTCGGAGACAAAGTCCTTCCGACGCTCGGCGTGGCACAACCGCTTCACCTCACTGCAGAAGCGTTCGATGGCCTTGCGCTGGGGGCGGGGTGGGGGAAGCGAGTGAGGCCAGCAGCCCTGTGGGGCAGCTCACCTCACTGTCGCGTGAGGGCAGGGCCCAGGCTCCCTGGGGCCCTCGTCAGGGCTGGGCCTTTTGGAGACAGGCACATCTGCTGGGCAGTCCTTCTCAAAAGCATCCTTAAAGCCAAAGCTGATGTCTAGAGTGGCGCCTGGAAGCTTCTCCCAAATGAGGCATACCAAACACACTCATTCAACACACATTGGCTGAGAAGCATGTCTTATTCCTGTGTGTATCCCCAGCACCTAGGACTGTGTCAGGCACCAGACAGTAAGAAGGTAAAGACTGAGAGGGAGTCATTCAGAGAGAAAAAGAGGCTCATTCATTCTGTATCTATTTAATGGCATCCTATAATGCCAGAATCCATTATAGGCACTGGGGTAGAGCAGGGAACAAAACAGAAACACAAACAAGCAAGCGAACTCTGTCCTAAGGACTTCTCTAGTGAGGGCAGACAGAAAACAAAATAAATACATTATCTTTATCAGAATGAGACACGTGCCCTGGAGAAAAATAAAGATGGGAAGGGAGTGGGAAGGACTCAGAGGAGCTGCTTCTCTCAGGAGGAAGATTAGAGAAGCGATCATTTGAAAGAAAAGAAGGAGAAAGACACAGGTAACTGAGTGGCCAGTGCAAAGGCCCCAAGACATGCTCTAGGGATGGGAAGGAAGCCAGGCTAGCCAGAGTGAGTGCAGAGAAGGAGCTAGAAATGGAAGTGGGGATGGAGGACAGGCTAGTGCCTATTGTAGGCCTTTGTGAGGGCTCAGGCTTGGACACCGAGCAAGTCATGGAAATACAGGAAGTTCTGAGGCAGGATAACGTGGTTTGAATTATACTCTAAAGCAGGGGTCTCCAATCCCCGGGGCACAGACTGGTACCAGTTGTGGCCTGTTGGGAACCGGGCTGCACAGCAGGAGGTGAGCAGTGGGTGAGCAAGTGACACTTCATCTATATTTACAGCTGCTCCCTATCACCCACATTACCACCTGAGCTCCACATTCTGTCAGATCAGCAGCGGCATTAGATTCTCCTAGGAGCACGAAACTTGTGAACTGTGCATGTGAGGGATCTAGGTTGGGCATTCCTTATGAGAATCTAATGCCTGATGATCTGAGGTGGAGCTGAGGTGGTGATGCTAGCACTGGGGAATGGCTGCAAAGACAGATTAACATTAGGAGTGAGGTTTGACTGCACATTCCCTCCACACCCTGGTTCACAGAAAAATTGTCTTCTATGAAGCCAATCCCTGATGTAAGGTTGGGGACCTCTGCTTTAAAGTGGTCACAGTGCTGTCGTGGCGAGAAAAAACAGTAGGAGGAAAAGATAGAAGCGGGAAATAATTAAGAGGCTGCTGTGTTTAAAGGTGGAGTTACCACATGCCCCAGCAAGTCCACCTCGGGTGTCCATCTACCTGAAAGAGGTAAAAACCTATGTCCACATGAAAACTTGTACATGAATGTTCAAGTTTTGTTATTAATAGCCCAAATTAGAAACAACCCAAATGCCCATAAACTGACAAATAAAATATGGTGTATCTATACAGTGGAATAAAAAGGAATGTAGTTCTGACACATGCTACAACACAGACGACCCTTAAAAAATCACTCTAACTAAAAGAGCTGGCAACATATTGTATGATTCCATTTAGATGAAAAGTCCAGAACAGGCAAAGCCAGAGACAGAAAGTAGATTAGTGGTTACCGAGGGCTGGGGAGGTAGAGGAGATGTGATATCATGGAGTGATGGCTAAAGGATAGGACTTCTTTTGGGGGTGATGAAGACGTTCTGAAGTTGATAGTGGTGATGGATACACCACTCTGTGATTATATTAAAAACGACGTAAGTATCCACTTTATTTTTATTTTTTTTTTTTTTGAGTTGGAGTCTCACTCTGTCGCCCAGACTGGAGTGCAGTGGCCGCTCCGGCCACCGCAGCCTCGACCTGCTGGGCTCTGGCGATCCTTCCGCCTCAGCCTTCCGGGTAGCCGGAATTACAGGCATGCGCTGCCACGCCCGGCTGATTTTTTGATTTATTGTAGAGATGAGGTCTCGCTGCCCAGGCGGGTCTCGAACCCATGGGCTCAGGCAATCCACTCACCTCAGCCTCCCAAAGGCGCAGGATTACAGGCTGAGCCACCGAGCCCGGCTGTATCCACTTTAAATAGGTGATTTGCATGGCATATGAATTATATCTCACTAAAGCTGTTACCAAAACTTTTAAAAAGCAGTTGAGCAACAAGAAGAGGTGACTGCAGTAATTCAGAGATAGTGAGAGAATAAGCGAGAAAGAGGAGGAGGAAGAGGAGGACAGAGGAAGGGAGGGGGAAGATAACAACTACTTAGACATGAGCCCGAGGGGCCCAACCAGCCAGCCGTTCCTGTCCTTCATGAGTTGGACAACGTCACACTTCTTCCTTCAGGGTCTAAGTCCAACTAAACTCTCTGCCATGATGGAAATGTCCAATACCACAGCCACTCCTCATACAGCCACCAAGCACCTGAAATGGCTAGTGCAACTGAGGAAGTGAACTTTTAATTTTAACTCGTATAAATAGCCACATGTCGCTAACGACTATGGCAGTGGAACCACTGGCATGGTTCTACATGATTTCAGATCCTCTCATTCATAAACACCTCTTGGCAGGGGACCCTCAGTTGAGCACTCAAATCAGCTTGTGGATAGCCTCTCCCTCTTGGATCAACCTTCTCAAGGAGACCTTGGGTACCTAAAGGCAGGTTCCCTGAGACTAATAACAGCAGCTGCCATTTGTTGAATCTACTCTGCCACCAGGGCTCTACTTGGCTCTTCATAAGCAGACCATTCATCCCCACCACAACTCTGCAATGTAGGTCATTTCCAAGGGGAGAAATCGGAAGGTGTTAGAGATGTTGAATGACTCCCAGGCTCCCAGCTGGAAAGTGGCTGAGCCGGAGTCAGACTTGGGCATCTCTGCCTCCCGAGGAAGCGCTCCCCACTCAGGGCTACACCTCCTTCCCCACATTGGCATCTTCTCCCATTTTCATCTCTCCCCACCCCAGAGCACCAAGACTTCCTTCTATTTCTTAAACACATCAAGCTCCTTCCAGCCTCGGCCTCTCTGTCTCTGCAGTACCTTCTGCCCAAAACCATTCTCCTCCTGGTCATCATAAGACCAAGCTTTCCCTCATGATAGAGACTTTGCTCAAATGCCATCTCCTGAGAGGCCATCCCTAAAACAGCACTCTTCACAGACACTCTAAAACACAGAACTTTTAAAAATTTCATTTTAATACCTTGAACATGATTGTGTATTGTTTATTGTCTCTCTCTCTCCCCTTACTTAAAACATACTCATATATTCACAAGGACGTAAATTCACAAGAGTCATCATCGGTCTTGCGCACCCTGGGGTGGATAGGGGACACTCAAAAATATTTGCTGCCTGCTCCAGTGGCTCATGCCTGAAATCCTAGTACTTTGGGAGGCCAAGGTGGAAGGATTACTTGAGCCCAGGAATTCAAGACCAGCCTTGGCAACAGAGCAAGACCGTGTCTCTACAGAAAATAAAAAAATAAACCAAGCATGGTGGCATGTGACTACAGTCCCAGCTACTTGGGAAGCTGAAGTGGGTGGATCGCAAGAGCCCAGGAGGTTGAGGCTGCAGTAAGCTGTGATTATGTCACTGCCCTCCAGCCTGGGCAACAGAGTGAGACCCCAACTCAAAAAAAAAAAAATGGTTGAATGAGCAGATGACATGGCAAAAAACTCCAGGGCCTAGTGGCTGGTAGTATGGAAGCCTTTTCAAGTCTCCTGACGCAGACCTGTCCACCCACTTACCTGAAAGTACATGAACTTCATGAGCTTGGTGACCTCAGGCTCCAGCACCTCCACCGTCTTCTCGTAAATCTCCACTCGGTTGGGTTGCTCGTTGCATTTCACCTGCAGGGGGCAGTGGGACTCAGACATCCTGGTTTGCCCAGGCAGGCTGGTTCATACCTGTGATCTTAGTAACAGGGCCTGTTTTTACTCCACACGTGCCTCAATTTGGATGATAACTGGTCTGGCCACCCTATTGAGGGGAGGTTGATGCTTGCTGGTCTTGGTGGGTAGAAATGCCCCCCCAGAGACTGGAATCAGGTGTCCCGGGAACAGAACGCCCTACTCTTTCTCTTTGTCCTGTGCCCCACCTGAGAGCTGGATGTAGACTGCAAGCTCTCCCTCTTTCAGTCCTTTCCCTGTCCTTGCTCCAGTGGAACCCGGCTGGATTCTATGCAGACAGAAATGTCTGTCCATTGCTCTGGATGTGCCCGGGACAAAGCTCCCCTCACCACACTCAGGCCGGTGTGGGCCAATGTAAGATGCATCCATCAAGAAACCCACATCCCCTGCCCAGGGGTCTCCCAGAGTGCACCCTGGATTCTCACATCACACTTATGACATGCTTGCTTGCCAAGATTGCTAGGGGGAGGCTGCATCTGAACAGGGAATGAAAATGAGTACAGGACAGTGTTCTCACGACTGTTTAGAAATTCTTACAATGGTGGCAACACGTTAGATATTCACCAGTGAATAATTAAATGAACAAAATATGATATAGTCACACAATATCATTATCAGCTGGTACAAGGATAAGGCAGATCTATATGAAATGGCATGAAAAGAAGCCATAATAAACTGACAGGCAAAAAAAGCTTTAGAACAGTAAGTATCATTTGGTTCCATTTTTGGTAAGCAAAACAAAATAGCATCTGTGTGTTCATATGTAACACAGGCATGGAGAATCTGAAGGATGCAAACCAAGCTGTTAACAGGGTCCTTGGCGTCAGGGTTATGGGAGCCCTCTGAATGTCTCCTGCGTTCTTCCTTGCACACGAGGCCTCACTTCACTCCCTTCCACTTGGAGAAGCTCAGCTCTGGTTTGGGGGCAGGGTAGGGGTAATAATGCTCCCTGGAGGGGCAAGAAAAAGACACAGCCGGGACAGTCTCACCTGGGGGATGGCCCGGGAGCAGCTGCGCCAGGTATACAGCATGACCGCGTACTCGTGTCCTTCCTCCAGCATCTCATTCTGAAACGGCAGAACAGCCTCAGCAGGAGAAACCGCAATGGTGGCCACTGGGCATCTCAACAGTCCCCAGGCCCTCAGTTCTCACATTGTGGTCTGTGGACCAGCAGCCAAGGCATCATCTGGGGGCCTTACTAGAAATGTAGAATCTCGGGCCCTGTCCTGGGCCTATGGTATAAGAATCGGCATTTCAGCAAAATTCCCAGATGACTCCCAAGCACGAGAAGTTTGAGAAGAACCTACTTAAAGTATCCTCATCAGATGTCCAAGGGCCCTGCAAGCAGGCCACATTTGTCAAACAGACGGACAGCCATCTTAGAAAGAATGAGGCGGATCTGTGTTTCCACAGCAAAGGGTATCCCAGAAATGTTAGCAAAAAAATAAGCAAGCAACAAACCAGCATGTATAGGTGAAAAGGCAAAACAAGGCTGGGTATGTAGGCTCATGCCTGTAATCCTAGCACTTTAAGAGGCTGAGGCAGGAGGCTCACTTGAGGCCATGAGTTTGAGACTAGCCTGGGCAACATAGCAAGATCCTTCCTCTACAAAACTTTTAAAAATTAGCCAGGTGTGGTGGTGCATGCCTGTAGTCCCAGCTACTTGGGAGGGTGAGGTGGGAGAATCCCTTGAGGCTGGGAGTTTGAGGCTGCAGTGAGCTACACCAGCATCACGTCACTGCACTCTAGCCTGGGTAACAGAGCAAGATTCTGTCAAAAAATGAAAGAAAGGAAGGAAGGAAGAAAGAGAGAAAGAGAGAGGGGGGGGGGAGAGAAAGAGAGAGAGAGAGAGAGAAAGAGAGAGAAATAATTATAAATGTATTATTATATATTAAAATTTTGATGCAACATGCACCAAGCTATGACTAGCAAGCTCTCTGTGTGGCTGGGTTATTTTATATTCCTTTTCCTATCACATAGCATTAGACTATTCACACTTACAAGAGCTCATGTTACTATTTCATAAGCAGGAAAATTATTAGCATCAATTTTTAAAAACGAAGAAGTAGAGCAGATGACAAAACCAACAACAGCATGACAAGTGAACATGAAAAACACAGCGATGACTCATCCAACAAGACAATGCTACTGTGGAAAGAGCCCTGAAGTCAAGGTCCAAATATCCAGGCTCAAGTCCCAGCCTCATCACTTATTAGCCCTTCGGTCTATTGTAAATCACTTATCCTAAAATTCTCCATTTCATCATCTGTTAAATGATGATACTAATAGGCTCACAGAACTTTATGAGAAGTAAATGGAATACACAGACACACAAGGTTAGCTATAAAGTGAGTTAGGAAAATAGTCTGGCAGTGCCACAAAATGTGAACCATTGGACCCAGTAATTCCACTCTTGAGTGTATACCCAAGAGAACAGAAAACATATGTACATACAGAACCTTGTGTGGATTCAAGATTTGCTCGTAACACAAGTGTTCATAGCAGCATTATGCATAATAGCCACAAAGTGGAAATAATCCAATGTCCATCGACTGATGAATGGAGAGATAAAACATGGCATATCCATCTAATTGATTATTTGGCAATGACAAGGAATGAAGTGTGAATACTTGCTATGACATGGATAGACTTTGAAAATATTATGCTAAGTGAAAGAGGCCAGACACAAAAGGCCACATATTGAATTATTTACTTAGATGAAATGTCCAGAATAGACAAATCCACAGAAACAGGAAGTACGTTAGTGACTGCCAGGGAGTGGGGAGAGGAATTGCGAGTGACTGCTAACAGGTTGGCGTGTCTTTTGGGGGTGATGAAAATTAGGTGGTGGAGATGGCTGTATAACATTGAGAATATGCTGAAAGCTACTGAATTGTACACTTTAAATGGTTTTACGTCATGGAGAGTACACCTTGAAAAGTACAATAGCCGGGCTCGATGGCTCAGCCTGTAATCCCGCGCTTTGGAAGGCTGAGGTGAGTGGATTGCCTGAGCCTGTGGGTTCGAGACCCGCCTGGGCAACTTAGCGAGACCTCATCTTTACAATAAATCAAAAATTAGCTGGACGTGGTAGCGTGTGCCTGTAGTTCCAGCTACATGGAAGGCTGAGGCGGAAGGATCGCCGGAGCCCAGCAGGTCGAGGCTGTGGTAGCGGGAGCGGCCACTGTACTCCAGTCTGGGCGACAGAGTGAGACTCCAACTCAAAAAAAAAAAAAAAAAGAAAAGAAAAGTACAATAAACAAATATTACTAAGGCATCTTTCTTTGTAAATGTATTGATACAAAAATGAAACGTTTATGGATATATTTTGAAACCCACATGTCATCTATTTCAGAGTATCTTGTTAGTATAACATCAGATCTGCTGAGCGCAGTGCCTCATACTATAATCCCAGTACTTTGGGAGGCAGAGGAAAGAGAATTGCCTGAGCCCAGAAGTTCAAGACCAGCTCAGGCAACAAGGTGAGACCTCATCTCTAAAACAAATTTTAAAATGAGCCAAGTGTGGTGGTGTGTGCCTATAGTTCCAGCTACTCAGGAGGCTGAGGCAGAAGGATTGCCTAAGCCCAGCAGGTTGAGGCTGCAGTAGCCATGATCATGCCACTGCACTCCAGCCTGAGTGACAGAGAGACTCCCCCCACCAAAAAGATCAGATTTAATTTACTTATTACAGTTGTCTTCAACAGCAAATGTCATTGACAAGTCACACTTTCAATTCTTAATTTAGAAAACCATTAAAATCAGCAACATGTTGTCTTCAAGACCAGAAAGGACCTACATCAAGCCTGTGTGTCTCTGTGCCTCAGAACACATGTAGAAAAGGGTACATGAGAGTAACTTAAGGTGCATGTGTCGTTTTTTAGCACCAAGCTCTCTGCTCACTGGAAAGTGAAATTCCAACTCATTCATTCAACAAATGTTTAACTGAGCACTCATGAATCCCTGGCTCTGTGCAATGTGCTGGGAACAGGGCAGTGGACAAGAAAAATGTGAGCTCTGCCCTACGGATAGTTTGGTTGGCCATCAGCCAGATCTGTTGTAGAATTATGCCTGGAATGCAGAAGTCAGGACAATGTGGTGGAAAGAGCTCTGGGTGGGGCCTTGGGAAACTTGAGTCCTGGACCTGGCTCTTCTTAGGCCCATCTTTTAAACATCTTGTAAATGTTATGGTTTCTTTATTCAGAGGTCAAAAGTTGGCCTCAATCATTGGTTCTCAACCCTGGCTGCACTTTGGAGTCACCTGGGTAACACTGACTTCCAGGTCATGCTCCAGAAAAACTAAATATTTATTCTTGAGGTGGGGTCCAGACATTGGTATTTTTTAACGATCCCCTGGGTGCTTCCCTTGTCCAGCCCAGGTTGGCAGCTGCAGGCCTAAGGACCTCTAAGGCCCTTTACATGTCTAAGGCATCTCTCTTTACATGTCTAAGGCATCAGCAAGTCCATGACTTGAACCAAATGTGAGTCCAGCTCAGATTTCAGGGCTGGTCGTGATAGATTGTGTCTCTCAGCCCCCATCCTACCCCCAGCAAAGAACCCTCAACTCTCCCATGTAGTGGGTCAATGATGTGCCTTATACACTTTCACATCCTCCTCTTTTCTCTGGCTATCCTGCCCTCTAAGAGGTCCATCTGGCTCAAGAGTGGGCAGGAGAAACACAAGAAGATGGACATCTAATGAACCCACCTTGCTGTAACTAAACTACTCTAGAAAGACTGGGCAAGGTACAAGGCAGACACTGTTAACTGAAGTGAGATTTTGGTGGTATCCAGGAGTGTCAACAGTATACCCCACTTGTGACTCATGTCTAAACCATATCAATACACTTCCTGTGTAGGTAGAATAATGATGTCCTAAAGATGTTCGCATCCTAATCCCCAGAGCCAGTGTATATGTTATCTCACATGGGAAAAGGGCTTTGAGGTGTGACTAAGTTGAGAGCCTTGAGATGGGGAGGTGGTCTTGGATTATCCTTGGGGGCCCAGTGTCATCACAAGGGCCTTACACATGAAAGAGGGAGGCAGGAGAGTCAGAGCAGGAGATGCAAAGATGGAAGCAGAGTTCAAAGCGACGTGACTGCTGGCTGGCTGGAGGCCACAGGCCAAGTTATGTGGGCAATCTCTGGAAGCTGGAAAAGCCAAGGAAACACATTCTCCCTAGAGCCCCCAGAAAGGAATGCAGACCTGACAGCACCCTGATCTTAACCCAGTAAGACCTATGTCGGACCTCTGATCTCAGAAACTGTAAGCAAAGAAATGTGTGTTGTTTTAAGCTACTAAATTAGTGATATTCTGTTAGAGCAGCAATAGGAAATGAATACAACCACCCTCCAAACCAGCTCTCCTTTCCACTTCCGTCTTGGTGTCCCTGACCTGATTGTATTTCTGGAAAGCTCAGTTGGTGTGGTTCCAGCCGATAAGTTACATCCAGTGTCTCTCACAGCCATGTCCTCTCAGCCATCCCCTGGTGCCATCACCCCCATTCAGCCTTTACAGCTACCATGTAGGTAACTTTAATGATCCTGACCGATTTCTTTGCCTCACTCACTCCTACTTGCAACTCACTCTGCACATAACTAGCAAGTGAACCTTATCCCTCAAACAGAGTTCTGTTCACATCTCTCCTACAGATGAAGATTTCCCATTTCTTTTGATTTTTATTAACTGAATTCGACACTTGTTATGGGCTAAATTGTGTGACTCCCAAACTCATATGTTGAAGCCCTAACCTTAACCATACTTCAGAATGTGACTACATTTGGAGACAGGGCCTTGAAAGAGGTGGTTAAGTTAAAATGAGGCATTAGAGGGGTCCTGATCCAATCTGGCTGCTGTCCTTACAAAAAGAGGAAATTTAGACATACAAAGAGATGCCAGGCACGTGTGTGTACAGAGAAAAGGCCACTTGCAGGTCAAGGACAGAGGCCTCTGGAGAAACCAAACATATTAAGGTCTTGATTTTGGACTTCTAATCTCCAAAACTGTGAGAAAATTAATTTCTGTTGTTGAAGTCTGTGGCACTTTGTTATGGCAGCCCAAGCAAACTAGTATGCCCTGACACTTATCTATTTTCTATAAATACTACAAACAATTTCCCTATAATCCAAACCCAGTCGGTCTCTGAAAATTCTGGTGCCTGTGCCTTTGCCTGTGCTGGCTCTTCCACCTGGAATGGCCTATCTCCTCCCTGAATGATAAAATTCTAACTATGCGAGACAGCAGGGTCTTGTGGAAAGAGACCAGGAATGGTAGTCATTCCTGGGTTTCAGGTCCAGCCTCATAAGTCACTAGTTCAGGAACCATGAGTAGCTTGCTTATTAACTATTCTAGGCTTCAGTTGGGTATTATTCTGTTGGAGGCCTAGAATAAAATGGGTATAATGTTCCCTTTGCAAATCCCAGGGCAGTTTATGAGGCTCCAATAACATCATGCATGATAATACTTTACATACATTTTCAAGTATGACATACTTACAAGGTATCATTACTTTCCTACAAGGCCCTGCTCAAAGCCACTTATTTCATCAAGCTTTCACTGATCCTCTCAAAAGTCCTTCAAAAACGGAGCAACTTTGATCATGACATTTATCCTTAACTTTGTGCATCTTTATTTGTCTGCAAAGCAAAGTCTAGAGCACAAGTTGTATAGTGAGACAGAGCTGGGTCTAGAGCTGTCACTCATTAGTGGTAGGACACTGAGTAAGTTGCTTAACTATTTTGGGCTCTAGTTTTCCCTGTCTATAAAATGAATACATCTGAAGCCTAGAATAGTTATTACGCAAGCTATTCATGGTTCCTGAACTAGTGACTTATGAGGCTGGACCTGAAACCCAGGAATGACTACCATTCCTGGTCTAGACCTCATAGGGTTGATGTGAGGGGTAAACAAGATAATGCATCTAAAATATCTGCACAGAAAAAGTGTTCAATACATGGCAAGCCTTCCCATTTCCCACTTGACTCACTGAAAGTTGTCACATAACTACCCAGTGTTTACACAGCCCTCTGCTAGTACCAGGGACACAATACTTCTTGAACGAACAAGTAGAGTATATTAAGACAAGGCTACAGGAGATAACTGACACAGTGCTATGGTTGAATGTGTCTCCCAAAGTTCATGTGTTGGAAACTTAATCTTCGGGGCAATAGTATTGAGAGGTGAGACTTTTAAGAGGTGATCAGGTTGTGAGGGTTCTGCCCTTATGAATAGATTAATGCCATTATCATGGGAGTGGGTTTGTTATAAAGGATTAGTTTGGCACATTCTCTCTCTCTCTCTCTCCTCTCTCTCTGTCTCTCTCTCTCTCACCCACGTGATGCCTTCTGCCATGTAATGACATAGCAAGAAGGCACTTGGCAGATGCCAGCCCCTCCACCTTGGACTCTCCAGCCTCCATAATCAGGAGCCAATAAAGTTCTGTTCATTATAAATTACCCAGCCTATGGTATCTGGCAGCACAAAATGGATTAAGACAGAGTGTGAAAGGTCTACTGAGGTACAAGCAAAGCCTGTAAATACTGAGTATGGAATTCTTAAAATTTTGGTGCTACATGAAAAAAAAAAAAATTAATGAGCACGAAAGAGGAAAGGAAATGATCCCTCCGTGATAGTTTAGACCCTAAAAAAGAAAATAATAATGGGTCCCATTTGCAAATGATATAGGTTACCAGCATCCTTGAGTCAATACTGTGTTATTCCAAAGTTAGAGTCTCTGTCTCTTTTTTGAGGCACCCTTTGCTCAAGACACAAAATTCCACACAGTCAGTATTCTAAAAAGCATAAGCCAAGGTAGAGTCAAAACCCATGTTAACTCAACAGGAGCTCAGGAAAGTAAGTAGTGGGGATTAAGTTGGGCCCTAACCATGAGCAGGGTTTGCAAAGCTGGAAGATAAAGAGGAACAGAACATCCTCAGGCACTGAGGGGATGGGGCAGAATGTAAGGACGGGCGTAAGCAGACCAGTCTGACTGAGGCAGGAGAAGGGTGGGTCGTGGAGTAGCTGATCACATGCCCTGGCATGAGAAGTTGCCCACGGCCCCTCCCACCCTAGTAGGGTGCTTGTCTGCATACATGGGTCCCAGGGACTTACCATGCTGGAGTGGACCGTAGCCTGCTCAATGTACCTTGCAATGCCCGTGACGAATGCATTCCTGTCCTCGAAGTTCGTGTCAAAGTTAGCCTGTGGAATCAGAGGACAGAAATATTTGGTAATTGGAAAACAGGTCCAAGGTGGCTGGGTGTCTAGGGAGCAAATTGCTGCTAGCAAACACCACAAGCTCTGTGGAAACCTTCCAACCTGCCCAGTCCCTCAAAACCCCACTTGTAATCCCACCGGGCAGGAGCCAGTGGACATCTGCCACATCTGCTCCCCTTCAGGAATCAGGTTCATCAGCTGAGCTCTAGGAGAACATGCTGTAACTCCACAAGTCCAAATAGCTGCTAAAAGTTAGGATGTATGTCGCTTTAATTCAGCAGTTCCAGAAATACTCACCCCAGGATGCAGATACATACATACAAGGATAATCACAACAGCATTGTTTTGTAATTAAAAAAATAAAAACTGTAAATGACCCAAATGTCCATCATCAGCAAAAAGCTAAATATATAATAGTCTATCCATAAATGGACTAATAAATACCATGAGGTGGCTAATCATAATGTGGTAGCATAGTGGTACTATCATGGAAAATACCCACAATTTTAAGTTAAAAAGTCAACTCAAAAAGCACTATATATATTTTCTATGATTCTCTTTTGGTAAAAACATATATATCTGCATATCTGATAAAAATAGTTATAAGAAAACTTTTATTTGTTATATTTTTCTGTACTGCTTATAATAAAAATATATTTATAGAATTAAAAATTTAATCTGGGTTAGAAGATGTGAATAAACCAAGTTTATGACTTGAAACTTCAAGTGTGTGCTTAACAAATCTAACCACTGAATGATATTAAAAATATACAACGTACTTATATTTAGTCTCCTTTGGCAGTCCAGGAATTAGCAAAAGGTCAAATACAGCTAAAAATTTCAAAAGAGCACATCCTTTATTTCTTTTTTTTTTTTTGAGTTGGAGTCTCACTCTGTCGCCCAGACTGGAGTGCAGTGGCTGCTCCTGGCCACCGCAGCCTCGACCCACTGGGATCCGGCGACCCTTCTGCCTCAGCCTTCCAAGTAGCCGGAATTCAGGCATGTGCTACTACGCCCAGCTGATTTTTTGGTTTATTGTAGAGATGAGGTCTCGCCTGCCCAGGCGGGTCTCGAACCCACGGGCTCAGGCAATTCACGCACCTCAGCCTACCAAAGGCACGGGATTACAGGCTGAGCCACCAAGCGGCTGCACATCCTTTCTTAAGGTGGCTCTGGTCTGGCATACCCAGACAAGGGCCTCTTTGCCCTGATGGATGGTGGCTCTGAACAATCCGACAGTTTGTCATAAGCTCTGCTCTCTCAGGCAAAAGCAAACAACTGTGACTAGCTTCCCTGAGCCCTTCCCGGTCATGGGGAGTTGCAGTGTTCTCATATACACGAAGGAAAAGTAATTACCCAGGCAGGCTCTGGGGGTTTCTAAGTTGCAATATTTAATTCATGAGGTCAGAGCTGCCAAAACCTTGGTTGGTGAAGCAGCAAGAACAGCTGGGAAGGTATCTGGGGTCAGAACAGATCAACAAGACTTCCCTGGGGGAGGAAAATGGTCCTGGTGCACATTTACTAGTTACTCTATTCCTTATACTAGGCTCTCCCAAAGCACAAGGGACTCCATCAGCTCAAGACCTTTCTAGAAGCAGACCTTCCCTTCCCTCTGGCTTCAGGGCACATCCTCTTAGGGATCCCTGGAGTTCCTGCCCCTGGGCACTATCTGCTCTTTCCATTACCTGGTACATGATGGAGGAGGGCGGAGGCTCGATGCATGGTTGTTGGTCAGGGAGTGGCAGCTCTTCGAGCAGGTCCACGTTGGACAGGGCATCTTCCAGGGTGACGTGGGTGGTCATGGCTGCAGTTTCTGTATTCTGCACCGAGGGAAAGGAAGAGAGGGACAATGGAGAGTTTCTTTTCTTTTCTTTTCTTTTTTTTGAGTTGGAGTCTCACTCCATCGCCCAGTGCAGTGGCACACTCACAGCTACCCCAGCGTTGACCTGCTGGGCTCTAGCGATCCTTCTGCCTCAGCCTTCCAAGTAGCCAGAACTACAGGTGTGCGCTACCATGCCTGACTAATTTTTTATTTATTGTAGAGATGAGGTCTTACCAAGTTGCCCTAGCTGGTCTCGAACCCACAGGCTCTGGCAATCCACTCGCTTCAGCCTCCCAAAGTGCTGGGATTACAGGCTGAGCCACCAAGCCCGGCCAAGAATTTCAGAAGCCTCCAAACATTTCTCTCAACCTTGCGGGGTCCAGTCTCCTTTTGGAGAGTAAAGGGGGTTAAGATGCATTGAGACCACTGCCACTTCTTCACAGGGTGTCCCCAACCTGTGCCTTTTGTCTGTGAGGATGTCTTTACAACTAACAGAGTACTGTTTTGTCTATTAACCTGGCTGACACTTACCCCAACCCTCTGTGATCAACACGGAAGGTGGTATTCTTTTCATATAACCAGAGAAAAACGAGGCTCACAGAAGTTACATGCCACCCACACAATCACATGACCAAAGGCAAAGGACCTCAAGGGTCGCTAGACGTGAGAACACAGGTCACAGTTAACACACACCCCACCCCACCCCCGCTTTTTGTTCTTCATAAAGATAGTTCTAAATTCCACTCTTAAATTACTGCATGGCATCATTATCCATGATTGTGATAGCTAAGACAATCAGCAGGAAACACAAGCCTGGGTTTTTAGGCTGATTGAGCTGGGACTAAAAGAACCTGTGAATCCAGCTTGGTTTGCAAAGATAGAAGTGTCATCATCTTCCTTGGCCTGGGTATGGTTGATGAGCCATACCAAACAAATCAGCCCTCAATGAACATTCCTGAGCCTAGACCCTGGCACAGAACAGCTGCTTCAGTGTAACTTTGGCAGACAGGGAAGCTGAAGAGAATTGGAACAGTGCAATTACCTGACTCGAGCTAATTGCTATTTTAAGAACTCAGCACTCAGCAAGCCGAATACCCTTTTTTAAACATATGTAAAACACTGATTAAAAATTGATCATGACTTAGGCTATAAATCGTTCCCATAAGCTTCCTCCAAAATGATAGCTTAGAAGTCACATTCATTGATTACAATGTAATGAACTTGGAAATCAAGAGTGCAAATTACACCAAAAAAAAAAAAAAAACAACACCTCACCCTTTGAAAATTTATCAAACATACTTCAAGGTGATTCATAGGTAAAAAGAAATTCAGTATAGATGTGATAAAATATTTAGAACTGATAGAGAACACTCATAAATATCTTAAATGCACTTAGTAGAAAATAAAAAAAAGGAACTTAATGTACTTAATGCTCTATTCAAAAATCTTAATGAACAAAAACCAACCCAAGATATGAGAATAGAGGGAATGATCGTTACAAAAACAGAAATAAAGCAAAATAAAACACAAACAGTAGAGGTGAACAACAAAAAAAACTTTAAAAAAGATTATTAATAATAATAAAGACTACTCTTAAACACACACAAATAGGAAGGGGACAAAATAGAGGCACCACTGTGCTATCTCAGAGTCCCTCCTTCCCCACCCTGAATCCCAGGGAGGTGTGAGACAGGCCTAGGGACTGGAATTCCTTCAAGACCAGCCTAGGTAACATAGTGAGACCTCATGCTGCCCCTAAACTAATATTTGTTTTAGGTTGGGAGAGCAGATAGGCTGGGCCAACCCTCCCACTGAGTTCTAAGCACACCTTTGTGTACTACAGCGACATGGCCTCTTCAACGAGAGCTCACCGAGCTCAGAACTAACTTCCCCTCTGCTTCCCAGGGTGGTCTCAGGCCTTCACACCTAAGCATCTTCATCTTCTCTCCCTAGAATTCCAAGTGTGGCATTCAGTTCTACAGTAAAACCACTAGCAAATCATTAAAAAAAAAAGACTGTCTTCTTTCTTAAATTACTATTAAGTCCATTTTACAAGAGGGGGTTAATAATTTTACTGGGCATAATGATCTACAACCACCAAAGCTCTAATAATCTCTTCATTATTTCAAATAACAACAACAAGAATGAAACAAACATTTCTTCAGCCCTTATTCTGTGTCAGACCTTGTGCCAAGCACTTGACTGTTTTAATCTTGCATCCACCCTATAAATGTAGTTACTATGATTAGTCCCATTTTACAGATGAGCAAACAACTGCTCAGAATTTAAGCAATTTCACAAGGGGAAGAGGTGCTGGAGGTAGGGCTGACCCAGGTATGCCCAGCTCTCTAGTCTGAGGCTGTCTTCACTACCACATATTTCCTCCTCTGTTCTAGATGATTGATTGATTGATTGATTGGTTTTTTTATTTTTATTTTCTTTAGGGGCCAGAATCTCGCTGTCACTCAGGCTAAAGTGCAGTAGCACAATCACAGCTTGTCGCAGCCTTGACCTCCTGGGCTCAAGTGATCCTTCAACCTTAGACATTCAAGTAGCTGGGACTCTAGGCATGTGCCACCACCCTCAGTTAATTTTTGATTTTTTTTTTTGTGCCCAGGCTGGTCTTAAACTCCTGGGCTCAAGCAATCCTGCCTCAGCCTCCCAAAGTACTGCGATTACAGGCTTGAGCCACCATGCCTGGCCCTAGGTGTTTTCAAACACACCGCATTATTGGATCTTGGCCCTGCTTGTGCCAAAAAAAAAAATCACATGCACAGCCTTTCTTTTTTTTTGAGTCAGAGTCTCACTCTGTCACTCAGGCTAGAGTGCAGTGGCATGCTCACGGCCACCCCAGCGTCACCTGCTAGGCTCAGGCAATCCTTCTGCCTCAGTCTTCCAAGTAGTCGAAACTACAGACAGGTACTACCACGTCCGGCTAATTTTTTTATTTATTGTAGAGATGAGGTCTCAACAACTTGCCCAGGCTGGTCTCGAACCCCTGAGATCAGGCAATCCTCTCGCCTCAGTCTCCCAAAGTTCTGGGATTACAGGCTTGAACCACTGCACTCGGCCTTGCCTCACAACTTCTTAATAATAAAATTCCTGGACTCCATCCTTAAGACCAGTAAGACTGCATTTTTAAAAAGTGTCTTATCTAATTTGCAATGAGAGAAATACAGAATAAATTTAAATGGAGATACTCTTTCTCATTGATTAGATCGACTAAATGGAAAAGTCTGCCCATGCATGCCCTTGGGCAAGGCTGAGACAGATCCTCTCTCGTGCTGTTGTAGGGATGTAAATATGGCACAATCCCTATGGAAGGAACCCTATCAATATCGAACAAGCTTCAATAAACATTTTACCTTTTGACCAGCAATCCCACTTCTAGTTGTCTATCCCAAAGACACAATGACAGAAATGCAAAAAGACATGTATACAAGGCCATTCACAGTAGCACTACTTATCATAGAAAAATACTGGAAACTGAAGACATCCATTCATGGAGGACTGTCTGCATAAACTATGGAGCCACTCTCCAGGGACCTCTGAAGCAGCAGTAAAACAGTGTGTGGACCCTCTGGTGTCCAACGGTGGGTGATCTCCAGCACATGGTGTGCAGGGCATGCTCTCTCCTACTGAGGACAGGAGGGGTACATATACCACACACGCATCTTCTACTAAAAAAAATACATGGAAGGATGAGCCACATACTTCAAAAAACTGGTGACCTACACAGAAGGGAGAAAGGAGGGAATACGGGTAAAGGGGCAGGGGATAGAGGCTAGAGTCCTTTGATCATGCCTTATTTTGTAGATTTGACTTTGAAAATATCAAACTATTTTACATAATCATAAAATAAAATTTAGATTTAAAAGGCAATACCCAAAACAAAAATAAAACGAAACAAACAGACACATATGTGCATAAACTATTGTAGTGACCCCACAGAGTGATTTTAAAATTCAGTTATTTGATGCCTGTCTAGTGTAAAGACATTGAATAGAGACCTGGTTTTTATTACTTTGTTACTGTTAGAGGCTGCCAGTGAATCAATTTTAATGTTGAAAATTGGTAAACAGGCCAGATGTGGTGGCTCATGCTTGTAATCTCACTTTGGGAGACAGAGGCAAGAGGATTGCCTAAGCCAGGGGTTCGAGACCAGCCTGGGCAACTTGGTGAGACCTCGTCTCTACAATAAATTTTTAAAAATTTAGCTGGGTGTGGTGGTGCCTGCCCATAGTACCAACTACTTGGAAGGCTGAGGCAGAAGGATCACCTGAGCCCAGGAGGAGGCTGCAGTAGCCATGAGCATGCCACTGCACTCCAGCCTGGATGACAGTGAGACTTCAATTCAAAAAAAGAAAAAAAGAAAGGTAAATAAAAGGAAAAAAACATTTAACCTGTCTTTCCTAATCAAACTATGCCACTAGATAACCAAATTATAGAAGAGAGGAATGTTTCTCTCTACAATGTTTTTTTTTTCTCTTGTTCAGAAAAAAAAAAAAGACAACTAGAATATTCCTATTCTCCCAAGTCCCTATGAACAAATAGGTCCAGGTTCTGATTGTCAGCAGTTGCTAACATCCCAGAATGAAAGACAAGCAGACATGAACTAGTGCCTCCTGCTGAAAAGACATACCATCACCTTGAAGAATGCTGAACCCAAAATGAAACACCTGAGTCTAACCAAGCCTTTGACACCAATTCAGTGGAACTACAGCAGGTAGAAGAACATGCTATAATATACTCCTGTGATGAAATCAATGAAATACAACCTATGACAAACTCTGCTGGACAAATGACTCAGGGCTTTCCACAAGTAAATGCAAAGGAAAAAAAAAAAGAGAGATGAGGGAAGTTTCCGATGTTAAAGAAACCTAACACACTATCACATGTGGACCTTATTTGGATCCTATTTCAAACAAACCATCATGAAAATAAAATTACATTTATGAGAAAATTGGAATATGTATACTGATGGGATGATATTTGATAATATTAAGGAAATAGTGGAGTTTTTTTAAGGTGTGATGACATCAAGGTTATGTTTTAAAAGAGTCCTTATCTTCCAGAAATATCCACTAAATATGGACAAAATGATTTAGGGGTTTGCTTCTATGGGTGAATAGCTGCTAATAGCATGTGATGCATACATGGGGTCTTACTGTATTTTCTATACAATTCTATATGTGTGAAATTTTCCATAAAACCCTCTAGATCAGTGTACATGTTTCCAGTTCATATCTGACTTCCCTTCTTTCTCCTGTCACTGGGTTTCTTCTGGGCTTCTCAACCTTCAGGGTAATTGGTCTACCAGAAGAACCCTAAGGTTTCCCCTCTAACATAACAGCACCCCCAACTTTCCTTGAAGAGAATCAGTAAATGAACAACCTATAAGCCCAATAAATTAAGAGTCTTTGCATTAATACAACCTTTCTTTTCTCCTGCAAATACAGCTTTTCTACCAGATTTCCATGAGTGTCTGTAGATCATTCACTGCCTAAGGGAGAAGGAAGTCAGACATTTTTAGCTCAAGTGCTGGAAGTCCCTGCCAAAGCCACATCATTCAGGGAGGAAAAATGTTCTGCAGATCTGAGCAGAGGGATACATGAGAATAAGTACATACTTCTTTTCTGCTTGCCTGTTATGCAATCTTCCAAGTGAGAATAATTATTTATATTCAGTCTTGAACGTGTAGTCATTTTGTCATTTTGGAAAAGAAATTAATAAAGTTCTTTTTTTTTTTTTTTTTTGGTAAGTTGGAGTCTCACTCCGTCCCCCAGGCTGGAGTGCAGTGGCACACTCACGGCCACCCAAGCGTCGAACTTTTGGGCTCAGTCAATCCTTCCACCTCAGCCTTCCAAGTGACCAGAACTACAGGCGCACGCTACCACGCCCAGCTAATTTTTGATTTATTGTAGAGACAAGTTCTCACCAAGTTGCCCGAGTTGGTCTCAAACCCGTGGACTCAGGCAATCCACTCGCCTCGGCCTCCCAAAGTGCTGGGATTACTGGCTGAGCCACTGAGCCTGGAATATTTTAAAATTAACAGTGTTCTGGGAAGACAATTTGTCAAATACAGCTGTAAATTCTCAGTGTGGGGCATTCGAGGCAGATTAAAATTCAGTGCCTTCATAACAGACACAGGGTCAGTGGCCTGGCTTCACTGGAGGTGGTAATAACATTGGGCTCACAGGCAATTTGCTTCTAAAAAGGGCTTTAGGGGGTCCCAGGCTGAGATGACTGGCAGACCCCCAGTAAGAGGGGTTGATGAGTTCCCACAAATGCAGGGTGGGTTCCAGGAGAACCCAGCTTTGGGAATGCAGGTTCTGACTACCCTGTAAGCAAAGGATTCGTACTACTGTTTTCTGTTTAACTTTCTGGAAAAAAAAAAAGTAAGATATTTTTACTGATGTGAACACTAGGCTATATAGTCATAACATCAAGTTCTGAGTTTTAATTTGTCATCTGCCACTAACTATACAAGCATAGCAAGTTACTTCACCTCTCTGAATGTTTCCTTATCTATAAAAGGATCATATTTTATAAGAGGGCCTGTCCTCAGTGATTTATTCTGAGGATTATCTAACTTTACAACATGTGGATTAACTAACACAGTAGCCAGCAAAGAATAAACATTCAGGAAATGTCAATGTCAAAAGATAAAGTTACAATAAATTTGTAGATTTAATTGGCTTTTATTCATGACTCTTGAATTGGGGCAGCCTCCATTCTATAAAATAGAATGATCTCTCTCCCACTGGGCAATGGTAGAACAGAAGGTTTTGTAAGTAAGGAATAAAAAAAAATAGGAAAAAAAAACCTGACTGGTTAACATCAGGTTACTTGTTTGTAAGGGTTAAAGCAGAGGGGCTTCCTTATTATGCTCACTCAGGTAGTTCTGAATCTCTTGTTTTAAGGATGAACTGATCTGTTTTGGGACCTATCTGCTTCCTAAGTTTCTGTCTGATTATGTGGCATTTAGCAAGAGTGACTCCATCTTGCTTTAGTCTAGTCTGTTGGGGCCTAGCGCAGGAACTCAGTCCAAAACAATGGCCTCCCATATGGCTGTTTAACAATAGCTAGTCCAAGGCCTCTTCTCCACAGAGGGAATGGATGAATTAAATATTGCAACAATTCTCCTTTAAAAAGTAATGCATTATTGTTATTATACTAATATCTCAATTCTACAGATCTTTCACACTGATTTCTTCAATCACAATCATCTTAAAAATTCAACAGGGCAGGTGTTATTTTTACTATTTTTCTGAAAAGGACACTGTGTTATGGAGAAGTAAACACTTTCATTCAAGGTCACACACAGGTAGGGTAGAAGCAGGATATCTTGACCCTAGTTCTGTGCCCTTTCTTTAGACCACACCTGCTTTTGTACCTTTTTGAAAGCTGCTGAGCACATATTTTTCCCAGTTGGACTGCCATTTCCTCAAGAAGAAAAAGACTCTGCCAAGCTCGAAAGATTAGGTAACTGTCACCTTTGGGTTTCAGGAACAGCAAGAGGCCAGGAAATATCTTCCTTGTCTGTACAGCTCTCTAGCTAGAGGCTATATACATACATACATACATACATACATGCATACATAATATATACGCACACATATATATATATACACACACACATATGTATATTTATATGTAGAAAAAATTACATAAATAAATATATAAATAAAAAGGAGGCTTAGATTGTCTCTACTTAGAGAATTTTAGTCATATGCCACATACCAGCATTTAGGCCAATGAAGGCCCACAGACACAATGGTGGTTCCATAAGATTGTAATATCGTATTGCTACCGTATCTTTTCTATGTTTAGATACACAAATACTTCCCACTGCGTGACAGTTGCTTACAGTATGCAGTACAGGAACGTACTGTCCAGGCCTGAAGCCTAGGAGCAACAGACTGTCCCACACAGTCTAGGTATATAGTAGGCTAGACTTTCCAGGTGTGTATAAGCACATGCTACGATGTTCACATAGTGACAAAAATTGCCTAATGATGCATTTACCAGAATGTATCCCCATCTGTAAGTGGTGCTTGACTAGATTTTGGGTAGCTTTTGACGAAGCAAGGAAAAATTCAAAGAAGAAATTTGGAGGATATTCTGCTGCTCCCTCATGGGTGTGAGCTGGGTGAGTTTGGAGATTGTGTGGGAACTGAAGTTTACTGTGGCAGGATGTGGCTTCACAGGTCAGTCTCCTCATGGAGCTGACACCCTTTCACATGTCAGAGCCAGCTTCTTTGCATATGTGGGAGCCAAGAAGGGACACAATCTTTTGCGTTCATCTTACAAGAATTCCAGAGAGTGTACCAAGATGGGTCATGCAACTTATTCTCAATAGGTTTGGAGTGAAAAGTTTTACAGAACAGGCCGGCTGTGGTGGTTCATGCCTATAATCCCAGCGCTTTGGGAGGTCAAGGTGGGAGGATCGCTGGAGGCCAAGAGTTCAAGACTAGCCTTGAACTGAGGCAACACAGTGAGACCTCATCCTTACCAAAAACAACAAATTGCTGGGTGTGGTGGCATGTGCCTGTAGTCACAGATACTTGGGAGGCTGAGGCAGGAGGATCGTTTGCACCCAGGAGTTCAAGGCTGCAATGAGCCAAGATCATGCTACTGTACCCCAGCCTGGGCAACAGAGCAAGACCCTGTCTCTAAAAATAAATAACGAGTTTTACAGAACAATCCACTTATCCAACAATCAGACCTTGTAGCTTCAAACCTCATATTGGCCACTTGGAGCCATTTCTAAGGTATTACCTGTGTACAGGTTAGGAGCCATTTGGATGCTGAGAGTGGCAAAACTAATGATGGAGCTTGGGCAGAGATATTCAAGATGGAGGGAAGAACCATGGCAGGTGCAGGAGTCTGGGCCATTGAGTGTGGGAACAAGAGTACCACACAGCTCAACAGCTGGCAGAAGTATCCCCAACATCGTGGTGCACAACAGAACCCCAACCAATGCCTCATAGGCTGTCAGAATCATCCTAGAGCTGGAAGGGACCAAAGGAAAGAAATGACTACCTCTTTAAGAAGCCTTTCTGAGGCCAGGTGTGGTGGTGTGCATCTGTATTCCCAGCTACCCAGAAAGGTGTGGTGGGAGAATCACCTGAATCCAGAAGGTCGATTCTGCAGTGAGCCATGATTGCCACTGCACTCCAGCCTGGGCAACAGAGGGAGACCGCTGACTACCCCCCATCAAAAAAAAGAAGGTTTTGTGATACCAAGCCCTACCTGAATCCACACTCTCTTCTGGTTCTCACTGAATCCAGTGTGTTCCTTCGTTTGTAGTATCTGTACTACTTTATTAAGTGATTTGCCATTATTTTTCTCTTGCCCTAAACTATAAGCTCCTTGAGGGCATTGCATTGTGTCTAATTCACACCCAGTTCCTATGCTGAGCATGTATTCGTAACTCAAAGATTTGTTTGATGATAGAATGACCAGTAAGCCCAAGAAAGGCTTACTAGGTCCAAAATATTGGTTTTTTTTTTTTTAAGTGGGAGAGGAGAAGAAAAATAAATAGCAAGAAAACTATTTAGATTTTATAAAGAATTCCATCAAAATCATTGAAATAGTCAATGTTTAAGCACTTAAAGTAATAATTCAATATTTTATAAATGGTGACCTAAGAAATAAAATTTTTCTTTTCTAATGCTGCATGTGCTGATTTCACCCATCCGTCAAGGTCTCTACCCTCTAGGACATGAGCACCATTCTTCTGACACTTTCTGCTTCAGAAGGGACCTGAGTAGTGTTTCTTCCTATGCCAGCGCAGACATTGCCAATTGATCGTGACTCTTTTGCATGGGGTTCACAGATGGCCTCAGAATCTTCATGAAATACTGAGCTCCAGGCAGCCGCCAACAATAATCTGAGTTTGCCTATGAAATAAAACATATACAACCTCCCTAGAGTGGTATCATACATGTGTAAACCCCTTGAGGTCAGGGACCGTTTTATTATTTATAACTTAGAACTGCAGGGACTCTAGCTGAGTGTCACAAACAGATTAGGTGCTGAGGAAGCATCGAATGCAAAAATGCATGAACACACCTGAATCTCTGGACAATGTAGGAGAGACAAGATGACCTGAAGTTGGCCATGTCCTTGCTTATAATTTTCTATTCCTTTCCTTCACTATTAATAACACAGATCACTTAAATCAGCATGGAACATGCAGTCACATCCATAAACTGCCAATAAAATTACTTAATATTTTTCTCTAAAGAGAGTCTCTTTTTGCCGGGGGGGGGGAGACGGCATTTTATAAATATATTTCAGAAGGAAGCTTTTCCTCACAATCACTAATGAAAACCAGTATCACTTGCCATAAACAGAGGGAATCTATAAAAAATAAAAGCAATGAAAACAAATACAGGTCTGGGTATGATCTGAAAATGATCTCTCTCATGTCCCCCGTTGATATGCACATGAGAGGTGTTTTAGTGTAGTGGTGAACTGGATGGCTTGAGTTCGAATCTTGACTCTGCCAATACCTGGTTGTGTGACCTTGAGTAGATGACATAACCTTTCTGAACCTCACTTTCCTCAATTTTGAAATGAGGCTTAATAATAGTTCCTATCTCATAGGCTTGAAAACCAAATGAGTTCATCCATGCAAATGGCTTGGCAGGTAGAAAGTACTCAGTAAAAGTTAGTGTCCCAACAACACTGAAACTAGCAGCATATAAAAAGGATTATACATCATGACCAAGAAAAATTTTTTCCCAAGAACGTAAGACTGGCTTAACATTGTCATCAGAAGATTGATTAATGTAATAAACCATATCAGTAGAATAAAGGACAAAAACAACACGACCATCTCAATACACATAGAAAAAGTATATGACAAAATCTCATACCTCTTCATGATAAAGAAAATAAAAAAACACTCAAAAAACTAGAAACAGAGAACAAAGAGTGGCTACAAAAACCCTTTAGCTAACATCAGACTTAATGGTAGAAGATTGAAAGCTTTCCCCTAAGATCAGGAACAAGAAAAATAATTCCGCTCTCACCATTTCGACTTAACTTTGCACTGGAGGTTGTAGCTAAGGGAGTTAGCCAAGAAAATTAAATCAAAGGCATCCAGATTAGAAAAGAAGAAGTAAAACTATTTCTATTTGCAGATAACATAATTTTGCATATCAAAAAATCCTTAAAAACCCATTAAAATTATTAAAATAATAAACAAGTAGGCAGGATGCATCATCAGCATACAAAAACCAACTGTATCTCTATACACTAGAAATACACAATATGAAAAGAAAATTGGGCAAACAATCCTATTTATAATAGCACTTAAGAGAATACAATACTTAGTAATAACTTTAACACAATAAATGTCAAATATGCATTTTAAAAACTATAAAAACATTGTTAAGGCCAGGCTCGGTGGCTTAGCCTATAATCCCAGCACTTTGGGAGGCCGAGGCGAGTGGACTGCCTGAGCCCACAGGTTCGAGACCCACCCGGGCCACTTGGCGAGTCCTTGTTTCTACAATAAATCAAAATTTAGCCAGGTGTGGCAGCATGCGCCTGTAGTTCTGGCCACTTGGAAGACTGAGCCGGAAAGATCGCCAGAGCCCAGCAGGTGGTGGCTGCGGTGGCCAGGAGCAGGCCACTGCACTCCAGTCTGGGGGAAAGAGTGAGATTACAACTCAGAAAAAAAAATTGTTAAAAAAACTAAAGACGTAAATAAATGAAAAGGCATCCCATGTTTATAGGCTGGAAGAATTAACATTTTTAAGATGGCAATATTCCCCAAATCCATCTACAGATTCAACACAATCTCTATCAAAATCTCAGCTGACTTCTTTGCAGAAAGTGTCAAGCTAATCCTAAAATTCATGTGGAAGTTCAAAGGACCCACACAAAATAGACAAGATGATCTTGAGAGAAAAAGAACAAAATTGTAGGACTCGCACTTCCCAATATCAAAACTTATAAGAAGCTACAGCAATGAAAATAGTGTGGTGCTGGCATGAAAACAGACAAGAACAATGATAGATCAATGGAACAGAACTGAGAATCCAGAAATAAACCCCTCGTATTTGTAGTCAATGGATTTTGGATAAGGATATCAAGACAGTTCAATGGAGAAAGAATACACTTTCCAACAAAATGTGCTGGCACAACTGATCTCTTCATGCAGAAGAATGAAGTTGGACCCCAACCTCACTACATATAATATGTTAACTCAAAATGGATAAAGGTCTGTGTAAGAACTAAAACTATAAAACAACAAAACACAAGCAACAAAATAAAAAATAAATTAGATAGTATTAAAATGAAAAACTTTTGTGCTTCAAAGAACACCATCAAGAGTGAGAGATAATCCACAGAATAGAATAATATTTGCAAATAACATATTTGCTAGGTATATAGACTATATAAAGAATTCTCAGTAATAAAATGACCCAATTTTAAAAATAGGCAAAGGCACCCGAGACCCAAACCCCGCCACAACACAATATGTCGATGTACCAAACATGCATGTGTACTCCAACCTTAAAAAAAAAAAAGGCAAAGGATCTCAACTTTTCTCTAAAAAAGATACGCAAATAGTCAATAAACACATTAAAAGATCAATATCCTTAGTCATTAGGGAAATGCAAATCAAAACCAGATACCACTTTATACCCTCATAAAAAGGACAAAGAATTAACAAGTATTGGCAAGAATGTAAAGCAATTGGAACCAGCACTGCTAGTGGGAACATAAAAAGGTGCAGCAACTTTGGAAACCAGATTGGCAGTTCCTCATGTTTTTAGAGTTACCCCATGATCCAGCAATTCTACTCCTAGGTATAACCCTAAGCGAAATGAAGACATATGTTTACTCAAAAATTCGTTCATGGATGTTCAAGGCAGCATCATTTATAACAGCCAAAAAGAGTAAGCAACCCAAATGTTCATCAACTGGTAAATAAATAAAATGTGGTATATCCATACAATGGAATATTTTTCAGTCATAAAAAGAATAAAGTACTGATACTTGCTACAATATGGATGAACCTTGAAAATATTATGATAAGTGAAAGAAGCCAGTCATAAAAAACAACGCATATTATATGATTACATTTATATGACATGTCTAGAGTAGCAAATCTATGGCAACATTAAGTCCATTAGCAGCTGTCTAGGGTTGGAGGGGGACTGGGGAAACAGGAGGTGCTGCTGAAGGCCATGAGGTTTCTTTCTGGGGTGCTGAATGCTCTAAAATGGACCATGATTATGACTGCACAACACTGTGAATATGCTGAGAATCACTGAAGTGTATGTTTAAAATGGGCGAATTGTATAGTATGTGAACGATATCTCAATAAAGCTGCTACCAAAAAGGTTAGCATTTTTATAACTACTTCTGGGAAACTTTGGGTCTAACATAAGCTGGTGGGGCATGAAAGAGAGCTGGAGATGGAGCAGGAACTTGGGGAGTTTGGGGACCATGATGCTGTCCCTATAAGCAGAAGCTGTAGAGAGAAAAAATCCACAAGGGACAGTGGAAGAGAAAAAGAAAGCAACAGACACATACCCCATGGAGCAGCCCCCTACGCTGCAGGGTGAAATGGACCACCATGGGGCAGGGCTCAGGCTTCTCTGTTAGGTCTTTCTCCCTGTCTACATCTGTCAGGGCCTGGAGTTGCCCCCACTAGAAAAAAGCTTCCACCCATGATGAAAAGCCTCTGAGCTGGGTGGGGTGGTGAGCCCTGAGGTTTAAAATGAGAACAAGAAGGGAGTCTAGCTCTTTTTCTACTGATGAGGAAACTGAGCGAAGAGAAGGGACTTGTGCAAGGTCACTTGGCTAGTGAGGACTAGCATTGCAACTTCCTGAGAACACAAAACAGTAATTCATAGCACAGCTTTTTGAGGCAGGATTTCACTTTTTTTTTTTTTTTGAGGCAGGGTTTCACCCAGACTGGAGTGCAGTGGCATGATCATGGCTCACTGCAGCCTTGACCTCCTGGGCTTAAGCGATCTTCCTGCCTCAGCCTCTCAAGCAGCTGGAACTATGGGCACATGCTACTGCACTCAGTTATTTTTTCTATTTTTTGTAGAGACAGGGTCTCACTTTGTTGCCCAGACTGGTCTCATACAATTCTCCCTCCTTGGCCTCCCAAAGTGTTGGGATTACAGTTGTGAACTACTGCCTAGAAAAATAATACGTTTAAGAAAGAAAGAGTTCTAATTTTGCAACAAAACCAAAAGCCATGTAAGAAAGGAAATATAATCAAAGGATATTACTTGGCCCTTTTGTGATCATCACTTATACATCTTAATAATGTGGCCGCTTTACAATATGATTTAGGTTAAAACATAGCTCTTCCTATATTGGGAGATGGGGGCAGGGCAGGGAGGGGGGTGGTGTAAGAGACATCTTCATCCATCACAGCAGGAAGTAAACAGATAACGTGCAGGAGAGATAAATCAAGAAACAGCAGTGTAAGCATATCATTAAAGATCTGGAGGCAGCAACTGGAAGAAACAGTGAGTTAAAAGCAGCAGCCTCTGGGGGAAGGTGGGCACTGGACGGCTGTTTTTCATTATGGGTCTTTCAATACTATTTGATTTTTTTAAAGCATGTGCATGTATTGTTTTGATCAAAGTATAATAATTTACTTTAAAAGACAACAACCCGGGGCCTCTTTGCCAGCAGCTCAGATACCTGGAGGGTACACAGTGCCGACTGGCAAGGCAGTCTTTGTGTTTAATTCCCTCGCTGCCTGTCTTCTGGGCCCAGATGCCCTATCTCCTACAGCTTTTCTCCACACAGGGGACCTGAGGTCAGAGCAGGGAAGTCCAGGTCAGCCTCGACTCTGGCCCCTGGAGAAGGCCTACCCTCCCTGTTGTTTACAAGGAGGCAGAGAAGGAGAACTTGATGGGGCTAACAGGCTTGCCATCTCGGTTGCCATTTTACTCAGCTGCTTCCTGTGTCGTTAGGGTTGAGGAGGACTTTCTGGTGATACCAAACCAGGCAGATACCAGCAGCTCAGGGGCATGGCCCCCATCCTCTCAGGAGGGGAGGTCATGCCACCAAAGGTAGCTTGCTGATTCGCTCCTATGGGGCCCCCCCCGACAGGCCGTCACATGAGGAACACCAGTGTAACTTGCATTCGGGGAGAGGCACTTCCTCTCAGGGTCACCTGCTAAAACTCAGAAAGAGAAGCATCTGCTGTGGAAACAGAGACTGAGACTTCAGGTTTGGCCACCAGATGGGAGCATGCAGACCTCAGTTTCATCCCTGTGAAACTGCAACTTGAACATGGTGCAGACTAAAGACTGACTTAGGCCCCAAGATCACATTTTTGCTCACTCTAAAATGGGGACATTTCTCTGTCTGTAAAATATGGAGGTTGGCCTGGTAGCAGCCTCTCTCTCAACCATGATATGAAAACCTGAAGTGTGAAAACTGTTGTGGGCAACCTGTACTAATAATAGTTTAAGTACTGAGGATTATAAACAAGGCACTGTTTATTAGAAGTAAGGTGAGGGTTCCAAGTACCCCCCGCCCCATACAACATATTGCTTGTATGTTCATCTCTTCTCTAGAGTTGGAGAAAATGGGGGGGGTTGGCTGTGGGGTGTGATGTGTTGAACATGTCAACACTGTCCATCATGTGTACTGAAAAAAAAACCAGAACAACAACCAGTTAAGAGTCATTGGACAGGCTGGGCATGGTGGCTCAAGCCTGTAATCCCAGCACTTTGGGAGGCCAGGTGAGAGGATTGCCTGACCTAAGGGGTTCGAGACCAGCCTGGGCAACTTGGTGAGACTTCATCTCTACAATAAATTAAAAAATAAGCTGGGCATGGTAGCACGTGCCTATAGTTCCAGCTACTTGGAAGGCTGAGGTGGAAGGATTGTCTGAGCCCAGCAGGTCGACACTGGAGTGGCTGTGAGCATGCCACTGCACTCCAGCCTGGGCGACAGAGTGAGACTCCAACTCAAAAAAGAAAAAAAAAGAGTCATTGGACTTGAGCTTCTCTCAGGGCCCTTTCAACTCTAAAGAAAAAGACTATGACTATAGGAGGGACATTCCACCCAGGGGGATTCTTTAAAGACCACACTTTAAGGATTAGGTGGACCATCCACCCAAAGGTGCCCAAGTACATTCCTGCTTTGTGCCTTTGCTCAAAGTATCTCCACTCCCCTGTGGACTGTCCTCTCCCCTCTCAAATCCTACCCATCTGTCAAGGCCCAAGTCAAGATATGTCTCTTCCACAAAAGTCTGACCAGCCAAAGCCCACAATAACCTTCCTTTCTCTGCAATTCCATAGCACTTACAGTCTAAGGTTCACAATTTCCTCCTGTGTTACAAAGTGCTTTATATTTAGCTAATTCTTTGGATCACGAAGAATGCCAAGGATAGTCATCTTTTCTGGGTTTGACCCATAGCAAAACAGCACAGAGCTGGGCACATAGCAGGTACTACTTGCTTAATTAATACTTCATGAAAGATATATTGAATGCATAAACCAGTGACCAAAATTCACGTCTTTTGGTTTAAAATAACAAAAATGTTGAAACAGCACAGTTGTCTAAGACACCGTATCTAAGTCAGTCTTATTATTATAAGAATCTGAGGAGATTTCTTTAGAACATTCTTCTGTCACTGAGCACCACATGTTCTTATGCATAAGCGGATCCTGAACAATTATCATAATACTATAAAAAAGGGCTTGGCAGTAGAGGGACACTGCCAGGGGAGGGAGGTGGGTGCACACTTCATCAATAAGGGTACCTGATCTCAAACCAGGTGAAGTGAGGACCCAAGTCAGGTCCAAACTTTACCAGTACAATGACCATTTGTATCCCTAATCCTAAATTGTACCCATCGTTAAAACAAGTAAATAAATAAACAAAAATTCTTCTGTCACATGAATTCCACCTCAAGCCATAAGAAGTAAGTCCTCATTCCTCTTTCCTCTATGGAGGTACAACAGACTTGGAGGCTGAGGGTTGATTCCTAGTTTTGAATTCGTGCCCCACCATTCACACCTGGCCAAAATCAGTTTTAAGGCATCACATTTTAAAAGCACAAATCAAAAAAGTTCTCAGGTATCCTTTCACTGAGTTACTGACTGTCTTCTAGGAGGGTGAGCCCTGCAAATTCTCTTTGATCTCAGCCGGGCCTTCAGTGAAGTTAGACAATTCTCTTATTCATCCCCAGCTGATTTCTTATTCCACCCACAGAGGCAGCCGTTCCCAACTCAGGAAGTCTCCTGAAGTTTCCTAACCAGACCATCACCTTGATTTTCTGTGGAGGACCTCACCTCCCACCTCCCTTAGAAAACAGAGACCACATAGCATGGACATATGGAACAGCCCTCCACTCACCCGGAGATTCAAGTCTGAGAACCACTGCTCTACAATGGTCAAACGAATGGATGCAAACACAAAATCAAAAGGCCTATTGATGAAATCATCAGTGTGTCTTGCTCAGGCATCTCACCAGAAGGTCCTGTTTACTTTCCTCTCTCATTGTGCCATAAGTCTATCAAAAAGCCACCCAACCAGAATGATCCCTGCAAGAAACTCTGCCTGAACCCAGCCTCTGCCTTCTCAAAACAATTTCTTTCAAGCATCTGCACCCAATTGATTTCTCCTCTGTTGCCAGGGCCCAAGAAGTATGGCTTAAATGGCCATTCTTTTAGGTACATCACACACAGCCCTCGGCATCATGGCCATGGCTAGGGGGCCAATATCCAAATCTTTGCATCATGGGAGGCGTCCCACCCCAGACTGAATTCTGAAGTGTCTTTGTACAGGCAGGGCCATCCAGGGGCCTTGACAGAATCTGTGAATCACAAAGTGCCTTTCAGCTTCCCATTGGCTCTATCATACAGAGAGGCCACAGAACCGTCTTCTTAAATGGACACATAAGATATAATTAATAAGCTGTGCCTTTAGGAATGGAGGGCACTTATCCAAAAGAGTCACACAACCAGGAGCCTCCTTCTTCTATTTTCCATAGCCTTTTATTCTCAGAGACAATCTCATCTGCGGGTTTCTGTGATGACAGGCAGGTAACAAGCTGCGACTGCTCTCCATTGCTCAATTTTAAAGTCAGAGAGGTAGTGGCTGGTTGAAAGGCACACAGCAAGTCAGAGATCAATCCAGCATCCTCTGACCACTGCCCTGGAAGCAAAGCATGGCCTCAGCACACATTTAGTGGCTTGCAAATTGTTGACGACATACAGAGGAAGAGGTCCTTCCTCAACTCCTCATGTTGAAACGTGAGAACTACCCTGGGCTTCTGCTCAACTTATTCCCCCCCTTCTCCCCTTCTCTCTGCCTCCTCCAGCTCTGCCCAACCTCCTCGTGCTGCCCAAAGAGCACTTCCCACCTGAAGCTCCTACTGACACCACATCTTGGCATTCTTTCCTTTCGCTTCCTATGGCAGGCAAACCTGGGGCTGGTGTTAACTGGTCACAGAGACGAACTCCCCTTGAAAAAGTGGAGGTAGAGGTAGAGGGGTTGGTAAGGGCCATGGGTTGACTACACACATGAACCCAGTTCTGAATGATTATATAATAAGGATGTTATAACAAGAAATACATGAATATAATAGCACTGCGAATACATGCCAAGTGCTTGGCACTTTCACGCATCCCTCATTTTTTTTTTTTTTTTTTTTTTGAGTTGGAGTCTCACTCGGTTGCCCAAACTGGAGTGCAGTGGCCGCTTCCGGCCACCGCGCCTCGACCCGCTGGTCTCCGGCGATCCTTCCACCTCAGCCTTCCAAGTAGCCGGAATTACAGGCATGCGCTACCATGCCCGGCTGATTTTTTGATTTATTGTAGAGATGAGGTCTCGCTGCCCAGGCGGGTCTCGAACCCGCGGGCTCAGGCAATCCACTCACCTCAGCCTTCCAAAGGCGCGGGATTACAGGCTGAGCCACCGAGCCCGGCTACGCATCCCTCATTTAATAAGAGCATCCGAAGATGGTCCATCTCCTCCTCCACCACGGAGGTCCCTGTTCACTGCCTAAAAGACACCAGCACACTCCACCCCCTCCCACCACCTCCAGCACAGATGCACAGGCCAAATACTGGACCCTAGACAAAGCTTTGCTCCTCAGAATGACAAGACCAAAGGCCTTTCACTAAGACTCCAAAGAGGTGACTGAGGTCTGGCTTCATCAACTACAAGTGAATAATTAATAACTTGCCAGTAAAGAAATAAACTCATTGTTAGGGTGGCCACATGGAGGCTACAAAGGGCATTTTGTGAGGCTCTTGGTGGACCTCCGGGCCAGCAGGGGTCCAAAGAAGCCTCTTTGAGAGCATACTCTGATCAGATCCTTAAACGTGGGTCTGGAGCCCTGTGCTGTCTTCCAGAAGTGCGGTTCCCAATGTTAATTAGCTTGCTGCCTATTCATCACTTAATTCAGCTTTCTGGTCCATGACAGAGGCCCACCAAACACCCAAGAAGGCACCACTTAGCAGAGGGGCCATGTAGCATTCTTCAGGGACCCTCTACCAGTTTTTAAATTCCTGTCTACTTCCTTCTCCGGGCCCCTGGTCTGATTTGAGTAAAACTCTCCAATCCTACTGGATTGTATACCCTACTCTTGGCACAATGCCTAAAGCAAGTTTTTCCTTTTTCATTTTCCAGCAGGGACTGAACAAGGCAGCCTTGGGTGCCTACAGAACCGGTCAGAACTGGCCAGGAAATATAATAAAGAAGCTTAGTGAGCAGAGAGCTAATGCCCCCAGCCAGAGGCTCAGTGTGCAGAACCAGCTAGAGGCGCTGGCTTTGTAAGCAACAACACATTTCTTGTGGTCTCATAACTGCCCTGGCAGATGGCAGCTAGTGCCAACGGGGAACTCTCCACGCAAAAGTTTCACATCGTCCCACAAGTGGACGCTGGGTCCTCAACAAATGCCTTCTGGTGACAGTCACCTCTGACCAGTTACACACACACACACACACACACACACACACACACACTCTCTCTCTCTCTCTCTCTCTCTCTCTCTCTCTCTCTCTCTCTTCTCTCTCTCTCTCTCTCTCTCTCTCTCTCTCTCTCTCCTACGGTATTCCTGTCCTCCGGGCCAAAGCTGCTTTTGCCAAATACAGAGCTGACAGCTGCTAGATACTGTCATTTCTGGGAGCTGTTCCCCCAAAGAGCTCCCCAGCTCCCCACCCCCACTTCCAGCCCACTGTCTGAGTTCCACCATTAAAGACAGTAAATATTTCAACTTAAAGCTTTGTTTCCCATAAAAATGCTCCCATCCTCTGCTTCCTTTCTGGACAAATGACTTCTAAGGCACCTGCTCTATATTCTTTTGCATTTAGCTCTTCAAGATAAACACATTCACTGGCTCCTTTGGAAAACAATTTTTGACACTAGTGAATGAGGGGCTGGCAGGGCAGGTGGGAGGCCCCAGGGAGGGCCACAGTGAGGGGGATCTGATGGTGGAGAAAACAATCTTCAAGTCCTTCTCAAACCTGTTCATGGATATGGACCTAGATTTCTGCCCTCCGAGATCTGAGAGTCCCAGGGTTGCTGGCATAGCTTGAGCCCAGGAGGAAGGTGAGACCCACTGCCCTAAATGGGATACAGGTAGGAGATGGAAAATGGGAGCACAGGAACCAACACTCTCCTGATATGCCCTCCTGCCTGCAAACCTGCCCCAGGCTCCCTGCCCACGCTGTGAGGGCCCTGGCACCCAGAAGCTAGCAGATCCTTGGCCTAGCTGGAAAGGCAGCTGATGGCTCTTCAGCCCCTGGTGAGAGTTTCCACTGTGCTGGGGAAAATAGGCAAGCAGAGGTCAAAGTCAGATTCCCCAGGCCGGGAAGGGCATCCGAGCAGCTGCGTCCTTACCAGCCAGACTCTGTATAGAGAACCATACTTCTGTTGGGCTACCTGCCCCGTCCACAGAGAGCACCTCCCTCTTTCCTTTGCACACATATGGGCTGTACTCTGGGGTGAGGGGCAGGGTTGTCCTAAGAAGCAGGTAAGCATCTTCCTGGATCTCCAGAGCTCAAGAGAATTCAACCTCTCCTCTCAGGAGTCAGCCCACTTATTCCTCCTCCCACCCTTCCCTCCCCCAGCCAGCCAGGAGGGCGATGCTAGTGTAGGCCAGAATGCTTCAAAGCGAGTCGGATGCGCCTCCCTTCTCGTCAAATCCCCGCACCCCCAAACATCGCGGCCCATCGCCCCACCCATCTCACGTTCCCGGCAGGGCGCTGTGTGCCCGAGGCGACTGCCAGGCGGGCCCAAGCGGCTCCCGCTGGCCCTGGGAGCGGTGACGGTGGCCGCGGTGGCAGGGGTGGGGACCTGCGCTCTGCAGTACCTGGACGCGGGGATGTCGCCGCCGCCGGGCTTGCGGCCGCTGCAGGTGTCTCCGGTTCCCGAGATGAGCACCGCCGCGTCTCGGGCCGGCAGCTCCGGCCCAGGCCGCGCACCTGCTGCTGCAGCCGCCGCGCCCGAGCTTCGCGAGGTGCCTGCGCCTCCCCGCGGAGGGTCCCCGCGGAGGGTCCCACGGCTGACCGGAGAGGGAAAGCAGCCGCGCGGGGCCTGAGCCCGGATCTCTGGGGGGCTTCCCGGGGGCCCCCCAGGCCGCGCGAGCCCGGGCGCCGCGCCGAGCGTCCCCCGCGGGCTGGGAGAGAGGGCGCCGGCCCCTCGCGCATCCTCACGGCCGCATCATCCCAGTCCCCAGCAGCATCCCGGTCCCCGCGCCGGGCCTGAGGCCTGCAGCGCCGCTTACCTGGGCCTGCGGCAGGTCCGGGGAGGGGCCCGAGGCGACGGCAGGGCCCCGCGCCCGGGCGCAGGATGCTCCGCCGCTCCGCTCCGCCGGCCGCGCTCGGCCCCGCCCCCAGCCCGCCCCCGCCGCCACGGCTCCGCCCCCGCCCCGGCGCCCCGCCCCTCCGCCGCCGCGGCTGTCACACAAAGAGCAGGAAATGGCTGCGGCGAGGGGCTCCCGGGGGCGGCCCCTAGGAGGCCGGCGCACCCACGAGCCGCACCTCCCGCTCTGGGGGCGCTCAGGACCAGGCCTCCCGCCCCAGGACTGACAGCCGCCCTGCCCTGGGCGTGGGAAAGGAGAGGGCACTGTCCCCAAGGCCTCCAGCTCCAGGGAACCACACCTGCCGCAGCCGGAGGGCGGAAGCTTCGGCCCTATTCTGGTCTCATCGTCCACATGATTTCCAAGTGCTCATTTAGCTACCTCATCTTTATCGGTCACCTATTTTGTTCCAAGCACCGTGGCAGGACCTGGGCATGCACTGGTACAAAGACAGTCGCTGCCCTCTTGGAGCCTTTAATTTACCAGGAGAAACGGACTTAAGTTAGCCTAGCAAATGCCCAGTTAAGCTGAGGGAAGGTCTGTGAGCGGGATGAAGTGATGGAAGATACAGCTGGGGGCTGGGGTAGGGGTCCTCCACTAATTGAGCTTGGCCCCTAATGCTGCTTCTTTGCTCAAGATTAATTTCTCCCAATCCCTTTCAGTTCCCTTAAGCAGAATCCCTGAAACTGCCATCTGTTTAGCAGGGGCCTGCCTCAACCTCATTAGAAGAATTGCCTAAAAGGGGAAAAGATGACAAGAGACATTTTCTGGCAAAGCCCAGGCCTGGGAAGAAACTGAGAGGACAAGCCCTTTCCTCTTCAAGGCTTATCTGCCATTTAGGGCTCTTCCAAGAAAGGATTCTCATTGAGGAGCAGCCTGGTGGGCCTTCAGACCAGGTTGAAGTCAGGCTGAACCAGATCCTAACCTTAAGACACCTGAGTCAGTCACTTCCCCACTCTGCTCTGGATAGGCTACCGTGTCTGTAACATAGGTAATGATAGTGGCCCTTTGCACTTCACAGGCTAAATGCTATGAAGGTGTTGGAGACATTGTGAGGTGTATGTAGATACAGGGGATAAAGGCCTGTTATGAGGAAAACTTCTAAAATGGTTCCCCAGGGTCCACAAATCTGTCCTTAATCATTCAGCTGCTCCTATTGAGGGCTGTTTATAGAGGAGCCAAGTTATTTCAGTCTCAGCAAGGGACTTGTAGAAAGCTTGGTCTTCACTGATCTCACATCATTTCCCAAGTGCTCAGAATCCATGATTTTTTTGTGGTTTGATATTAAGCTGCTTATTCCAATTCAAGTTGCTATTTCAGAAAAAATGACACACACATATATTATATATTACATATATATATATAATATATATGTGTAGATATATATATATAGACACACACGTTTCTATTACTGATCCCATGTGAAAAGCTGTGGGGGTGTTTGTAGAGGATAGGTTTAAAAATGAAACTGAGGTTTCTTTTTAAAAAGATTTTTCATTTTCCACCATGATCCTTGGGATTTCAAGTGTCAGTGGTTACAAATACTTGCCAATGAGAATCACAATAAATCAGACTTTCATTCTGAAGGGCATATTGTTTTGAATGTTATAGTTTTCTGAAAGACCTGTTTCACCCTGTTGTTCCTTCTCTGTCTCTTCACCTTTCAGGAACAAGTTGCTTAAAAACAAAAAAAAGCTATTACATACATGTTTGGCTAGATCTTAGGCAAAAATAATTCCCTGACCCCTGAATTCCATTTGCTTATGAGGGAGGGCAGCATGGTCTTTTGAAGCCTCTGTATTGGAAGGCCAGAGACTTGCCTATTAATCCTAGTTTTGCAACTAACAGAAGAATGATCATAGGCAAGTAGCTTCGCCCTGTTTCCCCATCTATAAAACAAAGTAGATTGAATGCACTCTAGCGTCCATCCTAATGTGGATGATCACATGAATTAAAAGAAAGGACACACCCCTCCCGGGCTTAACTCATCTTCACTAGCTCCCCTCTGCCCTCAGAATGAAGCCCACGTTCCCTCCCATGGCCTACAAGGGATACGGTCTGTTATCTGTCACTCCAGGGGTCTTCCATGTGGACAAGCTTGCTATGTTTCTGCTAGAAGCAGAGAATTTAGTTCCCCAAATTTGCTGTGTTCTTTCTTGTGTTTGGTCTTTGTACACACTGGGCTTCTTGCTTGGCACACTCTGTTCTCCTTTCCCCCGCCTTCCACACTTTCTCCCAGTTTACCTCTCAAGCCTCTGTCCATTCCTCTGGTATCCCCTTAGATGTCACTTTCTTCAAGATCCCTCCATGTCTGGGTTAGTTTAGGATGAGTTGTCTGTGTTCCCATAGCTCCCTCGGCTTCCTCCCTCATACCACTTACTATGCTGTGTTGTAACTGTGGATACACTTGCCTGCATTCCACTGTTAGACCTTAAGATCGAAGGGAACTGGGATATGTCTGTCTTGCTCCCCACTGCATCCTCAGAGTCCAGCACAGAGACTGGTACTTAACAGGAGTCTGGTAAAAAGGGGTTCAATGACCAAATAAAGGTGAAATCTTGACACTTTGCCACTGAAATGTGTAGCTATCTTTCTACTGCCTTCAGATTTTCTTTGCATACAACTCCAGGCTGCACCATCAGCAATGAGAAGATATCGGCTACCAAGTGAGAATTGCTTTGCCGCTTGCAAAGCTGTGGCCCACGCATTGTGGTTCCATGTGTGGCAACATTGCCTTGCTTTTAGAAAAGCTTCAAGTCACTTAGGATATCTAGGTCTCCATTGAAAAACCCTCAGCAGACCCTTCTTCATAGAAACCAGTAGTGGAATATCTGGAATAAGCCTGAAAATTGGTTCTGGAGGGGGAAAACATTACTAATAGTAATAATGGCTAACATTTACCAAGTGTATTATCTCATTTAATTTTCACAGTTATCCTATGAGGAAAATGTAATTATTTGTCCATTTTATCATCAAGGCAACAAAAGCAGATTAAATAATTTGCCCAAGATAGTAAAACCAAACCCATGCTTTTTATCACAATCAAATACAGGACCCAGACCCCAGGTCTTGCCATAGGAAACTCGGTTGCCTATCTCTTTCTCTGAATCTGAAATAATTTGTTGAGGATATATTTTAAGCCAACAAGTACAGCCTTATTTTCTTCCTTCCAAACTAAGTCCTTACTTATTCTTTAATCCAAAAACATGTAAATGAAAGCTACAGGAATATATAATAATAATAAATTAAAGATCAATAAGAATTTTTTTAAAAGAAGGAAAAGTGTACAAAGATGAAATGGAAAGAAAAATGTGTGTAAGAGAAACAAAAACAACAACAAACACCCAACTACTGCTCCACGTTCTATAAGCTTGCTACAACAGGCTAGCTAACATTTTTGAACCTACACACTTATAGTGGTTAATAGAAAAGAGAAACTTGATGGTCAATTACACAATTTACCTTGACTGTTATGTAGACAGAACCTGACCACTTGATCAAAATTGCCTCATTTTATGGATGAAAGAACAGAGGCCCAGAAAGGGGAAGGGTTACCCAACGACTCAGACCCCAGGTCTTTCCATAGGAAACTGGGTTTCCCGTCTCTTTCTTTGAATCTAAAATAACTTGTTAAGGCATATATTTTATTTTATTATCTATTTATTTTTTGAGTCAGAGTTTCACTCTGTCACCCAGACTGAAGTACAGTGGCACTCATGGTTACTGCAACATAGACCTTCTGGGCTCAGGAGCTCCTTGCACCTCAGCCTTCCAAGTAGCTGGAACTACAGGCATGCACCACCATGCCTGGCTAATTTTTTGATTTATTGTAGAGGTGAGGTCTTGCCAAATTGCCATAGGAAACTGAGTTGCCTATCTCTTTCTTTGAATCTGAAATAATTTGTTAAGGCATATATTTTAAACCAGCAAGTACAGCCTTATTTTCTCCCTTCCAAACTAAGTCCTTACTTATTCTTTATTCCCAAAACACTTAAATGAAAGTCACAGGAATATATAATAATAAAAAATTAAAGATTGGTAAGAAATTTTTTAAAAAGAAGGAAAGGTGTACAAAGACTGGTCTTGAACCCCTGGGGTCAGGCAATCCTCTTGCCTCCGCTTCCCATAGTGCTGGGATTACAGGCATGAGTCACTGTACCAGGCAAGGCATTTATTTTATTTTATTTTATTTTATTTTATTTTATTTCTTGAGTGGGAGTCTCACTGTCACCCAGACTGGCGTGCAGTGGCATGCTCCTGGCCACTGCAGCTTCGACCTGTTGGGCTCCGGCGATCTTTCCGCCTCAGCCTTCCAAGTAGCCGGAACTACAGGCGTGCACTACCACACCTGGCTGATTTTTTAATTTATTGTAGAGATGAGGTCTCGCCAAGTTTCTTGGGCTGTCTTGAACCTGAGGGCTCAGGCAATCCACTTGTCTCAGCCTCCCAAAGCGCTGGGATTACAGGCTGAGCCACTGAGCCCGCCCAAGACATATATTTTAAACTGACATTTATTAAACATTTATTGAAGGATAGCCTCTATGCTAAGTGTCCTAAGGGATCATTTCATCCTCACAAAAGTCCAAGAAGGAACCCTGTTACTTCATAGATGGAAACGTAAGATCTGTTCCATGGTGGAAACATGGCGACGCAATCCTGTTCACTTGGAAATGCATACCTTCCCTTCCCTGCTCTCTTTCTCTCATTTAATTCCCTTCTCACAACTTCTGAAGACCTGGCCTCCCTTGAACATCAGATCTTTTTCACATAACTCGAGAGCAAAGAACCTTTCATCTTTATTTAAACAAATACTGTTTAAACAAATGCCATTTATAATAATTTCAGATGAGAACAGGTAAGGAATATATTCCAAACTGGATCTGGAATGTGACACTGTAACTGAGGTACAATGGTGGTTGTTGCTTTTCCTCAGAGGGTAGCATAAGTGGCCTGATCATCAGTCCCACAGACTGGTTGGGAGCGTTGGAACCTGGGGACAGACAGGTCTGGCTTCAAGCCCCCATTCTGCCACTTACTAATCATGGGACCATAAGTGTTTTCTCTAATTTACTGAGCTCTATACTCCTCATCTGTGAAATTGAGATGATAATTAATTAATAGATTAATTAATCTACCCCATAGCTCATGTGAAGGTTAAATGAAATAATAAATGTAAGTCTGGTACCTAAGAAATGCTAAAAAAGTTGGAACTATTATTATTATTAAGCATGGTTTGAATCTCAGTGTGATTCCTAGGAAGAACACAGGTCTTAAAATGAGATTTAAGTGGGTGGGTTTGTTTGTTTGTTTGTTTGTTTGAGACAGGGTCTCACTCTATTGCCCAGGCTGGAGTGCAGTGGTACCATCATAGCTCACTGCACCTTCAACCTCCTAGGCTCAAACAATCCTCCTGTCTCAGCCTCCTGCGTAGCTGAGACTATAGGTATGTACCATCATGCACCTTTAGAGATGGGGTCTCGCTTTGTTGACCAGGCTGGTTGGAACTCCTGGCCTCAAGCAATCCTCCTACCTCGGCCTCCCAAAGTGCTGGGATTATAGGCATGAGCCACCATGCCCGGCCTAGATCTAAATTCTAATCTCACTTGTGTTAAATAGCTTTACAAGCCCAGGTGCATCAGTTATCCTCTTTGTGTATCACTGATCTCCTCTGTCAGATGAGATCCCACCCTATCGCCATCCTCAAATTGCTGAAGAGATCATACATAGTCTTAGATGGGAAAGTGCTTTCAGAACCACAAAACAGAAAAGCAAATGAATGTTTGTGCTGCTTGTCTCAGCTTACAGAGACTTAAAATCAGTCTGAGCCAATGAAGAGAGACCAGAGAATTCTTAGTAGCTCCAGACGACTGCAGAGGGGTGGGAGTCAGGGGCAACCTAGAGAGTAAGGAACCAGAATCTTCAGATGACCCCTGAACAATGGATTTGAGCTGCAAGGGTCTACTTATGTGAGGGACCCAGACTTTATTTATAAAAAATTGTGTATTTATTCTTACATGTTTAAACTTCAGTAACCTTCAAAGTACTCTCCATTTGATGCAATACACCTATCAAGATGCTTTTTCCACTGCTCAGAAGAGTCTTGTCAGTTTGGATGCCTTTGAGTGCTTCTGCAGTTTTTTGTTTCACCTCTTCCACATCAGCAAAAATGTTTCCCTTGGAGGACTTTTTTCATCCAGGGATACCAAAAAAAAAAAAAAAATTGCACAAGGAGAGATCTGGTGAATAGGGAGGGTGGGGTAAGGGGGGGGGCATTGCCGTTTTTGGTCAAAAACTGCCGAACATTCAGTGCGCTGTGAGCAGGTGCCCTCGTAAATCACCTATCATGAAATGGGCAAACGTGTTGACAGAATCTCTGGAAAAAAAATTCACTGAAGCTGCCTCTCACAACAACGTTAGCTGGTACACTGATACGGATGAGTTTCTAGAACACTTAAGCAGCAGGGAAAGCCTGTACTATAAGGGGCCCGCCCTCTAAAAAGAAAATTCAATTTTTTTGAGGGTTCTCCCACATATGCACATAGGGCAGTGCAAAATTCTCATTCCCTCTCCATGGGCACGTCAGGAATGACTGCAAAAAAGCCTCGAGTATTGATTTTAGGGTTATAACTAAATTTTAGCCAATTTGCAATCAACCAATGAGGATCAACTGCATTTGTTTATATGTCGGACACTTTTACTAGCCTGAGAGTTTCTTATGAGGGAAGGGTTGGTGTCTGTACTAGATGTCTTGTCTTTGTTCCTCCCGATCCATGCCACTCTTGTCACTTGGTTCTCTGATCCTGGTGACTGACCTCTATGAACTACCCTACTTGGACTCCCTTGACCTCTGGATTCCAGTTGGGTTTGACCAACAAGGAGACCCAGCAAGTGATGGGAGGAAGGGAGCAGGGTGGGGCAGGGTATTTATCTCCTTGAATTCCTCCCTGTAATGTTGCCCTGGGCTGTTTCCCCTGTCTCTTACTAAAGGTTCCTTCTTCTCAAGGCAACATTCTCCAGGTGACATCGCCTACTCCCTCATCTTGTCCCTTGGGGCCTAGGGGTGATAACTACTTGTTTCAATTCATCCAGGCTGCTACATCAAAATAGCTTAGAATGGCTCATTTATAAACAATAGAACTGTCTCATGGTTCTGGAGGTTGGGAAGGCCAAGATCAAGGTGCCAGCAGATACAGTCTAGTAAGAGCTCACTCTGCTCCACCTATAACGCCTTGTTGCTGTGTCCTCACATAGCAGAAGAGTGGAAGAACAAAAGGGGACTAACAGAACCCCTCAAGCTCTTTTATTTATTTATTTATTTATTTATTTATTTATTTATTTTTGTAGCGATAAGATCTCGCTGTGTTGCCCAGGCTGGCCTTGAACTCCCGGGCTCAAACAAACCTCTCACCTTGGCCTCCCAAAGTGCTGGTATTACAGGCGTGAGCTGCTGTGCCTGGCCTTATTTTTTATTTTATTATTATTTTTTAGAATGAGTCTCTCTATGTTGCCCAAGCTGATCTCAAACTCCTGGACTCAAGCAACACTCCTACCTTGGCCTCCCAAAGTGCTGGGAATACAGGTGTAAACCACCATGACTGGCCCCTCAAGCTCTTTTGTAAAGGCACTAATCCCTTCAAAAGGGCAGAGTTCTCATGACCTGATCATCTCTGAAAGGCCTCACCTCTTAACACTATTGTGTTGGTGATTAAGTCTCAACATGAATTTTGGAGTGAAACAAATATTCAACGCATAGCACTGCTCCTCAGCTGTTATTTTTCTCTGTACCACTTCTTAAACTTCTTCAAAACCTGACCCATACAGCTTTAAATAGCCCTTTTGTATAATAAATAAACTCTTCTTGACTTATCTTAACTTAACCAAACTGTGACACATTTGATTCCTACTGATATCTTATTCCTTCTTTTTTAGACCCTGCAACTACAAAGAGCCACAGTGGGGGAATGGCAACACATTATGAAATTAATAAATGGTCTAGAAAACTCCTTCTAAGAGTATCTGTATGATTCTGTTATCTTACAGGCAAGCTATACATCATGCCCCCAGGAGAATCTCAAAGTCATTGTGGACACACCCATACACATGCACCTAGTGCTGGCACCAAGGGTGGCTCTGGAGAATGGGATTGGGTGAACCAAAGTTCCAGCACTTCCCTAAAGCCACCACAAGTTAATATGTATTCTAAAGTAAAAACATTTGCCAGAATATATTTTTAAATGCAAATTTGACCTTCTCTCCCTGTGCAATGACATCTTTTCTACCTACAGAGTAAAATGTCAAAGTCTTGGTCATTTAAAATGTGGTCCTTGCCTGAACTTACAGTCTGGTTTCAATTTGTCTACTCATTCTATTATTCTTAACTTTGTTGAGAAAAAACTCTCTCTCTCTCCAGCAATAGTGAACTGATAATAGCTTCCCAATACATTCTGTTCTCTCTACCTGGAAAGTATTTCTCTTATATCTGCCCACTCACCTGCCTAAAAGACCCCAATCCATCTTTATGTGCATACTGTGTCTACCCCAACCTTCTCTTCCTGATCTATCCCCTTCTTGAACCCTCTAGCTAGGGAATCTGTAGCTCCCTCTGCACCTGTAAACACACACATGCTCCATTTGGCTAAGTGGGTATGACTGTGTCTTCCTCAGAAGGGTGGACCTGTGCATTGGGAGATGACGGAGAGAGTAGGGTCTGCAGGAAAAATCCTCTGAGGAGCAGATCTGTTCATTCAACTCACTTTAGACGTTTCTCACGTGGGTTCCAGGCCAGTGGGATTCAAGCCGAGAGGGGAGCCCTAGAAAGGATCTCATGGAAGCTTTTTCATCCCCACCTGGGGGCTCACTGGTGCCTGAACTGGCTCCTGCATTGGACGTGGGCATTTGGTGGGCATTTGGTGGCTGAAGGGCAAAGAGCACTCAACACACAAGAATTATGACAACCCAGCCTTGATGTCATTGTGATTTTAAGACAGAGGGGAAAAGCTATTTATTGCTGCCCAACAGTGAGTGAGAACTCTGAAATACAATTTCCATATGTCACCCACACAGCAGATGACAGTGAATGAGTAGGAACAATAATCTGGTACTGTGAACAAGGCAAAAATCACCTTTAAATTGGCTTCTCTGCCACCAGCTTTGCCTTTCTCAGATCCACTTACCATGCTGCAGAGAGAAAATATTTTTATTTTTTAATTTTTTGAGTTGGAGTCTCACTCTGTCACCCAAGCATGCTCATGGTCACCCCAGCGTCGACCTGCTGGGCTCAGGCGATCCTTCTGTCTCAGCCTTCCAAGTAGCCGGCACTACAGGTGCGCGCGACTACACCCGGCTAATTTTATTTAATTATTTATTGTAGAGACAAAGTCTCGAACCTGTGGGTTCAGGCAATCCCCTCACCTTGGCCTCCCAAAGTGCTGGCATTACAGGCCTAAGCCATCGCTCCCGGCCCAGAATATATTTTTAAATGCAAATTTAATCTTCTCTCTCCATACAATGACATTTTTTCTACCTACAGAGTAAAATGTCAACTTCTTGGTCATTTAAAATATGGTCCTTGTCTGGACTTACAGTCTCAGTTTCCATTTGCCTTTCCCTTCTATTATCCTTTCCCTTGTTGAGAAAACATACTTGTGCGTATACACACACACACACACACACACACACACACACACACACACACACGCTATTCCCCAGTAACAGTGAAGTGATAATGGCTTCCCACTACATTCTGTTCTCTCTACCTGGAAAGTATTTCTTATTTCCACCCACCTGAATGCCTAAAAAAACATAATCCTAATTAGCTGGGGTGTGGTGGCGTATGACTATAGTTCCAGCTACTTGAAAGGCTGAGGTGGAAGGATCACCTGAGCCCAGCAGGTCGAGGCTGCGGTGGCTAGGAGTGTACCACTGCCCTCCAGCCTGGGTTACAGAGTGAAACTCCTACTAAAAAAAAAAAAAAGAAAAAGAAAAAAAGATTAAAAACCATAATCCATCTTCTCAGCTGCGTTGGACCTTATGTTCTCTATGATAATGCTTCTAAACTTTAATGTGCATATTACCACCTGTGGATTGTGTTAAAATGCAGATTCTTGTTCAGTGAGGAGGAAGCCTGAGAATTTGCTTTTCTCACAAGCTAGTGATGAACTTGCTACGGGTCCAAGGACCACACTTTAAGTACAAGGCTCTAAGAAGCTTCCCTTGATGTCATTGTTCTCTTGATAGATTCCACTACTTTTTCTGGGGCCTTCTCCTCTTTGTTTGGAGCTTTTGTTGTCTAATTGCTGGACTATAATTTTACTTGTTTCTACGTCTGCCTTCTCAACCAGACTAGGAATTTTTAGAAAGTAGACTGTGCCTTTTTCATCTCTGTTTCCATGAGAATATCTGTGCTAAGTGTGTGACATACAGGAAGTGTTTGATATTTATTGTTGAATGGATGTCTTTACTTGTCTGTGGAAGATGAAACCATGTAACCATGTTTACTTAAGGAAAAGTTTTGGGAGTGTGCCATATACAAACCTCCAGGTCAAATACACCAGGGATCCCCAACTCTCAGGGCTGGCCCATGGCCAGTTAAGAATTGGGGTCACTGCAGGAGGTGAGCAGCGGGTGAGTGAGCAAAGTTTCATCTGTATTTACAGCTATTTTCCATTGCTTGCATTACTGCCTGAGCCCTGCCTCCTGTCAGATCAGCACTGAAAAGCCTGCTTCCATTTCCAACATACTGTCTCTTTGTGAAACAGGGTTTTCTGCAGTGACAGCAACCAGAATGAGTTTACGGAGTAGACTGGACATAAGCAGTAGACTTCGGGTGTTACTGTCTCCCATGACTCCCAGATGGGACTGTCTAGTTGCAGGAAAACAAGCTCAGGGCTTCCACTGATCCTGCATTGTGGTGAGTTGTATAATTATTTCATTATATAGTACAATGTAGTAATAATAGAAACAAAGCACACAACAAATGTAATGTACTTGAATCATCCTGTAACCATCCCTCCTCCACGTCCCCTCCCCACCATGGTCTGTGGAAAAATCATCTTCCACAAAACCAGTTCCTGAGGCCAAAAAGTTTTGGGACTGATGAAATAAACCTATGTTACTAAAACATAGGTTTATTTGCTATACTCAACTTCTAACTTGGTATGCACTACAAAGGATAACAGATATTTGTAACATTTTCACTTTAAACACTGGCAGTGACTGTACACTAATAAATATTCATCTTATACAAATATAAATACATATCTCAAAAGGTGCAAAATGCAAAATATACAAAATGCAACTGGAATCGAAATTTCGTATGAAGGAATTCTCTGTGAACATAGGGCACCATTTACAAAATGTAAAAGGAAAAAAGTCAGGCAGAAAGCCCATTTTGCAAGAGAGGACCATGGAAGGTAAAATACCTACGTATGTTCAGTTAAGGCCCCCATATTAAAGCTCTTTAATATGAGCTTATTTTAAAGAGATGATACCAGGCAGAGGGAAATTTTCTAAACCAAACCACAAAATCAGTCAATTCCAATGTTTTCCTTCTAGGCGGAATGTTCCAGAAGTCATCTCTAATTAAGGGTTTCAAAGAGAATGTACAAAATGCTAAAAAGTAAACAGGGATAATTTTGGATAAGTTGAGTATGATCATCTACTGAATGACAGAGTTTTATCTTGAGGCTCTCTGTTTTGTGGTAATTATAGTTAAAAGTGCTGCATCTGAATCTCAAGTCAGTCAAAATGTCACGTGATTCAGAAAGAGCTCATTGCAACACCACCCTTTCTTTTTTTTTTTTTTTTTTTTTTTGAGTTGGAGTCTCACTCTGTCGCCCAGACTGGAGTGCAGTGGCCGCTCCCGGCCACCGCAGCCTCTCCTGCTGGGCTCCGGCGATCCTTCCGCCTCCGCCTTCCGAGTAGCCGGAATTACAGGCATGCGCTACCATGCCCGGCTGATTTTTCGATTTATTGTAGAGATGAGGTCTCGCTGCCCAGGCGGGTCTCGAACCCGCGGGCTCAGGCAATCCACTCACCTCAGCCTCCCAAAGGCGCGGGATTACAGGCTGAGCCACCGAGCCCGGCTAACACCACCCTTTCTTACACCAGGGAATATCTCTCCCCATGAAGTGTTGGAATGATAATTAAAGATGGCATTCAATCTTCTGCAGGAGACTCTTTTAAAGCTGCTTTGAAGCTCTTCTATAAATGGCTTCATGCAACATGACTCTGGAGGGTTGGAAGAATTAAAGGGCTCATTACCTGACTAACTCTAAAGTCATTAGTTATGACCAAGGTGAGGACACAGATGAGGAAGAAGAAGGTTCTACTCCAAGTTGGAGGGCCGCACCACTAACCACAATGGGCTGTACAGGAGCAACATTATTCACTGGTGGTTCGACATTGACTTGTTTGATGGTTTTCTTTCCCCTCTGCAGTCATCTCATCTGCAATTCCTGTCATCCTCAGTAGGGGGCAGTGTTGAAAAGGAACAAAGCATCTGTGCAATGGAGTCACACAGATGTGGGCTAGAATCCCAGCTCCTAGTTCTGTCACTCTGGGCAGGTGTCTTGGCTTTTGAAAGCCTCCATTCTATTATCTGTAAAATGGAAATGATAATACTGTCTCATGACAGTAAGAAAGGCTCATAGCTCAGTACACATTCACTCACTTTGCATACAGATGTGCTCGATTCACAGTGTGCATCTTGGAAGCGCCTCGGTTGGTGCCTGACTCAGTTTCCGCCCAGATGGTTTGAACAAGAGCAGACTCTGTATTCCCCTCCTAGAATTCTGGGAGCCTTGACGTCTTAACCTTAAAATTGCTAAACCCTAGGGCCTGAACAAGCTTCAACTTCTCTGCAAGGCCATGAGGCCCAACACAACGCTGCCCTCTGTTGATGAGGGTGGGATAGTGCGGGGAGGGGGCGGGGGGTGATTCCCAGAGGCTGGAAGAAAGGATGATGGAATCTGCATTCAGAAGTAATCACTTCCTCCCAGGATGCAGATGGAAGCGATCTGGGCAGGAGAGGCAGCACAGTCACCTGCGTGGTCCGGCACAAAAGGTAAGCCTCGGAGTGGTAGAATGAACCCGAGGCCTTTTTTGGTACCATGAAGTTCCCAACCGTCAGATGCCCTCTTGCTCCTGTCCAGACATCAGATACTCAACGCTCCAGCGACAGGATCTGATTAGCTCACCCCAGTCTATCCAGGCGAGCCCGCCAGCTCCCCTGAAGGAGGAAATGGCGGTGTACTCTGTAAAACCTCACAAAGCTGCTTCTCAGAATACCCAGCTTCCAGCGTGAGCGACTGCTCCTGCAACCTCTACAGCAGGAAGCTGTGGCCAACAGCATCTGAGCAACAATCCACACTCTTTCTGACCTTAGCAATTCAACAGTTTTCTTAGAAAAAGAGTCGTGCTCCTTGTTCCCCTGGCCGCCATATCCTGTGATACTCTGTTGTTGGGTCAAATAAAAAGTCCCTTGAACCATAAACTTCAGATCCATGTTTTAAAATAATAATAAAAACAATCTGGGGTCCTACCTATGCCTCTCTCTATTGCTAAGAAGTGCAAGAAATGTTGCCTGAAAGCTGTCAGGTTGAGGCGTGTGCACATGTGACAAGAGGCTACAGAGAGGGCAGAGACATCGTCTCTTTTCCGGCCCGGCTCCCAGCTCAGTGGCTGACACTCCTGCCTGTGGCTTGGCTGCCAGCCTGGGTCAGGACGCTGCTTCTGTGGCGGTCTCAGGGACTGGCACCGCAGGCCAGGCTGCCTTTGGAGAGTCCTAGGCTGGTGGCAGCTTCTAATGCTCCGGAGAAGGAGGAGAGTATCCTTCCTCCCTTCGGGAACTACAGCCTGTGGCCTGATGCTGAGTCTCTACTAAAGTCCTGATTCCGCGATTTCAGCCAGTTGACCCAACAGTCTAGAGAAAGCGGGCCGGTCTTCTGGTCTCTGGAGAGAGAATAAAAGAATTCTGTGAGTTCCTCGTACTTGCGTGTTGAAGGTAAATCCGAAGCAAACCAAGATCCAACAGCAGTATGCTGATTTTAAAATATGCTTTCTATAGATTATATTCCATAGGGAATGTCCTAGTTGTTAACAACAGGTATTCTGGAATCAGATGGCCCAGTTTTATATCTCAGCTTGATCACTATGTGACATTGAGCAGGTTACTTAATTTCTTTGAATCTCAGTTTTGTCACTTGTAAAAAGGGGATAATGGTAGTATCTACCTATAATATTATCTTAGAATTAAGGAAATCTTGTACAAAAATGCACCATAAAAGTAATGCCAAAGAACGACCCAGAATTAAAATATTTAGGCATAAATCTCACAAAATACATGTAGGATCTATCTGAGGAAAAATGTAAAATTCTAATAAAAGAAATCAGGGGCAGGAGTGGTGGCTCATGCCTGCACTTTGGAAGGCCAAAGTGGGAGGATCGCTTGAAGCCGGGAGCTATACCAGCCTGGGCAACATAGCAAGACTGTCTCCTCAAAAAATTAATTAGCTGGGCATGGTGGTGTGTGCCTGTAGTCCCAGCTACTTCAGAGGCTGAGGTGGGAGGATCACTTGAAGCTAGGAGTTCGAAGCTGCAATGAGTTATGATTGTGCCACTGCATTACAGCCTGGATGGCAGAGCTAGACTCTGTCTCTAAAAATAAATAAGTAAATAAAGTAAAAAATAAATGAAAGACAATTTAAATGAATGGAAAGATATTCTATGTTCATGGGTAGGAAGACTCTACAGTGTTAAGATGTCAGTTCTTCCCAACTTGATCTACAGATTTAACACAATCCTAATCAAAATCTCAGCAAGTTATGTTATGACTATTGAAAAGTGACTCTAAATCAGATGTGGTGGCTTATACTTGTAATTCTAGCACTTTGGAAGGCTAAGGTGGGAGGATTGCTGGAGACCAGAAGTTTGAGACCAGCCTAGGCAACATAGCAAGATCTCATCTCTATTAAAAAAAAAAAAAAGGCAGGCACAGTGGCATGTACCTGTAGTCCCTGCTAATTGGGTGACTGAGGCAGCAGGATCACTTGAGCCCAAGAGTTCAAGGCTGCAGTGAGCTATGACTGCACCACTGCACTCCAGCCTGGGTGACAGAACAAACAAACAAACAAACAAAAACAAAAACTGACTCTAAAGTTTAAATGGTGGGGCCAAAGGAACCAGAGAGCTAATACAATAATAAAGAAGAACAAAGCTAGACTTCAGGACTTCAGGACTTACCTGACTTCAGGACTTACTCTAAAGCTGTAGTAATAATGAAACTGCAGAAATTATAAGAAAGAGATTGGCAGTAGTGGGAAACTGCCAGGGGATTGGGGGAGTGGCAGTGAGGAAAACTGTCAGGGGAGGGAGGGCACACCTCATCAATAAGGGCACCTGCATAATGAACATTTGCATACCTGAATTGTACCCTACATCTTTAAAATTAAAAATTAAAAAAAAAAGAAAAGAAAAAGAAACTGCAGTATTGGTGAAAGAATAAACAAACAGGACAATGGACGAGACTAGAGCCCAAACATAGACCCATTTAAATATAGTAAACTGATCTTTAAAAAAGGAGCAAAGGAGAAAGGGTAGTCTTTTCAACAAACAGTGCTGGAATAATTGGACATCATAAACAAAACAATGACTTCAGTTACATCTTTCAAAAAAATTCACTCAAATTGGATCATAGACTTAAATGTTAAAAGCAAAACTATAAATTGTTCTTGTGGTAACACAGGAGAAAATCTGAATGACATTAGATATGACAATGAGTTTTTAAATACACCAATTGCACAATTCATGAATAAATAAATTGATGTTGGACTTTGTTAAAATTAAAAAGGTCTGCTCTGTGAAAACACTGTCAAAAGAATGAGAAGACAAGCCACAGATTAGGAGAAAATATTTGCAAAGTACATATCTGACAAAGAACTTTTGTTCGAAATATACAAAGAACTCTTAAAACTCAACAATTTTTTAAAAATTGAAAAATGGGCAAAAGATCTGAACTGATATTAGCAAGAAGGTATACAGACGGCAAATAAGCATATAAAAGTATGCTCAACATCATATGTCATTAGGAAAATGCAAATTAAAACTACAATTAAGTATCACTACACGTCTGTTGAAGCCAATGAAATCCAAACGACAAGTGCTGAGGAGGATCTCTCATTGCTGGTGGGAATGCAAAATAGTACAGTGACTCTGTAAGACATTCTGGCAGTTTCTTACAAAGTTAAACATAGTCTTACCATCTGATCCAGCAATCACACTCCCAGGCATTTGCCCAATGGAGTTGAAAATTTATGTGCGTTAAAAAAAAACCTGTGTGTAAACATTTATAGTAGCTTTATTCATAATTGTTAAAAACTGAAAGCAACCAAGATTTTCTTCAATAGGTAAATAAACAACTATGGTATATCCATACAATGGAATATTATTTAGTGATAAAAAGAAATGATCTATCAAGCCTCCAAAAGACATGGTGGAAACTTAAATGCATATTACTAAGTAAAAGAAGCCAACCCGAAAAGGCTACACATGGCGTATGATTCCAATGGTAGGGCATTCTAGAAAAGGCAACACTAGGGAAACAGTATAAGAGGTCAGTGGTTGCCAATGTTTCAGGGATAGGGGAGTGATAAATAGGAGAAGAACAGGGGATTTTTATGGCAGTGAAACTATTCTTTATGATACAATAAGGGTGGACACATTACATTATGCATTTGTCAAAACCCATGGAACTCTATAGCACAAAGAGTGACCCTTAATGTTAGCTATAGACCTTAGTTAATAATAATGTATTTACACACCATGGAATACTATGCAGTCATAAAAAAGAATAAAGTCATGTCCTTTGCAGCAACATGGATGGAGCTGGAGATCATTTTAAATGAACTGACTCAGAAACATGCCATGCATGTTCTCACTCATATGCAGGAGCTATGGTCACAAAGATGGAAATAATAGACACTGGGGACACCAATAAGGGTGCAGGCGAGAATTGGGGTGAGGATACAGAAATAACCTATTGGGTATAATGTTCACTATCTGAGGAATGGGCCACCTGAGATGCAGTCCCCACTGAGCCTGGCTAGAATTTGTTAAATCAACTTTGATTAATTTCAAAAGACAGCATCAGACTTTCAGATTCCCATACTGATAAAAAAATTAATGGAACAACTACACTCAAAATGTTCTCTATAACTCTTTTGTCTAAAGACATCAATCTACTGTCTCTGTGAGCACTGGTCTCTCTCGTGCAGACATCATTTTCATGTAGTTATAATCTTAATGAGTGCCAATTTTGTATTCTACTTTTTCCATTCTTTTGTATAAATGTAGTTCCATATATTCACATGTCCTTCTAAGTCATTATTTTTCACATATACCATTTTTTAATGGCTGAGTCATTTCACTGCAGGGACATCTTATCTACTTTATGTACGTGGAAAAATGGATGAACTTGACTATTATCTATGGTTCAACATTTCAGTTGTTTCGAGGTATGATGAAAGTGCTGAAAAAATAAGTGTCCCTGATATAGGACTGTCTCCTTTTAAAAAACACCTTCTTAGGATAGATTGCCCCCAGTAGGATAACTGTGTGGTAGGATAAAAACATTTCCTGGCTTCAATCATGTTTCTACATCACTCTTTCCCAGAGACTGAAGCAATGCGTGTGGCCACCAAAAAAATGGCACTATATTTGTTACTAGAACCATTAGAGAAGATTTTTTTCCTTTTTGTTAAATTTTAATTTTAAAGATGTGGGGTACAATTCAGGGTTAGATATACAAATGGTCACTGTACAGGTAAAGTTTGGGCCTCACTTTGGTCCCCACTTCACCTGGCTTGAGATCAGGTACCCTTATTGATGAAGTGTGCCCGAAGGAACTACTAAAAATGAAAGAACCCCATTATCATGACTTTCAAGTGTATTATTTTTATAGACTTTGAGTGTTATGACAAGAAAGGGAAAATACGTAATATTTTACACATGGGTGAGATTATTTGATTTAAAGTCAGTGTTATGTGTATGTAGATGAACCCACTACCTACACAGGAAGATTTAAGGGGTACCAAAAAGTCTTCTAAACTATCAGCAAAATCCCAGTCTCCCTAATTGATCATTTTAGGGGTACCTGAGAAGTTCAAATGAATGAACTCTTTGGGTTGGATCAACATATGCCTTATCAAGGAGCAAATAAAATATGGGAAGGTATCACATGAGCCATTGTTGACAGATCCATAGAGATCTGTTTTCTTTATTTTATTTTATTTTGTATTTTCTTGAGTTGGAGTCTCACTCTGTCACCCAGGCTGGAGAGCAGTGGCATGCTCCTGGCCACCGCAGCCTCAACCCGCTGGGCTCCAGAGATCCTTCCACCTCAGCCTTCCAAGTAGCTGGAACCACAGGCGCACGCTACCACACCCAGCTAATTTTTTATTTATTGTAGAGATGAGGTCTCGCCAAGTTGCCCGGGTGGGTCTCGAACCCGTGGGCTCAAGCAAACCTCTCGCCTCGGCCTCCCAAAGTGCTGGGATTATAGGCTGAGCCACCGAGCCCGGCCTGTTTTCTTTTTAAACAGGGCCTAGGGCACTGAAATTCTCAGATGGACTGCAATTCTAGAAAAGTGAGGAAAAAACAAAAGGGCAGCCTAATAGAATAGAGACCTGGCACCCGGGTGACTTTGGCCAATTCCTTACTGTATCAGGGATTTAGCTTTCTTGTCCATACAATCAGGGATTGGAACTAGATCAGTGGTTTTTCAGACCTTTTGAGATATGGAACTCTCTTTTAATACAAAATTATACTGTCATCAGCATCTGTACACATCAAACAGAGAGACATGGACATGCTGTGGTTCACGCAGGCCTGGGAGGCTGCCCAGAACCCTGCATCCTTTGGTCTGCCCTTGACTTTCAAAGATCCCCAAGATGTCTTCCAACTCCATGACCCCATTCTCTCTAGGGTATAAATTGAACAGTAGAAATGAAAAGACAAGAGCCAGTTTGGAAAATCTTTCGCCTCGAAACCTCATTGTCTTCATCTCTAATAGGATAAAGTTGGACTGAATGATCTCTAAAGACTCTTCCAGCTCACAAAGAAAAAAGTAGAAACTGTGCAATTGTATCTCTCTGCCAATGATATGAGGAATTCACAAAAAGTGATGAAGACTAGCTAAACATGGAAACCTTTCCAGGAAGTAATCATCTAAGATGATTAATAACTGTGTGGCTCATCAGACAAGCACATCAGAATTCCAACATGACCCTAATGATGAACCCTAAAGAAAGGAGGCAGACATTTCATATGTAACCAACACAAAATCTACAGCCAATATTTGATGAGTTCTTGCTGTGTTTCACGACATTAAGTGCTTTACATGTATATCATAAATAGTCACAATAACTACATGCAGTAGGTTACCTCATTTTGATTCCTATATTATTGAGGAGAAAATGGAGGTTTAAAGAAGCTAAGTATCTTTTTCTAGTTCATACATCTGGGACAAATGTTAAAAAGGGTGAATAAAATATTCTTCAGTGGACATTTTCAGAGCTAAGTGTCTTTGGGTCTGAGATGTCTTACCATAGAAGTTGATAAGGGAGACTTGGGGCAAGGATTTGTTGGTCATTTTCTAGCACATTCTAGTAGGGGTCTTGAGTGGGGACAGGCAGGATTGCTCCAGGTTGCCTAGCAAGCTTACCTGAATGACAGCACAAACATCATTAACAATTTTAAAAACCCACAATAGTCAACATCACCACAAGGAGATGACTGAACACTTTGCTGTGTATTTTCTCACTTAATCCCTACAATGCTTTGGAGATGATAAAAGTAGTGAAAGTAATTTCATGTAACTTTTAGTGGCTTTGTGGTGTTACAGATTTTTTTCTCTTCTCAGAGAGTCGAGGAGGGAATTGATATAGACCTCGCCTCATGCTCCTTCTGAAGTTTGGCTTATGGCTTGTGACATCATGTAGCAAATCAAGTAACATTTTAGGTTGCTGTCAACTCTGTTAGGGATGGGAATCTATCCAGTTGACAGGCTCACGAACTCATGTTTTTGCTGATCTAATTTAGTTATCCGTGCTGCCTTATCCTTCTGAGAGGGTTTCTTTCACTAGGGAAGGAGACAGGCCCTGAAATTGTATGTTACAATGCAGGGAAACCACTTCCTCTACTGACCTCTTTCCAGCAATGATTCATGATCTGGTAAATCTGTGAGGAGGCCAGTCGGGGCTTGTATAACCGAAACCCGGTACTGATGTCTTCCACCACCTCTGAATTGCTTCGGTTTTCATATGGGATTTTGCCTTCGCTGAAGACTTCCCACATCAGCACACCTACGAGAAATAGTGAGCACAGCACAGCTAATGATGAAGTCCTCGAATAGCAAACAAACAAGCCTACTTCCATAAATCACAGACTCCTTGGCATTAGGATTCAAGTTCCTGCCTCCAGAAGTGCAATACCAAGCCCACCTGAGGCTTATTAGGCTTGTCCCATTTTACCGATTGATTGATTTATTAGAAAATGTAGTTTATTTAGAAAGTAAATTGGAGAGAGGTGGGGGGGGGAATTCACCTCTCCAAGGGAGGGGAGGAGGCCAAAGCTTAAGAAAACATGGCCTGGCCATAGCTCAAAGAGCACATGGCCACACCAATAGCTTAGCAAGGTAATAGCCACAATGGCCTGGTAATAGCCAGCCTGTCTCATTTTTGAAGGACAGAAATTTTCCAACCTGTCTAGTGGAGAATTTTCAGGCCCAGCCCTTTGTCCTATCTAACTCAGGTGCTATGACTAAAAGTTGCAGCAGACATAAACTCAATTATCTACACACATGTGCTGTAAATGAAGTGGGTGAGGTATGATACAACAGGGACTGGTGAGGACTATGGAAAATCAGACATTAAAAAGTTCTGCTTTACAGGGACAGGGCTATAATTTGGCTTCAGTCAAAGTGTGGCACATGGACATGAGGTTTCAGAATTGTCACATTTTCTGATTAAAAAAATAAAATATGTTGTCCAGGCTGGAATGCGGTGACACAATCATAGCTCACTGCAACTTCGAACTCCTGGGCTCAGGCGATCCTTCCACCTCAGTTTCCTGAGTAGTTAGGACTACAGGGGCATGTCACCATGACAAGCTAATGTTTTTATTTTTTTTTTGTAGAGACAGGATCTCACTATGATGGCCAGACTGGTCTCAAACTCCCGGGCTCAGGCGATCCTCCCACTCTGGCCTCCCAAGGTGCTGGGATTACAGGCATGAGCCACTGTGCCTGGCCTGGGTTGTCCGTTTTTGACCTCTGATTTAATCCCTTTTCCTCTTCTCCCCTAAGTAGCAATGTCACAGCCAGCTTTATCTGTATCATGTACTAATATACTCACAGGTTATGAGAACAGGAAGGCGGCTTACAGATCACCTAACCCATGTTGCAGAGAACCTTAGGGCAGAGAGTCCCAAAGTATGATCTCCCCAAAATTATCTCAGAAACTTGTTCAAATGACAGGTTGCTGGGTCCAAGCCCAGACCCAGTGGATCAGAATTCCTAAAGGACCCTCAGAGGTGCCTCAAGACTTGGAAATTCAGAACCTGATCCTAAATAAGAATGCTTAGCACCCCAAGATGCCAGTGTTTCTAGGGAGAATTTTTGAAAATGGGGTGCTGCTGCTGAAAGATGGTTTGCAAACAATTGCTTTAATACAAACCTTCTCATGCATAGATGAGAACTAGGTAGGAGTGCAGAGAGGTTACTTGACTTCTCAGAATAGCACACAGCGAATGAGGAACAAGCTTAAAATGCACAACCGAGTCCAGCAGGTTGAGGCTGGCACGGAGCCCCCAGCCCATCCAGGCTTCTGTGACTTAGGCCTGCCACCCCAGGCTCTCACCCTGTCTCCATCAAACCCCTTCTCTTCTGCAGGCATCTATCGTCCTCATCTCCGGACCCTTCAAGTAACATATGCTAGGCATGTATGAATTTCAGCCCCACCCTCTAATGAGAAGAAGCAGCAGAAAATTCCCAGGCTGACACCCTGTGACTGAATAAAGCCCATTCAGAGTCAGAAGGCAAAGATGCCAAAGTGCCCATTGGTCCAAACATCTCTTTATGGGACCCCAGCTTGGTGCAGTGTGACCAGTTTCATCACCCACTGTGAGATGACAGCACATCAATCCTAACCTTCCTAAGTTACATGCACTGGGGAGAGGGGAGTTGTCCAAGAATGCAGGCAGCGCAGTTTCTTCCAAGTTCATTCTGTCTCTTAAACCTCCTAATAAGGTGGCAGCTGAGTCCGATGAGCTGGGAACTGTTTTAAGGAACAGATCAGAAGCCCTCAGAATTAATGGACCACTTGGCTCCTGGAGATGGCTATTCTAAAATGCTGGAGAAGGTTTTGAGACTCATTCTTCTCCTAAGAGACTTAATCAGCCAGCTTCCATTGGTTTCTACTACGAGGAAACCTTTAGCAAACATGAAAGGAGCAAAATCGACTTCAAACAGTTCCTGTCCACAGTACATATCTTATAATCCAGGTAAAAGAGGTTGTCTGATATATTTTTGTGTATACTGTAGTGTGCACAAACTATGTCTTAGGGTGGTATGACAAATCCTGCAAGAGCATTTAGTACTTCCTGCCACACCAACATCATTCATTCATTCATATCTACTTGCACTTTTTAGAACTTCTAACTCCTTTCTATGGCATGCCAACTTCATTGCCTACTTTTCTCCCACAAAGTCAGTTCCCCTGCTCTTTGGACACACCAAGCTTTGCCGCCGCTGGTCCCTCTGTCAGGAACACTGTTCCCTGGCTCTTTGAATGGTGACAGTCCCCTCTCATTATTCAAATCTCTGCTTAAGAGTCACCTCCTGGGCCATTGCCTTGTTAGACTCTGGTGTGGCCATGTGCTCTTTGAGCTATGGCTATGACCATGCTTCCTGGTTTTGGCCCCCTTCCCCACCTTGGGGAGGTGAGTCTTCTCTCTCTCTCTCTCTAATTTTTTTTTTTTTTGAGTTGGAGTCTCACTCTGTCGCCCATACTGGAGTGCAGTGGCCACTCCCAGCCACCGCAGCCTCGACCTGCTGGTCTCTGGCGATCCTTCCCCCTCAGCCTTTCACGTAGCTGGAACTACAGGCGCGTGCTACCACGCCTGGCTAATTTTTTGATTTATTGTAGAGATGAGGTCTCGCCTGCCCAGGCAGGTCTTGAACCCGTGGGCTCAGGCAATCCACTCACCTCAGCCTCCCAAAGGCGTGGGATTATAGGCTGAGCCACCGAGCCCGGCTTCTAATTTACTTTTAAACAAACTATATTTTCTAATCTAATGTCTGTGCAAGTCTTTGCATCTTTCACATGGCATAGGACCACATCCGAGACACCCACACCCCCAGTGGGCCTGATGTAACATTCTGGAAGCCTTATCCCCAGTGGGCCTGATCTAACGTTCTGGAAGCCTTACTGGGAGAGTGTGACCCTAACATATCTTGGAGGCCCCAGCGATATGACCCTAACAGGTACTCTTGTCCCGTCAATTCAGATTTTACTGCTGAAATTAATCAAATAAAATGTTAACGTTAGAAGAAAAGAAAAAAATAAAAAGGGTCACTTCCTCAGAGAGGCCTTCCCAGAACACACTATCTAAAGCAGACTCTTCCTCCTTTCTGGTCACTCCATCTCATTCCTCTTTTTTCCTTCATAGCACCTGTATCTCACTACCTGACTTTATCTTCTACCCGTTAGCTGGTTTATGGGATTGTTGTCAGTCTCTCTCTCCAACAAATCGAGCTCCAAGAGGATAGAAGTCTTTTCTGTCCTATGCACCATTTCATTCTCAGCTCCTGGTTTAGCCCCCGACATATAAGAGGTATTTAGTAAATTGTTGTTGAGTCCATGAGTAAAATACTTACTGAGGGTGAGGTATGGGAATGTAACGTTGGAAAAAACATGGACTCTGCCTTCAAGGAGCTCATATTCAAATCTTCTGCCTCTTCTAGCTTTTGACCTCACAGTAACTGCTACCAGAATCCCGTTCCCACTTTTTTTTTTTGAGTTGGAGACTCACTCTGTTGCCCAGGCTGGAATGCAGTGGCATGCTCATGGCCACTGCAGCCTCAATCTGCTGGGCTCAGGCAATCCTTCCGCCTCAGCCTTCCAAGTAACTGGAACCACAGGCGTGTGTTACCACTCTCGGCTTATAGAGACGAGGTCTCCCCAAGTTGCCCAGGCTGGTCTCAAACCCCTGAGCTCAAACAATCCTTTTGCCTTGGCCTCCCAACGTGCTGGAATTACGGACTTGAGCCACCATGCCTGGCCCCACTCCCCCTTTTATGTTTACCCACATCCCCTATATCAAGTATCTCCAAAAACAAATATAATAATAATACAAAACTTGGCCAGGCTCGGTGGCTCAGCCTGTAATCCCAGCACTTTGGGAGGCCGAGGTGAGTGGATTGCCTGAGCCTGTGGGTTCGAGACCTGCCTGGGCAACTTGGTGAGACCTCATTTCTACAATAAATCAAAAAGTAGTCGGGTGTGGTGGCATGTGCCTGTAGTTCCAGCTACTTGGAAGGCTGAGGCAGAAGGATCGCTGGAGCCCAGCAGATCGAGGGTGCGGTGGTCGGGAGTGGCCACTGCACTCCAGTCTAGGTGACAGAGTGAGACTCCAACTCAAAAAAAAAAGTACAAAACTTTTCAGGGCCATCCTTTCACAGACCTCCGGGGACGCCCTCGCAATACAAGGATTGGGGCAAGTAGGGTTGTTGGGGGTGGGGGTTGGAGGGGTGCAACACAACACTCACCAAATGACCACACATCCGATTTGCTGCTGTAGCGACTAAAAGAGAAGACCTCTGGGGATGCCCACTTAACCGGGAACTTGGTGCCGGTGGAGCTGGTATACTGGTCATCAAGGACAAACCTGGGGAGAGAGCGGAGGGAGGTGAGAATGTTCCAAGAGGCTGAGGCCCGCTTCCAAGACTTTGCTGGCACCACATCCCTGTCCTACCTTGTCATTCCAAAGTCTGACACTTTGATGACTTGGTTTTCTCCCACCAAACAATTTCGAGCAGCCTGGAGACAGGAAAACATGTGAGAGGTGACCAGTGATGGAGGAGCCTTCTCTAATCACAGTCCTTGGCTTTGCTGTATGATTTGTACAAGGGCATCTAAGGAGCTTTGCAAACGCCAATTAAGCTTCGCAGATGCCTGCTGGAAATCAACTAGAGAGTTGAGTGTGTGGGATCCGTTATCGGAACAGAAAAGTTTCTTTCTCTTCCTTCCTGGATCCTAATTAGAAGGGAAATCCACTGTGTTGTCTGACCAACAGTAGGCTCAGATGCAAATGATGTGCCTGGAACTGTTAACATCGGGAACAACAGGAAGCACGTGCCTCCCATCTGACTAAAGGAAGAAAGTTTTGAGGTTGCGAATCCTCTTAAAACCATTCCTCATAGGGAGTGTACCCGGTCCCTAATTAGTATCACCAGATGTTGCATTGAAAGGGTCCTTCGAGATAAAAGACTGCAGCGTGACTCACATTTTAATGTGAGTACACATCACATGTGGGAATGTGTTAAAATGAATATTCCAGCGTCCCAGCCACCAGAGTCTGAGAATAGTTTAAGGGTTACTACAGTGTGATTCTAGTAGGTCCTTGGGTAACACTTTGAGCCAGACTGTGCTTGTCTATTTCTCTCATTTTACCAGGAGTCAACTGAGTCATGGGGAGGATAAGAAGGAGGGGCTGTCAGCTTTATTTTAGAAGAATGTAAACTGAAACTCAGAAGGTTAAATTCGAGGTAGGGCTGGGATTAGAACCCAGATCTAAGTCCTCAGGAAGTACTAGGACCTCTCAAAGGGATGGAGGAAGGAAGGTGAGAGAGGAGAGGAGACAGCCAGTGATGTATTATTCATTAGCACATTCCCAGTCATTTCAGGGATGCGCCCCTTCACCCAGAACCTGAAGGTGTTCATGCAGCACATTCGTACCAAGTCTCTGTGGATGACGCACGCCTCCTCCAGGTAGGCCATGCCCTCACACACATCCAGGCACATGCCCAGCAGGGTCTCCGCAGCAAAGAGCCCCCGCTGGCTGCGCAGATAATCCGACAGGCAGCCATGCTCCATGAACTCAAACACCAGGCAGATGGGCGCCTGCTCCAGACACACTCCGTAGAGCTGGACCAGTTTGGGGTGTGAGAGTTTCCTGGAGGAAAAAGGCAGCAGGTGAGATGGCCCAAACTCAGTCTCCCAAAAGTGCCAAACATTTTATGGCCACAGAATAGCCAGTGGCCACTTCGTCCAATTCATGGTTTTCAGAACCAAATTCATTCCCTTCCCCGACAAAAACGTGTCATTGGAGCCGAGACCTGATGGATAGCAGTGGGACAGCTGGTGTGTGTGAAGATGAGCAGAGGCCAGTGTGGATAGCAGGGCATGGACCGGAGGACAGATGGGCAGGAACTGAGATGGGGAAGGTGGGCAGAGCCGGACCATGATGGGCCTCATGGACCGTGGTGAGGAGTTCTATTTTATTCTCTGTGCGAGAGTAGGCACTGCTGGATTTGAGCAGGGAGGTGGCATGCATGATGTGAGAACAGTATTTAAAGAACATGTACAGGCTATACGGAGCAAAGGGAGTGCTTGTGCACCTTTGGTGGGAATGTAAGCTAGTTCGGTCTTTCTGGAAAGTGGTTTGGAGATTTCTCAAAGAACTAAAAATAGAGCCACCGTTTGACCCAGCAATCTTACTCCTGGGAATATACTCAAAGGAACACAAACTGCTCTACCAAAAAGACACCTGCATGTGTATATTTATTACAGCACTATTCATGACAGCAAAACCACGGAGCCAACCCAGCTGCCCATCGAAGGTGGAATGGATAAAGAAAATACACATACACATGATGGCATACTAGAGAGCCATAAAGAAGAACAAAATCATGTTCTTTGCATCCATAGGGATGTGGTTGGAGGCCATCCCTCTAAGTGGAAGCAAAATCTGAATACCACACACTCTCATTCATAAGTAGGCACTAAACACTGGGCACATGGGCACCAGGGTGGAAACACACACAATGGGGGAGCAGGGAGAGCTCATCAGAGACCCAAACCTCACACAATGTACTTATGCAGCAAGTCCACACATGTACCCTACTATTCTAACATTTAAAAAGCTCTTAAATATTAACTAATAAAAAAGAAATGTATCACTGCCTAAAATCAAACAACATACACACACACACACACACACACACACACACACACACACACACACAGAATGTCCTCCCTAGGGTGTCTGCCTACCCGGGTCTGGACCACTCACATCATGACTTCAGCCTCCTGTATGAAGTCCTCCTCTGACATAGCCCCTTCCTGAATGGTCTTGATGGCCACCTTGTCCTTGTTGAGCCAGTAGCCAAGATGCACCAACCCAAACTGCCCACTGCCAATCTCCTGCACGAACGTGAGCTCCGATGGGTCGATCACCCACTTCCCTGGAAGAGAGAGGGAGGGGGTTTTCAGGGTCAGCGTATAGGTCTGCCAGGGGATCATGTAGCCCCACCCAGAACTTTAGCCTATTGTTGAAATAACTCAAAGACGGCAAATGATACAACTTCTAGACTTAGAACTATCATAAATCAATTATTATCTTTCCCCCTGAATAATCACATAGGATATGTACTTAAAACTGTGGAAACATGGGCCAGTCACAGGCTCAGATCTGTAATCCTGGCACTTTGGGAGACTGAGAAGGGAGAATTGCTTCAGACGAGGAGTTCAAAACCATCCTGGGGCAATATAGCAAGACCACGTCTCTAAAAAAAAAAAAAAAGCTGGGTGTTGTGGTGTGCACCTGCTTTCCCAGCTACAGAAGGCTGAAGCAGAAGGATCACCTGAGTCCAGGAGGTTGAGGCTGTGGTGAGCCGTGATTGTGCCACTGCACTCCAGCCTGCATAATAGAGTGAGACCCTGACTCAAAAAAAAAAAAAAAAAAAAAGGAAAGGAAAAGAAAAAGAAAGAAAGAAAAGAAAACTATGAAAAAATGAATGTGGTGAGTTTGCATAGAAAGAAGATGGCATTAATCGAGACATTAAAGAAAATAAATGAAAGACTTCTTACAAGGTCCAGCCATTTTCTATATCTGACTTTAATCTTTTTATTGTCATTTTCACACAGAGCAGATTTCATTTGAGCTGATCATCCATCCATCCATCCATCCATCCATCTGAAGCATCCACTATGTACACAACTCTCTGCTCGGCTTAGCAGGGTTGGTATTTAAAGAGGTGGGTGGATTCACAGAGATCTTATGCAGAGGCACCAGCTAGCACGGTGTCCGGCACGAGAGAGGCACTCAATAAATGTTCAATAAACAAATAAAAGGATCCGAGTCGCAGTTTTCTCCCTGACAAAACGAGTGGGCTGACCAGATAGTTCCTGAGGTCCCATCCAGTGCAGGCACATCAGGATTCTATAGTTATTAGAACATCCTTATTTCCATAAGGAGGCAAAAGAGGCATTATTTTTCTCCGACACTGGCTCTGGTCCATGAGCAGCCAGATTTCTACCTCTTTGAGGCAGAGACTCAATAGCAAGCACTATCGAGCACCCACTGAGTGCCTGACAATGCTGGTTAAGGATGAGAAAGTCCATGACAGTGGTTCTCAAAGGCCTGCTCTCTGGTCATCTGTATCCAAATCACTTAGCACATCTGTTTAGAATTGTAGACTCCAGGACCTCACTTTGCTATCAGGGATTGTGTTTGGTAAGTGGCAGGTAGAATCCAGGAATGAACTTTTTTTTCTTTTTTTTTTTTTAAGAGACAGGGTCTTGCTGTGTTGTCCATGCTGGAGAGCAGTGGTGAAATCCCAGCTCACTGCAGCCTCAACCTCCTGGGCTCAAGTGATCCTCCTGCCTCAGCCTCCCAAAGCATTAGGATTACAGATGTGAGCCACCACATTAGGCCCAGGACTCGACATTTTTAATAGCATCCAGAAAACGTTAATGCATGATGAAGTTAGAGCCGCCAGCGTAAGAGATACAAAGTGAGCATTAGAGCAGCAGCCCCCAGTTTGGACCAAAGGATGCCAAGCCAAATGCCTTCCAAGTCCAGCCAGATCATCCCAAGTGGGTGAGCAGTACAGCAGGACAAGAAGGTACAGTGGAGGCTGCAGATCTGGAGATACTGCCCTGCCCAGAGGCATTTGAAACATTTTGACACACACACACTCGGCCATACAAACAGACCCTTCTAGATGCTGCAATACATCCGCACCTTGCAATAAATCTATGTCCGACCAACTAGGTGACACAAACATTCTAGAAGATAGGTGGAAACACAGTGCTAAGGCATGGCTCTCTAATATTTTTCCGATAGCATTTAGTAGAGTGCTCTGTGCACAGTAAGTGCTCAATAAACACAGTCGTTAATGAACTCTTCACTGAAGCCAATGGCCACTGATTTGGTCCAGATAAATGTGCTTCTATCTGCACACGCGCTGTAGATATTCATTAGTGCTGCCATCCCCAGATATTGAGCATACTTGCTTTTGTGGTCATTGGAAGTCTGAGGAACAGGTAGGCTCATGGCAAGTGTATTCAGAATTTGCCCCAGAACTTTTGGGACATGAGTTTACATTCCTGATGGTGCTGCTCACCGTATCTCAGCCCTGCTGTGACTGGGGCTTTCTGCCTCCCGAAACAAACTGGATACCGGAGTCTCGTGACCAGGCCTGGGTGGAATGAAAAGCCATGGGTAGTGATTAGGATTTTGCTATAGCAATCATTTAAAGTAACTCACCAGACCAAAAATAATGATCACAATTTCAAAAGCTATGTTTATCCCAGAAAATGAATCTCACACCCTTATTGGGAAGATTAGAAGTATGAGTGGGCAGGGGGTAAAATCCCACGATTTCCGTGGCAGAGTTTTCCAGTGGAAAATATGGGATAGAATAAAATATTAAGCACCCTTTTCTTTTTAAAAATGTTATTTATTTTATTTCTGTGCTTATTTATTTATTTTTGAGACGGGTCTCACTCTGTTGTCCCGGCTAGAGTGCAGTAGTGTGATCTCAACTCACTGCAACCTTGGGCTCAGGCAATGCTTCTGACTTGGTTCCCGAGGAGCTGGGGCACAGGTGCATGCCACCATGCCTGGTTAAGTTTTGTATTTTCTGTAGAGACAAGGTCTTGCTATGTTGCCAAGGCTGGCCCCTGACTCCTGGACTCAAGCGGTTCTCCCACCTCAGCCTCCCAGAGTGCTGGGATTACACTGTACCAGCCATTCTGTTTATACATTTAGTTATTATTTGTGATCAGGAAGAAACCAACTGGGCTGTCATCACTTTCTCCAAGTTGCCTGGATTGGTCCCCTCTAGGGGGTCCCTAGATTGTCCCCTAGAACTCACCTCCTCCATTGTGTTGGTGATAATTGATGAGAAGCGGGATGGAGTCAAACACATACTTTTCGGCCACATAGTATCGCTTTGGGTTGTCATTTGTTTCTTTGATATGGTAGTGCTTTATACAGGGATTGTTCTCACTTAAATAAGAAATATAAATGCAGGGTTAGTAAGAAGCAACGCTGAGACACAAAAAAATATCTACTGGTATTCGATTCTCATTATCTTTGTTTTTTAAGTTTTCACAAGGATGGCAGATATATTTCGTGGATGTCTGTTTTGACAGGTTGGCCCTGGGTGCTGCAGTATTATGTTAAGAAGGACTCTGAGGCTGTATCTGGATCCCCTAACTACAGTGCAGTCATGGTTTGGTGATGCTTCTTCCACGGTCATATAGTGGGGGGATGGTATTCCTTGGGCCACGTGTTTGCCTGCCCTGCTCTGTGAATTTAACTAATTGTCAGTACACGTTGAGGAAGCCTCTCTGGCCCCTTCATGTTTATTTGACTTTGTGCAGCAAAGAGTTAACATAGCAGGCATGGCTGCTATCCTAAGAAAAACCTGCTCGCAGTTAGCCCTTGGTGGTGTTTGGGAACTTAGATTTTGAGAAGGTTCCCACCATTCCCTACTTGATGAGGTGACAGACTATGCCTCAATAGTTTGTTGTAAACTGTGCACCAGGCAAACCTATGCCTGTAATTCCACCACTTTGGGAAGCCAAGGCAGGAGGATCACTTGAGCCAGGAGTATGAGACCAGCCTGGGCAATATAGCAAGACCCTATCTCTTCAAAAACTGGAAAAAAAAATAATCAGCCAGGTGTGGTGGCATATGCCTGTAGTCCCAGCTACTCAAGAGACTGAGGCAGGAGGATTCCTCAAGCCCAGGAGTTCGAAGCTGAAGTGAGCTATGATCGCACCACGCACTCCAGCCTGGGCATCAGGGCAAGACCTCAACTTCCCCCATCTCGAAAAATAAATAAATAAGCCCCAAAAGCAATGTGGTGTGTGCTGCACACCTGCTTTCCTTCTGGAAGTCCGGGATGTTGGTACGCGCGAGGCAGTGGGCATCTACGGACCCAGCCTCCACTGAAAACCTTGGGCCTCCCTGGTAGACAGTGCTTCACAGTGTTGGCAGTTTGTTGTCGGAGGACAGAAGCACGTCCTGTGTGACTCTCTGGGGAGGACTCTTAACGGCTTGCATGTGGTTTCCTCAGGACTTCACCTTGGACTTGTGCCTTATACCTTTGCAGACTTTGTATCCCTTTGCTGTAATAAATCTTAGTCCTTGAAGTCCTCCTAGCGTGGCACTGAGCCCGGGGTGATCTTGGGGAGTCCCGACACAGACGTCCTCTGTCATTCCTTCCCCATCACATCTTTGGGGTTGCAGGCCACCCTCCTCACTGTCCCCCAGCCACGGCAGAGACATGGCCCCTCTGTGATGTCTGCTGTGTTCCTTCCTGTCCCCGGATGGGGGCCCTTCCTCTTTGCCACCTGTCTAAGCCCTGTCCTTGCTCCAGGTTCTGCTCATGTCCTCAGTCTTCCAAGAAATATTCCCCCAGGCCATCTTGAAAATTATTTTTCTCTTGTCTTCATTCTTACTGCACTTTAGTCATTGCCAAACTGCTTAGTTCTTACTAATCTTCTAATTAGAAGAGGTTTTGAGACTCAGATAGGGTCTTACACATCGTTTTACAGAGGAGGAAACTGACTCCAGAGATGGGCAGACCAAGCTGCAGGGGTCCTGCAGTTCAGCTTGGCTGGAGCATGGATGTGACTGGACCTTAGCCCCATGGCCTCTGGAACGCTCCATCAGCACTTTGAGCCTCAGTTTCTTCTGTGTGCAATTAGCATAGTAGCACCTGTCTTCAGGGCTTCTCAGGATTGGAAACAGTCTGCGGAGATCTCAGTGCATAAGGGGATCGATGAACAGTAGGTAGTCTCCTTAGCAGACCCAGGACTGGAATTCAAATATCTTTGCTTCTAGTTGGAAGAATCTTTTCTGTTACTCTATGTATTAAATGACATACTTATCTAACACAGCACCAAGCATTTTATTTCTTTAGAATCCTGAAATCAGGGATGCTAAGGGATTGCCAGGAAGAGGACCTGGTGTCCAGCCCCCGCTCTGTCACTTTCCAGCTAAGTCTCTTCGATTCTGTCCTGGATTTCCTGGGCCAGGGAAGACACACCATTTCCAGTGAGCCTCTGCCTCACGCACCATCTGACTCTGCTATGGGCGACCCGTGAGGCACCCTTTGGGGACCTGAGCCAAAGCCATACCTTACGACAGCCTTGGTGAAAACGGACACAGTGTACGTTCCTGGGGTCCTGGAATCCCGTACCATGAAGGCTCCTTCTTTGCCCTGAAATGGTCAGAAAGAATGGACAGGTTAGTGACTGCAGGAACCCAGGCTCATAACCCTGGTTCCATTTTCTTTCCCCTAAAATAAGGAAGTACTGCAGGTCAGCGTGGCCTAGGGTAGACTTTCAGCCACAATGACTACCATTTCACTTATCCTATTCACTCAACAGATATTTCTTGGTACAGATATTTCATATACGGGTCAGGGACTGTTCTAGTGCTAATGTGAGACCAGCCTGGGCAACATAGCAAGACCCCATCTCTTCAAAAAGTGTAAAAAAAAAATCAGTCAGGTGTGATTGAAACCAGACACACCCCTTGTATTTTTAGAGCTCACCATTTTACTGAACTCTTGACAGATATTTTCCAACCTTTACTGCAACATTGCAATTTAAATATTGTTATCCTCAATTACCAATGAGCAAACCTGGGTGCCAGAGAGTTTAACCGATATTCCCATGACCCACAACCAGTGACAGAGTTGGGATTTAAACTTTGATGTGAGCAGAGCTCATGCTCAGTCTACTGTTCCATGATGCCTCTATTCAAAGGATGTTAGAAATCACATCTTCATCCCCTCGCAAGGGCACAAAACCATCTGGCCTGAAAGCTTCATCAGATCCCTAATGGAAATGTATTTCTCTGGCCCTTTTTGAAGTGCAGATTCTGCTGCAGGGTAGAAGGAGAAAGAATATTCAGCTCCTGAAGGAAGTGAGATGAAGGAAGCACCCTGAGAACATACCGTTCACCACCCTAAAGACTTTGCCAGCACTGAGGAAACGAGAACAAGCAAATGGACATGCCAATTTATTCTTTCTTTTTAAATTTTTTTTTTTGGAAACAGGCTCTTGCTCTATCACTCAGGCTGGAGTGCAGTGGTATGATCACAGCTCACAGCAGCCTCGAACTCCTGGGCTCAAGTGATCTCCCGCCTCAGCCTCTCAAAGCTCTGGGATTACAGGTGTGAGCTGCTGTGCCTAGTCCTAGTTTATTCACTCTTGGTGGAAATGTAAACATCTGAAGTCTGTTGTAAGTACTTCATGTCTAACACACGGTTCCTACCCAGCTGTAAATCTGAGCTGGGAACATTTGGAAAACCTGATATTATGATTTACTTAACTTAGACATTACGAAGGCCCTAAGTGAAGGTCAGGATTAGAGAGGATCGTTGTGTGGAAGGCATACACTTGTAGCATATGGAACAAAGTCTATAAACTCTAGAACAGTCGGCCAGGTGCGGTGGGTCACACCTGTAATGCTAGCACTTTAGGAGACTGAGGTGGAGAAATCGCAGGAGTTCAAGACCAGCTTGTATAACACAGTGAGACCTCATCTCCACAAAAAATTAAAAAACTAGCCAGGCATGGTGGCATGCACTTGTATTCCCAGCTACTTGGGAGGCTGAGGTGAGAGGTTTCGCTTAAGAATAAATTGGCATGTCCATTTGCTTGTGCATGTTTCCTCAGTTCTGGCAAAGTCTTTCGCCCAGGAGGTCAAAGCGGTGATGAACCATAATCGTGCCACAGCACTCCAGCCTGGGTGACAGAATGAGACTTTGACTCAAAAATAAATAAATAAAAAAAATCTAGAACAACACAAGCCCAGTCACAAAAGTGGATTGTCTGTGCATGCACACACACACACACACACACACACACACACACACACACACACACAGAGAGAGAGAGAGAGAGAGAGAGAGAGATACAAGCTCATGCTAATTGTTTGAATTTTAGAGTCTCTGGGTTAGAAAGGGCCTTATAAAGACAATCTAGCCCAGTGTTATCCCAGCCTCAGCACTTTTGACCTTTTGGGCACAGTAATTTTTTGTTGTGGGGCCATCCTGGGCATTATAGGACATTTAGCAGCATCCCTACGCTCTACTTTCTAGATGCCAGGCATGGTCAAATGTCCTCTGGAGGACAAAGTTACTCCTGGTTAAGAACCACTGATTACCTCCCTGAGCCCATGTGAATCTGAAAGTTGAAACAAGACAAAAACAACACAACAACAAACAGCTGACTGTGCTCTAACAACCTCCAGCTTTAGGAACCTGAAACTTGAACTTTTAAATTTGCCCTGTGATTCTTAGTGACACCCAGACTTGGTGCCCACCGAATTAACTGGCATGCATGTCCTCTTTATAGTCATCCTAACAAGGAGTCTCTGTGTCTTCAAATAGTGCCGATAGTTAGAAAGCACATCCTCATACAGTCATGATCTGCTTCCAGTACCTTGGCCTGAACCCTGCAGAAGGCGGGGCTGGGGACAATTGGCTCTGACATCATTGTGCATTCTTGCCAAGCCTGTTATTTACCACATCAACTTTGAGTTTGTGTATTGAAAGATAGGCCTGTAATCCTGCCACTTTGGGAGGCAGAGACGGGAGGATCCCTTGAGGCTGGGAGTTGCAGACCAGCCTAGGTGGTAGCTTCCCTTTCCCAGGCGGTGAGCTTGGGCTGCCCTAGCTGCTGTCTGAAAGCAGGGGAAGAATGGAGGAAAATGAAGAAAGTGATTACATTCGAAGTGCTCCGTATACTTCATTAACTGATGTGGGATTGAAAACCACAAAACTAGCTGGGTTTGGTGGCTCAGCCTGTAATCCCAACACTTTGGAAGGTTGAGGCAAGTGGATTGCCTGAGCCCGCGGGTTCAAGACCATCTTGGGCGACTTGGTGAGACCTTGTCTCTATAATAAATCAAAAATTGGCCAGGCATGGTAGTGCACACCTGTAGTTCTGACTACTTGGAAGGCTGGGGCGGAAGGATTGTCAGAGCCCAGTAGGTTGACACTGGGTAGTCTTGAGCATGCCACTGCACTCCAGCCTGGGTAATGGAGTGAGACTCCAACTTAAAAAAAAAAAAAGAAAACAACAAAATTATACTTGTTGAAACACAATATAATTCAAGTTTTAATTAATTTTGCACTTCTCTCAACTAGTTCATGCCAGTCAAGTGTTCCAATGCCACTCAATAACAGGCGGGAGGACCAAGAGTTAAGGTGGTTATACATGCATTGCAAGTTCAACTTGGGGAAAAAAACAGCTTCCCAGGAACTAACCTTGAAAATTCTGATTCTGTGAATCAGGAGGGGGACCTGGGCATCTGCATTTTAAAATGTTTCCCAGCAATTCAAATGTGTGGTTTATTGCAAACCACAGGAAATAATTAAGTGCTGAGTTGATGTAGAACCTAGGAGAAACCAGTCTTATAATGACTCAGCTCGATTTCTTTTCCTTCATGAAATCTTCCCCAGCTCCTCTGGCTGAAAAACAGTACAGTTCTTTTTATGTTAAGTCAAAAGACAGATTAAGGAGACTTACTGTGTCTAAGAGAAGTTTTTCAGCTTTGTCTCGGCTGATACTCTTATTGTACCACCTGAAAGTGGAAAAAAGTCATGCGTAAATGACATTTTTTAAAGTTTCATTATTTACTTATAAAAGATAATACTAGATAATTAGGAAGTCATTTTCTGTTTCTACCAGTGCTACTAAACTCAAAAACAGGCCGGGTATAGTGGCTCACGCCTGAAATCTCGCACTTTGGGAGGCTGAGTTAGGAGGATTGTTTGAGGGTAAGACTTTGAGACTAGCCTGGGCAACAAAGTGAGACTCCTGTCTTTACAAAAAATAAAAATTAGCAGCGTGTGGTGGTATGTGCCTGTAGTCCCAGCTATTTAGGAGGCTGAGGCAGGAGGATCACCTGAACCCGGGAGTTTGAGGCTGCAGTGAGTTATGATTGCTCCACAGCACTCCAGACTGTGTGACAGAGTGAGACCCTGTCTCAAAATAACAACAACAACAAAACAAAAACCTCAAAAGCAAAGAAATAACCCATTTCCAGGTAGTAAATGTTAAGTTGGAGATGAACCAATGAACGAGAATTGGTAAAATATTGATCATTGTTGAAACTGGGCTTTGGGTACATAGATATTCATTATATTATTCTCTCTACTTTTGCATATGTTGGAAATTTTCCACAATAAACTTTTAGAGAACATTTCTCTTTCTCTCTGTTTCATAAGTCAGTGGGTGGTTATAAGAAGGAGTGTGTTAGACCAGCTATAAAAATGTAATTCCCAGCTGGAGTGTGGTGGTTCAAGCACTTTGGAGGCCAAGGTGAGGGGATTGTTGAGCCCACGGGTTCGAGAACAGCCTGGGCAACTTGGCGAGACCTCACCTCTACAATAAATCAAAAAATTAGCCTGGCATTGTAGTGCGTGCCTATACTTGGAAGGCTGAGGCAAAAGGATCACTTGAGCCCAGCGGGTCGATGCTGAGGTGGCCGTGAGCATGCCACTGCACTCCAGCCTGGGTAACGAAGTGAGACTCGAACTCAAAAAAAAAAAAAAAAAAAGCAATTCCCATTAAAGGTTTAGCAAATATTCTTTCAAAACAACCACAGAATTTTCCTAAGACTGATTTTCCACAGTGTCTGTAGAGTAACTGCATTTGTTTTTTATAATTCTGGTGTCTGGTGAAAAACAGCAATAAAGTAGTTAAGGAGAATATGCATGATTTTTAGGGATGACTTTTTTAATGTTAATAATACTTAAGCTACATCCTAGCCTCTGTGGCTACTTATTAGGTAAGAGGAGGCAGAATGATCATCAATTAACAATGAGTTTTGAAGATTAATAAATCCAAGAGTAGAGAAGTTCTAGGTGGGAAGGAACACCACTTACCAAACTTGCTTGCCGTCTGCAAGTAGCCATGTGTAAGGGAATCTGTGGATTCATTTGAGCTTCTTGAATTTTATATGACAGAACAGTGCCTGATACCTGCATGGGCTCCTGGAGCTTATCTAACTGAGGACGGACAAACAGGCTTCATCTTGTGGGCAAGCCCCAAATGATTAGCAGTGGTTGCCTAAAGCCATGCCTTGAAAAGTCTGTTGCCAGTCTGGGCACAGTGGGTAACAGTGTCACTATCCAAGAGGGATGTATACCTGAGTTCAGTGTGTGGGAAGAGACACAATTTGCTTTCCTTCAACTTGTCTGGCCCTTCATTTAACGGGAAGGGATCTGAGCTCAAACAGGGTGAGGTAACTTGCCCAAGATCATGATTCCAAACCAAGGCAGGCGGCCTGAATCCAATCAATTTTCCAACCCACAATTATGTTACCTCTTAAGTTCTTATGCAGATATCACCTGCATCTAGACAACATTAAGTTCAAAGATAAAAAGTCATCATACTGGATATTTCTGGTATATTCAGTTGTATACTAAATATGTGAATGTTTGCTTATAAGTCATTTTACTTTTTTACTAAGATCCGAAATCTGGAAAATGCAAAGTGACAGTCCACAGTATAAGTAGGGCCCATAGATTGTTTCATTTGTAAAGTATAGTGTTTTACTCAAAAAAATACTTAAAATATCTTTAGGTGGGTAGATGTACTTTTTTATTTGCTCCAGGCTCCACCATTCCCTATTGCTTTATATTCTGTTGGAATTTTGAGTTTGCTCTCACAATCATAAGCAAAGAGGTACTGATTAAAAGCAAAAAATAGACAAAGGAAGCTATCCAGTCTAGTGGTCCCTTGAAATAAAAGCATATTTTTTTTTTCTCCAAAGGCACTGACTATGAAAATTAAAGAAATGTATTTTATTTAAGCATATCTCATATCTGCTTCATTTCAGCTCAAGTCTTCTAGGAACTGATGACTCTTCTGTTAGCTGAGAAACCTACTTAGGCAAAAGAGCCTCACATTGAGAGACTTCAGAAAATGACAGCCCTTCATATGAAAGAATCCAGCAGAGTTTCAGCAACAAATAACCTGACCTCATCTGACTAATTAAAACCCTGATAAGTGAAGAGGAGGCCTCGTTACCTTATATCCTTCAGCCCTGGTATCTTATATTTGGTGAGTACTTAAATTTTAAATATTTTAAAATAATTTTAAACTTAAAGAAAGGGTATCAAATAGCATAAAAGAACTCCCACAAACACTTCACCCTGAGGCATCTGTTGCTGACATTTATACATTGCACTTACTATTCTCCCTAGTTAGACATATAGATACATGTATTTTTTTTCCTGAACCATTTGAGAGTTGATTTTTACTCACAAGAACTTCAGTGTCTATTTCCTGAGACATAGAGTATACACTTACACAACCACGTACAATGACCAAAATCATAAAATTGAACATATATATGAAATAGTTACCTAACTGCAGACCTTATTACAATTTTATCAGTTGTCACAATAATGCATATTATAACCAAAAATTTTTTTAATCACTCAGTATATTTAGGTCCCGTGTCTCTAGTCTTTTTTTTTTTTTTTTTGAGTTGGAGTCTCACTCGGTCGCCCAGAGTGGAGTGCAGTGGCTGCTCCCGGCCACTGCAGCCTCGCCTGCTGGGCTCCGGCGATCCTTCCGCCTCAGCCTTCCGAGTAGCCGGAATTACAGGCATGCGCTACCACGCCTGGCTGATTTTTTTATTTATTGTAGAGATGAGGTCTCGCTGCCCAGGCGGGTCTTGAACCCTCTGGCTCAGGTAATCCACTCACCTCAGTCTCCCAAAGGTGTGGGATTACAGGCTGAACCACCGAGCCCGGCTGTCTCTAGTCTTTTTTAAGAGGGACCAGTTTCTTAGCCTTTTGTCTTTCATGATACTAACATTTCTTTTGAAGAGCACAGAATATTTACTTATTTATTTTAATTCTGAAAAATGTGTGTATATTTAGAAGGTGCGGGAGCAGATTTCTTACATACATATATTGATAGTGGTGGAGTCTGGGTTTTTAGTGTACCTATCAACTGAACAGTGAACACTATACTCAAGAGGTAATTTTTCAACCCTCACTTCCCTCCTATCTTATGACATCTCCAATGTCTTATTATTTCACTCTGTACAGGACATTTATTTTTAGAAATAGTCTTAATTTGGATTTGTCTAATATAGTCTCATGACTAAATTCAAGTTATGCATTTTTTTAGCAGTAATATCATAGGTAGGATGCTGTGTCCTTCTCCGTGCATCAGTTGAGGAGACACATAATATCTTTTTTTTCTTTTTTTTTTGAGTTGGGGGCCTCACTCTATCACCCAGGCTGGAGTGCAGTGGCATAATCATGACGATCATGGATCTTTTCTTCTGTGACAACTTCTGTGCCCTTTTGACATATCCACTGCAGCCTTGACCTCCTGGGTTCAGGCAATCCTTCCACCTTAGCATACTGAGTATCTGGGACTACAGGTACACACCACACTTAGCTCATTTTTTTAATTTTTTGTAGAGACAAGGTCTTGCTATGTCACCCAGGCTGGTCTCAAACTCCTAGACTCAAGAAATTCTCCCTCCTCAGTCTCCCAAAGTGCTGGAATTACAAGCATGAGCCACTGCACCCTGCCTCTTTTTGCTTCATTTTTTAAGCACACTTTGATTGCTTGTTCAAGATGGGGTCTGCTACCTCTACTTTGTAATTATAAGTCATTTGTTCAAAGATACTTTAAGATTATATAAATACACTTTGCCTCATCAAACTTTCACCTCCCTAGTGACATTCATTGATGATTCATGCCCAAATCAGTTGATACTTTGAGTTACAAAACGATGACTTTTAAACTTTGTCATTGATTATTTGGCATTCCAATAAAGGAACTTCTCATTATTTATTACTTATCTATCAATCTATGTATTGTGAATTCTTATATTATTCAATGGTTTGTAGTCCATGACTGTCATTATTTTGATACTCAAGCTGTCTCAGATTTGGTCAGAGGGAGCCTTTTAAAGCTGACTTCTGTGCCCTTTTGACATATCCACATTATTTTAAAATATTCTTTTTGAGTACTCTTTTACTTCCCACACAACAAGATGTGCGAAGTTCACCTTGTTCTTTTCCTGCCCCAACTCTGGAAGCCCGAAGCCTTTTCTCCAAGAAGTCCTGGTTCTTAGTGGAAAGTATAACTAAAATCTGGGTGGTAGGTGTGCACTCCACTTCTGTGTTGTTGCATCTGGGCCCTTCGGTCCCCGAGGCAGTACACATGGATATGATGAGAACTTCATACACTACAATCAAACTTTCTTAAACATTCAGTAATTCCATTAAAATTGTATCCATGTAGCTGGGCTCGGTGGCTCAGCCTGTAATCCCGCGCCTTTGGGAGGCTGAGGTGAGTGGATTGCCTGAGCCTGCGGGTTCGAGACCCGCCTGGGCAGAGAGACCTCATCTCCACAATAAATAAAAAAAAATCAGCCGGGTGTGGTAGCGCATGCCTGTAATTCCGGCTACTTGGAAGGCTGAGGAGGAAGAATCGCTGGAGCCCAGCAGGGGAGGCTGCGGTGGCCGGGGGCGGCCACTGTACTCCAGTCTGGGCGACAGAGTGAGATTCCAACTCAAAAAAAAAAGAAAAAAATTGTATCCATGTGAACTTTTCTTCTAAAGCATGACTTGGAAATAAATACTTCCCACAATTTAAGCAGATATTTAATATCTGCTTGATTGTTGTTTTGGTATTGGATTTGGCATTAAACCATGTTTTAAGTCAATTTATGTTTCATTCAGTGTTCATAGTGTTTTTTCCACCTCAAGGAAGACCAATATTCCTGTTATTCTCAGTTGTAGGCTAAATGCAGGACATATGCCCTGCTCCCCCTCCCTGCTGATGACTGTTTCTCAGACTGGGAGAATGGCCTCTGGCCAAGGTCATCTGTGTCCTGCCAAAATGCCCTTGGAGATATGCACATATGTGAACTAAAGGCAGTAACTGAGAGTAAGCATCTTTATTTCTGCTTCTTTGCACATGCTGCTATTGCTGTGTCTTGCTCCCTCTCCCATGCTGGGGGTATATAATCTCTCCCTACATCCATCAGGTTGTGGAGAGCTTTGTACCGACTGGCTGCCATCGTTCCCTCCCATGAGTAATAATAAACCGATGTCTTTACCAATCTGTCCTCTGGGTGATTGCTTTGGAAGAGGTAAACATTATGTGGGTACCCTGTCTGATTTGGAACTGCCGCCATATACCAGTAGAGCCTTTTAATGTTACCAAAATCTGTTCAAGGATCTGAGGATCACTGCCTTAATCAAAAGGAAAGTGGGAGCACATATCCCCTTCCTCCTTCCACTTAAGGTGCTCTGGTACTGTTTATTTAGGGATCAGAGGATGGGAGAGAAGAACGTGGGCCAAGAAAAGAAAATGTCTGGTATTTTATAGTCAAGCAATAATTTATTCTTAACCTGAGGACAATTCCTTAGTATTAGATTTTCCAAAAAAACAAACAAAATGTCTTACTCATAGGTTTCCAGGTTATTTGGAGATTTTTCCACCAGGTAACTGCTTGGCACATATCCTTCATGCCTGTTGAAGGGAAAATTCATGTTTAGACTCATATAGAACTCGTTTTTACATCTTCATTTGACAGGTTTCATCACTTAAAAATGAGGGAGTCCTGTACTATTTGGCATTTGTGGTAAGACATTCTAAAGTTTAGAATAAAAGAACTGGTAAAAATAGCAAGAACCTGTTATCTGCTGAAGGCCATAGATCTCACCACTAAAGTATAAAATATAATAAACAAGAAGTGGCTATTTTACCTTAAAAAGACTCTGCTTGCTGCTTCCCTTACTGTGAAATTTCCTCTATTGGAAAAAAAAGAAAAGTGTCGTCTCTATTTTTTATAAGGAAACATTTTTTTTGGTGTGCTGATCAGTAATTTTTCCACTTTACTGCCATTACTTTATAGTCAGAAAACCAAAATAATTAAAATATAAAAGATGACTTTCCAACCACAGGTTCCAAAAGATGCCACCAGTTGGTAATGTAGGCTTTTTAATTCAAGGTCTCCCTAACTGAGCTTCTGCAGATATCAATGGTATAGATATGAGAAAAAAGGATAAGGTCAGGCTGAGTTTGGGGGCGGGAGTCACTTTTGAGCAAGAATTAATAATTATGCATAAACAAAAAACATAATGGTAAAGAAGTTCATAAGGCTATGGTAATTCCTTACATTTGTGTATAGCTGTGTAGCTTTCAAAGCACTTTCACATTGTCTCACTTAAACCATAAGGTGAGAGCAGTGTCCCTTCCACGGTCTGGACCTCTGGCTTCATGATTGTCAAAGGAGGGACTTAAACTAGTTTATACATAAGATACCACCCATCTGTAACAAGATGTCTGATAGTTTCTTGCTCCTTACTCCATGAAGTGTTTTATTTTTTCTTATGATAAGGCCAAGATTTAATTAGTGATTATGTTTATGGAGAATGTGTAATCAAAGTCACAGAGTTGTTCTGAGGAGGGAAGAAATAAAGAATGGAGATGCTGAATAGGGGATGATTATTTCATATTTTATTCCTAGGCAGACATTGCTAATCAATTATGGCATACTTCCTTTGGAGAATTGGACATTTGAGCTCAGAATCATCCTTAATACAGTGCTCAAGGCAGCCACTACAAATTGATAAAAAAAAAACAGGTTGTTCTGAAATTTACCATTGCTTCTGCATCAATCTTTTGGACTCTCCTTAATTGTGTCTGGTTTTGCCACACTATATGTTTACAGTTATATTAATAGATCAAAAAAATGCTTGTTTCTGAATGGAATAACCGTGTTTTAATATGCCAACAAAAGCTGGGTTATCTACACAGATGATGATAATTCTCATCACTTGCATGTGGGTACGTAGACTCTACAAATCTCTTTCACATCTATCATCTCATTGGTTTTCTCAACACTGTGAGAGAGACAAAGCTGACATTACCATCTGCACTTTACAGATAAGGAAATGGATTCCCGAGGGTAAGTGACCTGACCACAGGCACATGTGACAAGAGTAGTTGATGAAGTCCATGTTCTCTGTCTCCTCATCTTGTGTACTTTCCCCTAAGTCACACCATCACAAAGCAAACCAGGGAAATTCCCATAATGCTGACAGGCTGCTGGGGTGTCCTCTTTGATGAACTTTGAAGTGCACCATTAAGCCTTTCCACAGGTCACTGAACAAAGGGAAAACAGTCATTTGGGAAAGTAAGACCTAGGAGAAAAAAATTTCCTGGCACCTTAGGTGTGCTAAATAATGCCAGTTGACTGAACCAATGAATTTCTAAGGAACTCTTTGGTGTTTGTAGCCCCAGGCTGTCCTGAACCACCTTCTGATATGGGCCCCATCCCTGGTAATGTGCAAAAAGACCAGCCTCACTGGATTCCATGAGTGAGCCAAAGAGGGAGGTTCCAGACGAGGGGCTTTGGGGTCTGTTCTTAGCTAACAAATTACTCTGCCTCTCAAATCACCATTTGGATCTCACCACCTTTTATACCACCTCACCTCTGCCTTCCTTCCCCCTGCAATGGAGTAGATAAGACTACTCAAAGAGAGAACATCTTGAAAATGCACATTTTGGTGTATGTAAACAGTAAAGCTTATCCTTAAAAATATTTGTGGCTCTCTTCTTTTACCCATCCGATTGGCTTTTTTTGTTGTTGTTAAAGTTTAATGTCATTTAGTGTTATTTACAGTAGCAAAGATATAGAATCAACCTAAGTGTCCATCAGTGGATGAATGAATAAAGAAAATGTAGTATACCAACATTGTGAAGATGTCCATCCTACCTAAGGCAATCTACAGATTTAATGCAATACCCATCAAATTACCAGACACATTCTTCTCAGACCTAGAAAAAACAACACAGGAATTCATATGGAAACACAAACGACCAAGAATAGCCAGAACAATCCTCAGCAAAAAAAAAAACAAAGCAGGCAGTATCACATTACCAGACTTAAAACTTTACTATAAAGCTACGATAATCAAAACAGCTTGGTATTGGTACAAAAACAGGCATATAGACCAACTGAATAGAATTGAGATTCCAGAAGCTAAACCTCAATTTCTCAACCAACTCATCTTTGACAAAGCCTCCACCACTTACCACTGGGGAGAGGAGAACCTATTCAGTAAATGGTGCTGGGAAAACTGGCTGACCACATGCAGAAGACTCAGACAAGACCTCTATCTGTCCCCATACACAAAAATTAACTCTAAATGGATCAGAGACCTAAATGTAAAACCTCAAATCATAAGAACCTTAGAAAATGCAGCACACACCCTTATCGAAATTGGAACTGGCATCCAATTCCTGAACAAAATTCGAAACACACAGACCATAAGAGATAAGATAGACAAGTGGGACCTCATTAAACTGACAAGCTTCTGCAAAGCCAAAGAAACCATCAAGAGAGCAGGGAGACAGCCCATAGACTGGGAAAAAATATTTGCCAACTCCAGGTCCGACAAAGACTTAACATCTTGGATCTACAAGGAACTCAAACGTGCTGAAAAGAAAAAAACAAACAAACCCACTATAAAATGGGCAAAAGATATGAACAGACACTTTTCAAAGGAAGACATCCAAGCAGCCAACAGACACATGAAGAAATGTTCAACCTCACTAATCATCAAGGAGATGCAAATCAAAACCACACTGAGACACCATCTAACTCCAGTCAGAATGACAATTATCAATAACTCAAAAAATAACAGTTGCTGGAGATGGTGTGGTGAAAACGGAGCACTCCTACACTATTGGTAGGAGTGCAAAGTGGTGCAGCCTCTGTGGAAAACAGTGTGGCGATTCCTAAAAGTTCTAAATATCAACCTCCCATATGACCCTGCAATCCCCCTGCTGGGAATATACCCTGAAGAACTCGAATCACTCTACCAAAAAGATACCTGTACACGTATATTTATCGCAGTATTGTTCACAATAGCAAGAACCCGGAATCAACCATACTGTCCATCAAAAGAGGACTGGATTAAAAAAATGTGGTACATATACACAATGGAATACTATGCAGCCATAAAAAAGAACAAAATCATGAACTTCGCAGCAACCTGGATGGAACTAGAGTCAATAATACTGAGTGACCTCTCACAGAAACAAAGATCTGAGTATCACATGTTCTCACTCATATAGTGGACCTTGAACATCCACCGTAATGCTATAAAAAAAAGACTGACAGTGGTGGGAAACTATGGGGGGGAGGGGAAGGGAGGTGGGATTAACAGTAGTCAATATCTGTCTGGGGACGGGGAGACACCCTTTATCAACAAGGTTGCCTGAACGAAGCATATTTGTATACCTAACCCTTAACTGTACCCCACAATATCAAAATAAAAAATATTGATATATATATATATAAAAGAAAATGTAGTATATATATGCAATGGAATGCCATTCAACCATAAAAAAAGAATATAATCATATCAGTTGTAGCAGCATGGATGGAACTGGAAGTGATTATCTCAATAAAATAAACCAGGCACAGAAAGACAGAAACTGCATGTTTTCACTCAGATGTGGTAGCTAAAACTTTTTGTCACCTGATGGTAGAGAGTAGAAAGATAGATGAGAAAGGATGAGCTGGGGTAGGGAGGAGGCTGAGGAGAAGTGGGTTAATGGATGCAAATATACAGTAAGGTAGAAGGAATAAATTCAGTGTTTGAGTAGGGCTATTATACTTAATAAGAATGTATAGTATTTGAGTGATGGACACCCAAAATATTCTGACTTGGTCACTAATTTTTATGTAACAAAATTTCAAATGTACCTCATACATTTGTACAAATTTTTAAAAAATGGTACCCAGTGTTGGCACTTGTGTAACTCTGTTGGAAAGAAAGGAGACTTGGCAAGCTTTTTGAGGAAATTGTCTATCAAAAGTAAGATATTGCATACTCCAATTCAACATTTCCATGGTTAGATGTGTGACATACGTAAGTATGTATTCTAAAGATTGCCAAGATACACGCATACTAGGTCTTCATTAAAGCCCTGTTGGAAATAACAAGGAAAACAACATTGCAACAAAATGTCTCACACAAATGATTATTTAAATATTTATAATATAATCATATATTCTAACACTATACAATTATTTTTAAAATGAAGTAGAGTTGCATGTGCTGATATGAACAGATTTCCCATATAATCATGAATAGTCAAAAGCAAGATGAAGAGTGGACCATCTTAGCACAAATAAAAAAGGATGTATTTGTATATGTATAACTTTTTGTTTAGGGTACACAAGAAAGTGCTAACAGTGATTACTTTTTAAATTGATGTGGGGGAAAATGGAGGGTGGTTTATTATTCATGTATATTTCATGTGTATTTCTCTCTACTGTTAGTTTTTTTGAAAATAAAATATCAACATAGATTATTCAAATGTTACAGTAATAAAATGTTATCTTTTTATATGTCTAAATTAAAAGTAACCTAATATTTTGAAAACATGTAAGACCTTCATATTAATATACAAGAATGTTCACTGTGGTATTATTAATATTTTCAAAATACTGGAAACAACCTAAGTGTCTGACAAGGGAATTTGCCAAACTATGGTACATTTGTAATCTGGGTTTGTGCAATCATTGAAATTATATTCTGGAAAATATTCCAGAGCGTGGGTAAATATCTCTGCTATATATTTTTTCATTCATTTATTTTTTGAGTCAGCATCTCACTTTGTCAGGCTGGAGTACAGTGGTATGATCACAGCTCACAGCAGTCTTGATTTCCTGGGTTCAGGCAATCCTTCTGCCTCAGTCTTCCGAGCAGCTGGGACTACAGGCATGCCATGCCTGGTTAATTTTTTTAAATTTTGTAGAGATGAAGTCTCACTACGTTGCCCAGGCTGGTCTTGAACTTCTGGGCTCAAGTAATCCTCCCAACTTGGCCTCCCAAAGTGCTGGGATTATAGGCTTGAGCCACCATGCCAGGCCCCTCTGCTATATTAAAAGGAAAAAAAAAAAAAGCCTTATAAGGCAGGATAAATTTCATGCTCAAAAGATTGTTTTCACCAAAAAAATTCCATAGCAGAAAACTGGTATTTGTGCAACTTTATTTTCCCCATGAATCTCTTGGGTGGCTAGTTCCATGACTATGACTGCGATTATAACTAAGTCATTTATATCTTCTGATGTGTCCTAATATAACCACTAATCTACACATCTCTACACACTTTTTCTTTTTTTGAATGTATGTTGGATTTATTAACTCTTTAACAAGAGAAACAACAAGATGGCAAAAGAATATTTGAAGAGTTGGATATTTACAAGCACTAAAAAGAATATTAAAATGCAAATTGGCCAGGCGTGGTGGCTCATGCCTATAATCCCAGCACTTTGGAAGGCTGAGGTGAGAAGATTGCCTGAGCTCACAGGTTTGAGACCTAACCCTTGCAACTTGACGAGACCTCATCTCTACAATAAATCAAAAAATTAACCGAACATGGTGGCGCATGCCTGTAGTTTCAGCTACTTGGAAGGCTGAGGCAGAAAGATCACCTGAGCCCAGCAGGTCGAAGCTGCGGTGGCTGTGAGCATGCCACTGCACTCCAGGCTGGGCAACAGAGTGAGACTCCAACTCAAAAAAAAAAAAAAAAAATACAAATTTAGGTTAGATTTAAAATTGGGAAATACAGGACAAAAATCCCTCCTCCTATTCTACTAAACGTGTATCTCTACTGAACACAAATCTACAGGTTAACAGGTCATCTCACAGACTCTGGACCCCAATTAATAGTATCAGTGCCAAACAAAGGTGCATTCTCCCATAGAATTAATATTTCTTTGGTGGTAAGCAATGTCCTTATATGACATTGGGGGCAAAGATTCAGAGTTATGTTCAAACTGCAAAGTCTGGGCTCTTGACTGCCAATGTCTTTTGAGTGCCTCAAGGAAAGATTGGTGATGAAAACTCACCTGAATTCAAAAGATTTAGATTCACGTTCGCCACAGAGTAACTACTTTTGTTACCATCAATTATACTATAATTTCTAGTACCTACATTGCTATTGGTGAGGGGAGGGGTGCTATGCTTTTTTACTTTTTACTTTATTCACTTTATCTTTTTCTGTTGTTGTTGTTGTTGCCCAGCTTGGGGGGCAGTGGCACAATTGCAGCTCATGTATACCTCATACTCCTGGGCTCAGACAATCGTCCTGTCTCAGCCTCCAAAGTAGCTGGGACTATAGGCACCATGCCTGGCTAACTGTTTTGATTTTTTTATAGAGATGGAGTCTTGCTATGTTGCTCAGGTTGGTCACGAACTCCTGGACTCAAGTGATTTTCATACTTCAGTCTCCCAAAGTGCTGGGATTACAGGCATGAGCCACCACGCCTGGCTGAATAAAGCTTAAATAAAGGCATCATTAGAACTGATTTGCTCAGGTAACAAGATCAAAAGTTCCATCAAACAAGTGCCATTTTGCAAGTTTGGTATATCTAAGCAGGTAGTGAACTGAATCCAGAGACACCAGCAAAGCTGAGAGGAACAACATGATCCCATGACAGGCAAGTTCCACAAGGTAAGATGGTTACAAAAAAAGCATTCACAAGTAGGCAGCACCAAAAGTCATGCCCAAAGTTATTTATTTGCATCTGTGTGGTTTAAAAAAAAAAATTTAAACAGCCTCTCAAGTGACTGACCAATTTTTAAATTTTTTTTGTACAGAAAGGGTCTCACTATGTTACCCAGACTGATCTTGAACTCCTGGCCTCATGCAATCCTCCTGCCTTCGTTTCCCAAAGCGCTAGGTTTATAAGCATGAGCCACCACACCGTCTCCTTTTGCATTTTTTTTAATTCTTAGAGCTCCAAATCATCCCTGGAGTGTATAACTTGCAGAACAGCACATTTTCTGTTATGTCTTCACCTTCATCTCACAGTGAAAAGGTGAAGTCAGGTAGAAAGAATTGGGTTGATGTCCATTTTCTATCTAGATGGAGTAACAAAGATTGGAACTACAACTGGCCTGATACAAGCAGGAAAAAGACAACATGTGAAACAATGGCTCTCAAGACACTGGACATCAGGCAAAGAAGGACAGTGGTTCTGAGAGAAGATGGACATAGTGAGGCCCAAGATGGCCCCCACTTCCTGTCTTGAGAGATGTCCATACCATAGAACAGGAAGGGGAGAGGCCAGGCAGAGTCCAGTCCACTCCTGCAGTGGAGGAGATAGAGCTGAGAGTCAAGAGAGACTTCCAGCAGGCTACAATGCAGAGATGACATGGATACATTTAAAAAACATCACATGGAGCCAGGTGTGGTGGCTCCTACCTGTAATTCGAGCACTTTGGGAGACCAAGGCAGGTGAATTGCTTGAGCCCAGGAGTTCAAGACCAGCCTAAGCAATATAGCAAAACCTCATTTCTGCAAACAACAACAACAACAACAAAACCGGGCATCGTGTTGCATGCCTATAGTACCAGCTACTCAGGAAGCGGTGGTGGAAGGATTGCATGGGCCCAGGAGGCCAAAGTTTTGGTGAGCCAAGATTGTGCCACTGCACTCCAGCCTGGGGAGCAGAGTGAGACACCAATTCAAAAAGTAACCCCAAACAAAATCACATGGAGCTAGAGTATAAAGACTTCAAACATCCTATACTGTATAATTCCATTTATAGATATTCAAGGAGAGCCAAAAAGCAATATATATTGTTACAGATTCAAACAGCGGTGGCTTTAGAGAGGAGAGGAACTAACTCGAAGGGGCACAAGAGAAGTTTCTGGGAAGATGGACCTGCCTTTACCTTAACTGGGTGTTGGTTACAAGGCTATACACACTTGTCATAATGCATGTAAGATGTGTGCATTCAGAATCCTATTTTATTTATCTCTAAGCAGTGCTGGGGGTACCCAAGACTAGACACAGACCAGTTTCCTTGACAGATGAACAATAATATTGAACATTCGGCAAAGGGCACTCACAGAAGAGAAATGCTTAGACCATCACTTTGACTATCCAAACATATTTTAAGTATTGAATGCATTCTACCACTCATAAAAATGAAGATGAATCATATTCTTGACTTCATATTAAAGTTTAAAAAAAGATGTGTGCATTAGCTGAATGTAAATGTTATCTCATTAAAAAAAAAAATGCTGTCCCTTTCCCTAAAAAGAAAGTAAAGGGAAAAAAATGAGAAAAGGGAGCCTAATTATATTTATTAGCTCTATTTTTCAAGGCAGGGTAAAATAGTTTACTTTTTTTTGGTCTTTAGATGTGGAAATAAATGTAGGAAATTATAAGTCTATAATGAAAAATACATTAAAATTGTACCTGTATATAGCTAGTATGGTAATTTAAAAACTGTCTTCCGTGAGCCAGTAGGCTCTCAGTGGACTATTGCCATCACCATCAATAAGGAACTAGCCAAGCACCAGAAATGAATGAGCTTTAATTAAACAGAGCAATAAAAATAGTCTATCCACATAGCTGCTGAAGATAGCTGAAATGAAATGATTGAGGCCACAATTTTAACAACTCACAATCATCCCTGATAAGCTACCAGACCCTAAATGGTGGAGATTTCTCCTTGAATCATAGGTCCAACTGTCACCTGGGGCTTGTTGTAGAGATGCAGGGACTTCCCTGCAAGTCCCAGCTCATTTTCAGGGAGGATTATGCAAAACAAAAACTTCAGGCAGTCCTCGCTTTTGCTGAATCTGTTTGATATTGCATGGATATTAATATCTGGCTGGGCATGGTGGCTCATGCTTATAATTCCAGCCCTTTGGGAGGCTGAGGCGGGAGAGTTGCTTGAACCCAGGAGTTCCAGACCAACCTGGGCAACATAGTGACACCCTATCGCCTTAAAAAAAAAAACCCCAAAATTAGCTGGGCATGGTAACCTGTGCCTGTAATCCAAGCAACTTGAAAGACTGAGGCAGGAGGATCGCTTGAGCCTAGATGTTCTAGGCTATGGTGAGCCATGATTGTGTCACTGTTCTCCAGTCTGGGAGACAGAGTCCTCAATTCAAAAAATAATAATCACATCTATGGTCAGGTGTGGCGGCTCATGCCTGTAATCTCAGCACTTTGGGAGGCCAAGGCAGGAGGATTACTTGAACCCAGGAGTTCAAAACCAGCCTAGGCAACATAAAAAAAAAATTTTGTCTCTATAAAAAAAAATTCTTTTAATTAGCAGAATGTGGTAGTGTGTGCCTGTAGTCCTAGCTACTGGGAAGGCTAAGAGAGAGGATCACTTGAGCCCAGGAAGTCAAGGTTGCAGTGAGCCATGATCGTGCCACTACATTCCAGCCTGGGTGACAGAGGGAGATCACAACTAAAAAAAATATATATATATGCCTTCAGTGTAGCCTGATGATACGCAAAATCGCCCCTTCTTGATATAAGCGGAAATTAAAAGCAATGGACCTATTCCTGAGACTGCCCCCAACTTCACCCTTGCTATTGAAAGACCCTGGCTTTAACTGCCATCTCCACACCTTTTCTTTCCAACAAAAATAAAGCACTTCATAACAGGATGTACCTTCAGTCTCACTTAACACTAAAGAACAAGAGCGTTTTGCAGAACAAGAGCGCTTTGCAGAACAGGTTCCAATCTCCTAAATTGTAGATGACAGCAGAAAACCCGGGGGGCTTGGGGCTGGAATGCTCAAGCCAGGCTGCAAAAGTGAGCACAGCACGTGACAGCTGCCCAGCCACTTCTAGGAAGAGGAAAGATGCTCAGTGATGTCTTCTTCTTCCCCCTTCCTTCTGCCTCCGCTCCTCTGTCCTACCTCAGTGCAGTGGTCACACTGAGGGAGGCAGGACAAATCATTCAGGTATTTTCTTTGCTCTGACCACACCTCAAATGCGGGGACAGCAAGCACAGAGATGCCTTACCCATTCCTGTCTTGAATTCTCCACCAGTGGATCTCTGAACTGTCTAGCAGGCAGTATTCCTCATTGCGTTGCAGCGTGAGTTCCTGAGGGTCGTTGGTCTGGTAGTCATACAAGGCAATGACCACGGTTTCTCCAGGTTCCCGAAGTGACCGCTGCAAAAGGGAGATGTCAAAACCAACAAAGCCATTAAAAGGGAGGTGACATGCAAAGCAAGGTCAGCAGGTCCCTGAGCCATCCCTTGCTCCTGGCCCTAGGCCAGGCCCACGCCACTTCGTACCACCCATCGGGGTGTCTGTGGACACAATGTGCCTTCCTCTAGCGGGCTTGCCTTATGAGTTAGAATTATGGTGCTGAAGATAACACAAAGACATCAGTGCTTGGGATCCATCCAAGCTATGAAGTGAATTCCAACCACAGTGAATTCCAAGCAGCCACATGCATTTCACAAAATTCTGCTGGACCCTCTACCTGCACCGTGTCATACGCCTCAGCCTCTCTGCTGGAAGCTTCATGCTCTTTGTAGAGGAGATGCAGTCAACACCAAGCCTTCCAACCCATGCTTTGCTGATACTATTGGTGTGTTTGTCCAAATCCATAGAATCACAGGTCACAGCAGCTGGGATTCCTCTGACAGATCATTAAACCACTCTTTCATTCAGGAGGGGAAACTGAGGCCCCGAAGGGGAGTTGAACATGGCCAATTTAGCCCTTGAATTAGTCCTAATACTCTCTCCACTCTAGCACCTGACTTCCTTCCTTTCTCTCGTAGACTCTCTTGCCAATGCCTCTTATCCTCATTACCTTTCTTAGGATGAGATATTGGGGATCTGAAGAAAAGCCCATAAAGCAAACCATCACCAGAATTCAGGATGGGCACACCTGTTGCAGGCTGGCAGATTTTATGAGAGAGTAAATTTGGGAAAAGATTGAACTGCTGGCTAGAATGTGATTCCGCGCAGGGAAGTCACAAGTTCTCTGAGTACACTGAAGCATTTGGCAGCATACAGATACTAGAGCTGAAAAACCAAAACGTCTTGTCATACTGGTGTAGTGTGTCATCCAGCCGAGCCCAGATTGAAATTTGAGGTCCAGATATTTGTGGAGCTTGTGAGGTGATGTGTATGGGGTGCGACAGACAAGAGGTGGTGGCCTGAGGCTTTTGCCCTAAGTAAGGAATAATGAAGGGGGGAATTATGTTCAAGGGCACTTGAAGGAGATGAAGGAGCGTGATGGAGCTTGGATTATTGTACTCTCCAAATACGCGTGATATTATCATGTTGAAATGAGATCCCTAGAGGGAGGTGATTGGATCGTGGGGGCAGATCCCTCATGAATTCCTGGTTGCCCTTCATGAGGTAATGAGTGGGTTCTTGCTCTATTAGTTCAAATGAGTCAGGCCCCACCTCCTCCTCCTCTTGCTCCAATCTTGCCATGTGACACACCTCCCCTTTCTCTGCCTTCCTCCATGATTGTAAGCTTACTGAGGCCACACCAGAAGCCCAGCAGATGCCGGCGCCACAAGGAACTATGAGCCAAAACAAACCTCTTTCCTTTCCTTTACAAATTACCCAGTCTCCGGTATTTCTTTATAACAATGCAAATGGACTAATACAGAGAACTATGGCATGGTATTCATCGCACTATAGGTAAACTCATTGATTAATCCCTGTGAAGAGGAAGGTCAGAGTAGGGTCCTCAGATTATGGTGGTACCTTTCTATATTGGACATCTGTAGAGGTATTTTGAATGTTACAAGTTTGAGGTGTGTTACAGGTATGTAATGGGCGATGGCTAAGACTGCAAAATGCTCTGCAGGGTTCCATATTTCCAATAACTTTTGAATTTCCTATCAGACATTCATGTGGTGAGAAATTTACTTATACAGTAATTATAAAATATGAGAGGGTCCTGAGTCTAGAACCTACCTATACCCTATAGAAAGTTTCCCAGGAATGCAATTACTTTGTACATTGAGGGAATAGTACACCTTATTTAGTTCAGAACTTTACCAAGAGTTGTTTATCATTTTGGAAAATCATATCACAGGTAGTAAGACTGTATCTGAGGTACCAATGTAACATTCCTGTGTCAGTTGCATTTGAGCTGTGAAATTCAATAGGATTCAACCTATAGGTACAGGCAATTGACTATTTCATTCTGTCTTCCAGGGCAGTCACATCCCAATATTTATATATAGAAAGACATATTATGTTGGGTAGATTATTTTTTCTTTTCCTTTTTAAATATTACAGTTATAACATGTGCTGATTCTTTTAAAAAATGTGTTTATGTAAGTTGAGTTATGTATGAATTTATTTTCAGGGCAACAAAAGGAGTTTTACAAAAGATTTGCCATAAAAAGGGAGCATTGGGTCTGATAGGGTTGGAAGCTGCGGATTGGAGTGAGAAAATCAAGGGATGCATGTGAAGAAACCGAGAGTCTGTGGGCTCAGGAAAGGGCTGCCTGGGGGCCTAGGTGATGAGGAGAGGCATGGAGTGAATGAGGGTCTCCTGCTCCTGGTCACTCTGTTGCAGGGCTCAGAACAACCCTGGCCCCCAAAAGCTCTCCTGGTCTCCTCTGGGGAGAGCTCCACTGGGCAGAGGGGGCCTCCAGAGAGCCCAGGTAGCAGTAGTGAGGCTAGGGTGCCTTACTAGGGTGCCAGGGAGAAGGCCTCATGCAAACACATTCTAGTGACTCCTCAGGAAGCCCTTCTGGGTTGGCTGAGCCGAGCCATAAAGGAAGAGCTGAGCTCCCGAGGATGCAGAGGGCCAAGAGGAATCGGAATCTGGACTTCAGTGTGAAAAGCACCTTGTTTGTACATACAGTCTGGAGAGGCTTAGGACTGTCGGATACTATGACCAAAGATATTCTCCATGTTGACCCACCCCGACCCTCTGGAGGACCGACCCTGCTCCACTGTCTTTATCACACAGAACGTGAGGCCTGTGGGCTCAGACTGGGTTAAAAACATGGCTTCTCTGTGTGCTAACCCCAGATGTCACGACCTCTCAGGTGACAGGACAAGGGGAGAAAAAAAATGACTTCAAGTGACTCAGAGTTGGAGAAACATTGCAATGGATTTAGATGAATGGTTGAAACTAGAATGATCCCCAAGCCCCTGGGGTCAGAGTGCTCAAAACAATCAGTATCCACAGTGCTCCCCCAAGATGTCTGAAACCCACAGGGCAGAATCCTGGGAGAAATGAACCTGCAGCATTATCTGGCTTTCGCCTTCACTTATGCTGGAAATAATACAAGAGCAGACTGGTTGGAGGTAAGAGGTGTAGGATGTAGGTGGGACCCACCTAGAACCGTCTGCAAGGGAGGGCAGTGAGACTCCTACCCATGCCTTCAAGGGAGATAGGGAGATATCTTTGGAAGGTCAAGGAACAATTTTCTGCTGCCATTTAAGTGCATTTCTTTCCTGCTGTGAGGGAGTCACTGATGACAGATCTAAACAGCAGCCTGGGGCTTTGAGGATTTAGAGCTTCCTTTATGAGGAAGCTGCCAGATTTGAAATGCCACCATGTTGGCTGAAGGGGAAAAGGCAGAGCTCATCCTTCAGGAAGAAACATGGGGAAGCAGAAGCCATAGGTTCTAGGATAAAGCTCTCTAACGTGGGTGCTGGTGTTAGTATAAGGTAGGGTCATATTCTCCCACTTGAGGGCCATGATCTTTCCCCAATCTTTTTTTTCCATCTCCTTGACAGAATAAGCTTCCCTTGAGTAGGTATTATACCATCCAAGATGTGTAAGTCAGGATACTATAGGCCAGTTCTCAAACTTCAGTGCACCTCAGAATCCCCTGGAGGCTTATTGAAGTGCAAATTGCTTGGCCCTTCCCCCAGGTTTTGGAGGCTGCAGGTCTCTCTCAGTGGGGACCTGAGAGTTTGCATTGCTAACCTTCTCTCAGGTGATGCTGATGCTTCTGATCCAAGGACCATAATTTGAGAACCACCACTCAAGTTAAAGACCCCCAGACCAGGAACTGCATCCTACTCTTGCTGAATGACCTTGGGAAAGCCTCTCTTGGGACTCGATTTCCCAAGCTTTACAATGAGAATAAAACTATGACCCGCTGAAGTGAAAAGAACAGATAGTAAGTTTTAAAATAGATGGTAGACCAGGTGTGATGGCTCACACCTAGGGAGGCTGAGGCTGGAAGAATGCTTGAGGCTAGGAGTTGGAGACCAGCTTGGGCAACATAGCGAGACCCCATTTCTACAAAAAAAAAATGGAAAAATTAGCTGGGAGTTGGGACATACATGTGGAGTTATGGCTACTTGGGAGGCTGAGGCAGGAGGATCACTTGAGCCAGGAGTTCAAGGCTTCAGTGAGCTATGATCGCACCACCGCTCTCCATCTTGGGCGACAGAGCAAGACCTTGTCTCAAAACATAAATAACTAAAAAAGATAGGTGTGAAAGTGCCCTGAAGTATATAAAGTATTATCAAATGTGTGTCTCCAAAGTGCTTATATGTCAAGGCATAGAATAAATACATACTTTTATATAGGTGTGACCTGCTACGATACTCCAAAGTAGTCATGTGACCAGACACACAGTTTGATATCTGTAAGCATTTGTTGAGTGAATAAAGTGGGGTGCAGATTTAGCAGCTGAATGGTCCCTTTAGTGGACAGACCCACAAGACAGTTCAGGTCCAAGATAGCTAGTGTGTTGAGTTCAACTGGGTCATGACGGTCTGCTACATGCACCCAGGGTCTGAGAAATATAGGCAGATGGGAAGACACATGTGAGAACATGCCGGTTGGGCTGTCTGTGGGCCCACCCGCACAGAGCTCGGCCTCTCACTCACCCTGTTGTCTTCGGGAGTAGGAGGAAGAGGCTTCTTTGAAGCTGAAACAAGAAAAACAGAAAAAGAAAAAATGAGCATGAAACCCAACCGGAGGTGAGTGGCTGGGGGGCTTTTCAGAGAAAAGGGGCCCAGGGAGAACAACAGAAGAAAAGGGGCAAAAAGGAGATGATGAGATTCTGAAGTCCAAATCAGCCTGTCTTTTATCTTCCAGCTTGCTGGGTCCTAACTCCCTTTCTAGGAGAGGCCAGAAGCTTCCAGAAGTCCATATTCTGGGCCCAGGAAAGCCTGACAGAGGGTTAGACTTGTACCCTTCCTTGTAGGCACAGAGACTTCCAGGAATATCTCTGCCACCTGCTAAGCCCAGGGGTAGGAATCGGTGACTCAGGGGGACAGTGACTCACTGGCTTCCTGATGTTGCTGTGGCCTTGAGAAGGGGGTGGATGAGGTGGGAGGTCATTGTGCTGCTTTCTGAGGCTGGAATCCACTTTCAGTCGTCTTAAGGGCATCTGAATATGTGTTCTTTCTGATTTCCCCAAACAACACCCCCAATATCTCTCTCTTTCTCTATTTCTGCGTATCTCTTTGTGTCTCCATGTCTCCCCCTCTTTAGCTCTCTTCTTCTTTCCTCTTTTCTCCTTCCATTTCCCTCTCTCCTTCCTTCATATCTTCATCTCTGTCTCTCACTATTTTTCCTTTGTGACACCACCAAGGTCAGGCCCGGACTCAGTGGACCTACGCTGTGAGTTTTTGTGTCTGTCTGGGGTTATACGGGAGACACTGCACAGGTTTATTAAGTTCAGTACAAGAATTCCTTAAAAATTGGAGGTAGGAAGGGGATGGGCGGCGTGGCAGGGTGGTGAGCACCCATCTCTGCAAGATTGACTTGAGCCTGGACAGTCAGGGATGCGGTTGAGGAGGCTGACCCCTTGATGCTGGAGCTCGGCCTATAAGAAGGGGCAGGCTAGGGCACGGACTTGGTGTACAACGAACAGAGAAGAAGCAGACCCCCTCCATAGGAAGCATGGTTCCCATTTAGTGCTCAACTCAGAGCCAGCAGACTGGTGTTCTAACCCCTACTCTCCCTGCAAGAGCTGGGTGGCCTTGGACCCCTTCCAGCCTGGACATCCTGACTGGTCCCTCCTTCTTCCTCTGGCCTTGCTTTTCCTCTCCTTCCTCTCCCTCTGTGTGGGAGGTCAGGGCCAGCTCTGGTTGCAGAAATGGGGGTTGCTGTGGTTGGATGAGGCAGGATCTCTTTACTCAGCCATTTCTGCTGCTCCCTGGACACAAATGTGCACCCTATTATCTCAGCCTCGGGTTCGCCTGTCCACAAGCAAGAAAGATTAGCAGACCCGGCTATCACTTGTTGAGAACTCCCTATGCAGGCAGCTCTTCCGCTTTATACAACCCTGGTGAGTCTCCCCATGACCCCATGCAATAGCTACCTGTTATCATCAGCCCCATTTTACAGGTGAGTAAACTCATTTAGAAGTCCAGAGGGGCTAAGTAGCATAGATAAAGTCACACTGCAAGGAAACAATGGGCTGGAACTCCCTCCAGATTTTTTTTTCTTCCAAAGTCCCGTGCTCTTAGACCCTGCCCTGTCCATGCGGCCAACACCAGGAATCCTGTGTCTCTAAATCTCTGCTCGCCATTGTTCCAAAATTGATGTATGAGGTTATTTAACCAAGTCAGAAAGGGGTGGAGTGAGGAGAATGTCAGAGAGAGATGGCGGGAGTTTGCAACACAAAAGCAAAACCATTAACAGAGGGACTGCCCGGTACACCATGGACGTGACCGAACGTGGCCAGCCCTGGCTTGTGTGGGAGAAGCCCAGCGTGGCCGCCTTCCCTGAGCGTGGTTCTGGTGAGTCACCCAGATGCTATCACCTCAGTCATGTGTCTGTCACTCCATGGAGAGAAATACCATGCACCGCTGAAGAGGAACAGCGATGACAGGCATAGAGAAAACTGCAGAATGGAAACATACATCTAAAGACTCTCAGGATTGGAAAGGAGCCTAGGTATGATTTCATCCTAAGGCCCTAAGACCTCCCTGCCATTTAGAGATGTGGGCATTAGGGCTTTTCATGTCCAAGTGACTTGTCTGAGGGCCCACAGCAAGGTGCTCCAAGGACCATATCTCTTGCTTTGGAAAGGGCTTTCACTCACTGAGGTAAGCCCAAGCCATCCTATTATGGCAGATTCCACCTGTATAAAACCTTCCATTTCTTTTTCACTATATACTGGCCTTAGCCAGGCATGGTGGTTCATACCTATAATCCAAGCACTTTGGGAGACCGAAGCGGGAGAATTGCTTTAGCCCAGGAGTTTGAGACCAGTCTGAGCAACACAGCAAAACTCCAACTCCACAAAGAAAAAAAAAAAAAAAAAATCCAGGCACGGTGGCATGGACCTGTAGCCCCAGCTACTTGGTAGCCAGGTCTGCTAATCTTTCTTGCTTGTGGATGGGCGAACCTGAGGCTGAGATAATGTGGTGCACGTGTGTGAAGTGGGAGAAATGCTTGCGCTCAGGGGGTGGAGGCTGCTGTAAGCCATGATCACGGCACTGCACTCCACCCTGGGTAACAGAGTAAGACCCAGACTCCAAAATAAATAAATAGATACTGGTCTTTATGACCATACTAATGTGGAAACTCACTGACTTCTAAAATGGGTAAGTCTTATTCTTCTGGGTCAAGGGACTGATAATATTGGAGTTTTTTTCCCAAGGTGCAGGGTGAGACATGGTGGCTTTTAAAGTGGTGCTGAGAGGGGCTGTGAGTCAGGAAGCCACAGAACACCCAGAAGAGTGTTACATCCGCCTTGGGTTGTCAATCTGAAGTGGTAAGGTTTAGCGCAAAAAAAAAAAAAAAAAAAAATTGGCAGATGAGAAAGGGTAGCTATGGTAAAAGAGGTGGAGAGGACAGGAAAATGGGTGTACAACAATGCACACAGGCCAGCACCCCTATTCAACCGTGGGTTTGCGGAGCACTTCCCAGCCCTGTGATCTGAGTTGCTCAAGGGTGTCCATGTCCTTCACATCACACCATCCATCCCAGACGGCCGTGAGGGACAGAGCACAGTGAATGGGAAAGTACACTAGGCCAGGTGTTGTGGCTCATGTCTGTCATCCCAGCACTTTGGGAGGCCGAGGTGAGAGGACTGCCTGAGCCCGGGAGTTTGAGCCCAGCCTGGGCAGCATAGCAAGGCTTCATCTCTACAAAAAATAAAATAAAATTAGCCGGGCATGGTGGTATATGTCTCAGGAGCCTGAGGCAGAAGGATCGCCTGAGCCCAGGAGGTCGAGGCTGCCATGACTCACAATTGTGTCACTGTATTACAGAGTGAGATCCTGATTCAAAAATAAAAAAGCAAACTAGAGTGAAGTTGCACTCTATGGGAGGTTAAGATCGCAAAGATGTCAATAAAACCAAGTTGTACCATGAATTGAATAAAGAAAATGTAGTATACAAGGGATGCCAAAAAAATGTATGCACCTTTAAGTATGGCGTTTGCTCAAAAGATGGCGTGGATCAAACGAGTGCTAGCATCACCATGCGACAGACAGGACAGTCAAAGGAAATGTCAGAAACACTGTTGAGTGAATGTCACACTACAAATTGACACTGTAATTTAGCTTTAAAAAGTAATACATAGATAACATTTCTTAAAATGTGTATACATTCTTTTGGCTCCCCCTATATACAGGCCATGGAATACTATAAAGCCATTTAAAAAAAATGAATGTGTATTCTTGGCAGCAACATAGGTGCAGCTAGAGGCCATTATCCTAAGTGAACTAACTCCGAAACAGACAACCAGATATACTATGTTCTAACTTATAAGTGGGAGCTAACCACTGGGTTAACATGGACATGAAGATGAACAACAGACACTCAGGACTCCTAAAGCGAGGAGAGGCGTGGACAAGGATTGAAAAGCTACCTGTTGGGTACTATGTTCACTATTTGGGTGACAGGTTCAACAGAAACCTCCCCATCATGCGATAAACCCATGTAAAAAACTTGCACGTGCACCTGATGAATCTAAAATTAAACATTTAAAAAATCAAGCTGTATCCCGGTACCCAGGACCTGTGTGTGCTTTTTATGTCAAAGGACAAGAGACAACTTTTGTTTTCTTTTTTTGAACAAATGAGGCTTGTTTATTAGAATGCAAAGAGAGGACTTTTCCACAAATAGAGAATGCTGCTTCTCAGTCTGTATCAAGAGAAGACAGTTGAAAATCGTATTCCTAGCCGGGCTCGGTGGCTCAGCCTGTAATCCCGCGCTTTGGGAGGCCAAGGTGAGTGGATTGCCTGAGCCTGCGGGTTTGAGACCCTCCCGGGCAACTTGGGGAGACCTCATCTCTACAATAAATCAAAAAATCAGCCGGGCGTGGTAGCGCGCGCCTGTAGTTCCAGCTACTTGGAAGGCTGAGGCGGAAGGATCGCCGGAGCCCAGCAGGTCGAGGCTGCGGTGGCCGGGAGCGGCCACTGCACTCCAGTCTGGGCGACAGAGTGACTCCAACTCAAAAAGAAAATTGTATTCCTGAGAAGAAGCAAAAAGTTACCAACTTGCAAACACACATAACATGTGATTTAAACAGAAGATTTAAAAACTTTTTCTTTCTTTTTTTTTTTTTTACAAAAACCAAAATTTCAAGTATTATTCCAGATGACATGGCAAACCTAATATCGGGGAAGCTAAGGCCCAAGTGCTCCCCTTGAGCTTTGTGGGGTCTCGGTGGGGAGGGCTAGGGCAGCACAAGGGGGCCGGGTGTCCTGGCACCTGTGGCCAGCCCTGCACTAGGGATGGCGGTCACTCACACCCAGTAGCAAAAGTCGCTCACTTGACATCCATGTCTAAGGTTAGCAGTTTTGGACACTTGAAGATTTTTTAATAAACAGAAACATATGCTTATTCTTTCAAATACCATACTATACCCAATTTTAGTCAATTTGTAAATTACATCCCCTTTCTGGCATGAAACTTTTCTTGAAGAGATTTCTGCTCTCACTGTAGCTATGGAAAAGGTACAAAAGAGCAAAACTGCGCTGCCTCTCTGGGGCAGCTGTCTGTCCTCCGGTTACTGTGAGCCCCACCCAGTGTTTTCACTTAACATTTAGACTGTGGCCTTCTTATCTCTGAGATTGTGATGGTCAAGGACAAGTTTGAAAGGAAGGAAGGAAAAGACACAGAGTAAACTAGTTTTTAAAAAATCCTCCCTTGACCAGGCACGGTGGCTCAGGCCTGTAATCTCAGCAATTTGGGAGGCCGAGGTAAGAGGATTGCCTGAGCTCAGGGGTTCAAGACCAGTCTGGACAACTTGGTGAGATCTCGTCTCTACAATAAATCAAAAAATTAACTGGGCATGTTGGCGCACGCCTATGGTTCCAGCTACTTGGAAGCCTGAGGTGGAAGGATCACCTGAGCCCAGCAGGTAGAGGCTGCAGTGGCCATGAGCATGCCACTACACTCCAGCCTGGATGACAGAGTGAAACTTCAACTCAAAAAAAAAAAAAATTCTCCCTTAAGTGTAGAGAATTTAATTTGTGTAATCAAACCTATGTATGATGAAATATCACTGTGAGACAAGTAACATTACGTATCTCTTAAGACTGTCTCTACAATTTAAGATTTAAGTTGACCATGCCATTCGAATTTCCTGACATGAATGTTTTAGCAGAGCTCTCAGGCTTTTCTGGGCACACACGTCTTCTGAGAATCTTGGTAAAATATACATTCTGATCTAGTAGGTCTCAGGTAGGGCCAGAGAACTTGCATTTCTTTTTTTTTTTTTTTGAGTTGGAGTCTCACTCTGTCGCCCAGACTAGAGTGCAGTGGCTGCTCCTGGCCACCACAGCCTCGACCTGCTGGGCTCTGGTGATCCTTCCGCCTCAGCCTTCCAAGTAGCCAGAATTACAGGCATGCGCTACCACGCCTGGTTGATTTTTTGGTTTATTGTAGAGATGAGGTCTTGCTGCCCAGGCGGGTCTCGAACCCGCGGACTCAGGCAATCCACTCACCTCAGCCTCCCAAAGGTGCGGGATTACAGGCTGACCCACCGAGCCCGCGGCTGGAACTTGCATTTCTAACTAGCTCCCAAGTGATGCTGATGCTATTGGTCCAAAGAGCACACTCTGAGTAGTCAGGAGCTGTAAAGGCATCAGCTTTGAGATGTAAACGCACCAATAGATGATGGGAAAAACAGATGATTCTCTCTGAAAATTCTGCAAGCGCCTGGATGATGGGAAACAGAGTGAATTTACTCTTTTACGTCCATTTTGCAAAGAAGAAAAGGAATTCCCAGTCTCTTACCATTCTTGGTTGGATCATACTGGGCACAGCCCACTGCAAGCTTCTCCAGCTGAGAACAGCACCGCCACCTCCCATCCATCCAGAAATTAGGGTGATATTTGGACACCAAACTGTTATTATTTCTTGTTTCTGAAAGGGGGGTGGCATCGGCAGAAGAGTTATTTCCAGGTCAGTCTAGCAAGGGCCACCCATTTTATAACCCCCTGAGGTTGGACCCTGCTGTGAGAGCCTGAATATTACCCCAGTCAGAAGGACGGCCTTTACCTGAGCACATGAGTTCATTGTGCTATTCATGGAGGGTGTGTGTATTAGGGTTAGGCATCAGCAGATCTTGGTTCTTATTTGGCTCTGCCTTGGGTTAGTTGTGTGTCCTTAGGTTGGGCAAACTCTCACTCGAGCCTTGGTTTCCCCAACTAGGCAAGGAGCTTGTTAGACTAGATCACCAGGCTCTAGGAAGATGCCTTAAGGTAATGGAAAATTTAAGGGGGGACTTCTGCGTCTCCACATCTCCCATCTTCAGCCACAGCAACTTTGCTTTTATCCCTCCTAAATGTGTGGCTTTGAAGTAAGTTTTCAGTAGGGAAAAAAAGTGTGTGTGTGTGTGGGGGAGAATGTACATTAAAAACCACAGAACTAGACAGTTAATCTCTACTGCTCCTTCCAGCTCTGACATCCTGTGTGTAAAATCCCTTCCTATGAACGTGGCTGGGCCCTTTTGATTGCTTTCTACTTTGGAGTGTAATCCATGTCCCATGACTGTTCTACCTGCTTACCTGTTCACAACCCACTTGAGGTTCACAACTACCTTGGAAAAAGAATAAATTTGTATTTTTATTCTTGTTTTTCAGATACAGGAGTCATGGCTCCAGAGATATCAAATAGCTTGCTTCTCCTAGCTACTTAGAGACAGAGTCACGTTTGAACCCCCAGTACGCCCGACACACCAGGGCTTCAGGCTTGAGAACAATAATGGTGATATTGATCGACTGCTTTCTTTGGGGTGGGTATTGTTCCAAGTGCCTCACGTTGTCCTCACTCATTGAATTCTCACAACCCTGTGACTGTTTTTAGTCAAAATGTATAGCTGGGGAAGTGAAGACACACACAAAGGTCAAGGATCTTAATCGAGGTCATGTGCCAACAACAGGCAGAGCTGGGATTTTCACCTTAGCAGCCACATGCTTAAATACCGTGCTGTTTCTAACTGCGCCCGTGCCATCAGGAAGGTGAGGCTAAAGAAATACTCTTATTGGTGGTCCTGAGAAACTGTGAAGCACTATGGCTAACATCTACTGGGTGCTGACGGTGGCCAGCCTAGTGTCCAGTGTTCATTGCTGTTCACATCGGCTCTGGAGGCCAGTCCTATCACTCACTCACCTTCTCCTTTCTAACAACGTGGAAACTGAAGTGCAGAGCAGTTAAGGAACTCACCCAAGTGTACCTGGTAAGTGGCTGGGATTTAAGCCCAGGTCATCTAAGTCCAGTGCCTGCATTTTGTTTCCTCACACTGTTCCCAGGAGTCAGCAAACTCTTAAAGAGCTAGACAGTGAATATTTTAGGTTTTTCTGGCCATGCAACAAAATCAAGGGTCTGATATAGGTATTTATGAAACCATTTCAAATGTATCATATAAAAATATGGCTCAAAGCCTTTTAAGAACAGGCAGAGGACTGGATTTGGCCAATACCTGAACTGTACTAGCTGTTGCCTCCGGGGCCCAGGGTGAAAACCTGGAACCTTCCATGAACACTAGCATCCATGAACATGTTTGGCCCTCAGTTACTCTTGCACTCCGTTCTAGTGTGGAACCCAAGCCTACCATGGGACCAAAGTTGCCAGGGGCTCAATGACACAGATTGAGTTACCTTCCTTAAGGGCCAGCACCCAGCGTTGCCGGCTCTCGCGGTCTGGAGCAAACACATACAGGAGGTAGTTGTCGTGCACAACCTGGGAACACACACAGAGTCCAAGGTGAGCGGTGTGCTCAGAGGTGGCAGACTGACAGCAGGTTAACGGGTTGAAAGCGGGGTCTCAGGTGTCGGTCATCATATAGGCAAAGACTTGAGTGACTAAGAGACCTGTATCCTTTTCATCCAGATGTTTGGGTGCTTTTTTAATTTGAGTTGGAGTCTTACTCTGTTGCCCAGGTTGGAGTGCAGTGGCACACTCATGGCCACTGCAGACTCAACCTGCTGGGCTCAGGCAATCCTTCTGCTTTACCCTTCCAAATAGCTGGAACTACAGGTGTGAGCCACCACACCTGGCTAATTTTGTTAATTTATTGTAGAGATGATGTCTCACCAAGTTGCCAAGGCTGGTCTCGAGCCCCTTGACCCAGGCAATCCTTTCGCCTCTGCCTTCTAAAGTGCTGGGATTACAGGCATGAACCACCACACCCAGCCTGTTTGGGTGCTGTGAAAACTCATCTCAGATTCCACACCACCAGTAACTGATCACTGAATTAAAACAGCAGGAACGGCCGGGCTCGGTGCCTCAGCTTACAATCCCAGCACTTTGGGAGACCAAGGCGAGTGAATTGCCTAAGCCTGAGGGTTCAAGACCAGCCCAGGCAACTTGGTGAGAACTTGACTCTACAGTAAAAAAATCAAAAATTAGCTGGGTGTGGTAGCGCATGCCTGTTGTTCCGTCTCCTTGGAAGGCTGAGGTGGAAGGATCACCTGAGCCCAGCAGGTCGACGCTGGGGTGACCAGTGAGTGTGCCACTGCATTCCTGCTTGGGCAACAGAGTAAGACTCCAACCCCAAATAGATAAATAAACAAACAGCAGGAACAAGTCCTCCTCTTAACTAAAAAGCACATTTACTTCTTATCTTAATTTTTTAGTGATTAAAAAAATTGTTCTGGCATGCAAAAGACTAAGATATTAGATAGCAAATGTGTAACAGGGATTTTTAAACACTTGCTTTTTTAGCGGGCTCGGTGGCTCAGCCTGTAATCCCGCGCCTTTGGGAGGCTGAGGTGAGTGGATTGCCTGAGCCCGTGGGTTCGAGACCCGCCTGGGCAGCGAGACCTCATCTCTACAATAAATCAGAAAATCAGCCAGGTGTGGTAGCGCGCGCCTGTAATTCCGGCTACTCGGAAGCCTGAGGCGGAAGGATCGCTGGAGCCCAGCAGGTCCAGGCTGCGGTGGCCGGGAGCGGCCACTGCACTCCAGTCTGGGCGACAGAGCGAGACTCCAACTCAAAAAAAAACACCAAAAAAAACCTTGCTTTTTAAATTTCATTGAGT